>OY292524.1:2530934-3219629 GCA_958496365.1 Subacronicta megacephala
GCCCGTATTCTGAACGATTTCAGAATAAAAAAATATTCCTTTAATAAATAAAAGATTCTTCAAGTACTGGCACTAGCCCTGTGACACGGGTGACTTACCAAACATACAATTAATTTCAAAATATACAACTATGTACTGCAATACACGACACAAATATTCGTGGTATACATAAATATTTGCCTCAAGTTTTAATTGAACCTACGACACGCAACGCAAAGGTAGTGGCGACGCTACAGCAAGAACGGAAAATACCCGTGCCCACAGGTAGAACAGTAAAGGGGTTAAATTGTTATGATAAAAGACGTTTTATCGCCCCACCAAATGCTCAGACAGTCATTCAAGACTATAAGCCAATAAGTGCCTCCAACAATATCTAGTAAACTAGTAATAAATGAAAAATAATTTTGAATAATAAAATAACTTTTCAATGAATTCAGCATCTATTAATAGTTACATCTTGATCAAAATTTCGCTGTATTCGAATATTTAAGATGCTATTAATACTTAAATTAACTAACCAGTGAAGTTAAATCAAGGCTTTTATTTTCGTAGAAGTCGAATCTTAGGTTATATTATAAAATATTTCGTTCAAATATTGATATCGTATTTGTATAATTAAATTTTGCCAATGGCTTCGTTCGCATTAATGCCGATTATCAAGTCAAGAGGTCAACTTTGATACTTAATCGAGCGTTTTGTATTGAAACAAAATGATCTTGCATGAAGAATATTCGTATTTACACTAACGCAGTAAAATAACTCTTAATAAAATCTTATTATATCAATATCATCAACCCATTACATTGTCCCACTGCTGGGCACGGGTCTCCTCTCAGTACGAGAGGGATTAGGCTGTAGTCCACCACGCTAGCCTACTGCGGGTTGGCAGGCTTCACACGTCGTCAAGAAAATCTCTCAGGCATGGAGGTTTCTTCACGATGTTTTCCTTCAGCGTTTAAGCGCGTGATGATTAATTATTAATACGCACATGACTTCGAAAAGTCAGAGGTGCGTGCCTTGGATTCGAACTCAAGACCGTTGACTTGGCAGTCCAATGGTCTTCTCACTAGGCTATCACTGCACTTTTGTACCATATTGCTTGAAATATTTTGTTTGTGCCTCGGGGAACTTACGCGCTTTGCAGCGCGATTTAAGGTGGACCGTTTAGCTTAAGGCGCCTAATTCTAAATTAAATGTTGTGGTAGGGCCACGCTGTTCGCAGCATGAATGGGCCGGCTTGACCGGGGAAGTACCACACTCTCGCAGAAGACCGACGTCCGAGTAGTAGCGTTTCGTTACTGCGCTTCGTTCGGTGAGCGAGAGGGCCGGAGGCCCAATTCCTCCCCCAATCCGCTTCCTTCTCCTTTTCTCCTTCCCCTCCCTTTCCCTAAATAGGCTCGGCAACGCATCTGCAACTCCTTTGGTTTTGCAGATGTCCATGGGCGGCGATGACTACTTACCATCAGGTAGCTCGCCTGCTCGTTTGCCGAGTTATCCCATAAAAAAAAAGTCGTTATCGTAGCAGGCAGTACTGTAAATTGAAGATGCTGCGAAAATTTACAAAATACACTTCTTGTGCTACTACAACTGTATTTAAGCAAAGGTTTCAGTACTTTGTTGTGAATACAATGTAGTTAATATCGAAATTTCTACTACCAAGAATATGTTAGATGTACAATTTTTTTTTAAAGTTTACTAGCAATGTGGATCGCATATTACTAGTAATCTTGTTAACCCCTCGTACTAAGCTAAATGCTTGTGTTACGAGTGGGTTCACGTCGGACCTCGGTAGTGCAAAAAACAAAAAAAAAACAATCTGCTTTAATATTACGATTTTGTTAACGAACGAAGTACCTTTCTAAATGTCAAATAACATTTGAGAGTAAGGTCGACAAGAAGTAGAATTGTAAGCAACAGGTGAAAAATCGAAGTATGATTATGGGCCGAGATATAAAACTACGATTTTTTCGATTCAGCGCCATCTAGTGATTTGAATAATAAATACTTATTTAATTTTCTGGATAGCCAAGCTATTTGTCAAATGAAAGTATTTTATTAGTACAATCTCAATATATTACAATAGTTTTTTTAAATAAAATAATATTGTATAATTGAAATTCAACATAATTTGCTACCCAAAATAATCCTATGTCGACTTCGCCAGTAGAAATTGACTGTCATTTATATTCAAAGGGTGGGCCAATCAAGTGAATCCCATTTAATTTCGCCAAGCAAATTATCGAAATTTCTCACTGAGACAGATTTACACACAATTAGTTCGAAGCCGAAGCAACTATTGTTAAGATTGATACTTTGCTAAGTGACTCAGCATCTGAGTGTTTCGGATGTAGTTTAAAGTGTCGAATTTGTTATTTTGATGGAGGAACATTTGTCTTGAAATATGGAATTAAAATGGAAGACATATTTCCTTTAATTTATGAAGATTAATACATTATTGATGTTCCTGTAACCAGAAACTTCATAGATTACAGAAATGACCGAATTGACTTGGAACTCAGATTGGTAGATGCAGGACAAATATGATGTGTAAATGCTGATCCTGAGCATCCATGCCTTACGGGCTGGTGCGGCTCTTGCGTCATAATACCTGTACGAGAGACGATTAACGCAGCTATTTTATTTTTATTTTATTTTATTTATTTAGGGACAAAAAACAGTTATACGTTACAGTTTACATAGCAGTGCTTAAAGATAAGAATAGATAAACGTATAACCCACACTATTATCCACGGATTAAAATCAAAACGATATTAATAATGAGGAAAGGACGGACGGTCGAACATCCGTTAATTGTTGTAAATTATAAATAATGGAATGAATTTACTGGTCATTATCGTCACTTAGTAATGATGAAACCATTTTTTTAAATTTAGCTTGTGTTAACGCAAAGATATCGATATCAATGAAGTGTGTGTTATAGGTTACTATAAGGCGGCGGAGAGGTGCCCTCTCCCCGGCGTTTGTTTTACACTTCTCAGTGTGAAATAGACGGGGAACGCGCACCTCTCGCCGAATAACTGTTCTAGGTACTACATAACATAATCTGTTGGTAAGATAACTACAATCAAATTTATGATTACAAATGCCATGCAACATCATAACCATGAGGAATATACGCCTAGACTTCAAGCTCAAGAGCTTAATACTGTTTTAATAGTTCAGGATAATGTATTCTAGGGCGATAGAATTTGTAATGCATATTGCGTAGGATTTTTTTTTGCACTTGTTCTAATATATTTACATACTTGTCATAGAAAGGACTCCAAATAGGAACAGCATAATCCAGCTGAGAACGAATTAAGGTCTTGTATAAGAATAATAAAGTAGACGATTTTTGAAAGTCTTTGGTAGACCTCATGACGAAACCATACATCCGAAAGGCTTTATTAGTTATAGTGTCGATATGATTGTCAAGGTGTAATTTTGAATCCAGAAATACCCCAAGGTCACGTATAGTCTCAACCTTCTTCAAAGCGGTGTCATGTAAAGTGTACGTAAAATTAATTTTTCGTTTGTTTTTAGTGAATGAAATAAAATTACATTTAGGTAAGCTGAGTTGTAGTTTATTATCTAGGCAGTATTAGAGAGAGTCGATGGAGGTCGTCTTGTAGTAGTTGGGAGTCCTGAATATTTAAACAAGCTTTATAAATCTTTATATCATCTGCGTACATTAAGAAATTAGAGTTCACAATGCAAGTTTTAATGTCATTTACGAAGAGAATGAAGAGCAGAGGGCCCAAAACTGACCCCTGGGGTACTCCAGAATCCACAAAAACACTGTCCGACTCGTAGCCGTTTATCACTACCTTTTGAGTCCTGTTGTATATATAAGAGGCAAACCACCTTAGTAAGTTGCCTCTGATGCCGTTGAAGGCAATTTTGTCCAATAGCAGTTTATGGTCCACCTTGTCAAAAGCCTTCCGAAAGTCAGTGTACACAACATCCACTTGGATGCGGTTGTCCATATTCTCAAATATATAGTTGGTAAAAATCATAAGATTAGTGGTGGTTGATCGACATTTAACAAAACCATGCTGTTCTGGTATAATAAGATTACGAAGGTGAGGAAAAAGGGAGTTGTGTACAAGACTCTCGAAAAGCTTAGACAAAGTGGACAGTATCGAGATAGGACGATAGTTCTCAATATTGCCTTTATCCCCACTCTTGTGTATGGGTGTGATGTAGGCTCGCTTCCATACACCAGGGAAAGTGCCTTCTGTTAGACATTTATTATAAATTATAAACACTGGTAAACAGATTGCATGAGCTGTACTCCTGAAAAATCCAGGGGGTATACCATCTAGTCCAGGTCCCTTGGTTTGATCTAAACCCCTAAGCGCCCTATGCACTTCATCCATGCTAAGACAGATGCTGGGGAGAGATACAGAATTATCAGCGGAGCTTTTCGGTGGTTGCCAGTTATCAGGGTTGAAACCTGAGGGCTCATAGACGGATTTAAAAAAGGTTGAGAAAAGATTACATATATCATAAGGATTGCTGGAGGAGAAGTTATTAAGATACATAGTTGATGGGATGCCTGTTTTACCCTTGCGGTTGGATACATACGACCAAAAATGTTTAATGTTTAAAGGTATGCTGTCTTCCACTGACTTAATGTATCGTTTAAAAGACTCGTCACAACTCACCTTAAAACACTTACGATTGAATGAGAAAGTTTCGTAATCAGACAAGTTTCCGAATTTTTTCCATCGTATCCAAGCACGCTCCTTCTTCTTAAAGGTATTGATAAGTGACGGACTAAACCAAGTAGGAAAACGAGAAGATTTATTTCTATTGCAGGGGACATGCTTGCGAATCAAACCATAAACATGGTCATAAAACGTGCTGACCGCCTGTTCGGCTGTTAGATGTGGTAGTATTTCGTCCCAGTTATATTTTAACAGTTCACCATTAATATTATCATAGTTAGCCCTATGATAATTGTATTTCGTGGTATTGTGACGTTTCATAGGTTTAAATTTAGTCTCAAGAGAAGTTAACACGGAAAATGGGGGATGATGACTATCTCGCGGTAATAATTCCGTATCTGACTGCACTTTACAGTACACATTGGATATGAACAGGTCAAAATATAACTCTATAACTCATTTCAAGTGATTATTAAGAAGAGAAACAAAAATCACTAATGATATTTTTACTGAAGGTGGAAGAATAACATCAGTGGTATCGCTTGTGCGTTATCATCTCGAGATCCTAACTGCCGAGTAATTTCACTTGCTACATTATATAAACCGCAACATAAAAACGTTATAATGTTAATGCTTTCGGAGAGTATTTTGCAAAGACAGACTAACTCAACAGTAGAGTGCTGAAGCTTCAAAAACCTTGTTTGATAGCGAACATAAGATAACAAAGTAAGAATAGATATAAAAAGGGAACACAATGCAACATAAAAAAATCCTAAAATTCGAAGAACGAGTAACATCTTTAAGAATGAGATTCATTTGTAGCAACCGAAGCTTCCTTTCAATTCTCACCTTTAACATCTGGTTCTACAAAGTATAACTTAAATAACAAAGTTACTGATACGCCATCTCACGTAAATAAGTAACAACATAGAGCCACATCTAGCAAGCAACACACGTTTTCTATTTTACTCGGCGGAGTACAATTTTTAAGTCTACGTCAGAGTGATGTGTATAAAGTTGGTACGTGAGCAATGCGCTAAGAATTTACGTTGCCGTGCACTTTATGGAAGATGGAACACTATGGGCTTATTTTGTAAAGCAAATAAGAATAGGAATAGGCTACAATTACTGGATAGTTTAGTAGTTGTAGTTTCTCAGCTTACTACTCTATTTTAAGTCTATTTAAAGGTTGCCGCTGTTATGATTACCGATAAGGCCGTCCATTGTACCACTAAGATTTTATTGTAACTTTAACTAAACTAAGTTTCTTTGGTGTGCAATAAAGAATCTATCTACGCTGACTCCACATGTCAGGTCGCTTTACACTTTGAATGCAACAACATTTTTTAAAATTTATTAACAACTTTTTTATTAATTTATTTTTGTTCCTTGCTGTTCATTGTATCAATCCATTTACAGAATAGGAGGGACTGGGCTGGGCACGCCGGCCTAATTGTTGGCATAGGCCTACTTTACTCAGGTCGCTGGGAAAATACACAATGATATTGAAATAATCACTTCTGGGGCACTACATACTTGAGTAATAACTAATTACTACTAAAGGCATGATTTTGGAAACTTAGAGATGGTCCGAGTTACCGGCAGGTTTTTTATAAGCTTGAGATTGATTCTATACTTATACCATTTCTTTGAATCAAATAAAAAAAAATGTGGACAAATATAGAATTAAATGACACTAAGGATTCATTTCATTATCACCGTATATCATGACCAAAATAGATATAGCTTAAAGAGTTACTTCCCATATTTATTTACTCTGTTCGTATTGTTTGTATACTGTTCAACCTCCAAAGAAAAAATGCTTGAAAATAATGGTGAGCCTAATAATCATGAAATATTTAATCTTCTTAAAGGCTGGTATAAAAAAAATGATATCTTATATATACATTTCAACGTTCAAGAGATATTATAAGCGTGTTTGTTTAGGAGAAAATTAATTTAACAATCTGTTAGAAGTTAAACCATTTGCAAGGGAAAAATCTTTCTTTTGTAATTTCGTAAATTTTTACTTACACAATGCCAAAAGCTTCTTTTCATTTTGGTGGGAAATTTCAATCGCTACTTTTATTAATATTTGCATACCTACCTGTTGTTATTCTTGACGTAGGTATTTGTCTGAAATCTATTAAAAAACATTCTCTTATGGTCCAATAAATAAAAAATCTATTGAAGCTAATACTCGAAAATTGTTGACGAATAGAGTATTTTCTTTGAATCAGATGCAATTTAATAACTCCTATAATATTATTCTTTTATATTAATGTGCGAGTTTTAGTAACATTTTCCATTTTTTACACTATGTGAGATAAATTAGCCGCAGAAGACCTTTCTGCGTGTAGCCTACGGTAAACTCAGATCAAATAAAAAGTTAGTCGAACTATCCAGCTATAGTAAGCTCGACTGACAAGATAAGGCGTAGTTTCGGTATTGTTATATAGGGTAAAATTGTGTTTGTACACGGCTAGGCGTAGTTTTAGCCGGCCTCACTTCTTTGTTCGCAAAGTTCCATCTTGACTTTTTATTTGATCTGAGACGGTAAAAGCAAAATACTGACTAATCATAAAATCTCAAAAACTGTACAGCTTTGAAGTATTACGATTAGATTCTGTAACGTCAAAATTTTAACACAGTTTTGTAGGGCAATGTTTAATTGTAAGCACTTTTTGTAGAAAAAATAAATAAACGTGATGTAAGTAACCGTTGAGATAGGTGACATATTTACTAGTTTGTAATAATTAGATCAACGGTTCATGCCACAAGAAATATTACAGTTACAAATGGTTTTAAATTACAGTTACAAAGGTATACCAGATACCGTTATGCCACTTCCAGGAAAGAAGCTAAATATAGGCCCAAACAGTACTAAGTTAACTGCCTTAAATAAACTTCGTCAAATCATCCGAGTGAATTTTACTGCAAATTTTACCGCTTCAGCTCTTTCAGAATATTATAACGCCATAAAAGCCAGACATAACATTCATGAAACATAAACCGTAAGGAATAAAGATAATCTATAAGACAATAAAACAGATATTCCGGTTCGTGTCGCTAAAGATCCGCAGAAAGTGGAAAGCGTAAAATAAAAATTTATGGTGCCTACTTCGAAATTTATAGGCCACGACGACTACGAAAGCTATGTAAATGCGAAATAAGAGTTACAAAGGGACAAAAACCAATAATTGCTTCGGAGTTTATTTGTATAAATTGTTTTATTAAAATTTGTTTCGACGAACTTTGATTATTGGATTTTTTGTAACTTGTTTAACGTTAAACATAACGTTTTTGTAACTTGATTAGATGGTTTTAGTGCTGTATCTGTAAATTGAGTAAGAATACCCACTGACCTGATCTGGAGGGCTGAAATTGCCACTTTTGATGAATTACAATACGGTCTCTACTCTTTCTCAATCGAGTTCTAAGTATAAAATGTATGCATTGTATAAGCTTTTCGTACACTAAGAGGTTTATTGCAAGCTGTGTAGCAGTCAGCAAAAGTGTCCATTTTAGCACTCCTGATGTTCTTTTAATGCAACATCATCAGCCTATATACTTGTCCACAGTTGGACGTTGAACACCACTGTGTTCATTTGTCCAACGTTTATATGCAGAGAAGAGTGCCTCTCTGCATATAGTTTTCTATAGGGAGATTGTACGATCCAGATTCAAATTGTGTTATCTCATATTTTATCATAGTCTGCCTCTGCCTAACACATAAATTTACTTTCTGCAATATGTAACATTAAAACATATGAACACACAACACTGTTAAAAAACATTCACAGACTGCATATTTTCCCTCGACACGGAAATTTAATTTACCACCGCGAGATACAAGCTGAAGCAAATGGGTCTGACAGTGTGGTCTAGCTGAAAGAATTGGAAAGTGTCCTCGCTTTGAGATAGTTTCAAGGTTTAATTTTGAGAAATTTGGTGTAGCAGGACGCGTTGGAAAAGAGAAACAAATATTTGCTTTGGAGTTTTTGAATGTAACAGTACTTGCTCATTTGATTTCTGTCACTTTTCCATCCGTGGCGGCAAGCTTATAGCTTGCACAAATTCAATTAGTAAATTTTTAGTTAATAAATATAATAAATAATAAATAACCGACGAAAAATTTCATCGCAAGGGGGTCCAGAATCATGAACTGAATTCATGGTAAGCATTTGTGCGTCAATGTCCCTTCCACCCTGTATAAAAAACTTGAAAAAAAAAACTAGGAGAATGTGTTATAGACGTACAACATGCGAAACCCAAAAATAAATTTAATTTGTCGCTCAAGGAAAGACAAGCAACCTTAAAGAGGAAAGTATTCAGCGCCAAATGAGAGAAGCAATTTTTAAAACGTTATCAAAAATGTTCTACTAGCTCTTCCCGAGGTCCGGACTTAAATCAGGTACTTAAGCCACTAGACTAAAACGATAACTTAGCTAGAAAGATAATATCTAAAAGTCTTCCTAAAAACCGGAATAACCGATGGGATCTGACAACTGGAGTTCTGTTTAATCCCAGGAAAGATAACTCGACAGTTTTTACTTTGTAAAATGGGTAAACTTTGAATTATCAATTTTTAAAACTAAAGATTGAAAATGAGATTCAAGATTGCCTCATTAGTCTCGTGGTCCTAAACCCCAGGTCGAGCAAAGTGTTATTGGGTTTTTCTATGTAATTCTCAGTAGCAGCTTGGAGTCTGGATTTGTGCCTGGTTAATGGCAATAGGCTCGCCCCCTATAACACGGTTACTTTAATATAGTCAATTATAAAAGTCATCACAATAATAATGTAATAAAATCCGAAACTAATACTATTCTAAATTTAAATGAAGATCATATTTCAACCATAAACAATACCTTCTAGGTATACGTTCAACTGTCAAACTGTCAAATTGCCAGAGTACATTATTTATCAGGCCATACAGTCTGCCCATATTAATAATTAACGGCCTGGACACACGACAAAGGATTAATAACGCTCGCCTTTGATTAGTTTACTACCCAGTAAGCTTTTGCGCGCGGCTTTGCTCGCGTGGGTGACGATTATTGTGCAATGAAGTTGGTTTCAGCGACATCTAGTGTAAACTTTTGGAACTTTACAGCTTTTCTTAGTAAATAAACGACCAGTTTTCGAAAAGTATTAGGATAAAGGCTAGAAATTGTCTTCCAAAATTTTGTTGACATTATAATAATAATAATACCTTCCCAGCCGATTTTGGCTATGGTGATTGGTACTAATTATTAGCTAAGGAGCTAGGATGATCAGCTCTTTGATGACTACAGTATCCAATCTGACATTGACACAAAGTTTAGGTAAAAAAGGCACTAACATAGATACACACACATTTGGATTTATTAACATTTTGTGTTTTTTTTTTAATTAACATCACAATTATCTATCATTACCATAAATTTATGTTGGATTATCAATTTCGGATGGTCACACTACAAAGGATTAATTACTTTACCTTTGAGTAACTAATCGAAATTCAAGTCTAATTGACCTGTAATTAGGCCGTTTTAGCATACGTTGTTCGAGAGTGAATGACGTCATCATTCACTCTCGAACAACAAATAGGTATGTTATCCATATCTAATCATAATGTCTAGTAAGGAGTCGACTTACCCGCTCATTTCGAACCTCGGAGAACACGTTGAGCTGTCGCGTGTCGGTCGTAGTTGTAATACAAACACCTTAAAGCGTGTCAATTGTCAGTATTGTAATGGGTAGTCCCGAAAAAACCTGACAATCAGATTACATCCTGGTTTCTAACACTTACGCGAATATTAGACATTGAAATAAAAGTACTTTTTACGGATTTTATCGCGTTATATTGATATTTTTAAATTCCCGACGTTTCGGATCCTTTACAGCATCCATGGTCACAGGTGCACTGAGGCGTGAGTCGTCCTAATTTCAAATTTATCAACAGCTACCCTACATTTCGTTGATTATTATTTAATCCGGTCACACAGTATGAGCTCACCGTATCCTTGTCTCACAGTCTTGTGCTTTGATTTTGATTTATTGGAATCTATGATGGGGTTCCAAACAGAGGGCAAGATCCAGCCATCTTCTCTATTGAAATTTAAGGATGTTTTTTAATTTCAATAGCCTCGCGAATCATCCTAGGTAGGAATCGGTTTTCTTTTGCAAGGACTTGTGGTTTATCAAATCTGATGTAGTGCTGGGCCTTGTTAAGTGTATGTTCACAAACTGCTGACTGCCTGGAACGGCGGTGTTTGACATCGGCGATGTGGTCTTTTATGCAGGTCCCTATTCTTCTTTTGGTTTTCTGATCGTTTTAGCGATAAAATCCGTAAAAGTAGTTTTATTTCAATCAGTTTATAATTAAGAATATAACATGAAATACCAAACCGGCTGTATTCCTCGAAAGGTTAAGCAGAGTTGTTTTTGATAGACACCCACATTTCGCCGGTATGCTTGGGTCTATGTCATATGGGGAAAGCCTATTATAAATCACCAGGCTCAAATCCAAACACCGAGCTGCTACTGAGAATTTGATAGAAAACCCAATAACACTGCTCGACCTGGAAATCGTGGGTAGTCGCTTGGGACTACTAAACCAGACTGAGGTAGTTAATGCTAAAGTGTCGGGGTTGGGCGCGAAATACAATTTTTTCTTGGGTTTTCGCAAAACTTGCAGCTTTAACACATTCTAGGTTCATGGCAGTAGAAATTGCCACATCATCAATAACTTATTCACAATTATTGAGCATTAAAACTTTTGCTTAAAAATCGTTAAGATAAATTCGAATTTCGCGTCCAACCCTGGCGATTTAGCCTTAAGGAGTAGGAACACATTGATTATTTTCAATTTAATGTAGAAGACAAAGAATATGTGTCGATTAAGGAAGAATAGATTTTATCATAATATAACAAAAAATTCGCAGAAAAAATAACTGTCAATGTCAAATTATATTCCCATTATGAACGAAATTCTTAACGCATTTAAAAGAGACAAGGACGGCGGCCAACGCGTGACAATAATATCAAAATGACGAAATAACAAAAAAAAAATCGGAAGGCGGAAATAAAGAAAAAAAAGAAGTTAATATTAATTTGTTGTTGATATCTAAGTTGGAACAGATCCTTTCAGCTAAATATATTAACACATTCACTGCATATTTTTTATCTCATTTGACACTGGTGGAATAATAATTATTGTCGTCATTGTCATTAATTCTCCTTTAAAGAAAAAAAAAACTGACAGTTCTTCACTACAGATTATTGATAATTCACGATAGTTGTCTTCGCGCTTCCTAATTCTATTTTGTTTATATTGTTAATACAATTAAGTATGTTTTTTAGTGGTCGGACAAACCGGTTGTGAGATGTTTTAAGTTGTGTGATATTGTGTTTATTGATAGTTGTGTTAGTTTTAAATGAGTGAATATGACTTTTATTTATTGTTAATAAGAAAATTCGTCTCTTGGTGAGTTATTTTTTATTAATTAGTAGCGGGTAGCCGAAAGTCATGTTTATGATTTTTTATTCGCATTTTACATCGTGGTACGGCCTCAGTAGTACGTGTTTTAACATTGTCATCCTTTTTCAATGCTCAGTTTTGTTTATTTATAGAAAATAATTTCATCAATTATAAAATTACTTTGTCACATTGTTAACAAGCAGGGAAATAAGTAACAGTTGAGACTTTTCAATTTGTAACAGAATTTTGATACGAAATCTACTCTTAAGTATAACATCTTAATAGATTCGTCAAATTTGAATACCGAAATGATTTTTGACTAGAAATTTGGTGCCCATTTTCTTACAATTAATTCTAGAGGACTTAATTTACAATCGGAAGTTTTGAGCAATCGTAGTCAATTTTATGTTTCTAATCGTTTAATTACATGCTATAATTGAGGTTAATAATTCAATTATATTCGTATTGATGACCTGCTTGTATAATTATACCCTGACGATTTGATGATAGGAATTTTAATCCTAATCAATACTTATATTATAAAAAGGTAAAGTTTGTGAGCTTATGAGGGGTAATCTCTGGATCTACTGAACCGATTTAGAAAATTATTGTACCAAAAGAAAGCCACTTTATTTGTGTGTCAGGGGCTTCATCGCCCAACGAAGTAGGCACCGGTCAGCTCATCATATCAGCCTATCGCCGTCCACTGCTGAACGTAGGCCTCCCCCAAAGAGCGCCAACCATCCCGGTCCTGGGCAGCTCGCATCCATCCGCTGCCAGTCACCTTCTTCAAATCGTCGGTCCATCGCATCGCAGGGCGTCCCACACTACGCTTGCCCAAACGCGGTCTCCACTCCAACACTTGTCTGCTCCAACGATCGTCTGTCCGTCTGCAGACATGGCCGGCCCAATTCCACTTCAGCGTGCTTATTCTTCGTGCAATGTCGGTGACTTTAGTTCTTTGGCGGATGACATCGTTGCGAATTCTATCCACTAAAGAAACTCAAAGCATTGCTCTCTCCATTGCACGCACGCTGAGCAACCTTGAATTTGTGGACCAGGCCCACGGTGAGTACGGTCAGCTAGTGGTATATAAATAGGTATACTAATATATTTAACACTTGAGCAAATATTAGACATTGAAATGCAATTATTTTACAACATTAATGGTCACGCGTTGACTGAAGTGTTGAACAATTATCTAATGTTCACAAAGATATGAATTTTCTAATGAAAGAAAATTTCTAGTGAAAGAAAAATTCGATCTCAGGCAGGGTTTAAACCTGCGTCTCTCTGTTTAAGTACAACAGACGCTTTGCCAACTAAGCTACCGAGACCACTGCCTGTGTTGTCGAATTTCTCTTCCACATTTTACGTCTTCAGGCGAGGTCATTATCTAATGTCCAAAATAAAGTCCAATAACCAGGCTACCGGCTCCGCCGAGCCGGTCAGAAACGCCAAATTATGCAGACCGTCAAACAGAGAAAAGTTGGTTATCTGGGTCACATTATGCGACATGATAGATACCAACTGCTGCAACTTATAATGATGGGCAAAGTGGCTGGAAAAAGATCAGTAGGCCGAAGAAGAAAGTCGTGGCTGCGCAAATTTCGCGAGTGGACCGGCATTAACAGCGCCGCAGAACTGTTCCGCCTTGCAAAGGACAGACTGAAGTTTTCCGAACTGACGGCCAACCTCCAGTAATTGGAGAGGCACTTCGAAGAAGAAGAAGAACCAGGCTACCATTGCTTCCCAGGGATGTGCTCTAACAGGCATAGAATAAGAGGGGTTAGGTTAAGTAAGTGGTCAGTAGGTAAGAATCCTGATACTGTCCGGTATTATCCACAAAGGCAGGCGCGCCTTTGAAAGGTTTTAAGGTACTTTTGAAGGCACCACCGTAAACAAAGAAAAGGCTTTAATGTACGTTAAAGAACTGCCTCGCAGTTCTTACTAGAGGTCCTAGGTTTAATCCCCAGGTTCAGCAAAGTGTTATTGGGATTTTCTATGCAATTCTCATAGCAGCTCGGTGTTTGTCCCCGGTGAATGCATGCATATGCAACATGCTCGCCCCCTATTTCATGGGATCTAAACATACCGGCGAGGTATGTACATAAGTACACCTCTGCCTAACCCCGCGGGGAATACAGGCGTGATGGTATGTTATTACGTTAAAAAAGAAAACATATTAATACAGGAAAGAGTCAACAATTTATAAGTCGAACAGTCTCAAACACAACACCAATATTATTTTTCCTAGAATTGAAAAGAAAGACACATGTAAATAAAACACAATTCCTTTCATTTGTAAGGTGTTTTCCTTAGAAAATGTAAGGAATCAGTCACAATACAGTTATTCTATTGTAAATACAATAGAGTAAGTAGAATCTGAAAAAAATATAATATTACATACATAAAAATATCATCACGCTTGTACTTCCCGAAGGGTTACGCAGAGTACACCCACGGTTCGCCGGTGTATGTTAGGTCTCATGTAATAGGCGAGCCTATTGCCATAACGATGACGGGCACAATTCCAAACATCGTGCTGTTACTTGAGAATTTCATAAGTAAACCGGATCACACTTTGCTGGACCTAGGAATCAACTCCAGGACCTCTAGCGTAGCAGTCGCCGTTAGAACCACTAGACTAATGAGGCATTTAATCATATAATTAAGACGCAGGTATAATTATAAATACATATTAAATGTAATAACTTAACTGATTGTGCCTGAATATTATTTTTTTTCTAATTAAACAAAATAAATAACCTTGTTATGTTTTCAAACAGTATCTAATCCAAAAGCCGGTTTCGGCCACTTTTCACTTTGATATCGTCATGTTTTAGTTTGCGTCATCCATCACGTTTCTGAGCCGTCCCAATCTTTAATTTAGGCACGATCAGATTGAGATCCATCGAAATTTATTGTATTTAAAGATGTATGTAGAATATTAATAGTGATTCTTTTCATTTTCTGTAACTACCACAAATTTAATTTTATAATAATAATGACAACCATTAAACTTTGTCATGTAAACTATATTCCTACCAAAATCTTGTGAATCATACCTTTCCCTTTGACAAATTATCCTTCATTCGCCATTGTTTGTCTCGGTATATTGCTAGGCGTGTCATTAATTACGTCATTACCGAATAGCGAATATTATATTGTGTCATTGTATTAGTACTAGAATTCTATTGAATAAGAATGGCACAAAAAGAAAAGGGTTATTACTGGCATATTATTAGCGGTAACATATGTGTCATCATCATCATCATATCAGCCTATTGCCGTCCACTGCCGAACATAGGCCTCCCCCAAAGAGCGCCCACCATACCGGTCTTGGGCAGCTCGAATTCATCTGCTGCCTTCTTTGGCATTGTTTACTTTGAGCATAAAGGACATCAAATTTTTTTACGTTTAAGGTGTTCCTATTTTATTTTAAAGCAGTCTCAAATGGCTACATATAATTATGAACCAATCTTCCAAATTAAGAATAGTATCCATCCATCAATTTGACTGCAACTAACAAAGCTCGCTTGATTAGCATAGAATATAATATTGCCAATAATTATTTGATACAAAATTATCTCAAAAAAATATTGCAAACATATAACAGTAATATTTAAATGTAACGATAGTGTTTATTGTACACAAAATCAACTAGCATATTGTTCAGGTACTGTTTAAGATAATTATTATTTTGAAGTAACGATTAATAGCATAAATGAAAATTTGCACTGTAAATAGAATTTATATTTCCTTAAACACCAAATTTATGATAACGTTGTCTTGTTAACTGTTAAAGCAACTTTATCTCAGCACAAAGTTTTGTAAGCAGAAAACTGTCACAAGTTGAAATTATACTTAGGCACGAACAGGGAGTTCTCTCGTTAATTAACTCTTGACAAAACAATAATAAATTTTCATTAATCAATTGTGATCCTTTTAAGTAGAATGAAGATAACGACGGCTTGAAACTTTTAAGTCCGTATTTCTTTGGATAAGTCGTAATTTTCGTAAAGGGAATGTAAAAGTTCTTTGTGTTGTGTCATTTCAGTTCCTTATCTGGAAGTTATTATTTTCGAAAGTGAAGTTAGAGCCTAGTTCTATTAGACTGACAAGTCAAAGGTCTCGAGTTCGAATCCAAGGCTCCAAACCGCTGACTTTTCGAAGTCATGTACGTATTTATAATTAATTTATCACATGCTTCAACGGTGAAGGAAACCATTGTGAGGTAGCCTGCATGGCTAAAACATTTCTTGACGACGTGTGAAGTCTGCGAACCCGCAGTACGCTACTGTAATTGACTATATCGTTATCCTTGTCGCTTTGAGAGGAGACCCGTGCCCTGCAGTCATCATCAACCCATTACATTGTCCCACTGCTGGGTACGGGTCTCCTCTCAGAACAAGAAGTATTCGGCTATAATACTCCACGCTAGCATACTGCGGGTTGGCAGATTTCACATGCCGTCAAGATAAACTCTCAGGCACGCAGGTTTCTCACGATGTTTTCCTTGACCGTTTAATTTTATGAATACGCATATGACTTCGAAAAGACAGAGGTGCATGCCTTGGATTCAAACTCGAGACCTTTGACTTGGCAGACCAATGGTCATATGACAAGGCTATCACTGCACTGCACGTGCCCTGCAATAGGACAATGTATTGTGTTGATGATGGTTATATTCGAGTTTGAGATAGGATACTTAAAGAATTTTTCCAAAAATCCAAATATGAACATGAACAAAATACAGACACAATATAAAAATCGATCATACACGGAAAAACATCCCAAAACATACAAAGATTGAATATGTTTTCCTCAATTTCTTGAATAACTTATGACAACTTTAACCACATTTTGTGTATGTTTTATTTATAGATAACGACTTAGAACGGATTTATGGAAATGTAATCTGTAAAAAGGCAAGCCGCGACCTTCTGTGTGCTTGCCATGAATAAAACACGTCCTGTAGCATCTTTCCGATCCCGAATTGGGTATTTTTTCTCTTTGATGTCATTTCGCCCGATTTGAATACAGTTTCGGAGTTTCGATTGATGGAAACGAATGGAAGAAATATATTTTCTTTACCTCCAGTTTGCAAGACAATGACATGCCATAGCCTCATAACATACATACCATCACGCCTGTATTCCCCGAAGGTTTAGGCAGAGGTGTACTAATGTACACCCACATTTCGCCGGTATGTTAAGGTCCCATGTAAAAGGGAGCGAGCCTATTGCCATTAACCGGGCACAAATCCAGACTCCAAGCTGCTACTGGGTATTTCATAGAAAAACCCAATAGCGCTTTGCTCGACCTGTCAAACCCAGGACCTCTAGCGTAACAGTCGCGCACTTACATATTTGTTGATAATTCCAACTCAAAAAAAGCTTCAGATAGACGGACAAGGAAGTCATCCTATAGGGCTTTCTTTTGAGTTCAGGAACCCCTGAAAAATCCAGTCTAACAACAACGACGATCATGCATGAGGAGATTAAGGAACGCATCAAGCGAATCTGGTATGCCAGTATCACATCAAATAGAAATGCAAACCCTAAATCTATAATTCTATACTCATATTATCTCTGGACCTACTGAACCGCTTTTGAAAATTCTTTTACCAATAGAAAGCCACGTTATTTGTGACTGACATAGGCTATTTCGCCCATCGAAGTGAGCACGGGCCAGCTAGTATGTCATGTAATGATCGGCAAACGTAGTGTAGGACGCTCTCGGACAAGACGGAGTGATGATTTGCAGATTTTGCAATAAGCTCGATGCTAAATGCGGAGGACAGGGTAAAATAGCTCACATTAGGGGAGGCCAACACCCAGTAGTTCTGTTGTTGAAGCTGATGATGCTGATGAAGAGCCTAGTATGAGATAGACGTGAAAATATTAATAATATGCATATATTTACCTACTCCAAATTATTGACTTTCGGGGTAATTGAAGGAATTTCGCTTACCCCTAATCACATTCCTCAAGCATACTATTGATTACCACAATAATGCAGCTTAATATTAGCGTCCCGTGGCAAATATTATATTGCCTCTGGCTCTTTTGAAATTCAAAGGCTCAGATTTCTATATCTCGACCAAGCCATAATTTTAGGTATTATGATTATTGCTTCGGGAAAATTCAACGCATAAAAACTACTGTAATCGATTCAGTAGTCAATTCTGAAGAAACCACTTTCACATATTGCACATATTATGTTATATGTTACCACTGGCTTTCGAATAGGTAATCCATAGATCTAAGGAATTATTGCTAGATACGCCATAACCGTGCTTAATATGGCCATTGCATGATTATGTATTAGTGCCCAGATGGACTCTCTAGTCTAGTCCAGGTAATCTCTTAGTCTTCTCTCGAAAACTATTAGTAATGCTACGTCTATAGACGTTATTGTTGATATTGCTGCTTACCATTAGCTCCTGTGTTTGATTGTCATCGCGTTACAGTAAAAAAAGGCTAATAACTTAGCCTGATTCTTAAATTTGATTACCAAATGAATCAAGAAATATTATACGGCTTAGTTGGGGCAATATGGTATTTTTAGCACTTCAAACATAGCAGTCGTACTTGGGATTAGATATCATGGTTAAGTTTGGCAACGCACTAGTGACACCCCTATTTTTGCTTGCAATTCTAACAGTAACTGTTCACTATCAAGCAGGCAGTAATATATTTTTGGTACACAAAAAAACCACAAAGTGCTGGAATAAAAACAAAACACAACACCCAACAAATAAAAACTCTTTAATACCTATCTCCGAAAAAAAAAATTGGTAAAAAAATCACGTACAAGCTTGAGCTTCTGAACCCTACAAACTTCATGTAACTGCCGAGGAACTTCCTAACGAAGTTCTTAACATTTCGGCACATTAATGCCTTTGTTTATGTTTAGGCTCGAATATCTCCCCGAGTATTTTAAAGTTCCTCCCTACGGGTACAAGTTGGCGCAGCTTTGATCAGATCTTCGGACAACCTTAATGGGGAATTTAAACGGTGAAATAATTTAGATAATTTATTGACTTATTAATAGATCTAAAATAACATACCATTACGCCTGTATTCCCCGAAGGGTTAGGCAGAGGTGTACTTAATGTACACCCACAGTTCGCCGGTATGTTTTGGTCCCATGTTATAGGGGGCGAGCCTAATGCCATTCACCGGGCACAAATCCAGACTCCAAGCTGCTACTGAGAATTTAATAAAAAAACCCAATAACACTTTCTCGACCTGGGGATCGAACCCAAGACCTCTAGTGTAGCAGTCGCGATTGAGACCACAAGACTAACTAGGCAGTCAATAGATCTAAAATTATGTCTGTGTTCCCGGGATAGACAGATTTATTGATACCTAGCTACCGAGTGGGAACCATACAATATTATTTGTGAATTTGGTCGGCCAAGGAGACGTTGGTGAGAGAAACTCGATCGCTTTCTACCACCAATGTTATGAAGAAGCACGGGATAGAAAATTCCGGGCGAAGTTACGGGAGGTATTTGCCCAGCTGTGGGCCATAAAAAGCCAAAAAGGCTACATAAAAAAGGTTTCTGGTAGGCCCTATGTAATGGACGACAACCTTATTCCAATGGAGCATTAAAAGGTCTTAAATCCAAACATTCGAATTAAAGCTATTTGCTATTATGAATAAAAAAAAAACAATAACATTCTGATTGACTTAGAAATCGAAACCTTAAATCGTACGCGACGCAGAACCTAGCATTTTGATGATCGCGGCATCAATCAATCATGGTCATGGTAAATGTCATAAATGCCCGTGACCATAGAGCAAAGGAAGGGAAATATTATGTATTTGGCCGGTACGAGTCTGAGAAAGCGTATAACTTAATCTGATGATAATCCATTATGATTTCCGAATTCTTCCAAAAAAATTGGGCAACTAATGGGTTAATGATATTAAATATTGCAAAGTCCCTTAAAAAGGCGTCCCCTCGTGCCCAAGATACGGAACATATTAAAAAAAAACTCACTTCACATCGATGTTTCGCGAGCAACGGTGCAAAACTGTTCGTTTCGCTTTACATTCCAATAGGTTTTCCATTTGATTTGATACAGAACTGGATACAGTTTCGTTTGTATGTAGTTCTATTTACATTTGCTCTTCGATAGATTAGATATCTATCTCAGTTTGCATAATCAACTGGTGTGGTACAACAAGCAACATAAAAGAACAAAGAGTTCTTATAGATTCATCATCGGTAGTCATCTCTGCCTTTTTTTGATCTCTTGATACGATGACTCCCACTAATTCCTTTACTTTTAGTAAGAAGGCTGGCATGCCAGCATGAATGGGTCAGCACGACCAGGGAAGTACTACCCTCCCACAGAATATTGACGTCAAATAGCAGTGTGCATCCTGTTTAGTTTCATATGGTGAGCATGGAGCGCCGGAGACCCAATTCCTCCCTCAGTCCCCTTCCTTCTCCTTTTCTCGTTCCCCTCCCATTTCCTTGGATCAGAAACGCATCTGGAACTCCTTTGGTATTAGATATGTCCATGGGCAGCGATGAGTACTTACCATCAGGTGGGTCGCCTGCTCGTTTGCTGAGTTACTTCATAAAAAAAACTTCTTCAATAAAACTTCTTCCAGGTCTTCCCTTCTAACCTTATCTATTCCACCTTCTCCCTATGATAGGTCAGTTGGTATACTTTTCGTATTATCTGCATCCAAGGCCTTATAGATACCATTTCGTCTGTATCCCTCAAATTTTTCTGTTTGCCTATGCTGCCTTATTTTTTGTAAATCATATGTTTTTTTACTTTCTCATCCGTTCACAATCTTTTGACAGTTTTACAATCTTACTAGATTTAATGTAAGCGAACGGTTCTAACAGTTTTCTGTGTCGTATACACACCTTACCTTTAACAAAGTGATGTACAGGTGAACTAATTAATTACATACTTGAGTGATAATTAGACATTGCGCAGCCATTAGTAGGGTGGTGTAATGCGATTGCTAAACATATAATTATATTATGAAACGCACAACTTGTGTCAATATACTTACTCAACGCAGATATAGGACCGTGATAACTAATTGAATAACTGCTGCTAATCATGTAGATTGATTGTTAATACGTTAAACAATATAATATGTTTATAACAAAAACTCTGTTGGACCTTTCGCCGAGATATCAGGGTGTCGAATTGTCGGTGTCCGTGTTGGCGTTGAGGTGGATAAATAAAATATTATATTGCAACGCATACGAACACTTTACTTATCCACCTCAACGCCAACACCGACACCGACAATCGAACATGGTCCTTCGAGCCGGATATGAATCAGTGACCTATGGATACAATACATAAAAATAATATAAAATTAATGTTGGGTTGCCAACAAGGGTCAATATAAAAAAAAAATTTTTTTTACATAAATTGTATAAAATATGTATAATATTTTTGTATATAGGCGTACTTAAAATAAATAATATCATTTATCTAAGCATTGAGATTTACTACATAAGATTAATAGTATTATTTTTATAAAACAAGCTTTTGTAGTCTGTCATATTGGATTTAGATTGATGTCACTTAGCTAACCGTGCATTGTCATTTTAACTAAATGTGTAGGTATGCAAAATGTCAGCTCAATCGGTTCAGGATAACTCCTTTAAAATTCAGTTGCAAGATTTGGTATAACAAACTTACATATTACATTGCAAGTTAAATAAAAGCTTGTAAAAAAGACTCTACTCAGAATTTATTTTACGCGACATAAATAATGCTGCCTCACATTCTGGTAAATTAAGAAACAAATTCGATTCTAAATTCAAATAAAAAGGGTACGCTACATCAAAGGACCAAACAAGCACATGTTGAAACAAAAAACAATCTGTCATTATTCACACCATTTCGTTCCTAATTCGAATCATATAAATCAACATGCCTTCATAGAATCTCCAAAGGGAAAATATTTTCTTTGTACTGGGATTTACTAATTAAATTTAACGAATCAAAGCAATCAAAGAGACTGGGAACGAGATAAAAAAATAACAAGGGAAGGTTGAAATTTGATTCATGTAGGTACCTACAGAGAATATTGAGTTATTTTTTTTTATTGGAACTTTTAATGAAAATATCCTCGTGGATACTAGGCTATTTGAATTTGTAATAAATGAAATTTTTGACTTTACTACTATTAGGTACACACGGCGCATATCAAGCTATACAAATTCAGTTTAAACTGACCTCCCATTGTAAAGGTTTTTCTCATAATTCAAGGCCAGCCTATACTGGTTTTGTATAGATTTTTGTGTAGCCGTGCGTACAATTTTAGTCTTGGGTAATATTAGTTCGTATTCAGCTCATCATCAACTCATTTACTATTCCACGTTTATATTGCATTCGCGCTAGCCTACTGCAAGTTGGCAGACTTCAAACACTCTTGAGCGAACTCTCAGGCAAGCAGGTTTCTTCGCAATGTTTTTCTTCACCGTTTGGTGCGAATGATAAAATTATTAATAGGTACGCATAGTATATTGGTATAGCAGAGCTGCATGCCCTGGATTCAAACTCAAAACCTATGACTTGGCAGTCCAATGGTCATATCACTAGACTATCACTGCTTAGCTGTGCTGTAGCAAGTTCAACTATTAATGAATATTAAATAACTCAAAAACCATAGTTTAATGGATGGATTATTTCTCTCAATACTGGGCCTCAAAGGTTAAAAAGAAACCATCTATTTTACCACCAAATATATCTTTTAAATTTATACATAAATAACAAAAAATATATATTTAAATTTGAATTATAAAATGGTTACAGTAAATTGTTTGTCCATCGTCTGCCTTGATAGCAGGATAAAATAATATTGGTCCTTATAAGTAAAACAAAATAAGACATATTAAAGAAAACAATAGGTACTGTCACAATACCAACAACATTTTAAATTCAATTGGATCATAACGTCAGCTTCATAAAATAATACGTCTATAATAATACTATGTACTTGTAGGTACAATATTATAATTGAACGGACTGATGCGGTTCAATTAAAAAAAAAAAGAAAACCATGCTAGCCATGTGGGTCACACATTACTAGTAATTTTGTTAACCCCTCGTGCTAAGCTAAATGCTTGTGTTACGAGTGGGTTCACGTCGGTAGTGCAATGGCTGGATTTCGAACCGGCAACCACATGATTGCAAGTCTGAAGCCATTAGGCTACCGCCGCCCGCTTCAAAATGTAAAATTTAAATTTAGGTATTATGTTTTATTAGTTACATGGTATTTCTTATAAACTAGTACAGTGTCCTACAAAACTGTACACACGGCTACACGTCGAGCTATACAAATCCAGTTTATGCTGGCCTCTTATTGTATGGAAAGCCTATACAATACGAGGTCAGCTTAAGCTGGAATTGTTTAGCTTGACCAGTAGTCGTGTTTACAAAAATTTTGACTGTATCTAAAGTTACAGCTAATATTTAAAAAAAACCTACAGCAATTAATATATACTTACCCACTTATAAAAAAAAATGAGTTTTGTAA
The DNA here is from genome assembly GCA_958496365.1 of Subacronicta megacephala. Lineage (NCBI taxonomy): Eukaryota > Metazoa > Arthropoda > Insecta > Lepidoptera > Noctuidae > Subacronicta > Subacronicta megacephala. Next base: position 2,554,605 of record OY292524.1, read on the forward strand.
AATTCTTCCAAAAATATTTATTACTTTTTAATAATGGAATGTATGTTTATCAACACAGGCACAAAGTAAAAAAAACACATTTTCAAATAATAATTATTTGATTAAACTTGATGAAACATACCTAGTAAAAAATTTAAGTTAATTAATTAAAAATATAACATTTCAAAGCATTTCAAACAAAAATTTTCCTGACCGCTTCAATTCTATTTCAATGTGATTTTGTAGTAAGGAGACCGCAACGTCGATAATATAACAATACCGACACTATTCTTTACATGTCTATGTGAAAGAAATAAAGGTCAACAAAAACAAAAGAATGTCTAACTCCCCAATGAGAATAAAAGAGACACTTTAGAAATTCAAATTTTAAAATTCCATTTCGTACAAAATGACAGCCATAAAGTCGATCCAGAAAACTACATTTAAAATCTGTCCAAGATTCAACCGAAACGTATTTTTTACTTATTTGAATGGATAATAATCACTGAATTTTAAAATTCAAATTTACACTGGGCATTCAATCTGCACTCCCATTTCAGGTAAGGATACGGTCATAATAGAAGATGAGCTAAGCGAGAAATGAGCGAAGTCAGAAGACAGAATTGTCTAGTAAAAAACAACGATGAACCACGTGGATTAGTTTGTTCACTATACCAAATTCAACGAGTACGGGTTACGTAGTATTTATAAATGATTTTATTTATTTATTTTATTTATTTATTTATTCACAATATTCATGATAAGTGTAGTGTGTATGACATTTACTTGTGTATTACCTTATGTGTGTATTACCTTAACTTACTTAGCTCCATCGTATCCAAAGCGTGAAATAGGTACGTTATGAGATATTTATAAAGCTATCGGATGACGTCAACATTTGGTCTTGTTATAAGACAGTTAAATGAAGATTCCTTGGAAATAAATAAAAAAACGATTATTTTCGTCTATTTTCCCACTCGATCTATAACAAAACGATTGTAATAAGTACCTACTGACTTCTACGAATGCTTCATACGTAGGATGCGTTTTGTTAATAAAAATATTCTAAGTAGAAGGTTCAGTAAATGTTACTTATTTCTTATAAAATGTAATTTCAACAATCAAAAATCAATCAAATAAACTTATTTGTCATCTAAGTGGTTTTCTATAAAAATTCAAGCAAGTATCAAAATTATTCGCGTGGCGCGCCCTAACTTTCCATTACGCTGATAGTTACTAGGTACGTGAAATATGGCAACGCTTTTCACTTGCGGTCATTTAGGTACTTACGTATACCATACCATACCATCGCGCCTGTATTCCCCGAAGGGTTAGGCAGAGGTGTACTTATGTAAATACACCCGCATTTCGCCGGTATGTTTAGGTCCCATGTAATAGGGGGCGAGCCTATTGCCATTAACCGGGCACATATCCCGACTCCGAGCTACTACTGGGAATTTCATAGAAAGACCCAATAACACTTTGCTCAACCTGGGGATCGAACCCAGGACCTCTAGCGTAGCAGTCGTGATTGGGACCACTAGACCAACGAGGCAGTCTTACTTACGTACTTACGTAATTTTTTTTCTATTCACAAGAAAAGAAGCAGTAGAGACGTACTAACGCAACCAGTCTCCAGCTATGAAGTGCTTTAAATATTCTTTTTAACACGTATATTTAATTTGTCACATTTATTGAATGTCACCATGTATGATACGCATAACTAAAGATTGGAATTCGATAATTTTAATCTAGGACTCTCCAAGATTCCATTTTTCCTGGGTGTGCACTATACCTAACTACCACGGTCGACCGACCAGTGTTGACCAATGGTGGTCGGTAATAATAATAATGATTACACAGGCAAAGTGGCGACCAAAAAACCGCAAGAAAAATATAAGTACATATTTAAACAATTTGAAAATGTTACTACGCCTTACATTTTTAGGTATAATTCAATTTGCGAAAAAATAATGAATACTGTACGAGTTATTTATCTAGCCACCAAAGGCGTACTCAAAGTAAATTGTTTAATATATTTATAAACAGTTTCTAGCCACAGACCAATTTTCTGTCTGAGCTCATGTGTGAAACTGTGCCATATTTTTACAGAACTTACATCGATTTTCACCTCTAAAGCAAGCTGAGAGTGTTCAAATCCAATTGGATCCGTAAATTTACGATTACCTATATGGGTCGAAAAACGATTCACGCAAAATGAAATCAAGAGATATTTCTCGCTCATCTCTCGGAGGGGCCACAGATTACCGGTGGCTCCATCTTGCGTCACTGAATCCATTACCATTATTATGCATATTGGAAGACTCCCGAGTGGCGTGTAATCTATTTTTCTCTCATACAATTATATTCTGCGAAGCTTTATGAAGTATAAACTGCATGTTTAAAATTTCAAGCGGGTTTGAATTCGTTTGTGGAGTTTCATTTGACAGTTTTTGTGAGGGTTTTATTCGAGAATGTAATTGTCTAAGATATATACGGCTTTATTTTTTTGAGAATTTTTATGTCACGTTTGTTGACCTTATTTATAATTTAAGTTTTTTGTGCAGTTGAAGGAGACAAGCCTTGTCTTTCCAATTTCTTTCATTTGAATGGCTTGGTGAAAAAGGTTTTTATAGCAACGCAGTTTCAATTTGTTTCCAAAATGATATAATTTGACATTGAAGAGTATTTTCTAATTTAAAAATACTGGAGAAGCTTAAAGGAAACCAGATTTGTATTTTATTCTCTCAAAATTTGAATTCTGAAATCTTGAATGTACAAAACAATGATTTTATGTTTTAGTTTCTTGTTTAATGCCACATTATACAAAAAAAAATGTCCAAAAAAATTTAGATAGTAGCCGATTCTCAGACCTACTGAATATGCATATAAAATTTCATAAAAAACGGTCAAGCCGTTTCGGAGGAGTATGGTAACTAACATTGTGACACGAGAATTTTATAAATAAGATTATAATTATCTACAACGGATGTTTATTCAATTTCTTATGATCATGTTTCGATAGCTTTCTTGAAAAGATAATTTATTTTGTTGTTGAGTCGCAATTTTTTTTACAAAGCAACAAATAAATGAGGAAAAATTCCCCATTCTGAATTCACATTACCCAATTCACTTACCAAAATTATTATATCCAGTATAAACACATTTTTAATTTAACATAAAAATAAAATTACTGACTCAAGATTCAATTGTAGCGCCGGTAGGCTTATTCCTTTCTTCTTCCCCGCCAATGAATAAATTAGCATTTTATCTAAATGTGCTATCTCTTTAAAAAGTGCTTTCGGGACATTTTGGGACATAAAAGAAATTGCGTTGTAAACGAGGTTTTCCTTTCAATATTACGTCCAAGAATATTTGGGGCATAAATCAGATCTGAGGCTAGGCTAAAATATTTTTGCTCTTTATTTGACTTAAATCTTGAGTGATGTCAGGTTTAAGAACCTTATTGATGTTAGATGGTATTCGTTTTGAGAAATATTGCGTTATGAAGATCTTTTAGATAGAACCAGCTTTTGTAACATTTGCCCTTTTTCCTATTCTGTTCTTTTGAAAATAAGCTTTGTTATGAAGTGATTGTCCATCATCACTAATGCTTACGAATATACACGGACAGTTGTTCTTTACGAAAACGATCACCGTCGTTTTAATTTACTATTTATAAATTGTAGTACAATTATTAATAGCACATCGAAATCTAGGGGGTTAACCTTTCGGTTGTTCCAAAGTTACCGGTTTAAAAAGTGAACAACTGACTTCGTAGCTCTAACCGGTAGTGTCGCAATTAGCGTCCAATCCGGATGTCCAATTTTCTAACGTTTCGCAACTCTATTTGCAAAGGTTCGTTCAAAAAAATTGTAGGTCCATTTTTAAATGAACTTTTTTGAATGTACAGAGTTTGTATATCCAAGGAAGCGGCAGAATAGGACTAGAACTAATTTGTAGTTTTATGGTAACTTTAGAAATATCAGTTGATGACACATTAGATACTGTAACTCCAAACGAGATGACTTAATTTTTTATATGTTGCCCGGCTTTTAATTTTTTTTTGTTGTTATAGAAATTTGGCCACGTGTGGGAATTCGAACCTGCGTAGCTTAGCTTTGGCAAAAAAAGTATTATGAATTTGTTATATTTTTCGCAACAGCTTTTCAAGTCTTACTATTGTAAGAGTTGCATTAAGTCTTATTTTAAGTCTGACGACATTCTAAGCCTGATTATTTTCTATTCTTACTTTAAGTTTACAAATTTATAGATCGGGCAAAAATGGTTTGTTATCAAAAAAGTATTTTATATATTTTAAGGCGATTTTAAAACAAGTATATTACAAATTTAGAATACCTTAGAATAAATATTGAAATGTTAAGTAGTAAAGCTATCAAGTACTTTTCTCTGTAGGTGATTTTAAGTAAATTACAATAAAAGTACATGATACGTCAACTGCAGCAGAAAATAATCTCCAAATCGAGAATAAATCACACCATTACCCACAAATCACTAGTAAAAGGTACTTAAATAAGCAAACTCAGGATAATATCGCACCAAATTTAAATCGATTCACAAAAAAATCGAGTACCTCCTACCGTAATCTCGATTCCAATTTCGATTCGATTTACGACACGTTCCGTTCGGCGAAGTATCAGAAAGGGGCGGCTCCTAAACGCCATCGTATCGAGTGATCGTATCCTTAACAGATTCTCGATGCCGGCAGCAGATTGCGGGTTCCAACCTAATGTGTGTATCTCCACTCTTTGCTTGAGGTGACACACGGATTTTGTTATAAGTCAACGATAGCGGTTTCTCTCAAAACTTTTTTTTTTATCACTGATAGGCTTACGCTTGACCACAACTTGCCTGATGTTAAGCATCGAAGTGGTCTACGATGGAGCGCGCTTGCCTAGAAGGTACCTATTCACTCTCGTCTTGAAGACACCCAAATTGCAGGATCTATATTATTTTCAATTTAATATTAGTTTATCTGAGTTGATGCCTCTGCATTGCTGAATATTTAGCCCTAAGAATATTGTGCAAACATTTCCATTTGAAGGGTGACGTAGCCAGTAAAATACTGGAAAAACAGTTCCTGTGTTTTTTTGGAAGGTTTTCTCTTATATCTGCCTAAATGCTTTGATCAACCTTGATCTAGTATTTGTATGAGGTGGGGACGCTGAGCGTGAGGTTCTAGATACAATGCCCAGTTTTAGCTAACTGCTACTGGGTTTTTCGAAATCATTCTTTATACTCGACCAAAAATTCTCTCGTTCTTTAAAAGTTTATCATATTTTTTTTCAGGAAAACTATTCCTCTAGATTCACATGAATACTAGAATGTAATATCTTCTTGGTTTTTAGGTTTCTTAAATTAGATTGGTTACCGAAAAGAAACTAAAACAAAATGGCTTACCGAATTTACTAGGTCAATAATTAACCTTATTTAATTTACTTAATAATGATTTATTATGTAATTAAATATAATACGTATTTAATTTAATAATTTAATTTAATAATGAATGTAGATGAAGCTAAAGTAGTGTGCCAGGGTCGTGGCAAGTGGAAATCCATAGTATCTGCCTACACCAATGGGAGACAGGCGTGACAATATGTATGTATGTATGTATGTAATAATTTACCGGAGTAGAAGACAGACAGGCATGAAATATGTTGCGAAAATTTAGTTTGCGGTACTATAAACAAATGACAGAACGATATTACAATGTCGCCTCACTAACATTTATATACAGCACTCCATTTCTGTGTCCATTCCTTGAACTGACTTAAGACCTATTTCCTACTACCATAACTCATCTTCCCATTAAACCAGTGCCATGAAATCTTGGCACTATTTTAGATACCTACTTTCTTAGACAGAAGAAATTGGCAGACGTTTTACATGATATTTTTTTGTGAAATATATATTTTATTCCGTGGAGCTGACGGTCTCATTAGTCTATTGTCTTTGGTCCCGGATGGATCAGTGCTTTTTCATGACTATCTCAGTTCGGAGTTTGTATTTATGCCCGATTAGTGACTATTGCTTCGCCGCCTATTCCTACTTAATATAGGATCTGAACGGTTTTTTTGCTGATGAAAATTCTCTTAGATCATCTAATTGGGTTCATGCGGACTAAAAACTCCTCAACTCCCTTTTTGCTATATTTACGGCCCAACACTAGTATATTGCTGGTATACATTAAGAACCTCTACCTAACTAATATCGCGCAAATAACACATTGCTTATAAGGCTCAATGTACAATAATTTTCAATATTATTTAAATCAAAGTAAGACCTTACAACAAAGTGTGGTGTGTGCTAGCAACTCGGGAGTTCAGATTTCTGCCTGATTCATTTCATCTTTTATAAAAGACTTGAAAGTATTCCAACAAAATGGGGTACACACCATAAATCTGCTTAACTCTTTAGGTTATAGAGTAACGTTATATAGTTCAAAATTAGCCAAATGCAGTAAAGCAACAGCTGTTGATTTGCCATTCTTTCTTACAGTATGGCACTGGCTTCAAGTCCAACGTAAATATTTGAATACCGCAGTCAGAGGATGTTGGCTGTCGCGAAAAATACGGCGTAGGGGAGAAATTTTTGCAAGGATATATTTAAATCAGAGATTCGCGTGTAAAGTTTCTTCTATTTCTCTGCACAAAAGTCAAGTGTGCATAGTTTTTAAGAAACTGGCAGTTGTGATTGGCTGAAAATTTTTGTTTTGATTGGTTTTAGGTGATGTACTTTTAAGGACTGCCTCATTCGTCTCGGTCCCAAGCTTACTGCTTATAAAAGTTTGCCATAGTCGTCTTTTAAAAGGTAATTAAATAACTTGATTCGTAAACATAATTGCTTTGCAAACTTGAAAAAAATAAACTAAAAAAAATAAAAAAATACTGTTTTCGGTTTGTGTTATAAAAAAATAAAATAAATGAAAGTTTGTATGTTCTTCGCCCTGCGGTGGGACCGATCGAGGTGAAATTTATTTTCATAATAAATATAAATAATAATAGAGATAAATATTTTTGCATAATTAAGTTATTTATTTACGAGTAGCATGCAAAAAAATAAATTAATTTAATTTAAATAACTTTAAGAAACTATAATATTTCTAAAATTATCATGGTACTTTGCCAATGTACTAGTAGTTTTATTAATAACACTGAAGTTCTAGGTTGTCTAAGGCTTGTGTCATGACGTCTTTTATAAATGACGTCACAGAAGATTAAAGCGGATATTTGGTAGATATATAGCCTGCGAGAAGACCGTTGTCTGACAGTTGGAATAGCTGAATAGTTTCAAGGAACCGCGGGGTTTGGCGCAAATTATAAGAGATAGGTAGGCGATGCAATGAGTGGATCACTTTATGGTGCCCAGACACCAATATAAACAAAGTTTTTCCATTGTTTTTACAGCGAAATTCAGATAAACAAGTTTTGACTAAGGACATCGCCGTCGATCATGTAAACACGGCTACGCAACAAGTTATACTTGACAATTAACGTTTCGTTCAAACGTGTGGCCACTATATTTTTGAACAACAAACTGTACTTAAATAAATATCTGGCTATATAATGTCCTCTCTTGGTCACTGAAAATTTAGGCTTATAGTTTTTACCACAGCGAAGTTACAGAGGGTCGAAAATGACCTGAATGGCTTCGAGTAAAAGATGGCACGGCCGTGCCTTTGCTTTTTTGCTCGACTTGGCGGAGGCGCGGCCGTGCCCCCAGAACTTAAATTGAGTTCTTCTATTTTTTTCCAATTATTAATTGTTTTGTAAAATTATAGGTAGTTTTTGTCAGAAGACATGCTATTTGATACCATATATATTTGATAGTCATGTCCTAACTTGTTCTATTAGGTACCGCGACCTCCCATGCCTTAGTAACATTATGTGATATCTCTAGCCATCCGGTTGATATATAGAGGCAATACCTCGGGAACTGTAAACCACTCTGGTGTTGTGTTACAGTAATGATACAATTTTCTTGGTAAATACCATCGCTACACGCTGTTAAGTCCGACTCACACATTGTTAGTTTCAAGGCAAAATTATGAAGTTGTCATGGCAACGCTCAAACGTAATAAGCCATTGTTTGTTTAAGTAGTTCATGAATATGATAAAACAACAAGGCTTTCCTTTGAGAGTTAAACAGATGTGTAGGTACTGCTACAAACCACATTACTGCATCCACCGGAATTAGGTCAAATGTAATAGGGGCTAACCTATTGCTGTTAACTGGCATTAATCTCAGTGAAATGGACAAAATACCACAATATTTCGGATTATCAGCAATTGTTTTTGGCGAAAAATAAAATCACGCCTGTAAGATAAGGTAAAGCAGAGTAGCAAGTATTTAAATGTATCATAGTTCGCCGTTATGTTTATTTAAATTAGAACATTATTATCAAGAGTCCGTGCACGTAAAACTGTCGGTGCCGGTTGTCATACGATCACATGACAATCGTTAGTGTTTTTTTTATGGGAGAGGTGGCATACGAGTAGATGGATCGCTTGATGGTAAGCGATTACCGTCGCCCATGGACACCCACAACACCAGAGGAGTCACAAGTTCGTTGCGCGCTTTTTAAAAGGGAGTACACTCTCTTCTTAAAGTAGCTACACTGATATTTGGCTTAACTAGATTTGAAGCCGGCCCAATAAATAATTAGGCATAGGCTAGGATGTGCAGTGCTAGTATAGTGATATGACCCGAAGCTCTCGAGTTCGAATCCAAGGCACGCACCTCTGACGTTTCAAAGTCATGTGCGTATTAATAATTAATTATCACGCGCTTTAACGGTGAAGGAAAAACATCGTGAGGACTCCTGCATGCCTGAGAGATTTTCTTGACGGCGTGTGAAGTCTACCAACCCGCAGTAGGCTAGCCTGGCGGACTATAGCCTAATCCCTCTCGTACTAGAGGAGACCCGTGCCCAGCAGTGGGATAATGTAATGGGTTGATGATGAGGCTAGGATGTTGAGAATGATAATTCTTATCTACAGGTACTTTTGAATTGTATCTGTTGGGCACTAGATACGTGTAAACAAGGCTTTATTTTCCTGTGTCCGGTGATGTCGACGTGCGAGTGAAATATATCGCCGTGTGATGTATGGTACATTACACTATGTACTACAGGGAATGTGCTTTCGTCGCGACCGCAACTGTGAAATAGAATTTATTGCATTTTTACATCACCGCACACCTTGTTATCGCAATATTGTATCAGTGAAGACCGTGATATATTTATATTAAAAGTATTCATAGAGTTCTTTGTTTGTTTTCAACAAAGAATCAACTTCTTCTTACAAACGATTTTAAGTATTCTTAAATACTTGTTTGTGCAGTGATAGCCTAGTGATATGACCATTGGACTGCCAAGTCAAAGGTCTCGAGTTCGAATCCAAGGCACCTCTGACTTTTCAAAGTCATGTGTGTATTAATTATTAATTATCACGCGCTTAAACGGTGAAGGAAAAACATCGTGAGGAAACCTGCATGCCTGATAGATTTTCTTGACGGCGTGTGAAGTCTGCCAACCCGCAGTAGGCTAGCGTGGTGGACTATAGCCTATTCCCTCTCGTACTGAGAGGAGACCCGTGCCCAGCAGTGGGACAATGTAATGGGTTGATGATGATAAATACTTGTTTGTATCACTTTAAGGTCTTCTTGAGATGAAGAGAGTTGTGCTAAAAATTACAAATATTGTAGGGGCATTGGCAGACGTCACACGCTTGGGCCGTGAGGGAAATCTATCAAGCACTGGTATATGGCTATGTTTAATATATGTACAGAATTCAACCTACAAAATTGAAAAAAAAATACATTTAAGATATTATTAAAATAAAATAAAATAAAAATAAGAACTGCGTTAAATCTTATATTAATTAGTTGCACATATACTAAGATAGAATTTGACATCTCTGAAGTATGCAAATCCATAGAAAAAAAGAGATCATCACTGTTGATTTCTGATTAGATTCTTTCTATACGTCCACGGAAGCAAAGCTTCAGGCGAAAACTAGTTATGAAACAAATGAATTTCTATAGAGAGCCGTCGGAAGTTACTCGGGAAAAAATATAATTTTATATAATAATAACAAAACAAATAGCGAAAAAGGAAAACACAAAATAACATACACGGACTGTCTGCAAAATCTATTTCCTCATGTATTTAAAACTATTTTGTCCGTACTTTCACAACAAAAGCGCTCATACTTTTTGTGTACCCTTTTTTCCCCAGGCCATGAAACTGAAACACAAAAGAACCCAGTATTTTTCATAAAAGTAGTACAAAGGAGGACAAAATATTATAAACAATAATTTTATTAGAACAATGTATAACTTGTAAATTTGATCCCGGGACGATATGTAAATGAAAGCAACCAAATCTGCCTATGAAAATGCAAGGAGTACTGTTAAGAGAAAAAAATATCTGCTAACGTCTAGTGATGTGCCTACCGCACTTTGTTTTATCAGTCCATGGTCGATATAATAGTAATCTATTTATCTAAACTATTTAGGAATCATGATTACTTGTTAATTCATAACATTCATACATGCACTCACGCCTTTTTCTCTGGGTAGGCAAAATCTACAGAACGTCATTTACTACGACTTTTGTTTCCTACATCTTGTCATGCACACGCTTCGGTTGCGGGTACTATGCAATTATTAATTTTACATCTCGGCATATCCTCAGAAAGACCTGTCATTTATTTGAGTTTATGTCAGCAAACGAGCAGACGAGCTGATGGCAAATAAATAGTAATCACCATCCTTGGGCAGGTGGCATCACCAGAAGAGTTCCTGATTCATTGCCGAGCCTTAAGAGTGCCCCTGCGGGCTGCAGACTGCTATGCTTTGTTAGTTGTATATTAGGTACGTCGAAAACAGCTTGACGCCAATATTTCTACATAAGTTTCATGGTTACAGAAAAGTAACACAAAATTGGTTCAAAATTGATTCTATTACAGTATCAATTGGTCCTAAAACAACCAGCAAACATCAAATCTCAATTTAGTTATTCGCCATTTGATATAAATTTATCGAATAATTGACGCATTAATCGACTATTCGCATCCCATCCTTACCCTAACAGACCTTATGTATGCAAAATTATTCAAGCTCTAGTAACGGCGTCTTCAGCCTTATTAATGTTCGATTCTAAAAGAGAATATTCTCGAACACTGGGACTTTTTACAAAGACGGTAGTACAAGATAAGCTAACGGATATAGTTGAACCCTGAATATGTGGCTCTGACGTGACAAGTTAGACAGACAGTTTGACAAATGCTGCTGGCTTTGGCTCAGTATATTCACATTTTTGTAAGGGAAAGAGGCAATTACATTTTTGGTAAACAGAAATTGATTTTCATTAATATCTGGCACATCTTCAGAAATATTGTCAGGAAACATAACATACTATCACACCTTTCCCGAAGGGTTAGACAGAGGTGTATTTAATGTACACCCACAGTTCGCCGGTATGTTTAGGTCCCTTGTATCTAATGGGGACCAGCCTATTGTCATTCACTATGCACATATCCAAACTCCGACTTGCAACTGAGAATGTCATAAGAAAACCCAATAACAACTTGCACGACCTAGGCATCGAACCCAAGACCCCTGGCGTAGTAGTCGAGCAGTGTTATAGGGCTTGGTTTGGTTGTTTTCTATGAAATTTTATTCTCAGTATGAAATTTTATTCTCAGTAGCAACTCGGAGTCTGGATTTGTGCCCGGCTAATGGCAATAGGCTCGCCCACTACTACATGAGACCTAAACATACCGGCGAAGTGTGAATTTACATTAGTACACCTCTGCTAACCCTTCGGGGAATACAGGCGTGATGGTACGTTTATAGTAGTAGACAAATATATGCTCGCCTTGGAAATCAATCCAAGGTACTCAATTTAGCAGCCGCTCTTTCTGCAACTAAACCAACTGTCTATCATTCAGATTAAACGCAAAAGAGTCCATAAATCCACTTCAAAAGTGAAAATTTCCCGCATGGAAAATTACATTAATTTGGCCGTGTTATTTTTTATATCCTCAATTATGAGAACCGCGGAAAATTCCCGTCAATTTATCAGCATTTCGTTAGAAGGGCGTGCATTTTGGTAAATTAATTAACACAAACATTATTATTAAGTATATTATTATTAACACAATAATTTATTTACAAATTTAAAGGTATTTTACAGTTACAAGCACAGTAAACCATGCACGAGGAGGTTAAGTATTGAAGACAAAGCGAAAGAAGTGTGCCAAGATCGTAGCAAGTGGCATACTATAGTCTCTGCTTAACCCCATTTTTACCAGCATGTCTACATGCCAGCATGAAAGTGTCCGCATGACCGGGGAAGTACTACCGTCCCACAGAATATCGAATACAAGTAGCACTATGCATACTATTGCGTTTCGTTCGGTGTGTCCTCAGTCCCCTTTCTTTTCCTTTTCTCCTTTCCCTCCCTTTTCCTTAAATAGTCTCGGTAACGCATCTGCAACTCCTTTGGTTTGCAGATGGCCTAAAGCGGCAATGACTACTTACCATCAGGTAGCTTGCCTGCTCGTTTGCCGAGTTATCCCACAAAAAAATGGGTGTTCGTATGCTACTGTAGGAGTTTGTAACAAGAAGTTTTTATGTGCGCGTCCCGGCACATAGAATATTTGAACAAAAAAAAGTAAGTAGTGTTTGAAATATGTCTAGAAAATAATTTTATTAGAAATGTCATTACATTGAGAATTCTTCCATCAAGGAATAAACAAGTCGTGATTTTTCCCTGTCTGAGTTTGTGATTTATAAAGCCCCAGATATTATTGAAACCCGGTACCGTTCCAACACTACCAACGAAGAACTACTCAAAGACTAAGACTATATCAAATAGTCGCCCATTACAGGACATAGCGTTCTATTGTTTGTTATGGCGTTTATTTGTTGCGTGCCCCCTTGTTGATATTCTTGGCAAACGGATATTAATATTAATGACACACTGCTGTAAAGAACAACGAATATAATAGAAATAAATAACAACTTATTGCTTCTTTATTTGCATAGCGCGACAGGACAAAAATTTTTTTGTTGTAGCTCTGCGTTTGAATGTGTCCAAATTTGTCCACTACAACATGGAACCAATACATACCGGAGAATATGGGTATTCATAAGTATACTTCTGTCTAACCCTTAGGGGATGGGGGATACAGGCATGATACTAATGTAATAAAAAAACAGTCCTGTAACATCTTTGGAGCAAAGTTCAAAGTTGAAGAGCTTCTTCAACATTATACTAAAAAACTTTTTTAATTTAATGTTTAAATGAGGCAGGCATAAAAAACTACTTAAAAATTCTTTAGAATATGTAAGTGTGTACTCAATACAATTAAAAAGGCATATTTTTTTTCAAATAAGGACGTTACTCTTTACCCGTGAAGTCTTCCAGTAAATAGTTTGATGGCACGTTTTTGTATGGGTTTCTGCGCCACGGGTTCGCCCAGTCGTAACGGCTGTGATTTACGGTTGTTGGTCGTAGATTCAAACCCAGAGAGACGCTTTACTTTGGGTAAATTATTTCATCACAAATCACTGCTCCAAAAACAGTTGAAGAAAACATTATGAGGAAACCAATATGTCCTAGTCCCAAAAATTCAAAGACGTGCGACATCTACTAATCCGCACTAAGTCCGCGTGGTGGATAAGGGGCCCACTCCTTTTTACCAGGAGGAAGCCTACTGATCCCAGCAGTGAAGTTTTACTCTGATTATGTTTATGGGATTTGAGCCCGATTCCTTTAAAAAAAAAACATTTGATATATATTCAAATAGATAACTGAAAACATACGGATATAAAAAAACTGTGAGGCTAAAGTTGGCTGATACTGCAGCAGCATAATATGACCTACTACTGTTCTGGATCTGGATGTTTGTGTATATATACAACATTTTTTTTTGTTCTGTAAGCGCCTACGACGGAATACATACAGTGTGTGACAGAATACAGTTAAACCACTGTAAACAAAATTGTACGCCAAACTAGCCAACCGTGTGTCTCGTACTTGCCTGACGTAATTCACTTTTCCTTTATTATATCCACCATTGTGAGCGAATCGACGGCGATTACAACAAAATGTTGTCCATCCAACATTCATTATAGTCTGGCAGTACATATTTTTTTATATCATTGTGTATTATTGTACTAACAATATACAAAGATATGAGGTGATTATGTCATTACATGTTATAGTAAAATTTAGTAAATGAGAAATCAATCATTACCTATGTATGTATATGTACGCTAACCAATAAATAAACCAGTTCTAAGATATGCGTGGTCTTACATAAAAATAATAATAAATATACGCGTCGACAATAACTTCTGCCTTTTTTTCGACTGAAGTGATATTTTTGAACTATCTAATCCAAAAAAAAATTCAAATCAGCTTCCGACAGCTTTATAGTTATTTAGCTAGCTTTATAGTTTATAGGTTTTTAGCATACTCATGCTATAAACCTAACCTAACAAAAAAATATATAAGTAAAACAATATTTTTTATATTAATGTAATAAATACAAAGCTGTCTCTTTAGTATATTATTATATATAATTATATATAGACTACTATAGTATGGTAGAGTTTAACTGCCTTGTTGGTCTAGTGGTCCTAATCGCGACTGCTACGCTAGAGGTCCTGGGTTCGATCCCCAGGTCAAGCAAAGTGTTATTGGGTTTTTCTATGAAATTCCCAGTAGCAGATCGGAGTCTGGATTTGTGCCCGGTTAATGGAAATAGGCTCGCCCCCTATTACATGGGACCTAAACATACCGGCGAAATGTGGATGTATTTACATAAGTACACCTCTGCCTAACCCTTCGGGGAATACAGGCTTGATGGTATGTTATGTTATAGTATAGTAGACTCATTGACGTACGAGTGTACGTCACGATGAGTCTTCAATTATATCTAAATAAATAAATTATATCTATAAATAGTAAAAAAATAAATTATATCTTTCTTTACATGGTTTTTGAAGTACGGAATAGTCTCAATGTGTGATGGTCACCCATCCACAAACAGACTACGGCGAGCGCAGCTTAACCTTAAAGATCGGTTGATCAGTTATTGCTTACCCACAAGAACCTTTTTTAACCAGTATAGGTACAATATGGCACGAAATACACTCAGTGCAACGCCACCCATTTCGAATATCCACGAGTGTGAACGTACTCGTATATATCTAGCTAAGTGCTTGAAATTTATTACCCTGAACAAGCTAATGCATTCGGCGTTCTATCTCCGATCGGAAATATGTTGGAGAAGACTAGACTATCGTCTATCTTCACTAGGCCACTTCTATTAGGTCTTTTTGATTTGCCATTTATCACTGACGATGGCAAGTTGATGTTTTATCATCAGCCCATGAACTGTTTCGCTGCTGCTAAATTATAATGATACCATCATACATACCATCACGCCTGTATTCCCCGAAGGGTTAGGCAGAGGTGCACTTAATGTACACCCACAGTTCGCCGGTATGTTTGGGTCCCATGTAATAGGGGGCGAGCCTATTGCCATTCACCGGGCACTAATCCAGACTCCGAGCTGCTACTGAGAATTTCATAGAAAAAACAAATAACACTTTGCTCGACCTGGGGATCGAACCCAAGACCTCTAGCGTAGCAGTCGCGATTGGGACCACTAGACCAACGAGGCAGTCTGATTCAATGATCAATTATAATGATAAATACAATATTTATTTCTGTAAATAGATTTTTTAAAGGCACTTTTACAAGTTAAAGTATTTCATTATTTTGACTAAATGGGGCCAGAATTTCCAATAAACTAATAAAATTATGGTCTCTTTCAAAGTCAAGTAGAGTAAAGAGCCACAGCCGCTTAGAGTTGACCTGGCTTAACTGACCGCCCGCATACATCAGTCAATGTGTAGTTCAAATGGGCTGGCCATATCTGCAGAAGAACAGTATTCTTGAGTGGAGACCAAGACTCTGTAAACCTAGTGTAGGACATCCTCCGGCAAGATGGATTGATGATTTGCAATAGGTACGGTCAGCAACGAAAGTTGCTGAACACCGCCGAGTTTTGAAAACAACACAGCACCAATACTTTTCAATAGATTCACTTAGGAAAAAAATTATGGTCCAGTATGTATGTAGAAACACGTACTACTTACCACATCTCGAGTCAGTAAGTTTTGGATAATAAATATGTTTAAGCGTTTTGAAGATTTCATCGTGTTCAGCAACTTTCATTGCTGGCTGTACCTGGTGGAAACTGGATTAAAAAAGCCGAAAACAGGGTTAAATAGCACACATAAGGACAGGTCCACGTCCAGAAGTGGACTTATATAGGCAATGATGACGATATATGATAATTACGTGGGCTGAATCAGGTATAACATCTAATTCATATACATTATATACTTCTAATGCAATTCTGTATGTAAATAGTCGTTAGTTGAAAGGATTTGTTAGTATTTCGGAATAAATCCTTAAATTGGAATACTTACTTTCCTACCTTACATAATTACCTTTTCCTATCACAACATACCGTTCTTGTTCATAAATCAGTTTTATATATCTATAACCTTAAATCACTCGATATCACTTCCGCACGGTCCATCTGGTGTCAATGCATAGGAGGCATATAACACTAAATATGCCAATAAGCCCTATTTGTTTCATACGATACGTGTATTGATCATTTAGATGGATAGACTTAATAACATGATACTACTGCCATCTGTCTTGAGTGGGCAGGATTCCAAATAGCATTAATAGTTACAGTAGCAATACCTCTGTCTAAAGTCTATATAAGATACATACATAACTACATACCATCACACCTGTATAGTAATTGGTCCTTTTGTCCTAGGGGACCCTAGGACAAAAGGACCAATTACTATCTCTTGAGAACTTAAGTCGGCTATGTCCTTTTCTAGGATGCAACCTATCTCCGTCCAGAACTCTATCGTAATCTGCTTAGCGGTTACATGGGAGACAAAGTTACTTTCACATTTATATTATTATTTATTACTAAGCATTTCAAAGAATTAATCCACAACCGTTCCTTCTATATCACAATTAAAACATCCACTCTAGCCCTTTCCCAACAATACTTGAATTGCCCGGGCAATATCCGGAATGGCCGGGCAAAGTTTTCATATCCCGATCCCAAAGTTCCATTGTGACTCTCTCAACGAAGTCAGATTATAATTTAAGACCATAACTGTGTATGTTAATTGTTATGTTAATTAGTAAGGTTTAGAGGATACAGGAGGGTAATTAGTCACTGATACGAGCCCCTGTTATATATAGGAAAGCTTTTGTGTGTATATCTTTTATCTTTTATCATTTGTTTTAATTACTTCTTTTTATTATTAAAGACTGTACATTCGGTGTAGCGATTCAGGGGGTCACTGCCACACAACTGTAAGTAAGGTCACGAGGAGGAGGAAACTCGTGGAAGGGTAGTAGTTCCCGTCACAAGCGCGACTGCTATGCTAGAGGTCCTGAGTTCGATTCCAAGGTCGAGCAAAGTGTTACTGGGTTTTTCTACGAAATTCTCAGTAGCAGCTCGGAGTCTGGATTTGTGCCCGGTTAATGGCAACAGGCTCGCCCCCTATTACGCTTCGCCGGTATGTTTAGATCCCATGAGCTGCTACTGAGAATTTCATATAAAGACCCAATAACACTTTGCTAGACCTGGGGATCGAACCCAAGACCTCTAGCGTAGCAGTCGCACTTAAATAGTACCACTAGACTACATAATGAGGCAGTCAGTGAGGAATTTATCGACAGTAGGTCACAAAATTTGTCGCTGATAATTTTCCTTTTAGCCTTAACAAGACGGACGGCTGATGGCTTCAAATACCAAACGCCCCGTCCCCTTATCCCCATATCCACATTACACCTACTATTTGCCGGTCACGTTTCCCCATTCAAGCCCCCTGTACGCGTCACGAATGCTGATTCTCACAATCACTGTGATGTATCACCGGGGTATGCTCCAGAAGCTCGTTATAGGATATCAACTTTATCTGTTTTGTATAATGAGGTTTTTAGCTTGCAAATCGTGAATGATTTTGGGAAGAACACAATAAGTTTAAATAATTATAGTTAAGGTCTTGTTTAAGATGAACAATTTATGTTTTGAATGTTATCTATAACATGCTAGTAGGCATGCTGGTTCAGTTTGTTATTGCAATAGAAAAAAGTATATATTTTGCATAAATTATGCAAGTTAATGAATATGAAATTTCAAGAAACGAAGAATCTCTGATGTTGATTTCCCAGAAAGGTGCAAACCAATATTATGTACTGATCCAGCGATCAACGGTGAAGGAAAACCTCGTAGGGCAACCTGCATCCCTGAGAGATTTTCCTTGACTGCGTGTGAAGTCTGCTAACCCGCAGTAGGCTAGCGTGGTGGGCTATAGCTTATTCCTTCCCGTTCCGAGAGGAGCCCCGAACCCAGCAGTGGGACAATGGAATGGGTTGATGATGATGATGATCCAAAGACCATCAGTCAATCAATATCGTCAATAAAAATAAGGTCCTATGAATAAGAAAGCCAGCCTATTACCATTATTCAGTTTCAAATAGAAACTCAGGACTGGACTCTAAAAGCGAAGCCCAATAACAGTTTTCCCACTTAACCCAGACCTCATGTTTTATAACTGCCCTTCAATAGCCAATAGAGTAAAGAGGAAGAAACGTAAAAAAATAAAACAAATGTTAGACCAACAAAAAAAAAACAAAACACGCCCTTACAAGCTCCCTTTAAGCCCGTACTTACCCCGTTTACAATAATCGATTGATTACTCTAATACCTGGTCCGTGTTCCCGGGCCGGGGATTTTGGAGGCTTGAACCTCTCTAATTGGGGATCTGTATCGCGATTGCTGAAAATTCAGCTACCAGTTTTAATGCCTATCGAGTATCGTTCGTAAACTTGAAAGCTATGAGTCAGGGTGTGGTGTGAGTGCAAGCGATTGCAGTCGCTATGCTAGAGAGACACACCCCTGACTATATTAGTTAAATAATTAAACAATTGGCTCCCTCATTATTCTAGGGATCCTAAACGCGATTGGTACGCTAGAAGTCCTGGGTTCGAGCCCCAGGTCGAGCAAAGTGTTATTGGGTTTTCAATAGCAGCTCGGAGTCTGGATTTGTGCCCGTTTAATGGCAATAGGCGCCGCCTAACATAAACCGACAAAGTGTGGGTGTACATTAGCATACCTCTGCCTAACCCTTCGGAAATACAGGCGTGATGGTATGAATGTATGTATGAAATTAAACAATTTTCTGACGGCAAATAAATAATCTAATTATATAAAAAACTATGAGAATCCTTTTTGACGTCCGCTGAAAATCAGAATATTATGGGAAGTAATAATCGATTTCACATACCTACATATCTTTGAAATATTTTTTTGTAAAAATTGAAGATCAGACAAAAAAGGTATTATTTGCACTGATTCTGGATTTTCACCAACATTTCGTTTCAGTACAGTACCTATAGTAACATAACTTAATTAATTCCTTCAAAGTTCAACATTATGAAATCCATTTTATATTTTAATATACACGAATTAACATTAAATTAAAACGCGTTACCTCCATTTGGCTTTCAGCGACTCATGTTATTAAAGTTGAAATATGCTTTTTAAACTGTTCAATTAGTTCAAAGGCCCAATCCAACTTAAATAACGAATACACGTGTATTCTGGAATTCGGTTGTATAATAATTATTTATTTTGATCTTTAGTTAACCTCCAGTTAATCTAAGGTTGTTGTTTCCCTTAAACGGGAAGTACCGCTTACACCACTTGTACCATTTTATTATTCATGATTTGTACTTGGCTTTCGTTTGTGGTGTACAATAAAAATACTTCTATTCTATTCTACCGGATTAGCAAGCTGACGTGGCAGTGGGCTGGCCATATCTGTAGAAGAACCGACAACCGTTAGGGTAGCCGTATTCTCAAGTGGAGACCATGACTCGGCTAACGTAGTGAAGGACGCCCTCCGGCAAGATGGAGTGATGATTTGCGAAGGGTTGCTGGCAGAAGCTGGATGCGAAAAGCGGAGGACAGGGTGAAATGGCGAACACTAGAGGAGGCCTATGTCCAGCAGTGGACTAGTATACCCTGATGATGATGGTGAGGGAAGTATCTATTGATGTTCACCTAGGGTTTTACCGGTATTTTTAAGGTAACATAGTTTGGTCTGTCTGCAGATATGGCCGTCCCACTTCCACTTCAGCTAGCTTATTCTTTGCCAAATGTCGGTGCCTTTAGTTCCTTGGTGAATGTCAGAGCAGACGATGGAGCAGACAAGTGTTGGAGTGCAGACCGCGTTTGGGCAAGCGTAGTGTGGGTTGCCCTGCGACGCGATCGACCGATGAAGAAGGTGGCTTGCAGCAGATGGATACGAGCCGCCAATACCGGGATTATTGGCGCTCCTCGGCGTTTTTTTTTTTGATGATAATGAAGTTTCATTTTGGTCAGTAAGGGAAAGCTTAAAACTGTAAATAAGAAATAACTTAGCAATGTCAACAAAAACAACTATATCCAAGTATTTTAGCTCGCTTCCAGTCTCAACAGACGGATGAGTATAAGTATTTTCCACGAAGCGATAGCCACCAGATCTCTGCAGCCGATATCCTAGGGATTAACTGTTAGGGTTCTTAATATCACGAATGATTGAAAATAGAGGGCCATCAACGAAAAACAACAAAACATTAACCATAAAATAAGTTTAAATCGGCGGATACATAGAAATAAAAGAAAAACATGATAGTGACGTATACAATTTTTATTGGAAACTATATAATGTAGTTTATTCTTCCACAAACATTCATTAAAACTAAAGTACACGGTTGTTAATAATTATTCTTGTTAAGTTGTGTATCTACATGATTGTTATGTTACTGGAGTCAGTTTACAGTTTTACCTGCGAGCTCACCCCTAAGAAAATCCTGCAGTTTATAGCAGCCGCAGGGTTTAGCGGTGAACTGTAAATTAAAAAGTGGCGATCACAATAGACCGACTGCGGTCGCAGTGATATAACAGACATAACATAGCAACAAAAAAAAGCTTTACCTGTGTTACAAGTCCCAGCGCCTCAAATTATACATAGGTATAATAAAAGGCATATAAATTAGTTGTAATCTCGCTTAAACTAGGACCACACCCAATTCTGCCATAAGAATCAATCGCTCGTAACATTTTATAAAACACTATCGCAAACTATCGATAAAACGGTTGGTTTCAAGGGACTGCTCTAAAATAAATCCTCAATATAATCACTTTCGAAAACAAATTGAGAGGAAAACATACTCGTATCAATAAAATTAATGGATTTGTTTCGAAGCCTGATAAGTTCTTTAATGTATGGAGGATATTTATATACAATACCGTCATCAATCCATTACATTGTCCCACTGCTAGGTAAGGGTCTAGTCTTATAACGAGACTACTACGGGTTGGCAGACTTCACATGCCATCAAGATAATCTGTCAGGCATGCAGGTTTCCTCACTACGCACATTACTTTAAGAAGTCGACTCATAGCCTTGGATACGAACTCGAGACTCAGGAGTCCAATGGTCATATCACTAGGCTATTACTGCATTCTTAAGATATAAGATACTTTGTAGGACTCGTTTTTTTGGTAATAGATCTTTTAATGATATTAAAGACGGCAATACCATCTTACAAATTTATTTAATATTATTTGGCGCCAGAAGCTCTTAAGAAGACACGAATATTTGGATATATTTATATACCTTCACGTCTGCATTCCTGAAAGGGTTAGGCAGAGGTGTATTAATGTACGCTCATAGTTCACCGATATGTGTCTGAGAAAAACCCAATAAAATTGCTCGACATGGAAATCTTTAGGAAATCATTAGCCTTACTCGCTAGACTAGAACAATGAGTCACTTAATAACAGTTTTCCTTCAAATAATACCGCTTTAATAAAAACATTATGGCCAAGAAAATATTAGTGAAGGCGAAAAAAGGCGCCCATTGTTCCAAAATGAGTACAATCGACGACTAAACGGTAATAATCGCTACGATACCAAAGATTGGTTGAATCATTACCATAATGAAACTGCTGGCTTTGAAAAGAATTTATACAACTTCATATTTTTGTCTTCGTCTGTACCTACAATGTTGGGTCAAAGCGGAGAATATTTAATATTGGTGATATTAGAGAAAGTTTTAAAACAGGAATGGTTTGTGTATAATGAAATTGGTCGTATTTTTGTCTGTTTTTGAGAAGGGTTGATTAGTGTACCCGAACGTAGATATTTATTTATATGGATTCATTTTTTTTTGTTAATCAAAAGGGATCTATGTTATATTTTATTGTCTTTCTTGTGGTACGCGTATGATTCTTAATATCAATTTCACTGTATAATTTGATTTCCTAATTTTGTTTACATTACACGCCAATATTTGTGACCTACCTAGACTGCTAGCATAGCCGCAGAAAGTGTCATAGCTGTACCTAACCCTATTAAAATCATCATCAACAGCATCATCAGCCTATATTCGTCAACTGCTGGAAGTAGGCCTCTCCTAGTGAGGCAGATTCTCGGCTCTCTTCATCCAGTCATTTCCTATGGTACTTAGACTTTACGACCTATTGTTGGTGCTACAACGAGGAATTATGCTGACTGTGTCATTGGTGTAGATGTCATCAGCTCGATCGTTGAACGGGAAGGATTTGCTGATGAGTTCCGAACCTTAAGAGACTACAGACTGCAGACTCTCAGAGTTGCAGTAAGTGAGGGGGAACTGGCTCTCCAGCACAAATGTCGGAACACATACCAAGGTGCTTTATTACTTCGACGTAAGCGTAGTCGCCAGCCAGTCAGACTCCAAGATGTCATATCTTACATCTTACGAGATGCCCATTGGAATCGCAGTGATGTTCTGTATTTTAACGCTTCCCAGACTGGGATAAAAACACGATACAATTTGAGTTCATGCATTAGGCACATGCTATAGTAATTTGACCTGATAAACTGATATCTAAGTTTATCTGTTGATGAAATTTAAAAGAAACGGCTTGTCAGAAGACGATGGAGTACAGCATTCTAAATATCAAGCTCACTGATCAAGTCCGCAATAGCTTGATATGCTCAAGAACGGGTATCACAGACGTGGGAAACAAATCTGCGCAGTTAAAGTGGAAGTGAGCGGGACACGTCTATGGAATGCACCTGGAAAATTGGGCCAGGATAGCCACGAAGTGTGTTCTTAAGAGAAGTCGTCGACACCGAGGTAGACCGAGGAAGTGCTGGCGAGGCGATCTGGATGCCTTTGTGGTTGATTGGCCGGCGAAAACCACAAACAGAAAGACGTGGTTTTTTATGGAGCCAGTGAAGAATGGGTAAAAAAAACTAATCGGTAATTTCAGATCAATATAAATTATCAGGAGAAAGTCCAATTCATTTGCCATGATGACGAGACAGGTTATCTCGGTGCGTTCCATCGAATACAATGAATCGGATTAATCACACATGTTTCAACGTTTGATCCAACTAATTTTAATCACGGCGCTTGTGCAAACCAATGCTACCGCATAATCCTAACACCGGCTATTGGCTTGTAACTAAGGGTGGAGATAGAATGTTACATTGGACCTGTGGCGTTTATAGAAACGCACAACCACACAACCTCTCGCAGCGGCGTCGGTTAAGAATTCCCGTTAGCCCGTTGCAAATGACCATCGGTCTTGCGCCGCGCCGCTGCGCCGGAGATGCCCGAACAACGATCGTGCGCGCTCGGTTTTCCCCGCCTCACCAGTCGATATCCGTATGCGACGCCGGGAGGCCGCGCGCGCGCTCCCTGACGGCCGTTAATTCAAATACGCTATCAACGTTCGCTTTGTTATGTGCTGTGCTTCATTTATTTTTAAGACTTTTCTGCTTGTATCTGTTCCTTAACCTATGTACTTTCTCTTCTGTGCTTTGTGACAATACATGTGACTTTCTGTGTTCTATAACTGAGTTTTCTTTGTCACTGCTTAACTTGCCTGCTAGTAGCTGAACAGAACAATTCCACAGTGGTGACCCCGACGTGATACTAGCAGTGCCGTGCGTATAGTGAACGTTATTATTTCGCGCCATGGCGAACAGTGGACTAAAGGACGTGTCGGACGAGGTGTGTCGTGTCGGTGTTAAAATTCCGCCGTTTTGGCCTAACGAACCGGCATTATGGTTCTCACAATTAGAAGGCCAGTTTGCACTGTCCAACGTAACTTCGGACGCTACGAAATTTTATCATGTGA
Organism: Subacronicta megacephala; assembly: GCA_958496365.1. Taxonomy (NCBI): domain Eukaryota; kingdom Metazoa; phylum Arthropoda; class Insecta; order Lepidoptera; family Noctuidae; genus Subacronicta; species Subacronicta megacephala. The sequence goes on from OY292524.1 coordinate 2,578,916, forward strand.
TTGCAAATTTGGACTATAAATACGTGTGTGAAGTTAAAGACATTATTAATAAGCCACCGTCGGAAAATAAATACGATAAAATAAAATCAGAGTTAATTTCTCGTTTATCGGCATCGCAAGAGCAGCGAGTGCGTCAGCTGCTGACTCACGAGGAGTTGGGAGATCGCAAGCCGTCCCAGTTCCTGCGGCATCTGCGGAACCTGGCGGGAGCTGAAGTACCTGACGACTTTATTCGTTCGCTGTGGACAAGTCGCTTACCTAGCCACATACAGGCAATCATAGCGGCTCAGGTAGATCTTCCCCTGGATACTGTAGCCCAGATTGTGGACAAGATACATGAGATTGCTCTCCAGCCTAACGCGCAAGTGGCTTCGGCATCCACGTCATCATCCACACCGACAGCCTCGTGTCCGATGACCGCCATCGACCTACTCACGCAGCGCATCGATGACCTGTCACGGCAGGTAGCAGCGTTGACTTCAACTTCCCGCTCGCGCTCGAGGTCGCGAGCGCATTCTCCACACTGGCGTCAACGGTCTCGGAGCCGCTCTAATGCTGGCCCGGGGCCCTGCTGGTATCATCGGCGGTTTGGCAACGAGGCGACGAAGTGTCGCGAACCGTGCACGTTTCGTAAGGGAAACGGGTCGAGCAGTCAGTGAAGACGGCAGCGCGTGACTGTGATGAACTTGGTGGCCGTGTTTTTGTAACAGACCGTAAGACAAAAGTGCAATATTTGGTTGATACTGGTTCAGACCTTTGTGTTTACCCATCTAAGTACGTTCGTAATAGGCGGTGTGTTCAAACAGACTATAAACTGTTCGCAGCTAACGGTTCTACAATTAATACGTACGGCTGGATAAACTTATCGTTAGATTTTGGTCTCAGGCGTATGTTTGTGTGGCGATTCGTCATCGCTGACGTCACGAAGCCCATTATAGGCATAGACTTTTTATCGCACTACAACCTATTAGTAGATGCTAGGCATCACCGCTTAGTAGATAATTTAACGTCGCTAAGTACTTTCGCTAAGCCCGCATCGTCTGCCTTGTGCCAAATAAAATCTGTTCAAGGTTCGTCGCGCTATCATGACCTGCTGTCACAGTTCCCGGACATCACCCGCCCTGCTGGAGACCTGTCTACGCGCAAAATTAAGCACAACACGCTCCACTATATCCGTACGACCCCAGGACCACCGGTATTCAGCCGACCTCGCCGCTTGGCACCGGATCGACTCCGCATTGCTACACGCGAGTTCGAGGATATGGTAAGAACAGGTATTGCTAGACGGTCCGACAGCCCATGGTCATCCCCGCTACACCTGGTACCGAAGAAAAACAATGAATGGCGACCATGCGGTGATTACCGTGCATTGAATGCGCGCACTATACCTGACCGATATCCGGTCCGCCATATTGGGGACTTTTCTCATAATCTTTTCGGATGTACAATCTTTAGTAAAATAGATTTAATCCGTGCTTATAATCAGATACCTGTAAACCCGGCTGACATTTCGAAAACCGCCATTACAACTCCGTTCGGAATGTTTGAGTTCCCGTTTATGAGCTTTGGGCTTCGCAATGCTGCTCAAACATTCCAGCGGTTCATGGATGAAATTTTAAGAGACCTGGAATTTTGTTATCCATATATTGATGACATTCTAGTGGCTTCACAGACAGAGAACGAACACCTGGAACACCTGGAGCAGGTGTTTCGACGACTACAAGACCATGGAGTTGTGGTAAACTCGTCAAAGAGCGTATTCGGTGAGTCTCAAGTTGAATTTTTAGGCTACGTTGTATCTTCTAAGGGCACTACGCCGATACCCCAGAAAGTGGAGGCTATTCAAAACTTTCCGCGGCCCAAGACAATAAAAGAACTTCGCAGATTTCTGGGCATGCTAAATTTTTATAGGCGTTTCATACCTAAAGCAGCGAAATGCCAGGCTCCTCTACACAAGCTCCTGTCTGGTCCAACCGTCAAACCCAGTACTCCTATAACGTGGTCGACAGAGTGTGAAGAAGCATTCTCCACGTGCAAGACAAGCTTAGCTGAGGCCACTCTGTTAGCACATCCAAATCCATCTGCTAATTTAGCTCTTTTTACGGATGCTTCAGATAATGCTATCGGCGCCGTACTGCAGCAGGAAGAGAACTCTGGATGGCAACCTCTTGGGTTCTTCTCAAAAAAGCTAAGTACAGCCCAAAGAAAGTACAGCCCATTCGATAGAGAGTTGCTGGCCATATACGAAGCTGTGAAACATTTTAGACACATGGTTGAAGGTAAGACTTTTACCATTTTCACGGACCATAAGCCGATTGTTTCCGCCTTTAAAAAAGCTTCAGAAAACGTTTCACCCCGGCAGTTCCGCTATTTTGATTTCGTATCACAATTCACTACGTCTATACAACACATCGCCGGAGAAGACAACGTAGTGGCCGACACTCTGTCTCGCACGGAAGCTATATCAGCAGCTATAGATTATGATGCCTTAGCAACCTCGCAACAAGAAGACGATGAGCTGCAGCAGCTACTGCAGAGCGGATCTTCACTGGACTTACAGAAAATGAAAGTGTCTGGGTCTAGTAAATCATTATACTGCGACGTTTCCTACAATTCTCCGCGACTGTACCTGACTCCAGCGTTTCGTCGACTAGCTTTCGACAGCATTCACGGATTGAGTCATCCAGGAGTAAAAGCAACAGAAAGGCTAATGACACAATATTACATATGGCCTAATATTAGAAAGGACTGCAGCGACTGGACACGAAGCTGCCTCTCCTGTCAACGCTCAAAAATTTCTCGACACACTCGTTCTCCGGTACATGCTTTTGTTCCCCCGTCGAACAGATTTAGTCATGTACACATTGACCTCATAGGACCTCTGCCAATGTCCCACGAGTACAAGTATTGTCTTACTGCGGTGGATAGATTTACACGTTGGCCAGAAGTGATGCCGCTCCACGACATCAAAGCTGACACAGTGGCAGGTGCTTTTGTCACTGGTTGGATTTCACGCTTTGGTTGTCCTGAAAAGATTACCACGGATCGAGGTAAACAGTTCGAGGCGAGTCTGTTCAAAGAACTTGCGAGACTGATAGGATTCCATCATTTACAGACGACAGCATATCACCCAGCTGCAAATGGAATGGTCGAGAGATTACACAGACAACTGAAGTCATCAATAATGTGTCATGCAAACGACAACTGGTACGAAGTTTTACCATTAGTTCTACTTGGAATACGTTCGGCATGGAAAGAAGATATACGCTCATCTTCAGCTGAATTAGTCTATGGTGAGACATTACGTTTGCCAGGAGCATTTTTCCAAAGCTCTCCCGCAGAAGTCGTGGACTACTCAGATTTCCTTTCTCGACTGCGAGCAAACATACGGAAACTGAAGCCTACGCCTGTTGTTCATCACGGTGATTCTCCCATTTTTATCAGCAAGGATTTATTATCTTCTTCGCAAGTATTTCTCCGTCAAGACGCTCTGCGAAAATCTTTACAGGCACCGTACACTGGGCCATTTACCGTCATAGAACGAGGAGATAAATTCTATAAGATCGATGTTAGAGGCAAACCTACTACCGTGTCTATAGACAGATTAAAGCCAGCGTACTGCTTAAACGACTTCGCACCGCAAGAAGTGGGCAAACCTACAATATCCAGCACCCTGAATTCGCATCATCGAACACGATCTGGACGTCAAGTTCGTTTCCCCGATTTTTATCGACCTTAACGGTCTCCGGGGGGGCTGATGTGGCGTTTATAGAAACGCACAACCACACAACCTCTCGCAGCGGCGTCGGTTAAGAATTCCCGTTAGCCCGTTGCAAATGACCATCGGTCTTGCGCCGCGCCGCTGCGCCGGAGATGCCCGAACAACGATCGTGCGCGCTCGGTTTTCCCCGCCTCACCAGTCGATATCCGTATGCGACGCCGGGAGGCCGCGCGCGCGCTCCCTGACGGCCGTTAATTCAAATACGCTATCAACGTTCGCTTTGTTATGTGCTGTGCTTCATTTATTTCTAAGACTTTTCTGCTTGTATCTGTTCCTTAACCTATGTACTTTCTCTTCTGTGCTTTGTGACAATACATGTGACTTTCTGTGTTCTATAACTGAGTTTTCTTTGTCACTGCTTAACTTGCCTGCTAGTAGCTGAACAGAACAATTCCACAGACCAATACAATTTTATATGCACATTCTTAAAAAATAAACTAGAAGTTATTTATAGATTGACTCATTTGTCTGGTGGTCCTTAGCGCGACTGCTAAAGTCCTGGGTTCGATCCCTATGTCGAACAAAGTGTTATAGGGTTTTTCTAAGAAATTCTCAGTAATAGATTGAAGTCTGGATTAGTGCCCAGTAAATAGGCTCACCGATATTACATGGGACCTAAACATACCGGCGAAGTGTACATTAGTACACCTCTGCTTAACCTTTCGGGGAATGCAGGCGTGATGGTATGTTAAGTTATAGGTATATATTTATAATAATGTTATATAGGATATAAGGATCTGACCACATTTTTGCTTTGCGGTAGAATATTATTTTATGAATGGGGTTTTAAAAATAATAATAAACTGCTAATCCGTCTCAGAAAGAGTTCATACCTGCATCCCTCCGGTTAAGTACACCGGACACTTTAACAGACCACTTCCTGTGATGTTGAATTTCTCTCCCAAATTTAACGTCTTTAGGTGACGTCAATCGAACTGAACAGTTCGTAGATATTTCGCATTATTTAATGCTAAAATCATGAATATCGTAACATACCTTTATGTGGTTGAAAACTATTTCGAATAGCATTTCAGCATAATCAGTGATTGGCTAAATACCAGCCGTATACTGAAGCCCTAATACCGTCCGATCACTCGGTAAACACCGCGACACTCCACGTCACCGCACTATTTGCATATTTGATTGGACACAGCCCAAACAATTTTGTTGAAATTCTATATTATAAATGTCAAAATATAAATCGATCGACCAATGTAAGGTAAGGTAAAATAAGGTTGCTGGGAATCGTTGTTTACGGGTCAAGCCTTTGTACCACTGCTAGACCCTATCATGGTCGTGGCGAATGTCATGAATCCCATGGCCGTCGCTATAGGGCTAAGGAAAGCAAGTGTGGTTTTTAGTCGGTACGAGTCTTACATATATTTTGTATGCATATTTTCGGAACAATAAAGTTATTACACATCTTTAGTCTAACAAAAGCTAAATGCAAGAAGAGGTTAACTGACTGGCTATTAAAATTAAACTATGATGATACAGAAGCGTACTTGAAACGTTATCTAAACACACACTCACACAGACACGCAAACATAACACACGCACAATCACACATCACTCTCAAGCACGCACACGCACACACAAACATACACAAACACACGCACAAAAAAAACACACTAGCTCACCTTCTATCTTGTCTACCTTAGTATATATAAAAAAAAAGTAACTTACTGTTTGTAATACAATAAATAATTTACACTTATCAGCGCGCAAAGTAGTACATAATTTATAAAATGTAAATGTTAAGGGGTGGGGTCCTGGTGTCCTGAAACACAGGCCACGAGCCTAGCTTAGGCACCAGTCTCCCACAATATATGCTTACCGGAATTATGTATCTCTGTTAAAACTGTTATTATAACATATTATGTATATTGTGGCGAGAAAATAAAAGTTATTTATTTATTTATTATTATATTATATTATACCCTGCCACCTGCGGCAGGCAGTGGACGATCCATGAGAACTTTCTGTGCTATAAAAAAGGCACGGGACCCCTGTCAGAATGGGGGGGAGTTGGCTATAGTCCACCAAGCTGGTTTAATACGGATTGGCAGACTTCACACGCCGTCAAGGAAATCTATCAGGCATACAGGTTTCTTCACGATGTTTTCCTTCACCATTTAAGCCTATTAATTATTTATACGCACATTATTTCGAAAAGTCGGATGTGAGTCTTTTGACTTGCCAGTCCAATAATCATACCACTAGGCTAGAGACCTTTGACTCGGCAGTCCAATAATCAAATCACTAGGATATCACTGATAAGATATCATCATCATAATCATTATCATCAAGCCATTTATACTGTCCCACTGCTGGATACGGGTCTGTTCTCAGAATGAGACGGAGTTGGCTATGGGTCCACCACCACATGGTAATACGGGTTGGCAGACTTCGCTCGCCCACTGTTTTAGCACATGTTAATTAACAATTAATACGCACATAACTCGGAAAGATATACACCGACCTTATTTGCGAAGTCCTACGAAAAGGTCAAGTTCGTAGTACTCGCAACCGGCGTGAGAGTATAATACCTACATATAGAGCTATTCAAATTTGGTATAGGCTGGTCTCGTAATGCACGGAAAGCCTTTGCAATGCGAGATCAGGCTTTATTGGATTTGTATAGTTCGATGTGTGCCTACATGTACATCTAAATCAAAGCGAAACTAAAAATGTTGTCACCAGAACCTTTAACAGTAGAGAAGTACGTGACTACCATACCGATAAAACTTCTGAGTTCATGAACTTTATAAGCATATCCCAAGCGACTTTGAGGCATGCTTTGATTCCTTAACCCGACAACTAACATTACAGATTTAGTAGAAATAGCTTTTGATCTCAGGTGCCTCTCATAATGTAGTTAAGTGACCAAGAACGAAACATACACACCATTACGCCTGTATTTTCCGAAGGGTTAGGCAGAAGTGTACTAATATACACCCACAGTTCGCCAGTATGTTTAGGTCTCATGTAATAGGAGGCGAGCTTATTACCATTAACCGGGCACGAATCTAGACTCCGAGCTGCTACTGAGAATTTTATAGAGAAACCCAATAACAGTGCTCAGCCTGGGAATACAACCGAAGACCTCTAGCCTAGCAGTTGACCTTGGAACCACTAGACAAATGAGGCAGCCATCAGCAAGAAAGAAAAATATTTTTTAGTTATTAACACATCAAAATAAATTCTCATTTAGTTCGACTGCCTAAGAATAAATAGAATTGTGTTCAGCCCTTTGTTTTCAAATTCCAGGGACTCACCGGGCCTAAAATGCTGACTCGCAGAATGGCAACTAAAGATATGGAGGAAAAGCTGAGAGCAACATTAAAGGAACTTGAGTCTTCTAAATCCCTATGCAAGCAACTGCTACAGGAAAGGGAAGACAGTGAAGTTGAAGTGAAGAATATAATTGATAGGAACACCTCCCTCAAAAATGAGCTTGCGGAACTGCACATTGAACATATGGACTTACTGGATCAACATGACCAGTTAAACAAATTAGTGTCAACATTCCAAGAATGTAGTGATATCCATGAACTAGCCCTTAAACGTATATCAGATCTACAGGTGGAATTAAGCACTGCACATAAAGCCATTGCTCAGTTGGAGTCTGTAAGGGCCTGCGAACAGTCTTCTAACACCCAGAGGCTGTTCAATGAGTTGGTTGGGGGTGGCTCTGCCCCAGTGTGCCCACCTACGCTAACCACAATTGATCTTACTGGTGATGATACTGTAATACAAAGGCCATTATTAATAAGTCACAATAAGTTAAAAAAGTATGTTAAAATTAAAAGGTTTATTAGACGGCATCAATTAGTTTTGAAAAAAATACAGAACACTAAATCTAATCTTAATTTACGTAGAGAGCGCATTAAATTAGTAACCGAATTAAATAAATGTACCATGCAATTAGACAACTGCAGAACTATGTATGATGTAGACACTCAGCTGTTACATAAAGAGTTGTTGTGTAAGGAAAGTATGTTGCAAGATATATTTGCCAGGTATGAAAAGTCACAACAACAGCTTAGTGAACGCATGCTGGAGGCCAGCGAGTTGATGGATATTGTAAAGTACAATGCTGAGAGATTCGAATCCATAACCAACAATCTCTCATGTAACTGTGATCATTCTGCTCCACCTCCTGAGCTCCAACATGTATCTTCATTACCTGAGTTAGTTCAACCTGTGTCAGCTTGTAATCAAATCCAACCAAATTATAAATGTATAGTTTTTTCTGATAAGATAGGAGTTGGTCTAGGATCCATACTACAAAATAATGTAAGTTATAGTGTAATAAACCACTGTCATCATAATATGCACTTTAATCTCATTGTTGATAAGATTGTTAACTCTGATTTAAATAGTCACTCTCATATTGTATTATTGATAGGAAACAGTATTGGGGTTAAAAAAAATGATATTATAAATGGTATCTCCACCTTATTAAATTTGAATGTGGGAAAAATTATGATTTGTGCTCTGCCTTACTCCCACCTGTTATCTGATAAGGAAAATGACTATGTACATAAATTAAACAATATTATTTATATGTTGACATGTCGTCATGGTGATAAATTGTTGTATTTTGACACAAACAAGTTTGTTAGTGGCTTTCGATTAACTGGTGAAGCAATGTTTCTTCCCAGGAAATGTAAACATTTGATGGCTACTTTGATTGCTTATAATATTCAATCTGTGATAGATAACATACCAAAGATTAGGTTAGTTAGTTTTAATGACGAATCAGTGTTATCTAGCTATTCTAATGATACTGTGATAGATTGTTTAAACTTACCCAACCGACAATAGTGAGGCATACCGATAGTGTTGTTCTGTACCACCAGAACATAAATCGCTTCTCTGGCAAAATCTTAGATATAGAACTTTTATTGGATAAATATTGCATTGATATTTTATGTCTTTGTGAAACGTGGTTAAAACCCGACACAATGCAATTTAATGTAAATAACTTCACGGTTGCCAGTGCGTACAATAGAGCATCAGCAGCGGGTGGTGGAACCTTGATTCTTTGTAACCATAATCACAAATTCAAGGAACGAAAAGACATCGTCTCGTGCTCTGTTGATCGTTTATGTGAGGTAGCATGTGCGGAAGTAGGAACTTATATTATTGTATGTGTGTATAGGCCACCTTCTTCAAGTTTTTCAATGTTCTTGACAGTAATGGAAGATGTTCTTAGAAAAGTTTTTAAATGTAAGAAATACATCTTTGTTTGTGGTGATTTTAACATTGATTTATTAATAGAATCGTCTGAAAAACGTCAATTATTAGCCTTGTTTAATTCTTTTAATTTAGAACATATCTTTAACGAACCCACTAGAATAACTGCTACTTCCACTACTTGTATTGATAATATCTTCTCAAATTGTACAGTTCAAGACTATTCACTAGTTAGCGGTGTTAGATCAGATCACATGGGACAGCTGATCTCTATTGAGACTAAAAAAAGCCCATTTATTAATAAAAAAATCGCGATTAGATCTCTAACGGAAAATAAACTACATTCTATGCAGCAGTTAGTTAAAATGCAACTGTGTAACACTAATTTTACTTCTAGAGACCCCGACACGATTTATAACAAACTATTCAATATAATATGTGAATCGTTTAATAAGTCGTGCCCTCTTAGAAGTGCTCCACAACGTAAACATAGTAAATTTAATGAATGGGCCACAGATGGCATTAGAAAAAGTAGAGATGTGCTTTACAAACTATATTATGAAAAATCACTTACCTCGGACTTAGGTTTTCATAGTTATGTGCGGAAATATTCTAAATGCTTTAAAAAAGTATGCATCGAAGCTAAATCTAAACTTATCAGTAGACAAATAAACAAATCTGATAATAAAATTAAAACAGTATGGAAGATAATAAATACGGAAATGGGCAACAACAATAAACAGGATTCAGACCTGAATTTAAAAATAAACAATCAAGTAATTTCAAACAAAATAGAAGTCGCTAAAGCTTTTAATCAATATTTCACTAAAATTCCGATCGAGGTCACAAAATCTCTACATTCGTCCTCATTATTGGCAGAATCCCTTGCTAAGAAATTTTTCAATAGAAACGTACCAAATTTTGAATTTACCAAAGTATCTCCCCTTTCGGTTAAAAAAGCGTTTAATAGTTTAAAGATGAAAAATACAGAAGATCTATGGGGCATATCTGTTAGAATACTGAATTACATTATTGACGATATCGCTCCGATCCTTGCTAATATGTTTAATCTCTGTATTAAGACAGGAACTTTTCCAGACCTAATGAAACATAGTAAAGTTATCCCAATTTTCAAATCAGGCTGTAAGGCAGATCCCTGTAATTATAGGCCCATTTCTGTTCTCCCTGCTCTAAGTAAAATATTTGAAAAACTCATGCTTAATCAAATGATTGCACATTTCCACAAAAATAAGATCTTACACAATGAACAGTTTGGCTTCACGAAGGGCAGGTCAACGTCTGATGCAGGCACTAAACTAGTCTCTCACATTCTAGAGGCTTGGGAGGGATCACAGGATGCGATAGGTATCTTCTGTGATCTTTCCAAAGCTTTTGATTGCGTTGATCACAACACGCTGATCCGTAAATTAGACTACTACGGAATAAGAGGGCTATCTTTGGAGCTTGTATCTTCCTATCTTTCTGAGAGGCAACAAAAAGTGGGCATTAATGGAGTCACATCTCCCGGGGCTGAAGTTAAAATGGGTGTTCCACAGGGCTCTATTTTAGGCCCTTTCCTGTTCTTAGCGTACATAAATGACCTCCCCTATATGATGTCTGAGTTATCTAATATAGTTTTATTTGCCGACGATACCTCACTTATATTTAAAATCAAACGAAATAGTAGCAATCTCTTTAATGTAAATGAGAGCCTAAAATCCCTATCTAGCTGGTTTGCTGCTAATAATTTACTTCTTAATGCTAGCAAAACAAAATGTCTAAAATTTTCGTTACCAAATGTACCACAAGTTAAAAGTAATTTAATTCTTGAAGGCAGCAATATCGATCTAATCAATGAAACTGTTTTCTTAGGTATTACGGTTGATTGTAAGTTGCAATGGGGTGCTCACATCTCAGCCCTGTCTCGCAGATTAAGTTCCGCAGCATATGCAGTGAGGAAAATTAGGCAGATCACTGACGTAGCTACGGCTAGACTTGTATACTTTGCTTACTTTCACAGCATTATGTCATATGGTATTCTGCTGTGGGGATCAGCTGCTGACGTAGATTCAATTTTTATCTTGCAGAAAAGGGCAATCCGCGCAATCTACAATATGGGCCCTCGCGATTCCCTTAGAGAAGTCTTCAAGAACGTCAATATACTAACTCTGCCGTCACTCTATATACTTCAAAACATCATGTATATCCGCAAAAACTTGCATATGTTCAGCATAAATAGCGACTATCACAACCATAATACTAGAGGTAAACATAAAATAGTGGTTCCTAAATTTAGATTAACTAAAACAAATAAATCATTTTTAGGAAATTGTGTGCGTTTTTACAATAAACTCCCGAAATCTATTACTGATCTCACTGGCAAGAAATTTAAAAATTACGTTAAATCGGTTCTTGTTGAGAAAGCATATTATAAAATAAAGGACTATGTTGACGATAGTAACGTGTGGTGTCAAAATACGGACGCACCTGTGGCCTCCCTGGCAACCTGAGGTTACATTTATTGATTTACTGATTGATTGAGGCTATTATACTCACAATTTATTTTTATTTTTCGTCTTCATTAACATACTGGTTCAAATTAATATACTTCAATGGCATGTTTTACCAGAATATATTCATTATTCATATCTCGGGATGTCTTCATATGGTTAGTATTGTTTACCACAACTTATAAAAATGGACTGTAAATGTGAGTGCATTCTAGTCGTTCATGTCTGATTAGATACAATTTATAGTTTATTTGTTTGATGATGTGGATTCTTCCACATAACTTCTTATTTTTAGGATGAAATTAAGTTCTCAGTTGCTGGGAACCTTTTGATTTTAATATTGACTTAAAGCTAATTCAGACATTAACCTTCAATGTTCTCACATCCTCATATTGCCATAATGTACCAGTTAAAAATGTTATACCTCTTATTTTAAAAGAGTGTCCATGGAGTTTCTTGCCGGATTCTTCTCCATAGGATCAACTTTTGGAACCGTGCAATTAGAGTCATAACGTTTCATAAATGCTTGTAAAGGCTTATTTGAAATAAAAACATTTGAACTTGAACTTGAATGAATTGTTTATTTGCGAATTATTTGCCTCTAAGAAGCAGTCTAGTAAGTTGATTATTTATTTTGGGAGAGACGTTGTATGTATTGTTTGTAGACGAAGTTAATTACTGCCATTTCGTTCACCTGTGTCTAGGTATATATGTGCAGAAAGGTATATATCAGTAAGCAGCCGCTCGGAGCGGCTACTGAGAATTAACAAATGGAGAAATCCAATGACGCTGCGCAAATCCGGAATTATAAAAAAAATGAGAGGAAACCTGCATGCCTGAAAGACGTCTGCCAACCCGCAGTACTCTAGCGTATTAGACTATAGACTAACTCCTCTCATTCTGAGAGGTAACCCGTGCGCAGTACTGGGATATAAATGGGTTAATGACGACACCAAGACAAGATCCTCATGCTCTTGAAGTCTAAACCATGAGACAGATATCTTTTTGGATTTTTTCGGCATTTTCCATGCAAAGATTATTAAGTTATTTTAGTGAAGGAAAAATTGGCCACCCGCCGACCGCCGACCCGCCAGGTCGAAATTTGCCTTCACATTTTTAATTTACGTCTTTGAGGTGACGTATACATGTGACGGCGAATTTCGACCTGCCGGATGGGACTCGCGGTGGCTTAGCGGTCATAGCGTCTGGTGTACCTAACCAGAAGACGCAGGTTCGAATCCTGCCTACGGTCGTATTTTTCCTTCACTAAAATAACACGAGACAGCTTTAATTTTTCCTATAGCCTATCTTAATCTTTGTAGAAAACCATCTAGCCTTCAATTTATCTCTCAACGATAAAGCTAACGAAGTCTCGAAAATTGATTTTAAACGAAGTAGAAGAAAAATTGTGCTGGACTGGGTTTTAATCAAATTGCATCTCTTGATCTGGCGAAGAGAAAAATGGAGCAGCCCTGTTATCTGTGACGGGAGTCGATTAGGAAATTGGATGTTTTATCAGTTGAAGCGAGAATTGCGATCGGTTTAATAAATTCAATCTATGCTAATACTAAATTATTATAAATGTAATAAATATAAGTCTCCCTCACTGCCTCATTGGTCTAGTGGTCCTAAGCTCGACTGCTACGCTAGAGTTCCTGGGTTCGATCCCCAGGTCGAGCAAAGTGTTATTAGTTTTTCTATGAAATTCTCAGTAGCAGCTCGGAGTCTGGATTTGTGCCCGGTTAATGGCAATAGGCTCGCCTCCTATTACATGGGACCTAAACATACAGGCGAAATGTAGGTGTACATTAGTAAACCTCTGCCTTACCCTTCGGGGAATACAGGCGTGATGGTATGGTATGTTATAAGTCTCCTCTATCTCAGAAAATACTGCAGCGATTTTGATACGGTTTTCACTTGTATTTATTTTTCACGAGAGGTTATGGGTTTCTTAGGAAAAGTTGTTGAGTGCAACGGATAGAATCACCATATAAACTGTTGTAACTATTTTAAGCTGGCTAAATCGGCACCATGCATAGAGTAAGCGGACACGCGCTTCATCTAAAAACAATAGATACTCTACATCTATTTTGTTTAGAAGAGGCGCGTGTCCGGCAATGCTCAGAAAATGAGTAGATTTGCCACGGTACGGAATCCAATCAATATAAACTAAATCCTAATCTACGCTAACATAACATAATATACCATCACGCCTGTATTCCCCGAAGGGTTAGGCAGAGGTGTACTTAATGTACACCCACATTTCGCCGGTATTTTTAGGTCCCATTTAATAGGGGCGAGCCTATTGCCATTAACCAGTCACAAATTCAGACTGTGAGCTGCTGATGAGAATTTCATTTAACAACCCAATATCCCAAAAACGCCAGGACTTCTAGCGTAGCAGTGGCGCTTACGGCCTCTAGACTAATGAGGCAGTCAATACCTACTAAAATCCAATCAAAATAAACTAAATCCTAATCTACGCTATAAAAATCTGAATATAAGTTGAATGATCGCATATAATCCGAACACCTGCTGTAGCGGTTTCATAATGAAACGCGATATGCACTAGCATTTCCACATGCAGGTTTGTAACAAGTGATAAGATTTTAGCGATTATTTTTTAATATAACATTTGATAAGATAATTTAATTTGTGTTACAATTAAATCAAAAGTACCTTATTTACACTATTTACACTATTTGAATACTTAGTATTCAAATAGTGTAAATAAGGTACTTTTTATTATACTATAAACATATAAATTAATATAAACATATATAGTATATGTATACTATACTACTATGTATAGTATACTATATTTATGTACTATATACTACTGTACTATATACATACTATATGTATACATACATAAATAATAGTACTTACAATACTTTGACGCCTAGTCGCGCCCACTGTATTTGTTTATTTATTTTATCGTTCTGTTTTTTTTTTGGAATGCAAAATATGTAAATAGTGTAAATAAGGTACTTCTGATAAGATAGGTATACATTTTAGAAAAGAGAAAAAAAAAGCCTCAGACAGTGTACGAACCTGCGTCCCTTCGGTTAAGTACGCTTTGTCAACTAAACAACCGAGACCACTGCTTGTGATATCGAGGTGTCCTTCTTAAAGTGACGTTGGCTCCATCTGTCATTCATATAATATATTATTTGGCTAAATTGTATATCTTTGAAGATATTTAGCATTCGCTGATGCTAAATAATAATAAAAAATTAATACACACGTTAAAACTAAATTTCTACTGCCTCGTTAGTGCTACGCTAGAGGTCCTGGGTTCGATTCCTAGGTTGAACAAACTGCTATACAGTTTTTCTATTACATTCTTTATAGCAGATCAGATAGGTCTGCATTTGTGCCCGGTTAGTGGCATTTGGTGGCTAGCCCCTATTAGATGGACCTAAATATATTCGCGAAACGTGGATGTACATTAATACCCCTCTGCCCCTTCGTGGAATACAGGAGTAATGGTATGATATGCTAAAATTGAATTTCTATACTCAACAGTTTATAACTTAAACCTCACTTCCACAACATTTTAGTACTTACTATTAAAATATTCACTGTTGCATTTTGAGATATAAATCACGGATTTAACCCGTACGGAACCACAACAAGTGAACACTTGAATATCCTAGTATAATGTTGCCTGTTTTTATAATTTACACAATTTGAAAAGTGGATGTATACATTGTAATTAGTTTTAAACTGCACGTGTTTTAAAAGAGTTTTAAATGAGTTTCCTACTTGCTTCTTTTTTCTATTTTTTGGCGAATGTTTGTGAACTGATTAAAAACTTTTTATTTATTTAAACTGCATTTTACATTTATAGAGCATACATATTTTCAAAAATAATTACAATTAACAACCTCATTAATCTAGTGGTCGAAAGCGCAGCTGCTATGCTACAGGTCCTGTTTTCGATTCTAAGATCGAGCAGTTGTAGGTTTTCCTATGAAATTCTCAATAGCAGCAGTATATGTAGATATTGACAAGATGGCCCTTATTGCATGGGATGTTTAGGTCCCATGGAGAAATGTGGATGTACAGTCACGAGCAAAAATATGTACATATTCACTGATTCAAAAGCAATTTCTTTCTAGAGTATCGATTAAAATGTCAAAATATTATAGAAATTAGTATAGTATGTGTGAAAAGGCTATGTCAGCACAACATCTCATAATTGCAATCAATAGTTTCTGAGAAAATCTTTGTTGAATTTTACTGAATGTGTAAAAAAAAATGTGTAGAAAAATATTGTGAAATATTTTAGTGAATGTATACATATTTATGCTCTTGACTGTACATAGTACACCTCTGCCTAACCTTCCAGGGAATATATACAGGCGTGTTGGAATATTATGTTATAATTGTCATATAAATTGGTTTTTCAAGGTTAGTCACGTAAGTTTTATTTTAGAAAGATAAACAATAAAGTGATGGGAGTGAAGGTTTCTGTCTCATTATATTTAAGTTTTCAATGTACGTATTATCACGTACCTTCGTCAAAGTAAGAGCCAAGTATATTTTTAAACTTACTTTTGATACATATTTGAAATTGGACGTAATATGTTATGATGTCTATGAAATACTTTTATTTTTTTAATGTACCCGTCTCTACCATAATCATTAACGATAATCATTTTATTCTCATCCAATAAAATTGGAATTCGTATAAGTACAAAAACATCAGAAGCATCACGCCTGTATTTCCCGAAGGATACTTTTTAGGAAAATGAAACCTAAGAAAGAAAATGATACTAAGGCAAACACAAATTTATTTGAGATCATATCGAAATCGAAAGTCATTATTCTGACAGATAAAAAAAACATCAGTTAACAATCGTTGTGAAGATCCCGTAACATACCTACTAACACACACAGACAAAAAATAATTTTTAGAAGTCGTAATATAAATATCCATGTGGCAACAGGTGGCAACAAAAGTTTTTATTACATAATTCATAAAAAGAAATCACATTAAACCAAATTTTCACTCGGCTGTCCGACCATAAAAACTTTCCTTAAAAATAAAATATTCCAAATACAAAATTTCAGCGCGCTAATCACAGGGACATTTATCATAAAAAAGAAAATATTTGCAGAATAAGATTTCACAGATAAAACAGAAGAACGAAATAACCCAACTTATTACCCGAGTCACAGGCGAAGGTAAAAAAAACAACTGGGATTAACAAAAGAAAATCGGAAACCAAAAAGAGAATACCTCATTTCGATTCAAATTGCGAAAATAGTTCTAAGAAAATCGCTCGCGAGACAGTAGCGATGCTTAAGGCGGCCGTTTGTTCTAGAATAAGAAACAAATCTTTTTGTTTTAAAGGAAACTTTTAAGAAAGTGGAGGAAGGAAGGCATTTATTGCGCTAAAAGCCCCGCCGGAACTAACTTTAAAATGGATTCAACTTTGTCCGTTGCATTAAACGTGGGGTCATGTTACACCGTTCTATAATATGAGGTGATAAGTGAAAATAAAGAAATTTAACAATAAGGTAGTTGACTAACATTTTTATATGGTCCCATAAAAATAATAAAAAAGAGAGTCGAAAAAAATAAAAAATTGGTTCAAAAATAAAGAAGTTATAAGCATTTTGATTTTATGCTTAAAAGAGAGCGCATGATATCGGCTTGTGACATCACAATCCGATACGCCAAACAATGTCTATACTAACACTCTTTTTCAGGAAAGGAACAGAGCATCCCCTCTCAATCCTCACCAAAAATTTTAAACGCTTAATTATTTTAGAACTTTATTATTCGCATAATAAAGTTCTAAAATAAATAAGCGTTTAAAATTTTTGAATGTTTTAATTTTTACGAGTACCTCTTATATTTAATTATATTTTACAAACTCCTGCTGTAAATAATAAAATACCTATAGGCAAAGGGATATAGGGTTAATGGCAGAATGCATGCTGTTGCGTTCGGTGAGTGTGGAGCACCGAGCGCCCAATTCCTCTCTCAGTCCCCTTGCTTCTCCTTTCGCTCCTTTAGGGCCGGCAACCCATCAGCAGCAACTCCTCCACTGTTGCAGATGTCCATGGGGAGCAATGATTTACCATCACGTGGCTCATCTGAACATTCATTCGTCTCCAAAAATTTGTTACATATCGGTGTGATTAGTATTATGACAAACAAAAGAAGATTTCGCCTAGTCCTTTGAAAGCAGACTCTTTAATCTTATTGTTCTTTACTATTTTCCAAGCGTTTTCATTGATATCAAGTTTGGTCGATATCTCTTACAGTACAGCCCTAAGTTTTCTTTGTGAGTTTTCAATGGACGTCTAAAATAGACGGAAAGTTCGGCTCTGCTATTATTAGATAGCAATGAATGCCTCTAAAATGACTTGCTTGGAAAATCTCTTAGATTCTTTCTTTTCAATTTTGGGTACAGAATAAATAGTTTATACGATAAGGTTGAATTAAATCTTCACCGAACAAAAAGTTATCTGAGATTGAAAATAATTTATAATTAAAGTTAGTTAAATACGTGCCGAAGATAACGTTTATAACATAACATACGATTACGCCTGTATTCCCCTAAGGGTTAGGCAGAGGTGTACCAGTGTACACTCACAGATCGCCGGTATCGGTATATTGTCATTAACCAGGCACAACCCCAAACTCCGACCAGGAACTCTAACATAGCAGTCGAGGTAAGGACCACTTATTTAATTTAAATCATAATATTTTCGATATGGAAATTATATATTTTTTTCACAGTTTCTTGTGTTCTAACGGATTTACACTTCAGTTGAAATCGCTATATTTATTTATTTTTATATTACAATATTTATGTATTCTTATGATATCTTATTTCTTTTATTTAATTAATTACAATGGTTGTGTAGTAATAAACCTTATATGATTAACCAGAGTTAGGCATCAGTACTTGTATGATGCCTAACAAAATGCTGAGCTGATGGCCCTTTTGACACTAATGTTTTTTTGTACCAAATTTCGTCAAAATCCAAACGGACTTTCATCCCCTATTTCATCCCCACACAGTTTGAAATTATTTCAAAAACCCCATATCAAATATTTATTTCTTATCAAGTGCCTAAACACAAAGTTTCAGTGTTTATCTTCAACAATGACAAACTCCCATACAATTTTTCATCCTTTATTTCAACCCCTTTTTTTAGAACAAAACGTGGCTTATATCATTTCCCAAGGTCTAGTCTATTTTTGTTTCAAATTTCATCAAAATCGGTTCCGTGATTAAACTTGAAAGCGTGACTTTGTTTGGACTTCTAAACGAACTTTCATCCCCTATTTCCTCCCCACACAGGGCGAAATTTCAAAAACGCTAGAAAAATATTTATTTATTTCTTATCAAGTACCTTAATATAAAGTTTCATGGTTTTATCTTGAAAAATGACGAACTCCCATACAAACGTTCACCCCCTATTTCAACCCCTTCAAAACTATTTTTTTGCAATAAAAGGTAGCCTATGTCCTTTCTCAAGTCTATCCCAGTACCAAATTTTATCAAAATCGGTTAAGTGGTTTAGGCGTGAAAGCGTAACAGACAGACAAACAGAGTTACTTTCGCATTTATAATATTAGTAGGGATTTTTGTAGTTGACTTTGTTATGGTTTTTGTTAATAAATACATACCTACTTTCTTTCTTCTTTCACGAGACTAATGACTAAGGTAATGCATATTGTAGTTTTGTGAGTTGTACCATAAACGGAGTAATGTGATTGGGATGAAGCACTGACTACAGCGTGCAGTGTGATATTAAACAAATCCCCAAGAGTTTATAGCACAGACATATTATTATTATACAATATATTTCACTTGTTGCTCGACTCTGCAACGTATCAGAGTATTAAATTATGTTAATACTGGCTTTTGCTCGCGGATTCAGTCGCTTAAAATAATATTAAACGTTATTTTATTTCTTTATTTACGAAGTTCTCGTAGGTGTTTTTGGAACCTATAACCAACGAACCGAAATAAATAAGAGATACTAGTACTGCCTTACTATGAGGTGTTTATACGATCATTATTAGGTTGCAAGAGAGAGATGGCACTATTACAGCAATATCCCTCTCTCATAACCTCTCTATAGCGCTGTAGATGATACAACAATTTGTTCAGTGCGGGGATCGAACCCACAATCGATAGTGCAACAGCCGATCATACGACCACTGCGCGAATAAATTTATCTAGTTTAGCATTTAGCTTTGAACTAGTCTCTATGCATCTTCAAAGTCAAATACTTGTACTCTACAAAAATACAATCTTTATACCTAATTATAACCAATCAATATCTAATGAAATGATAAAACAAAAACAGCATTATACTCTATTTGAATCACCGAAAAATCACACCTATGACATAGAGATTAGATTGGAATTATAATGTGGTATTTTTTCAGTACCAGATTAAAATAACCCTTCTGATATACTTAGTTTACAATGCAAGTAGGTCGCATGTAAAATTACGAAACTGGATTAATAGGATCACAAAGAACTTTGGTGAATAAATTAGCATCCATTATGTATGTGCCTTTATAATGTCTGTTCACACCTCGGAAAATTAGTTCTGAACGGCGCGGCGCCGTCAATACAGGGCGCTGGTATTGTTTAGGGTTTTTGAAATATGATCTTTGTTTACAGCCTTCTATAACAGCTTATTGTGTAGCAATTACAAGCTTTCATTTTGGATTCGGAGAATGATTTTGCAGACATACAGTACGTGAAATTTGCAATGTAACTTAAGATATTATTAATGTAATTTACTTTTAGACAGAAGATTAATATTAAAGGCTGTGTTTTTTAATTTTAGAAATGTATATCAGCTGTGGTTTCATACAAAAATGCACGAAAAGCCTGAATATTAAAGTTTAGGGTCTTCTTGGCCCCAAATTATTTTTTTTTGCAATTTGTACGACTATAACACACACACATACACACAAGTTGCGTCATCAACTATAACTTATTTATAACTGACTAGTTTTCCGCCCACGGCTTCGCCCGCGTGGTTTCTCAGTATGTTTTATACATATAAACGTCTTGAATCACTCTATCTTTTTCTGAAAACTGCATTAAAATCCGTTGAATAGTTAAAAACATGTGAACTGTCAGCGGAAGCGAATTAACTTTATAGTACCTATGCAACGATGACAACATTTTTGCTTAAAAATCGTTATCGTAAGATAAGATAAGATAATTTTTATTATGTTAAAACATGAGTGGTACAGTACAAAACAAACAAACACAAACAAACAGACAGACAAACAAACAGACACAATCAAACAGATAGATAAACAAACGTAGTAGATAATAATGGAAAAAAGAAGATTCTGCTAAAATTATCCATATAAAACTACAAGACAGATTTTAACACATTGAGACCCCCTACGTAAAGTTTTTGGTCTCTGTTGTCATAGTCATAATATTATGAACACATTCAAATTTAAATTCAAATCTTTATTGCTTTCATATGTACATAGGTTGTTACAAAATACACATGAGTATCAATATGAAACCCTGTAAGGGCGCTGCAATTTGTTACCAAAGAAAATTCTTAAAAATTAAATTCTTAAAATCTATTTTTCTTAATCTAATCTAATACTTAGTATAACATTATTATTTAAATTGGACAAAGTCATTATTTTATTTGTATTTCGTTTTGTCCTCGAAAAACTCTTGTAGGTTGTAGTAGCATTTTTCCTTTAAGTATTTATTTTATTTTATTTTAAAAATGTTAAAATTTAATGTATCTTTTATTTCCTGGGGTATTTTATTAACACACATATGACGATCGTTAGTAGTAGTCAAAACGCCCAAAAAACCGAACAACTGGTCTATCCTAAGGATATCCGTAATGCCCAGAAAATTAGCTGCGAAGGCCTGAGTGCGGGTATTTCGTGCTTTAAATGCTTATATTTTTTTAGATATCCAATCTAATAAAATTGCCGATCCGAACATAGTTACGAAACGCTTAAGAGGATCCTAAACCTGTATGATAAGATACGCAATAGTTTTACCACCCCAACTAAGATCAAATAAAAAGTTAAGATGGAACTTTGCGAACAAAGAAGTGAGGCCGGCTAAAACTACGCCTTGCCGTGTACAAACACAATTACACGCACACACGTATACCGTAACTACGCCTTATCTTGTCAGTCGAGCAGAGTCGAGATATCACTACACGTCTATCAAAACGTCATTAACGTATCACGTGCGTGTGTGCGTGTAATTGTGTTTGTACACGGCAAGGCACTGATCGGCAAGGCACGGATCTGAGCACCCCAAAATGTTCATAGCACTTTAAAAACAAAAGGCTTGTTGGAAATATTCATCGGTTGGTAGGCACGTCTAGCCACTCACGGGCCATTCGCCTATCGAGAGCGTGATTCGACTGACAACTGCCAAAGTTGAGCGAACACAGTGGGACAACTTTACATGAACTTGAATATCGTGGGTGTTGTTTATGGCTTTAAATTATTTTCTACTGGACTTAGGACTTCTATTTTTTAAATCTGGGCCCTACTTAATTGTGTCAAAATCGTCATTGAATGATTTTAGAATAATTGATTTCTGATAGTTTTGTCTACGAAATCTGTCAGTTTTTAGTACGTACGTTTGGCTACAAACCAAGCTATACAAAATCAGTTTACGCTGACCTCTTATTGTATAGGAAGATCAATGCGAGATCAGCTTAAACTGGATTTGTATAGGTTGAGCTGTAGCCAAACGTACGTACTAAAAACTGACAGATTTCGAAGACAAAACTCAGAAATCAATTACTCGTATTCTGAAATATATTGTTCGACCATTGAAATAGCAGACTTGTAATCCTTTATAATATTTATAATTAATTAAATAAATATAAGACGTATGTATAATATACTGAAAAAATATTTGTAATTTGCATTTTGAATTTTTTGGTGGAGATTGAGAGAATTGTTTTTTGAACCAACTTTAATTTTTTTCATCGACTCTATATTTTATTGTAAACATTTTTATGAGACCATAAAAAATACAGGCAATTTGTAAATTATTTTTTTGCATGAAAGGCAAGTAAACATTAATTGCAAATTATTGATCTACTGTTAATTCGAGTGCACTTTGCCAATGGACCTAGTTTCCACTTGCTCTTATAACTTGATGACGACCATTGCTGTCCTCGATTATACATTATTACTGTTACGTTTTGTTTGTGCTCTGTCACAAGATATCGAGTGTTCTAAAAAATATGATTTATGATGACCCAGTTGTTGTTAAATTCAAATTTGGAATACTATTACTATGTGATGAAGTATTTTCAATTGAATGAAGAAAAACAATAGGTATGTAGTTCTCTAGTATATATCTTTTCAGGAAAGTAAGTTTTCTTTTTAAGTTAAGCTTAATTAATATACATATTACCTTACTATTTTTTAGAATTTTTTTACCTGTAAGAAAAAAAAAAATCTTCGTGTTTTTTTTTGTATTCTATGTTTAGCTGGTTTTTTTATTAATTAAAGCATAGCGTATATTTCCACTTCTACCAGCTACAAATATAAATAGCACTTTGGCCAGCTCGCTCCCGTGGACAAATAGTAACAGTGGTGATCTCTTTTTTTCTATGGATCTTTATACAACAGAGAGGTCAAACTCTTTCTCAGGATCTGTTAGTTGAACAGATCCTGAATCATGATCATGAATCATTTTACCATAGTAGCACGTGGTTGTAAAAGAAAAGAAAGTAAAACACATCTGTTTACTTATATTTTGTTTTAATCACGCACTTGAGAATAACACAAAATAAAACATAATTGTTGAATTAAAATATTAGCACGAACAGTTATTAAAAATAATATTATGTAAACATGTTTACTAATATTTTTTTTTAAGCACGCACTTGAGAATAACACAAAATAAAACATAATTGTTGAAATAAAATATTAGCACGAACAGTTTTTAAAAATAATATTATGTAAACATTGTGCAAAAATGTGAATAAAATAAATTCAGAAAAGATATCAATATGTTATAGCAGAACAATAAAAATCATAAAGCCTACGGACAATAAATGCATTACAAACCAATGTTATTGGCAGAATCGTAACATGGGTCTGTGTGTTTTTGACATTTTGACATATGAGTTACTTTATGGAAGGAAACAATAGGTGGTGGTGCTTTGTTTGCGGGCATTAGCCTGTAGAGTGGCTGCAGTAATTATGTGTCCATTCCCCAATCGATTCAAGAGAGTAAAATCGAGATAGGTATAGCCTAATGCAATTCAATTGAAGCAGCGGTAGCCTAATGGCTAGGGCGTCGGACTTGCGATCATGTGGTTGCCGGTTCGAAACCCACCCATTGCACTACCGACGTGAACCCACTCGTAACACAAGCATTTAGCTTAGTACGATGGGTTAACAAGATTACTAGTAATGTGCGACCCACATTGCAGGTTAGCTTTTAAAAAAAAAATCAACAGTAAAGCTATTTGAGTGAAGGAAATATTGGGCTGCGGGCAGGATTCGAACTAACATCTTCTGGTTAGATACACCAGACGCTATGACCACTAAGCCACCGCGAGTACCACTCGTCTGGTCGAAATTTGTCTTCACATTCTGAATTTGACGTTAGTGACTTCTGTTGAAAAGCAGGTTTGCAAAAGCAGGTTTGAATCCTACCTGCAGTCGAATTTTTCCTTCACTAAAATAACTTTATAATTTTAGCATGGAAAATGCATAAAAAATACAAACAGGAATTAATGGTAACCCTATCTCAGTACCCGCAATGCAGTGATATAACCATTGGACTGTCAAGTCGTAAGTCTCGAGTTTGAATCCAAAATATGCACCTTTGACTTTTCGTAATCATGTGTAATTATCACTAGCTAAAACAGTGAAGGAACACATCGTGTTTTTATTTTCTATTTTAAAGAATAGACGAAATGAAGTAAACCATGTTTTGAAGCCCCCAATCAAATATTGATTTCATCATCATCATCATATCAGCCGATTGCCGTACACTGCTGAACATAAGCCTCCCTCAAAGAGCGCTAACCATCCCGGTCTTGGGTAGCTCGCACGTATTCACTGCAAGCCACCTGAATATTGATTTGAATGAATAAAATAGTTTCTGTTAAAAAAAGAGCGTTAAGCCAAAAAATACCTTCGCAAATTCATAAAAATCTACAGGTTAGTACGAAAAGTTTAGCAGTACGAGTAATAGTGCCTGCTGGCGTGTCTACATGCTAGCATGAATGGGCTCTCACGGGGAAGTATACTACCCTCCACAGAATAAAGACGTCAAGTAGCAGTATGCATACTGTTGCGTTTCGTACGGTGAGTGTGGACCGCCGGAGGCCCAATTTCTCCCTCAATCCCCTTCCTTCTTCGTTTCTCCTTCCCTCCCTTTTCCTTAAATAGGCTCGGCAATGGATCTGCAACCCTTTAGTTTTGTAGATGTCCATGGGCGGCGATGACTACTTACAATTAGGTAGCTGGCATGCTCGTTTGCCGGGTTATCCCATAAAAAAACATAGCAAGTTCAACCTGAATAAAATGGGGCGTTTATCACATACGCTGTACCCGTGCGTGAAGTATCATAACAAAAACTATACGTTTTTTTACGAAGTTTTTATAGGTACCTAAATAAAATCGCACCTGTGTGCGTATTAAGTTCCAATAGTCGTTTGTTGGAAAATTTGTTTGTAGCTACTAACCTTGACTCCTGACTCTTCCTATATTTTTTTTTTCATTTTTAATACTATTTTCTTTGAGACTCGCTGTGCATTTCAATATAAAAATCACACCGCATTGCTCACCTACGTTACATAAGGAGTTATTTTGCAAAATATTTGCTTTTAAAACTATGCCATACAAATAATATTTTTTACGTAGTTTAGAAATATCCCATCAAATAGTAATTAAAACGTAATATTTCCAAACTTTATTGACGGCATCGATCTCACAGTCTTGTAAAAAAACTGTAGTTTAGTTATAATATTACCATTAATTTATTTTTAAGGTAATATAAGATACAACAACATAATAATGTTGTTAGAACCTATTACACTGACTTATTGTGCAGTGATAGCCTAGTGATATGACCATTGGACTGCCAAGTCAAAGGTCTCGAGTTCGAATCCTAGGCATGTGAAGGAAAACATCGTGAGGAAACCTGCATGCCTGAGAGATTTCTTGACGGCGTGTGAAGTCGGCCATCCCGCAGTAGGCTAGCGTTGCGGATTATAGCCTAATTCCATACATAAGAGGAGAACCGTGCCCAACAGTGGGACAATTTAATGGGTTGATGATGATGATGACACTGACTTACAGTGTCATCATGTGTCGTGTCACGTACGTGTCAACCTTATTTGTTTAGTTGGATCCTCATGGACAGCCGCCACCCGGGGATGGCGACGGAGGCGACGGGGAGTGTCGGACTCCATCCATCCACCATCCATCCATAGTGGGTGACTTACCGACTAAAAGCACACGGGTGTTTCGCCTCACCACTTTTTGCTGGGACGGGCACGGGAGCGAGCTGTTATTCTTCCGCAAATCCAAACATGAAAAAAATAATATTTGGGTACTTTTTAAAATAAATACTATTGATTACGTAGTTCTTAACAAAATTATTAGGTTTACCATCAACAAAGGTAAACAGCAAATGTCATGCCTATAATCCAATACATTAAATCACCATTAAAAATTAAAGCGACATTCATCATGATTATTACAGATAATAATTACACGGATCGGCCAGTAACTGTCCAGTTCGTGAACAGGGGATTCCCCGGGGACCGATACAGCGAATGATTTCGACGGATAAACCCGAAATCACTACGCTTGACGTGCCGATAGGCGACTGCGGTTAAACCACAGTCACGGCGGTTAATTGCACCTCATGAATGCATTGGAATCGTTGCTTATGAGATAAATCATTTAAATAATGTTTCATTACATATATTAAATTGTATTGGATACTCGCTTTACAATAGGTAATTTACAAACCATCTACTCGGTTTGGTATTTTTGTAAACACCGTAGGAAACATTATAATTTATCAGTTTATATAATGTTTTTAGCTTTGCTGGCTAAAGATAACAGGAAAAATCGAAGGTCGTAGGCCTAGAGGACGTGCTTCATGCGGTGGTCGCACCACACTTGACACCGGAATCCGCGACGCCATCCTTGTTGTGGTAGTGAGACGCTGTTCGCAGCATGAATGGGCCGGCTTGACCGGAGAAGTACCACACTCGCAGAAGACCGACGTTCGAGAAGTAGCGTTTCGATACTGCGCTTCGTGAGCGAGAAGGCTGGAGGCCCAATTCCAGCCCTCAATCCTTCCTTCTCCTTTTCTTCTTCCCCTCCCTTTTTCCTAAATAGGCTCGGCAACGAGTCTGCAACTCTTTTGGTTTTGCAGATGTCCATGGGCGGCGATGACTACTTACCATCAGTTAGCTCGCCTGCTCGTTTGTCGAGTTATCCCATAAATAAAATCCACGTCGCCAAAGATCGCAACAAATGGAAGATCCTTGTGCAGGAGAAAACATGAATGGAGATCGCGACCCTTAGAAATTAGGAAACCACGCACAGTAAGATAGAGAGAGGACCAAATCTGGTTAATATGGGAACCGAAACCAGCTATAAGTGTGATGATTGTTTTAATTTAAAAAAAAAAAACAAAGTTTACCTTTCCCATTACATACATATTTGCCAACATTTCCCCATATAGATGGCGTGTATATCCGAGGTATAATATCCACATGTTCGTTTGATATGTTGGAGCTTAGAATGGCCATATAAAACGTGGCACCAGCTGGCGCGACACGCTTCGTTAGTAGTTCTTTCTTCTCTATGGCTCGTGTTAACTTTGTGACACACGGCCGATTTGATTAGTCAACGGTTTTTTAGTAACACGTTCATAAATTGCCTCAGTTGTCTAGTTCTAATGGATGTGGGTATGTTTCAAAGTATTTTGTCAACGCCCCTGTCTGAAGCAGCCATTTTAGTTTAAGTAATTAACAAAAGAAGAATTATTTTGTTTAGATTACGATGGGGTTGACATGGTTTAATATGTGACTACAAGCCCCAAATTAAATAATATTAATAAAATTAAGCGCGCCTGCTAAGCATGATCGTCATCATTTTCCTGTCCATTTCGAAATTTATTTGGGGTCTGCTCAGCCTGTCCTTTACTTCTATTCATCCGAATTAGTCATCATCTCATCATTCAATCCCTTTTCCATTATATCTGACTTCACACAATCCATCCATCTTTTCTTTGGTCTCCTAGTCTATTAGTCTCATGCGATTCATCCCTCCTCATGACGTCATGAGGTCCTGGGTCGACTGGTGTTATTGGATTTTTCTAAGAAATTGAATAGAGAAATGAGTTTAGATTTGTGCTCGCCTCCTTTTACGGATTTTAAACATACCAGTGAACATCTCTGCCTTACCCTTCGGGGCAACATGGCCTGTATGGTATGTTATGTGTTCATAAATCAGTAAATATTAAATCGTTATAGTATGGTTTATCGTAGATACCCATCTATACAGCATGTCACTTCTCTGGAAGCTAGCCCGATACAGAAAAAAATTAACAGAATTAGAATTAATTCTGCTAAATTTGTTCTGTATCTTTTTATGGAATTAAATAATGATCGTTATTTTTTAGAGCTAAAAATCTGTTATTTAATTACTTAATCTTATAATACCTACCTATTCTGGTTGATAAGTGGGGTTGCGGTCTCGATAGCTGTTTCTTTTAAAATTTGTAGCACAAAAGAAATTGCTTGCAAAACCTTATTGCTGTATGTCTCAAATAGTATACTCCAGCCTGAACCATGTTAAGATATTTGGCTTGGTATTCATTATGTCTTGACTGTGTCTTTTCCTCTGAAGAAATAAAATAAATCTAAACTTCGTATTAATTTTTACGACCAGACGACCATTTTTTGGCTAGAAATGGTCGTTCCATGTACTGTTTCCGTTTAAAATAGAAGTCATAAAGTTTAAGTATTGTCCCGTATTATTGTTATAAAGGAAGTTAATAAGCCGTACTGTTTCTGTATTCTACAGAATAATCTTTTGTGACCATGGACATGGACAATTTGATTCAAGAAAACAACCATTCTATATTTTTATTATTTCATTGGTCCACTGTTGTCAATGGTATTTGTTTGGCTTGAGATCCTAGATTTGATTCTCAGGTTGAGAATAAAATATTGTTTAACAAAACATTTTTTTTTTCTCAGTCTGAGAACAGATTCTCTGTTGCAACTCGGAGTTTGGTTTTATATCCGGGTAATAATAATAAGCTCACCCTATTAAATCATACATGACTCTATTACATGAGACCTAAGTACGGTGGCTAGCGCATCAAGTTACCTCAAAATGTCAAATTTTCTCAGTAAATTTTGAACTTTAACGTCAATAATTTAAGGTTTAAAATCATTTGGAGAAATTTTACAGTTTTGTGTAACTTGGTGTACTAGCGACTGTACATGATCTTTATCACCATCAACCCACTGTTAACTGTTCCACTGCTTAAATACTTATTTGAATATTAAACTCATCATTAGTCGATGAAACAATAATATGTAACAATGTTTTTTTTTTAAGTAACTATCAAGGAAAATGTAAAAGATGACAGTCTGTGGTCACAGTTCGGAACAGAAAAATCAATCAAAGAGGCTTTAGCTTGTTATGAAACTTCAAATACCACAGCTTAATAATGTAATTGAAAACAGGGTCGAAGGAAATTGTTCAGGGAATTCCTGTAACGACTCCCACGGAGATTGAACCATTTCATAATAATACCTATGTGTCTCGTAAACATTGCATTTTTTAAATTAACTTTTACTAATAAATATTAACATATTATACACGCGCTTGTATTTCCCGAAGGGTTAGGCAGAGGTGTATCTAATGTACAGTCCCGGGTCCCATGTAATAGGGGGCGAGCCTAACCTAACCCAGAACACATTCAAACTCCGAGCTGCTACTGAGAATTTTCATTAAAAGCCCAAGCTAAATAGTTGTATTACGACTGGGTTCACGTCGGTACTGCAATGGGTGGGTTTCGAACCGGCAACCACATGATCGCAAGTCCGACGCCCTAGCCATTAGGCTAACGTCGCTTCAATTGAGTTTACTATGAAAAATCCGTTCAGAGTCGCTTGCAGTAGTGGTTCCAAAATACCTCGGGGTTTATTAAAAAGTAAAATACTCCCAACACAACGTGCAAAAAAAACATAAACAAGAAATATAAACAGGTGCGACACAGCAGCTATTTCGGGCCGCCCTTCCATCAAATATTACGCAAGAAAGTACAAGAAAAACACACATGAAACACAGCAAGGTTTGACATGAACACATAACAGACTGTTATTTAGATAAGGAAAGTAAGCAGGAAGGTAAAGAGCTAAGAAAAATATAGGGAAATATTTTATACGTCATGGATTTTGAAAGTATATAGAGTGATACAATATGTCATATGTTACTAACAGTCTTATTAATATTTACTATCTGTAGCACACAGTTTTGGTCATAAACATAACATAACACACAATCACGCCGGTATTCCCCGAAGGGTTAGGCAGAAGTATACTAATGTATACCCACATTTCCAACAAGATCCAGCTCTACGAGGATCATAGATGTGAGGGTCTAAACCCGACAGAGGTGAGTATCTTCACAGATGGATCAAAAACAAGCATGGGCACCGGATGTGGTATCTACTCAGAAGATCTGAACATTCGGATGGCCATACCACTAGGGCACCACAACACAATATTCCAAGCCGAATGTATGGGTATCCTAATGGCAACTACAGCCATTGCAGCAAGGGAGGTAAAGAATTACTCTATTCGAATACTCTCAGACAGCATGGCAGTCCTACAAGCCTTGAACAGCCACACGGTGAATACGGGGTTGATATACGAATGCCACCAAAGACTCAACCAGGTAGGTGAGCTAAATAAAATAACCATCCAATGGATCAAAGGACACAGCAACTCCCGAGGCAACGATGCAGCGCATGAGCTTGCCAGACGGGGATCAGCCGCAGGGGCTGTGGGCCCTGAACCCATAGTACCTTTCCCCTTCGGCCAGATACGCACCCTGGTAAGAAAACGGACTAGGGATAGACACAACGACTACTGGACAACCCACGGTGAGTGTAGGCAGGCTAAGGAGGCTCTCCCTTCATTGGTGACCGCATCACCAGGCAGCTACTACAGCTGTCCAAACAACACTTGAGGATAGCCACTGCAGCCGTTACCGGCCATGGTCCTTTCAATAAACATCTTTCTGTTATAGGTATCACAGACAGCCCCCTTTGCATAGCCTGCCTGGGGGCTGACGAGACAGCGGCCCACGTGCTACTGCACTGTCCTGGTGTCGCCACATACAGGGCAAAGTACCTCGGCAACCCGAGTACTCTCCGAGAGGCCGTAGGCAACATTGGGCGCTTCACGGCCTTTCTCGAGGAGTTGGGGTGGTTTGATTGAAAACGTAACATCGTCCCACCCACACGCAAAATACGCGCTTAGTCGTGGAGTTGCGGAAATAAGCCCGCTATACCAATACCCACATTTCGCCGGTATGATTTTAGGTCCCATGTAATAGAGGGCGAGCCTATTGCCATTAGATGGGCACAAATCCAGACTCCAAGCTGCTACTGAGAATTTCATAGAAAAACCCAATCACACTACTCGTCCTGGGGATTGGACTCAGAACCTCTAGCGTAGCAGTCGCCCTTAGGACCACTAGACTAATCTATCTAAGGGCTAATCTATCAGGCAGCACCCGTTCAAGCAAAATGTTGTAGTCAGAAAACTTTAAGACACTTGCTTAAAACTATATCATGTCGAGTAGCCAGCAAATTGCTTTTGTAATATAATACCTGATACACCAGAAGCAAATACCTCTGTAAATTTTCGGTATTTGGCTTCTGGTGCAAGTTACGAGTACTTTATGTCTTAAACAAAAGAGAATGTATTTTGGGAAAAAATAAAAAACGATAGATGATGTAGTGGCATGATTTAAAAGGAATCTACTTCAATCGAACGTCAAATGGAGGAACGTTTGTTTTACACATACAAATAGTAGATTGTCATTTATATAGATAGTAGTTGGATGGAAAGAAAGTTGATATCGTGACTCAAATTGGAAGAAATATGCTGAGATTACTTGGGCATGAGAGAACGAATGAAACACATTTAACAAAAAAAAATTTCAAGAAGAATTTCGGTGGCAGTGTCGGGAGAGGTCGCCCTAGGAAGACATACACTAAATCTTATTACCGAGGTCCTCTAAAAAGGTCAAGTGCGTCGTACTCGTTACCAGCGCGTCTGTAATTCTGTATGTATGTATTGTAATGTAGAGCTCTGACAGCCCAGTAGTAACGCGAATTACAAAGAAGATTGGCACTTGGTCAGAGGTAAATAAATATTAACGTTGAGTTCCTAAATTACTTTATTTTTTAATGACTTAAATATTTTATGTACATTCCAACTTCAATTTCACATTCCTTCCTAGTATGCAATAGCAAAATATTATGCAAGAAAAAATATACTACATAACATAACCCTTTCAAAACCAACAAAAAATCTAAACATCCCATTTTATTTGCTCTTGCAACACATATGGACTGTCACATTACAACAGCGTACAGTTCAAGCCACAAAAAATGACGCAGCTCAGTTATGATTTATTTCAGGCTGTTGGGTGAAACGTAACGTCACAGTAGGTTGTCGTGTGAGATTTATAAGGAAGCCCGCCGTTTGAGGAAAAAATATATATATACAATCCGAGATACGTACACGAGGAAAATTGCTTAAAGGGAGTAATTTCTTTTGGGGTCTGGAGATTGCAGAAAAACATTGTGTATGCATGATTACATGAAATATTTTATCTTCATTTTGCGGGTTTTCTCTGCTATTTTTTATGAATTCTGCTAGATTGAATTTTATACACAAATTGAATAAAATCGACTTATTTTGAATTAAGTGATCGCATGACATTAAAATAATATTATATCATCATCACCATTAACATCTTATCAGCCTATTGCCGGTGCAGAACATAGGCCTCCCCCAAAGATCGCCAACCATCCCGGTCTTATTAAAAATGAATGTATAATAGACAAATCCTATTATACTTAAATTGTATATTCTTTGAAGTCGGCCAAAAATGTAACAATACGAGAAAATAAATTACGTTCTCCTAAAAATGGCTTTCATGCACAACCATTATATTCCAATGAATCTAAAGCGACACCAATGGTTTTTCCACTTAAATAAAACATTCCTCATGGGGTGTAATATTTTATGGGGTGGCCGTCATTAATAATGCAGCGCTTGCGACAATCGTTATTCATTGCTGGGCGACGATTTTAATGATACTCATCTATTACGTGATTGAACGGCAGTGTAGAGTTACCACATTTCGGTTTGCAAGCGAACACTTCTAGCTTCTAATGACGTTGACAAAACTGTCAAAGTTGACAGTTCGGAAGTCATAGAATAAAGTTACTGAAAGAATAAACAGGTTGTCATCAAAAATAATTGAATGACGATTTTGACACGATAAAGTGACGAACTTAGACCCTTAAAGGTCAAGAGTATTTCATGGTCGACACGATAGGTAATAGAACTTTTGAAATTTGAAATTTTCATTTATATTTTTGTTTATTATATATTTATTTTTTGAAATATATTTATTTATCTCATAAATATTACTGAATTGAGCTGCTATTGAGAATTTCATAGAAAGGCATTTAAATTACGAACACAAAATTTCAACGGGCAGTCGTCATAAAAAAAAACATGAAAAACATAGGTACTCAATAATGTATTTTTTACAGCAGCTCTCGCAATGAGAGCTAATTCACCATCGCAGGGACTTCACAAACATACAATATAACATAAAGTGCTTCTAGACTTGAAATAGATAATAGTAGAACACACGTGGGAATCGAACTCACGGCACTGGCAGAGGCGGTGTCCAGTTGAATCGTTATTGAATGCAAATTCAGTTTTAATGGTGAATATTAATCATAAAACAATTAAATAAACAACAACATTTAAAAAAAAGCTTACTAGCCATGTTGTTCGCACATTACTAGTATTCTTGTTAACCCCTCGTACTAAGCTAAATGCTTGTATTACGAGTTGGTTCACGTCAGTAGTGCAATGGATAGATTTCGTACCGGTAACCACACGATCGCAAGTCCGACGCCAAGTCATAAGGCTACCGCCGCTTCAAATTTCAAATTCCGACATTCATAGTTATTTTTTGTCCCACACTAACTGTAATCAATAATTTGCTCACTCAAGAGAATAACTTCAATGAAAATGTAACAAAATACCGGCTTTTCGCTTTATTAGATTTTGAGTTTTCCATTTGGGACTATTGTTTTCTTTGTATTTGTTTAATCTGTCATTGATATGCGAATCTCTCCAAATATTGTCAACAGTTTTTATTAGATGTTATGGATTCAGTACACATATTTAGTTATAGGTATTAAATAGGTTCAGTAAACTTCATTTTATTTAAATAATCTTATTTTTTATTACTGCCTTATTAGTCAAGTGGTTTCAAGCGCGACTGCTACGCCAAATATTATGGGTTCAATTCCCAAGATCGGCTAAGTGTTATTAGGGTTTTCTATAAAATTCTCAGTAGTACCTGAGTTTGGATATGTGCCCACTAATTGGTAATAGACTCGTCCCCTATTACATGGGACTTAAACATACCAGCGAAGTGTGGGTGTACATTAAGTACACCTCTGTCTTCGTATAATACAGGCATGATTTTATGTTATGAATTTTATCTGTCATTTAAAATTGTTTTGTGCCAACCGTTCCTGTCTCACCTTTTAAATGTAGCCATACTTGTTCTTTTAATTATAACGAAACAAGGCATTTATTACTTAAAGTTTCTGTTCAATGTTTCAAAGGGGCTTTGAAAGTTTGCAGTAAATCGCTACTTTCTTTTTGTGTTTACACGGAAAGTTAAAGGGTATGTTTATATCGATGCCATTTATCGATGAAATTATGAAATTAATTTAGAAATTGAATTATTTTAATGATTTTATAGAATTTTATGGAAGAATAT
The DNA here is from genome assembly GCA_958496365.1 of Subacronicta megacephala. Lineage (NCBI taxonomy): Eukaryota > Metazoa > Arthropoda > Insecta > Lepidoptera > Noctuidae > Subacronicta > Subacronicta megacephala. The sequence goes on from OY292524.1 coordinate 2,613,528, forward strand.
TATATGCCGATCTTATAGAGGCCTACGTCCAGCAGTGGAAGCATACGGGTTGATGATGATGATGATGATAATCTTCTATAACTTAAATTTCCAAATAATCAACTATTCTTAGAAAACATATTATATTATTATGACGTTATTATAATCATCTTATATTCCGTATCATGAAGGTATAAGTAATAAAATCAAACCAGCTGAAAATGAAAAATCGTTTTGCAATTTCCCAATGAACTGCTTTTTGGGGTTCCGTAGCCAAATGGCAAAAAACGGAACCCTTATAGATTCGTCATGTCTGTCTGTCGGTCTGTTCGATGGTGTCACAGCCACTTTTTTCCGAAACTATAAGAACTATGCTGTTAAAACTTGGTAAGTAGATGTATTCTATGAACCGCATTAAGATTTTCACACAAAAATAGAAAAAAATTTGGGGGTTCCCTATACTTAGAACTTTTTCAGCAAACCCATACGTGTGTGGTTTCTATGGATAGGTCATCAAAAATGATATTGAGGTTTCAAATATCATTTTTTCTAAACTGAATAATTTGCGCTAGAGACACTTCCAAAGTAGTAAAATGTGTCCCCCCCCCTGTAACTTCTAAAATAAGAGAATAATAAAACTAATAAAAATATATGGCGTACATTGCCATGTAAACTTCCACTTGAAATTGGTTTAAACGAGATCTACTAAGTTGTTTTTTTTAATACGTCATAAATCGTAATGGTACGGAACCTTCCGTGCGCGAGTCCGACTCGCACTTGGCCTTTTATTTGAGTTAGGGCAGTCTCATATAAGGCGTAGGATGTATATTGTACCTATAATCCAACTAAATGTTTAGTTCCAGTAAACGATGTTCCATGCATGTTTGACAGGCAAGCAATTACGTGCATGGTTTCCTTAAGGCGAATAACGCACCCTAGTCTGTGGTAAATGGCGCAATGTGATGTACAAGGCAGCTCTGATTGGATAACCGCAATTGTAACGGCATCCAAGACACAGAACATTCTAGTATCTACTATCTGTGAAACGTGCAATATATATAAATCGTCGATATCGATATAAATTCTTGTCTGGCACGAGTAACGTTAATAACAATTATTCTGCTAAGTAAAAATATCTCTCGTATCTTTTCTAAAATGTGATAAACACGTCAGCCAAGTAAAGATTACAATTTTCCTTTTATTTTCGCACTTTACGAATATTCTTGTTACCCCTCGTACTAAGCTAAATGCTTGTTACGAGTAGGTCCACGTCGGTAGTGCAATGGGTGGGTTTCGAACTGGCAACCACATGATCGGAAGTCCGATGCCCCAGCCATTAGGCCTACACCGCTTCAAAACATACATACATACCATCACGCCTGTATTCCCCGAAGGGTTAGGCAGAGGTGTATTTAATGGAGAATGGTCATATTTTATAAATATCAAGGTACCTAAATACAGTTACTAGAACCGTTTTAATAACAAGATAAAACTTCTAAAGTCATCCGAAGAATAGAATAGTTGGAACATGGCATCCAATTAAGCTTGAGCTCTAAAAAAGTCGGGCAGTTGGTTTTTATTGTCAATTTGGAACACAACGAAGGGGGCTAGGGGTCTCGTTGTGCTGGGAAGCGCATAGTGACATTGCACCTATATTTAGTAAACATATGGTCACTTATTTTGTCACACAGCGCAAGGTTTTAAATTTTGGTAGGATTCCGATGTTTAGAGTACTTACGTCCAGGGTGGAACAAATGAATTGTATTTCGATTTGATAAACATAGCAGCCTTGTTGTTTTTTTATATTAAAAAATAAACACTGGAAAACCGGTCGAAACATTGGCTTATATTTATTTCCATACACCTGTAGCCTATACTCCCTGAAGGATTAGGCAGAGGTGTACTAATGTACACCCACACTTCACTGGTATGTTTAGGTCCCATGTCATAGGGGGCGAACCTATATTTATTTCCAGTGAAGTAATTAGGACGAACGTATGCTTGTTTGTTAAATTAGTACATTAAAAAAACTGCTCCACACAGAAAACACCCGTATGAACTCATACTTCTATGTATAAATGTGAGTTTTAATTACCTACCTCGAGGCGCACCTATGTATGAGAACACGTCCCCAAGCTAAACTGTCGGCTTATTGCCTTTGTACAATTTAAACTGTTTGTTTATAAACTGAGTAATTTTAATGTACTTGTTGATAAATGCTGTTGTTTGTTGTTGAAATTGTGGTTTTAGAATTAGCTCTGGTATGGTCTAAATATTTTATTTGTAGGGTTGGTTTTCTTTTTCTACAAAAAAATGATTATTTTTTCATAGACTGCCTTATTTCGTCACTAAAATCAGCACTTTAACGGCTGCCTAAACTGTAATCCTGTATAAATTACAGTGGGTTGTCAAATTATTAGGGACAGTCACGAAAAATTTGTTTGTAAACACTGTTTTTATTCGTAAAAAGCATTAATATTATAAAACAGTTATTTTTTAAGTTGTATAAGAACTAAAATAATTAATTTACATACAATAAGATTTTTTTTAGTGCAGTGATAGCCTAGTGATATGACCATTGGACTGCAAAGCCAAAGGTCTCGAGTTCGAATCCAAGGCACGCACCTCTGTCTTTTCGAAGTCATGTGCGTATTAATAATTAATTATCACGCGCTTAAACGGTGAAGGAAAACATCGTGAGGAAACCTGCATGCCTGAGAGATTTTCTTGACGGCATGTGAAGTCTGCCAACCCGCAGTAGGCTAGCGTGGTGGACTATAGCCTAATCCCTCTCGTTCTGAGAGGAGACCCGTGCCCAGCAGTGGGACAATGTAATGGGTTGATGATGATGTAGATTTTTTAAAAATAAATAAGCTAAAGGGAATTATACTTAGTAATTTATCAGTACTTAGTAACATTTCCTATTGCCTCAATGAGTGCTTCAATGCGCCTGGGCATGCTTTCTATGCACTGTTTAGCACTTTCTTTTATTTTGGGGTTGTGATGCCAAACATTTATCAGCTTTTCAATCAGTCATTCTATAATGCCTAAGTTGGTTTTCTTTTTTAAAAGTTAGGTATAATAGGGTTGTCGTAAAAAAAACGTTGAATAAAAAGTAAAATATAAAAAGTATGTCTGCTCCCGACAATGAGTTTTAAACAATAAGAACCTCATCGACCCTACCTTTAAGTTAATCCAAAGTACCTAAGTGTTTAACCACTTTCAGTAATAAGAATGACATTACCAACGGCATTGATGTAGGTCACAGACTAAGTAAAATCAAATATAAAGTAATATTAGTTCATTTATTGTGTTAATTACCTAACGCCCGACTTAATGCCTAAGTAATGAATTTAGGCTAACACAGTTGGCACGACCGTGGAATGAAATAAATGACAATAATAAAGAAGATATTAATTGAACGTAATGTCTATTTATATTTAGCTCTCGGTAAAGATTTTCTTGGAAATATGTTTCTAATTATAGACTAGCTTTCCGCCCACAGCTTCGCCCGCGTTTTTCTCAACTTTTTTGTACATTCTATAATATGTATGTATTAGGTATACATAATTCTGCCGCCCTTTAACTAGAAAACCGTTAAGTCCAAAAAGGTGTTTCCGAGAAAATGCAAAAATGCGGGAATCGGTGTTTCTAAAAAAACTATGATACTAAGATTAATTTTGTAAGACACATCAATTGATTTTTTTTCCCGTTCATCCTAGGGAATCCCTTTTTTGTAGATATATTGTTTTTGATAGTCGCTTTAGTTTGGATGGGATCATAAAAAAATTACTCACTCAACGCCCAACGAAAGTTTTATATCTCGAGAACTATGCCTAATTATAATTATTATGTTTCTTAAACAGAAAGATGGAGAATTTTGAACTGTATCACTTCCCATTAAAATCCTATTTGAGGGTTTCGGCTTTCTAGTTAAATGACGGCAGAATTATATATATATATCTATTTAAAAAAAACCGCATCAAAATCTACTGGATTGACATAGGGACAGACAGACAGCGGGAAGCGACTTTATTTTATACTATGTAGTAGTCTGAAGTTAGCCGTTGCGAATTACCGTACAGGTAAAATTACTTTATTAAGTGTTTTATACATAAACTAGCTTTCCGCCCGCAGCTTCGCCCGCGCGGACAACACGATTTTGACTGTTTAGTTTTTTCCAATTCTGGCGGGAAATTGCAAATTATCCTTACATATCTTTCCGTTCGCTTTTTGGCTCGGGTAGACCACAAAATTTGCCCAACTATATTATTTACCGAAATATAAACTCAGCTTATATCCTTTCCCAAGGTCTAGTTTATTTTTGTACCAAATTTCGTCAAAATCCAAACGGACTTTCATCCCCTATTTCATACCCACACAGTTTGAAATTTCAAAAACCCCATTTCAAATATCCATTTATTTCTTATCAAGTGTCTAAACACAAAGTTTCAGCGTTTATCTTCAACAATGTCAAACTCCCATACAAATTTTCATCCCCTATTTGAACCCCTTTTTTACAACAAAACGTAGCTTATATCCTTTCCCAAGGTCTAATCTATTTTTGTTCCAAATTTCATCGAAATCGTTTCCGGGGTTAAGCTTGAAAGCGTAACTTGGTTTGGACTTCTAAACGAACTTTCATCCCCACAGGTCGAAATTTCAAAAACGCTAGAACAAATATTTATTGATTTCTTATCAAGTGCCTTAATATAAAATTTCATGGTTTTATCTTGTAAAATGACGAACTCCCATACTAACTTTCACCCCCTATTTCAACCCCTTCAAAACAATTTTTTGCAATAAAAGGTAGTCTGTCCTTTCTCAAGCTTTAGTCTATCCCAGTTCCAAATTTCATCAAAATCGGTAGAGTGGTTTAGGCGTGAAAGCGTAACAGACAGACAGACAGAGTTACTTTCGCATTTATAATATTAGTAGGGAAGTAGGGATTAAGACCAAATAATTTGCTCGACTATATTATTTTATTGAAATATAAAAATAACATGTAAATGTCCTATTAATTCATTAATGTCCTTTTATCTAGAGCGATGGTCTATCATTCTGGAGGCCTCGTAGGGTCGATTAAAATTGCACTTCTTTGTATACGGCATTGATGGTTTTACTGTCTGGTATCAAAACGACCAGACTGCTATTAATACTGATTCAGTAACAGGCAAGGTAAAATTTCCCATGTGAGAAGCATTCTTCCCTTAAATCTATGCCTGCCACCCATAATGACTCACCCTGAAATTTATTTACAGTCATTACAAAGCAGATATTAAGGGGGAAATGTGATCCAGCACATCCAGTAATCACACTGACCTTTTTAATATTTATGTGAAATGCTGATACTCTCAGTCTAGTCCAGTTACATAGCTTAAATGGTACACGCAGCAGATAAGGAACTCCACAGGATAGCAAACTGCTTCGTCCGCTTGAAGCACTGAATCCAATTTCTGAGCAGAGTTTAAGAAGTATGTTATTAATAGCTGCTGGACTGTTGTTTTTCGGAGTCAATATTGCACGTTTGTACAGCCATTCTATAGACTTCGTTTGTATATTAGAAAAATCAGAATACGCTCTCAAGATCTGTCATAGTCACCTGTCACTACTGTATTCAGGAGAGATGGTATACACATTTTACAATCTCCATTTCCTATTTTAAGTAATAGCTCAGAATACTCTCCAGCAGACGCCTCTCTCTCGTATTTCTTTTTAAAGATAATCATTATATTGGGCCATAGGTATGACGATGCTCTGACTTCGTCTGCTCGGATTCCTCTAGGTACAACAGAATCTGACGGAATTCCCCTGCCAGCAACACAGTAACTCCTCGCATCACTCTATTACTGCCTCTAAGAAGGGTTCTACGGTGTGCCTATCAATTCCACCTTTGTGTGCCATAGAAAGCATTTTATATGTTTATCGACCAACGTTTCTTGAATATGAAGTCGTTTTAACCTGTCAAGCGGCAGATTGTAGACACAATGCAAAATCTATTGTTATGTGCTCAAAAGAGGAACTGTACCGCTTGCCAGGTTAAAATCAAATTGAGTTTTCAAACATGACATGACATGTGTCAAAATAAAAAGTAAATTAAATCAAACGCACTAAGGAGTATTGATATCAAAATCGAAGCAAATCATCCCAAAAATAACTTTCCCCCCTTTTTTAAGTCCGTTAGGGGATGAATTTCAATAAAATACGAAACACGTCTTCCATCAATTCTGTTAAAGAACGTTTATGCAAAATTTGAAGCAAATTGGACCAAGGAATCACGTTGTCCCATACAAACTTTGCCCCCCTTTTTCACCCCCTTAGGGGTATAATTTCGGAAAATCCTTTCTTATCGGATGCCTACGGTATACAAAGAATACACCCTCCAAGTTTCAGGTCTCTACGATCAGCGGTTTAGGCTGTGCGTTGTTCCGTCAGTCAGTCAGTCAGTCAGTCAGTCAGTCATTCAGGACAAAGGATAACAAAATTAGTAAGGAAAATAATCACGAACGCGAAACATTTACAACCCCAATTGTCTGTATAAGTAGTCTTTATATTAAAATTTACCACTGCAAACCCACTTGTAGACAACTTCAGACTAACTAGTTCTAGGTTATTTCTATGTTTAGGTTTTTATACAACAACTTTTGTTCTATGATTTTTTACAAAACATAATACTTTGACCAAATTCAAACTTTTAAGATATCGTTATTCTATCTAACAAATTTAAATTCCCCTGCCGCCCGAAACCCGATCCCGCTCCTACCATCTGTACTAGACAGCAGTTTGTTTACCTAACTAGTATCTTCTTTTGTTACGCGTAGAGTTCATATTTAGTGCATTGGTTTTAAATACCTTTACATACCGTCTGATGAATTTGAATCAGATGAATTATTAAAAATCACCGAACAAATCTTGTTGTGCTGTTTTTAAAAACAGCTGTAAACCACGATTTCATCCGCTTTGCCCCGCTTCTAAGGGCCATAGCGTGGTATAACTATAACCTTGCTCAAAAATTAGGACAAATCTAATGAAAAAAAAAAACGAATCCGACTGGTCGTTCTCCAGATTAGACCGGTCGTTCAAACTAAAAAAACATAACTCTTCTGCTTTATCTTAATAGTATAAGTAGTTCTGAGATGTTGTTAGTATATACCAAGAAATATAATGTATAAGCATGAGGGTAATACCTGATGGTAAGCGGCAACCTTAGCCTTTCATTAGTTAGCATCACCAATGATATGACTCACGCGTTTTTATTTTAAGACAGACTGCGACTGAGATCTCAAGATGACATCGAGCCATATTAACACTTTAAAACAATCAAGTTAATATAAGCACATTATTGTTTATTTGTGAAGTGCAGTGATAGCCATGTGATATGACCATTGGACTGCCAAGTCAAAGGTCTCGAGTTCGAATCCAGGGCACGCACCTCTGTCTTTTCGAAGTCATGTGCGTATTCATAAATAATTATCACGCGCTTAAACAGTGAAGGAAAATCGTGAGGAAATCTGCATGCCTGAGAGATTTTCTTGACGGCATGTGAAGTCTGCCAACCCGCAGTAGGCTAGCGTGGTGGACTATAGCCTAATCCCTCTCGTTCTGAGAGGAGACCCGTGCCCAGCAGTGGGACAATGTAATGGGTTGATGATGATTGTTTATTTGCAAAATTTTGGCAATGCAGTAATATAAACTCAGTTTCTTTTCAATTTCGTGCGTTGAATATTGTTTTTTTTTGTGACTCTGCTAGTCACAAAAAAAAACAATATTCAACGCACGAAATTACTGAATGAAATCTCTCTTTTTCAAATCTCTTTGATAATTAATTGAACAAGATGGGGCGGTTTAAAGTAATTATTGGCAAAATTGCCTTCCTTTAAACATTGGAAAGGTCCAAAGGTTTATAGATCTTTTTTTTGTTGAAAATCTCAGCAATAATCATGAAACGCTATAAAAGATTACAAAGGTAGGAAAAAGTATTTATGCTCAAGAAGTTTTGTGTTTAAAGAAACAATGAAACTCTTTTGCAAAGTTGGATTACAATTTTCTTCGTGCATTCGAATTTTTATCGTGGCTCCTTTTTTACATAGATAATACACCATCACGCCTGTTCTCCCTGAAGGGTTAGGCATGCAATGTTTGCCATAATGTTTAAGTCCTATGTAATAGGGGGCGAGCCTATTGCCATTAACTGGACACAAACCCAGACTCAAGTCTGCTACTGAGAACTTACTAGAAATACCAAATAACACTTTCCTCGACCCGGGAAATATACTTAGAATATGCTACTTGGTGCTTACCAAGTAGCAGCAGAGGGAAGGTACTATTTTTGAAAATATTATTCAATTAATATTTTACAAATATTATTGTAATGTTAATGAAAGAAAAACTATCGCAAGAACGAATAAAATGGAGAAGGCAGACAAGAAGAGCCGACCCCAGATAATGGGATAAAGCGAAGGAAGAAAAATAAACTATCTCAGACAGGATTCGAACCTGGTTCGACATACTGGACGTTGTAGTCAAATAATCTACTGAGATATCTTTTTCATATTTTGCGTCTTAAGACGACGTCAACTTTCGTAAAAAAATAATATTATCTTTAAAAATGATTGGCAACAAATTATAATATTTTTGGTCGTATTCCAAAATAAAACAAATGAAAATTATTTTATTTAAGAAGATACAATATCCGGGGGGAACAACCGAAAATTAAATTTATATTTTATATTTTGACGTTGACAAATGGCGATCCTGGTCAACCCAAGGGATGAGTAAGCTAACGCTAAAAGATAAATAAGCAAACAGCATAAATTAAATTCTTCTCAGTACATAAAAATTTATATTTCCCACAAGGGCCGTAAAAGTAATAAAGTCAAAGATAGGGCTGTCTTCCTGGTGTTAATTTACCAAGTCGCATTCGCGTTACAGCGTTTAAAAAAATATATTTTGTATCTGTAATTCGTCGCTTAAAGGTTCGACTTAATGTCTTGATGATTTTAAAAACTGAGTCAGTAGTGTAGTAATCCTGAGCGCAACTGCTATAGTAAAGATCCTGGGTTTTTTTCCCAGGTCAAGCAGTGTTATTGGGCTTTTCTATGAAAGTTTAAGTAGCAGATCTTAGTTCATATTTTTAGCCCCGTAAATGGCAATATTATATTATTATGGGACCTAAACTTACCGGCGAACAGCACACCTCTGCCTATCCCTTCGGAGAATACAGGCGTGATGGTATATAATATTATTAAAAGAAGTGTTCAATTTACTTATACATTTCAATAAAACCTGTCAACCCTACACTCACGCGGAACACTCAAGTACAATTGGCAAAAAAGTCTGAAATTACATTTTCTTACGTCATTTTAGTTTACGAATTCAATAACGTTTGTAACATGGCTCTGCGGTTCCATTTCCTGCCTTATATTCTGTCCGTACACATTCATCATTCTAGAATTTCAGAGACAAAGTTCGTTTTGTTGGCGTTACATAAGAGAGTGTGTTTAGATATTTGTCAGGGAGACAAGCTGACAGTTGCTAGGCGTTGTTTGCATGTCGAGAAAATAGTTTGTTGTTCTTTAGAGATGGTTTCTCGTATCTAAGATGAAGGAGGTAAAATCTAAATATTTTCTTGATATTAACTTTTCTTAATACGTAGGTATTTGCGCCAACACCCAAAGCTCGCCGTTATGTTTAGGGGACGAGCCTATTGCCATTAACCGGGCACAAACTCAACTTCAATCTTCGGACTTAAAGAACTACGAGCTCCAACTCAGAAGAAAAATAAACAATATCATTCACTTTACTCGCCTTTCGAATTGGAGCATAGAGCTCTTAGCAATTGCACTTTAAGACTGTCGAGACTCTGCCTAACCATACGGGATTAGAGGCGTGATGGTATGTGGCATGTAGGATTGAATGTGTTTATTGGAAAACCCAGCGCAGCAGTGGTACTAATTGATCCTTAAAATAGGACCTAACAAAATACATACCGTCGGACTATGGGTGTATATCTTTGCCTACTCATTGGAAAAACAGGCGTGATGATAGATACTGCTCTGAATTTCCTAGTGAAAGAAAAATTCGGCCTCAGAAAAGGTTTGAACCTGGGTCCCTCTTGTTAAGTGTACGCAAGACGCTTTAGCAACTAAGCTACCGAGACCACTGCCTGTGATGTCGAACTTCTCTCCCACATTTTACGTCTTCAGCTGACGTCACTAGAAAATTCATATCTTTGTGAATATTTCGCAATATTTAATGCTAAAATAAATTATAAAATAAGCATGTACGACGATGTTCCATAACTTTGATACAGAATTAATTACTTTGCGATTGTTTCAACAAGTAATCGTTAGTCGCTCCCCTCCATTCACCCCTACTTAGCATCCTTTGTGGTTACGAAACGAGTCACATACCGATGTGCAACTCGATACAATAACTTGTGTCCCTGGTGCCAAAGATATACAATTGCGATTCGAATGCTATATTTTTCAATCTGGTTTATCTAGTCGCAAGTGTGACTGCAGAACTAGAGGTCCCAGACTTTCACGCAAAAGTTTTGCACTCAGTAGTGAATATAGTTAATATTGCAATTCTGCATGAACCTACAAACTGTTAAAGATGAAAAACTTATGAAAAACCAAAAAGAAATTGAATTTGGCGTCCAGGCAAAGCGATCCGCCTTAAAGGAATCTATTTCAGCATAATTATGACAAATAGCCAGACGCTGGTTTACAACTTAGATTTTTGTGATCCTTGATCTTTTGATATATTCAATTCAAAATTTATTTATTAAGACCAACAATAATCCATCGTGTTAGTTATAATCCCTTATATCTAGTGTAAATATTAGTAAGTAATAAAAATTTACAATAACTAATCTTTTTGTATTTTTAGGCATTTTCCGTGCAAAGATTTTTAAGTTATTTTAGTGAAGGAAAAATACGACCGCGGCAGGATTCGGCTTAGCAGTCATAGCGTTTGGTGTACCAGAAGACGCAGGTTCGAATCCTGCCTGCGGTCGTATTTTCCCTTCACTAAAATAACATAATTTACAATAAGTTTTAAATTCTACGCAGTCTGCACGAATCACAAGCACGGTAGTTACATCGCATCACTCTCTCAACTGAGACAGGGATACATGATCGAAATCCTTATTCATAAGTGTTTGTATTTCCGTGGCTTTAAGAACCCCTAGAACTCGGGGTTTCAGTTTGTATTGCCGATAAGGGTTCTATACCTACTATTTGAAGAGTGGGTTAAGGGTGTTGTGTTTGTATTCAGAACTATTAGAATAGGAGGGGGTGGGTCTTTTGATTTGAAGAAGAATGCATAGTGTATCGGTCCGTTCGTTCAAAGGGAGGTTGATCTGGATTTGCAAACAAAAGAAACGTTGTAGTTAATTATGAGGGGAAATTAGCTCTTTATTAGAGTAGTCTTGACTATGAATAGGGCTAACCCCTATCTTTGTTTGTGGTTAGCGAATGAGGGGTTAATACGGAAAAGGATAGGAACATGAACGTTGACCTTCAGTCTTGGGGGCCAAATTCAAGTTTTGTTTGGTTTTTCGCAAATTGTTTTGTTTTGTATTGTGTTGCGTATAGGTATAACATATTCTAGATAATTATGGTACATCGTTACCACGAAATGTCAATTTTTCTCAGTTGATTTTAAACTTAATCATCCCCAAATTAAGGTTTAAAATCATTTGGAGAAATTTGACAGTTTTGTATATACATGGTAGTAGAAATTGCAACATTTACAGTTACTTATTCGCAATTGAGTATTAAAACTTTTGCTTAAAAATCGTTTAAATTTGGCTGAATCCTCTATTTTACACCACAATCTTATGTGGCTACTCTAAGATCAGGTAGTTTTGCTGACAAACTGCTTCAATATCGTGGGTTGTAAACATCTAAGGTACCTATACATACAAACATACACTCGCGCCTTTTTCACCTGTATGGGAAAAAGACGCGAGGCAGAAACTACGGAACGGCTTAATACGATTCTTCCATATATACATATATGGAAGAAGTACTGTAACGACAATGTAATGTGTTCAATGATGGTGTATTTTAGGGTGAAATTGATTTGCAAGATTTGCTTTCTCTCTTTGTATTTTCAAGTAGCTCTAAAAGCGTTGTAAAATTTTGTGTTAACAACAAAGAAATAACAACCCTAAACATTTAGACTGATGTTGAAGTTAAAAGTTTTAATTGTATTATCGTTATAGAAAGTAACTTACTAAGTAGTACCTAAGTATATACTTGAAGAAATATTCTCGCATTTCAGACACGATTCCCTCTAGACTTTTGCCCTAGTTCAAGTTCATTCTCGCAGGTACTTTAAGTTTATTAAGTTTTTATTTCTTATTGTACTGAATATTTTAAATTTTGTAAGCAAAATCTTTTTTACGCAGTCTTTAGGCTGCGGTGTCATCTAGGTATAATATTCTCGTTTTACGCAAACATTTCATAGATGTATTTTTTACCGTAAAGCAGGTACACACGATCAAACATCAAGCAATACAATACCAGTATAAGTTGGCCTTGAATTTTGCGGAAAACCTTTACAACGAGAGGTCAGTCTAAACTGGTTATATACAGCTTGATGTTTAGCCGTGTGTACAAACATACAGACAGATAAACAAAAATTATAAAGATAATAATGTTAGTGCTATAAATCCCTGTCAAATAAATTTTACATGAGTACCTATTTTCTATGTTTGTTAATAGGAGATAGCTTACTATCCGAAAGTTTCTGGCACCCACCGAAAACCACTGTGCATACATTTTATGCACTAAACAGTCAGAATTCTTTCTTATTTATTTTTTACTAGCTTTCCGCCCGCAGCTTCACCCGCGTTTTCACACCTTGGGTTATATTATTGCAATTTTATTAGGGGTCCCTATTTAAAAAAATAAATAGAGCCTATGTCACTTAGTGAAGATGCGATGCGAACGCGTGCCCGAGAGGAGAAACAACAACATTTTCACGCGTATTTCGTATGTTCCGAATTTTGGAGATTACTCCTATAATATTGCTAATATGTAAAAAAAAATCTTGTAAAAAAATATTCACTATATTATCTGGGTTTCCTTCGAATCAGAATGTTTCTGTATTGATACATTGTCGAGAAATACTAGCATAAAGTTGGGCCGTTTTTCAACGAAAATTGCCAATCTTTGAGCTCGTGTAACTTTTTAACCGTATATTGAAATGAAATTTTATATTACAGAAACACGTGTATTAATGATAAGATTGTTACTGCAAAATTTCAATGACTTTCATTGTTTAAAATTCAAGCAAGGGCCAAACTGCGTTTGTATGGGGCGCGAAGCGGATACTATCCTCTTAAGCCGTTGCCAATCCCATTCCAAATCTTACCTCCGCTCCATTATCAGATACGTTCATCATTCGGTCATTCATATTCAAGCTTTTCAAAAACAATAAGGAACGTTTGGTTCATTCATCATTACAATGCGGACTGAACGAGACCCAGTTTGAAACTGGAATAATACGTGACCGAACCTACCCACTTGTGGAACGACCGCGCGACCGTTCTAAATTTAAATTTTACCATTTGGAGATTATTGTATGATAATTATGAATAATATTGTTACCGTACCTGTTCAGATAATGCCCTACATTATAAAATTCTCTTATATGATGATTTAACAGGACTTTAAAAAAGACCATGATTTTTTGAGTTTGTTTCGGCATATTTTCTCACAGGTCGTCGAATAAGAAATTCCGGTGCCATCGAGTAAAAAAAATTAAAGCATTAACTTGTAAAAGTGTTTTTAAAAGATCTATTTAGGTACATTAATATTTTTTTATGTAAATAACCTTTTTTTTTACTGCCTCGTTAGTCTAGTGGTCCCAAGCGCGACTACTACGCTAGAGGTCCTGGGTTCGATTCCCAGGTCGAGTTACCTATTGGGTTTATCCATGAAATTCCTATTAGCAGTTCGGAGTCTGGATTTATGCCCGGTTAATGGCAATAGGCTCGCCCCCTATTACCTAAACATACTGGCGAAATGTGGGTGTACATTAGTACACCTCTTTTTTTTTTTTTTTTTGTCGGGGTTGGAAATGCTTTATGCACTATCCACCGCCCTGGGGAGAGCGATGGGGTGTGTCGGACTCCGCTCTGAAAAGAGCGATCTACCGACTAAAACCAACCTCGGCGTTTCGCGTCACCACTTCAGTGCCGGGAATACGGGAGCGTTGTGACATTCCTCCGCAGACCCGGCAGTGGCGGGCCGCCTATGCGGCCCCCTACGCGTTGTAAGGGGAAAGAGACGTAGACGTTCTCCCTCCCCTTCTTCCACCGATCCGCTGAGCGGGGCGCGGAGACTGCAAACCGCGTCGCCTGCTCGGGCCGTGTGAGTGGGCGGTCGGACTTCCCCTAGCCCGCCGCCCGTGGCCCTTTATGGTGGTTGGAACAGGGCGTTGTCTGCCCTGTTCCTACGCCCGGTGCGAGAGCGCCGGGCGCGGATCGGCAGGGTGGAGGCACTCTCCCTCACCCTCTCTGCTTCTTCCTTCTGCGAGAGAACCTCCTCGCAGAAGGCGACCGTCGCCTACCAGGCTTCGGCGCCGCCGACCATAGCAGATATTACAGCCGGCAGCGCAAGGTCCAGTCCGATTGTATCCATGAGGACACGGCGCCGCTCTGCCCACGCTGCACACTGCTCGAGCGTGTGCTGCGCCGTGTCCTCAGGGCAGTCGCTGCAGTGATGGCAGTGGGCGTCCGGCTCCCTCCCGGCGACGCGGCACAGATACTTGCCGAAGCATCCATGTCCGGACAAGACCTGTGTCAGCCGGAAGGTCAGCACGCCATGACACCTGCCCACCCATGCCGGCAGGACCGGTCTGAGTGCCTCCACGGTTCGGAGGCCAGCGCACGGGCGCTCTAGGCGCTGCCTCCACTCCTCCACGGCCGCTGAGTGCAGCCTCTCCCTCTGGTGTTCCACCTCCCTCGGGGCGGGCATGTCGCCGCGCTCCGTCACCCGCTTCCGCCAGGTGTACAGCGACGCCAGAACGCGTGCATCTATGTCCCAAGGGAGGGACCCAGCAAGGGCGCATGCCGCCTCCGCCGATATGGTGCGATATCCCCGTATCACACGGATGGATATTGTACGCTGCGGGCGCCGCAATAGTGCGGCGCCGACACTGGTGAGTTCGATGGCCCAGACAGGAGCTCCGTAGAGGGCCATCGACCGGATGACCCCCAGGTAGAGCCGCCTGCAGGTGACGTTCGGGCCACCGATATTCGGCAACAGACGCCCCAAAGCACTGGCTGCACCCAGCAGCCGGGGTGCAAGGCGCTGAAAGTGGGCGTGGAAGGTCCACCTTCCATCCAACACGAGCCCCAGGTACCGCATAAGCGGTTTCACATCGATCCGGACCCCACCGACGACTATGTGGGATCCAGGTGGGGGTGACCTCCGGGGCCCGTGAAAACAAAGGGCCTCCGTCTTCGTCAACGCCACCTCCAGCCCCAGCCTGCGGATGCGCGCCACTATTTGTGCGACGCCCGCCGTCGACAGACGGGCCGCCTCCCCGAACGTCTGCCCGCGGGCCAGCGCAAGCGTGTCGTCCGCGTAACAGACGACGTCGACGCCCGGAGGCGTCGTCCCTCGTAGCACCCAATCATATCCGATGTTCCACAGGAGCGGCCCGAGGACCGAACCCTGTGGAACACCGCACACCATCTCCCTCATGCACACGCCTTCCCGACCCTCATACGTGACGGCGCGGTTGCGAAGGTAGTCCCCGACCATCCGTTGCAGGTGGAGCGGCATCCGGTGGTACTGGAGCGCTTCCGTGATGCAGCCCCAAGGCAGAGTGTTAAACGCATTGGCGATGTCCAATGACACCGCGAGCAACACCCCGCCGCCTGCTACCGCCTGGTCTGAGAGGGCTTTGACGCGTAGGACAGCGTCGACGGTCGAACGGCCCGCTCGAAACCCGAACTGGTTTTCGGATAGATCGGGGCCTATTCTCACCAAGTGCTTGACGAGGCGGCTGGCGATGATCCGCTTGAGGAGTTTGCACGCCTCGTCAAGCAGTACAATTGGTCTATATGCGGAGGGAGTGTCCGCGGGGCGACCCTCCTTGCGCAGCAGCACCAGTCTGCCCGCCTTCCAACGCTCAGGGAAGCGACCCTGTCTGAAGCATTCTGTGAATAGTTCCTGCAGCCTCGGGCCCAGCACCTGTAGGGCCAGCGCCAGTGCGCGCCCAGGGACGCCATCTACATTAGTACACCTCTGCCTTAACTCTTCGGAGAATACAGGCGTGATGGTATGTAAATACCTTTTAATAATCAACTATATTTCATCTGTACTTAACAGGGAATAGGTACACGTGGTATGAGATGATTAAAAATAAAATGTAATATATCAAAGTAGGTTTTATACGTGATAATATTTTAGCACAGAAACATTGTACTCTTGAAAATGTAATCAACTCCTTAAGTGATGACGTGGGGACGGGATCTACGTGCACTATTAAAATTTTCGCTCGCTTCTAAAGCAATATTATGATATAATTTTAACTAAGTTTACTCGATACTTGGCGACTTTTAATATAATATTAAAATATATATATTTTTTCTCTCCCCCTATTACATGGGACCTAAAACATACCGGCGAAATGTGGGTGTACATTAGTTCACCTCTGTCTAACCCCTCGGGGAATACAGGCGTGATGATGGTATGTATGTATATATTTTTTTTTATTGGATACTTTTTTATGCCGTTTTTTGTGGTTAGTGTGTAAGCTAAGATGTTTTTACAGATTTATATTTTTTAGCCTTATTGGTTAAGTGGTACATAATGTACCTACCCCTTTGGTACAGTGTTATGTCAGGGGGTGAGCCTAATGCCATTCACCATTAAAGTTACCACCATCATATAAATTTTTGTTACAGATTCAACTAATAAAAATAGCTTTTTTAACAGTTCACACACATGACATACAATCACGCCTATATTCCCCGAAGGATTAGGTAGAGGTAAATTCGTACACCTCTGTTTCGCCGGTATGTTTAGTTCCCATGTAATAGGGGGCGAGCCTATTGCCATTAACCGGGCACACATTAGTTCACATACAACATTTCAATAACACAACGATTTGATTAGTCATTAGACAATATTAAGAGAGCAAAACCCATCGAATTGCATTCGATCATACATTAGCTAACTAGCCTCCCATACAACTATACTAGTTCAATAATTATACACAGCGAAATGAATTTCTGATTCCGAGACCGGAACGGCTATTGTTCAACGAATTTCTATTGGCGGTGCCAGGAAACATTCTATACCGCGTTTGTGTTTGCGGTCTTCCGATATTTCAGCGAATACATGCAGTATTTACTCGAATGTGCCCGAAACGCAATTTTCTGGTTTAAGTTACACATTTAGAATTCAAAGTACTTTTGAACCGTCGCAAAAACGACGGGGTGTCATAAGGTTGACGTGCCTGTGTGTGTGTGTGTGTGTCTGTCTGTGGCATCGTAGCTCCCAAACGGATGAACCGATTTTGATTTTGTTAGATGTCATTAATATATGATTTTTAGATAGTTCATCTGGACTTGCTGTAGTTAGTATGTGGATGGGAGACCATTCTTATCATATGGAGATTATCCGTGCACGTTCACTTAAAGCTTTCGGTCGTCAGCACAAAAATGGTAGCAACTTATTGCTTATCTATCATCAACATTACATTGTCCCAATGCTGGGCAAGGGTCTCCTCTCAGAATGAGAGAGATTAGGCCATAGCCGACCACGCTAGCCTACTGCGATTGGCAGACTTCACGCATCAAGAAAATGTATAAGGCATGCAGGTTTCCTCCCGATGTCTTCCTTCACCGTTTAATTGCGTGATAATTAAGAGAGACTCAAATAGCTGCTGTTCTTCAACCTCAAACAATCATATATCTGTAAATATCAAAGTTCAATTAATAGTACTAATTTCATGGCAAATTACTCAGAAAACAAACCTTTAGAATAAAGTGGTTAATTAACTTAATTTGCGTCAAAATTGATTGCGTCAATGATTAATTGTAATTGAATGGCTATTTGCTGAAGTGATTGATGACGTTCCAATCGATCTAAGTTGGCGCAAATTGCATAAACCGACATCTTAAATTTGAATATAAGATGAGGAGTTTATGAAGTTGTTTAAGAGTTATCTAATTGATTTCAGTTCTTGATTTTATGACGTAAACCACACCATACTGTAGGTCTTCCAAGCTGTGTTTTTTAACCTCCGACGCAAAAACGACTGGTGTTTGTATATGTGTCTTTGTGTGTATGTGTGTGTGTGTGTGTGTGTGTCTATCTGCGGCATCGTAGCTCCCGAACAGATGAACCGATTTAATGAAAATCGGTCAAGATATAAAGCAATAGTCGGGGGTTTTTTATCATTATCCCTTTTTTTAATTCCTCCTAAGTAGCCCGTTTATTGTACTTGCTGGCTACGTGTTTCTTTTTTTCCACTACCCTGGTCTCATGCGTTAACTGTCTTATATCTCTCTGACATGCATGTTTCCTCACGTTGTTTTCCTACACTGTAGTTTAATATGCACATGACATGAATTTTAGAGGTCTGTGCATTGGATTCTAACTCGAGAAATCAGATTATTGGACTGTCAATATATAGGATATTGACAGTCTAATAATCTGATGATTCACCCTGCTGTCACATAGTAACTAATTATTGCTCTATATGTTTTTTTTTCTGAAGCAGTGGAATAGTATAGGCTGATGATGATGTTTTTTTTAATGGAATAACTCGGCAAATAAGCCAGCGAGCTACCTGATGGTAAATAGTAATTGCCGTCCATGGACATTTGCTAAACCAAAGGAGTTACAGATGCGTTACCGAGCCTATTTAAGGAAAAAATTGGGGACGGAGAAAAGGAGAAAGAACCCACTTTTTTCGACCAGTTCTAATTATCAACATCTCCAAGCCATAAGATCCTTCTGTGAAATCATTTTCCTCTAAAATATGGCGCAGAAATTTAATTTAGGTCACAGTAGCCCACGCTATTGTGTGAAAATGGTCGCTCAATTTACACGTCACCTATTTCTAGTGTGCTATGATCTAGTGAAACACCGCCCAACGACACTGGTTCCCCAACACCAATGTACGGTCAGAAGGTAAACTGCATTTTTTTTTAAATTGGAGTCAGCATTCTAATGGGACGTTATTTTTGTATCTGTTCTTGATTTTGCTAGTTACTAGGAAGTGTCAAATCTTTGACGTGTGGTACAGTCAGCAATGAAAGTTGCTGAACACGATGAAATCTTCAATACACTCACAAAAAGATTCAAACGCTCTATTTATTCACTTGATTTAATTTTTATTATACTTCGCAAACATTAATTGAACTGCCTCATAGGCTAGTGTTTCTGAGTGCGACTGCTACGCTAGTTGTTCTATGATTGATTCCACGGTAGAACGGGTTTTTCTATGGAATTCTCAATAGCATCTGAAAGTTTGGAATTATGCCGTGCAATTTAGGCTTGCCACTTACTATATGAGATCTAAGCATACCGGCAATATGTGGGTGTACATTACAATTACAATTCATCTGCCTACCTAACCTTTCGCGTGAAGTGAGTGACGCGTCTCCACCATATAGGTATATTATGTACCTTAATATACCTTGTAAGACATGCATTATTATACCAATATTCAATGCAGCCACTTGACTTTAATTTGAAAACCAAGCCACGTCATTACACTGGGAATACAGGAGTGATAGTATGATTCCTAAAGACAAGACCTTCTGATTCAGCTTCACAATGATCCTTCCATAAGTCCTCCCCCGCTTCTCCCTCTCCGTTCTTTTCAGACTAGATACCGTTAATCCTGTCCCGTATAGTGCGGACATGAAACAAATTGCTTCATTAATGTTTTTCATTCTTCCTTTTGTACTCCTTGGCTGTGGTTAGTTTTGTTTCTTTTGTGGTTGTTTACTGCGGGATCGGTAACTGGTGTTTAGATGCAAAGGCTATTGTTTTCTTGGCGTATAAGTGGTTCTTTTAATTATAGACTATCATCATGAGCCCATAGAAGTTCACTCTTAGTCGTAGGCCTTCTCAATATTGAAATGCGTGACCACTTGGTAATTTTCTTATTTTCGAATTAATGGTAAACACTTTTGGAACGAAGTTCCTTATCGCGCGTTGCAAAAGGGGGCTAGATGGAAAAAATTAAGACGAAAATGTTGTAACGACACTTAAAAGTTTTAACGACATGCATTTTGTTTCTGTAAAGAGAAGAAACATGCAAACATACATGCATTAAATGCAGAAAGTTTCGAAAGTCGAAGTCGAAGCCGAAAGTAATAAAAGCAATAAATGAATGAATACTGAATACTGAATACTGAAAGTCGAAAAAAAAACCTTGAGATTCATACTATCACACCTGTATTCCCTGAAGATTTACGTAGAAGTATCATAAGTAGGTACACAGCTATTCGCCAGTATGTTTTGTAAACGTGTAGTAGGTGGCGAGCCTATTGCCATTAACTGGGTACAAATACAGATTCCAAACTGCTACTGAGAATTTCATAGAAAACCCAAATAGCAGTGTGTTCGACCTGGGATCAAATGGACGACATGGTAGCATAGCAGACACACTGAGGAACACTAGACTAATCAGGCAGTCCTTGCAAACCTTGAGATTCTCAAGCACTTTCTTAACTTTTTTTTTTATACACATTGAGTGACCAAAATGAAGCGGCGGTTCCTAATGGCTAGGGCGTCGGACTTGCGATCTTACGGTTGCCGGTTCGAAACCCACCCATTGCACTACCGACGTGAACCCACCCGTATCACAAGCATTTAGCTTAGCACGAGGGGTTAACAAGAAAACTTGTAATGTGTGACCCACATTGCTTTTTTTTTAAAAAAAAAGAAATGTGAGTTACCAAGCATCTCAAGTTCATAAGAAAGAGTATCATCATCGTGTTGAAGATTTTTCTTCTCGAATTTCTTTTGAAATTTCTATTTATGAGAAATACTTACTTGCCACTTGGCTGTTACGCTCCAGACGTGAATTTTAATGATATCCTATTAAGCCATAAGGATAACGTTGGCCCGTATATTTTTCTAAATTACCGTGTTAATTATATTTTTAATAATATAACGCCATAAAGAGGCTTTTTAGTGAATGAAAATGTTACAGGATAATTAGTATGTATGTAATTAAGACGCCTCGAGTTGCGTTGGCTCGTTGTTTGCACTACTTTTATAGGCCAATTTATTTAAGATATTATACATTTTGAACAGATTGGTGTTCTGTTCTAACAATAAGCTTCTGGACTGGATGTTATGAATACGATCTCCTAATGGAACAATTTAAATATTTCGACGGTAAAAAAGTAAAAATTATATAACATTACTTTACAAAAGCTTTAAAGTATTTTTTTATTTATCGTTATCGCCTCGTTAGTCTAGTGGTCCCAATCGCGACTGCGACGCTAGAGGTCTTGGGTTCGATCCCCAGGTCGAGCAAAGTGTTATTGGGTTTTTCTATGAAATTCTCAGTAGCAGCTCGGAGTCTGGATTTGTGCCCGGTGAATGGCAATAGGCTCGCCGCCTATTACATGGGACCTAAACATACCGGCGAACTGTGGGTGTACATTAAGAACACCTCTGCCTAACCCTTCGGGGAATACAGGCGTGATGGTATGCTATGTTTATTTAGGCCTTAAGACTCATACTATCACCACCTGTATTTCCCGAAGATTTACGTAGAAGTATCATAAGTAGGTACACCTACAGCTGTTCGCCGGTATGTTTAGGTCCCGTGTAATAGGTGGCGAGCCTATTGCCATTAACTGAGTACAAATACAGATTCCAAACTGCTACATAGAAAACCCCAATAACAGTGTTTGACCTGGGAATCGAACTCAGGATCTCTAGAATAGCAAACTCGCTTAGGAATACCAGTCTAATGAGGCAGTCCTTGCATACCTTGAGTATACGCTATAACCGCGAGTCCCACCCGCCAAGCCTTTTTAAATTCTTTTTTTATTTTTTCCTTCACTAAAATAGCAATAGTAGCAGTCGCGCCTGGGACCAAGTAAGGCAGTCACATCACAATTTTTTTACGATACCTCTTAATTTTTAAGAAAATGTCGCTCCTAACCCCGACCTTTAAATCAGACACTAAAAAATTCATGTGTCCCTATAATCAAAAAGTTGTGAACTCAGTTACTTCAACAACGTCATCAAGATAAAACAAAATACGAGTACCGAACAAGTAGTAAATTGGACGAGAAACCCTCTTAGTTGAAACCTTGAGGGTGGTATTTTCTTGAGCGCCCGGCCGGCTTCCAAAAAACGTAATAGTGAAATAATCTTAGACCTTCAATAATAGTCGTGACACACAGACAAGAAAAGTCGTCAATTATTTCAAAATAAAGTGGACATAATCTGGATGTTTGATTCCTGTTGTATTTCTCATATTTTTATCCCAATACTTTCGAAAAACTATTTAGTTTTATACAAATTCGTGATAAAACATCACCTAAATTTAGCAGAAGGAATTTTGAATTCTTATTAGCGTTTGAAAATCATTATGGACTTCTATCGCTCGGTTCCCCGTTCACCTTCCGGTGATGGGGAGAGTTATTCCACCCGTGGGCGACTTACTAACCTCACGGGTGTTACCTCGCCACTTATTGTTGGGGTTACGGGAGTGAGGTGTCATTCCTCCGCAACGGCAACAATGGTAGACCGCCAATGCAGTCTACGGCTCCGTTCGGGTGACAGTAGTTTTGTCCTACCAACGCATAAGAGAGCAATGAGTTCTCGAGTGGAGACCGCGGCTAGGCAAACGTAGTGTAGGACGCCCACTGGCCAGGTGGAGTGACGATTTGCGGAAGGCAGCTGGCAGTAACTGGATGAAAAGAGCTGAAAATCGGGCTCTGTGGCGTTCACTAAAAGAGGCCTACGTCCAGCAGTGGACGAATACGGGCTGATGATGATGATGATGAACGCATAAGAGTGGGGCGTGGCAACACAACTCCATGCTATCTCGGGCCTAGTGTTTATCGTGAAATTTTATACCAGCATATCCACTGATTAGTATAGCTACTGCTGAGCTAACCCATGAACAACTGGAAGTACTGTGACAAAGATTTTTTTTTAAGATTACCAGGAATGTGAGTCGCACATTACTAGTATATTTGTGAACCCCTTGCACTAAGCTAAATACTTGTATAACGAGTGGGTTCACGTCGGTAGTGCAATGGGTGGGTTTTGAACCGGCAACCACATGAACGCAAGTACGACGACCTAGCCATTAGGCTACCGCCGCGTCTCAAAGTGTGAGTTCTGTTGGAGGTTCCCCTGACCCGTATGTCCGTAGCTTCAGTTCAGCGACATAAGCGCGCTGTCGTGGTGATTTCCTCCAAATCTGGAGACGGAATCGTCTGATAGTGCCTCCTTGTCGTATAATCCCTGCTAATACCCTCAACGCGACGCCTTTAAGTGCGTTCTCTTGCACGACTCAGATTATACCTGAAGACGTTTTTTATGCTACTTGATTTATTTACTTAGACATTTTTCCGGGATTTTTGTTGTTAGTTAAAGTGGGAAGCATTCGGCTTTGGCGCTAGGTTCGCCGGTTCAACACCCAAAATATTATTATATAATTTTTTATTGTTGTTAATTGTGTGTGTTTTAGTGTTTGAAATCCGGTGTTTTTTTAATTTATTTTTGTAGTGTACAAGCGCGAAAACTAGTGCCTACAATACAATAAATTATTACATATGGATTTTTAGATAATATTTATTTAATATCATTAATTGTTATCTTTTCAGGTTAAGGTGTACCAACACGCATGAAATATGTCGGAAGACTAAATTAAGTAAGTACAAGCACATATTAAATTAGTGAAATATGGGTGAAAGAAAGGGCTTGACGATGATATCTAAAATACGCCGGACGGAACCGAACGTTACATTATTAATTGACACAAATGATTTAAACAAATATGGCGGCCACCACTTGGCGATGATATCCTAACTACACCGTACGGAACCGAACATCTCATGATGCTTTCTCCTTACGTGACAATTTTAACCAAGCGACTCCTACCGCAAGCCATATTATGGAACTTCGTACTAAATTCAACTTATGATAAGTACTATAAAATAGAAATATGTTTTTTTAAGTACCTAACTTCAATGATATCTGATGGGATTATTTTAACAATGCTTGTTTTTCAACTGAAACTTCTAGATATAAATGCTATTATTTACCTACAAAGAAAACCTTGCTATAATGGAGCTTAAAAGATTCACAAACATGATTAAACCACACAAAAGATAGAAATTAACAAGTTTCCCTATAATCAACAATTTCCTCTGAATTCTTTTAGGAGAACGTCAAATTAGTTCCTAACAAGCGGAATGTTCTAAAGAGCTTAGATCTGGGCCAATTAATTTTCTATTAATTAAGTTTGGCAGATTTTTCTGGTATTAAGATAATGCTGAGTATAAGATTTTGGGTTTAGCGGCGGCAACAGGGTTATAAGGGAAAAATATTATGGTAGTTTTGCTTGATAAATTAGTTTTGACTGTTGAAGTTGAACCTTGGTTAAATCGTCCCAGTTGGGTAACCTTATCAGGAGTTTGTGAAATCCCTAATGTATAATAAGTTAACATTTAAGTTAATATAAATAAACCGTGTATGAAGATGATGATTATAATAATAATATTAACTGTGAAGGCTTTAGAAGTACTTTGAACAAGTTTTTACTTAAGATACGTTTATAGATAGATGCACAAAGGGAAAGAATGCAACAACATCCCCGAAACTAAATGCCGTGAGACATACAAATATTTTTCCGTACCGAGGGTCAAAACCACGAACGCCGTAACCATACTGCAATCGTGTCAAATTATTGCAAAACCTTTGAAACTCGAAGGGTTAGGCAGAGGTGTACTTATGTACGCCCACACTTTCCCGGTATGTTTAGGTCTATTGCCGTTATCGTGCACAAATCCAGACTCTCAGCTGCTATTGAGAAATTCATAGAAAAACCCAATTACACTTCGAACCGAACCAAGGACCTCTTGCGTAGCAGTCGCGCTTAGGACCGCTAGACTAATGAGGTAGTCGACCTTTTAAAAGCCATCATTATAATAAATTGTATAGGAGATGCCATACCAACACCAATGTTAACCAATAATAATATATAAAGTTATAAATCAATTGTTTGTTGGTTTACCTATGTACCCGTATATTGCGCTCCACCACACTCATAACACCACACAATAAACTTATCATATAATCCGAATACCAACATAAGAACCCCACATTTAAGAAGGGTTCCGTAGATATTAGACGTTCAAAATCAATATTACATTTCTCATGTATCATAAGCAAGCCCCTAACAAAGTTTTAATACTGGCCAACAAGCTTACCCAACTACATTCTCCAAACCAACCAGTCAAAGATGACCCCTAAAAATTTTGTCAACAACCATAACTCTTTGAATATAAAGATAACTTTAGATTAGAACGCAGATCAAGTTATATTGGATATTACGATGATACCCGACTAAGTTGGCAGTGTCGTTCACTTGTGGTACTCCTTCTGTACTTGGTAACACTTTAATTAGGTCAAGAAATGTTAGTGAACCAAGATATTCTCTTAGGTAGGGTAACAGTTTTTTGGGATACGTCCTAGATACAATAATAATTAGGACAAGGTTTTCGGAGCGGTCCGCAGTGTGGGTGACGAGATTGTGGTTTAAAGGTATTTTTCGTAGCAAATTCTTTTGGTTACGGTAGGGTTGTGTTTCAGCAAAATCTTTGTTGATTAGAAGTAGTAAGTTGGGAAACTAAACTATAGATTTCATGTTAATAAGCATTTGCAGCAATCAAATTCGTGTTTGGTGGCTGAGAATATTTACAAAACATCCTCTCTCACGCTAGAACACATAGGCGTTGTATACGCCTATGGGTAACTACAACTACAGCACACGTTGATGTGAACAAATCCTGCGACGCTTGTTGTAAAAAAAACATAAAAAATTTGAATGAATCTCACTCCTCTCATAAAAAACGACATTTTGAATCAAGTACCACCTCACCAACTGTTAAAAAAATAAAAATTTTGGATTAATTTCACCAAATTTATCAAAATAAAACTCAATTTTGCATGAAGCTCTCCAAATCTCTCAAGATAAAACAAAATCTTAAATTAGGTTCACCAATTTACTCAAAATAAAGCTCAATTTTGTATGAAGGTCACCAAATCTCTCAAAATATTTTTTATTGTGTGATTATTTTTTGCGTATACTGAATAAAGGATAACCAGTGTTCGTACTCTCTTTGTGATCGCTTGCTCCTTTGGGAGACGACACAGAATATTGTTTCTTGTCTCGTTTTGTGTCTCTACACAGAGACACGACATAGTGGACATTGTTATTACGTACCATATTTTTTTTTTTTTTATGGGATAACTCGGCAAACGAGCAGGCGAGCTACCTGATGGTAAGTAGTCATCGCCGCCCATGGACATATGCAAAACCGAAGGAGTTGCAGATGCGTTGCCGAGCCTATTTAGGGAAAGGGAGGGGAAGGAGAAAAGGGGAAGGAAGGGGATTGGGGGAGGAATTGGGCCTCCGGCCCTCTCGCTCACCGAATGAAGCGCAGTAACGAAACGCTACTACTCGGACGTCGGTCTTCTGCGAGAGTGTGGTACTTCCCCGGTCAAGCCGGCCCATTCATGCTGCGAACAGCGTGGCCCTACCACAACATAAATGCTAATAATGCTTATATTCCCCTGAAAATTAGGCAGAGTGTACTGATATCTTATATATAAAATTCTCGTGTCACAATGTTAGTTGCCATACTGCTCTGAAACGGCTTGACCGATTTTTATGAAATTTGACATGTATAGTCAGTAGGCCGTCAGAATCAGCTACTATCTTTAACTTAACTTTTTCTTACCCCTAAGTGATAAACATATACTGCACGCAGGCGGACAGTTAGTAAATATCTATAGTTATTTGTGAGTATGTTTTAAGGTGTGGATGGGACTAAACAGAAGGTGTGAAGGTGTTTTTATTGATATGATATTCCCTGCGAAGAGTTAGATTAAGTAGTCCCCGGTTTCATTTATTAAAGGGGGTAGCTATTGCAATTTACCGAGCACAAATCTCAACTCCATGCTGCTACTGACAAATCGCTTTGCTCAACCTGGGAATCGACCCCAGAACCTCACGCTAAACATCTACCCTCAAGCAATAAAATTTATTGATAAAACTACAATATTGCAGCATTAAATTTTACTTCTAGATAAATAAAAAATAAAGCTAAAAATCTATTAAAATCCATACTAAATAATTATTCTCCTATCTCCTGCCTTTAATTATTTTAATTTATTCTATGCAATATGAAGTTTTATGCATTATACCAAGCATTATCTCATTATTTACTTCCTTATCGTCTCATATACTGTCCATCCATATTTCCTTCGGTCTCCGTACCTTATATTCACATTGGTATATGCAATAAGAAAATGTCCTGATTATTCCACACAAATTTGGTATAACCAGTGGCAATTATTCTTGATATTTGTCGTCACTTCCTTTCCAGTTTTATTGCTGAATGAATGGACTGTAACTGCAGTAAAGGGTTGCTTTTATTACAGTTTCGAGTCCACAGTCACTTCCGCTGAAAACTTCACGAGTTTGTGGACGAAATATGATTACGTGGTAAGAGTGAATTACGGTTATTAAGTGCCATTTTGTTTGTGATATTGGTGCGATTTTGGACCTTATTGGTTATTTCTTGTCAAACTTTATTTTATACTAGCTTTCCCGCCGCGGCTTCGCTCGCGTTGTTTCTCGGCTTTTCTCTATTCTATTTAATATATAATATTTTTGTAAAATAAAAGTAGTTGAAATAAAACTACTTTTTTACGGATTTTATCGCGTTATATTGATATTTTTAAATTCCCGACGTTTCGGATCCTTTACAGCATCCATGGTCACGGGTGGACTGAGGTGTTGGTCGTCCTAATGTCAAAATACAACAGGTGGTAGGAACTGACTAATCAAGTGCCACATACCTCTACAAG
This sequence comes from Subacronicta megacephala, assembly GCA_958496365.1. Classification (NCBI taxonomy): domain Eukaryota; kingdom Metazoa; phylum Arthropoda; class Insecta; order Lepidoptera; family Noctuidae; genus Subacronicta; species Subacronicta megacephala. The sequence continues at coordinate 2,641,628 of OY292524.1, forward strand.
ATGCAGGAGTATACAAGCTTGATTGTGATTGCGGTCTCTCATACATAGGCCAAACTAAAAGAAGCATAGGGACCCGCGTAAAAGAACACATCGCCGATGTCAAACACCGCCGTTCCGGGAAGTCAGCAGTTTGTGAACATACACTTGACAAGACCCGGCACTACATCAGATTTGATAAACCACAAGTCCTTGCAAAAGAAAACCGATTCCTACCTAGGATGATTCGCGAGGCTATTGAAATTAAAAAACATCCAAATTTCAATAGAGAAGATGGCTGGGTCTTACCATCTGCTTGGAACCCCATCATAGATTCCATTAAATCCAAGCACAAGACTGCGAGACCTAAGGATACGGTGAGCTCATTCTGCGTGACCGGCATAAATAATAATCAACAAAATGTAGGGTAGCTGTTGATAATTTTGACATTAGGACGACCAACACCTCAGTCCACCCGTGACCATGGATGCTGTAAAGGATCCGAAACGTCGGGAATTTAAAAATATCAATATAACGCGATAAAATCCGTAAAAAAGTAGTTTTATTTCAATGTCGAATATTCGCGTAAGTGTTAGAAACCAGTAAATAAAAGTAGCCTAAGTAACTCCTTATTACATCAGCTATCTGCTAGTGCAAGTCCCGTCAGAAGCCATTTCAGAGATTAGCCGGAACAATCAGGCGGACAGCAAAATTTTCTTTTGGTATACGTTCCGTGTATACATCCATAATATGAATTTAATAAAAACCGGTTATTATTACAAACAGACACTCCAATTTTATCTATCTGTATGTATGTATAGAAGATAACTGCCTACTCGTACTCCTGAGGAAACTTGCTTTCCTGAGAGATTTACCGGCCCGTGAAGTCTAGTAGTAGTAGTAGTGCCTGCTGGCATGTCTACATGCCTGCATGAATGGGTCCGCAAAACCGGGGAAGTACTACCCTCCCACAGTATATTTATTTATTTATTTATTTATTTAAGCATAAGCACACCAACAATACAATCACTTATATGTAATATAAAAAATAACTAGTAAAATTAAGTATCTAGCAATTGTACAAATTACAGGTATGCATGACATTGACCACATTAACAATATTCAGAGACAACAAGTAGTACACTGAGAAGTTAAAGTAATATTTAAATAAAACCTAAATCAAAAGAAATAAAGTGTAAATATTAAGTGTACCTATGTAAATATGTAATTATGTAATATGCATCACACAGGCAAGTTCACATACCCTTTCAAATAAGTGTGCTTTCAGTACACACACCAATCGAACAGGACACGTCTGTATGATGCATATTTCATAGAGAAGATATCCATACGATTAACCATTGCAACGGACCACTCATTATATAACCTTGCCATGCGCGTAAGGGGACTATTAAATGTAGTGTTTAACGTAGACTTGGGGATTTCAAAAATACGATGATGACGCTTACTTCGTTGATTGAGCTTAAAGTTGAAGTGATCTATTAATGGAGCATCTATGAAACCATTTATGATCTTATGGAGAATTTGTAAGTCTGAAATATTACGTCTTGCCTGCAAACATAACATCTCAAAATGCCGTAACCTGTCATTATAGTCAGGAATAGTTTTACGAATCCCATTTTTTATACATAGATACCTAACCAAACGAGCTTGTACAGATTCAACCACATCCACGTGAGTTGAATAATAGGGAGACCATATAGTGGAACAATACTCCAAGGAGCTCCTCACAAGGGCGTTATAAAGTATAATAATGGCACTGTTGCTGCGAAACGGTTTAGTCATGCGTATTATAAAACCAAGCATTCTTTTAGCTTTATTGGTAACACTCTCAATTTGTTCACGGAAAGATAGTATTGAATCAAAAAGTACACCTAAGTCACGTATAACAGAGACTCTGTTCAGAAAAGTTCCATCTATATGATACCTAAATTTGATATAGTTCATTTTATTCGTGAATGTAATGAATTGGCATTTCTTGACATTGAGTGACATTCTGTTATCCACACACCATTGCTGTAAAACATTAATATCACTTTGCAACTTCATACAATCACTTAAGCCTGATATACTACTATATATTTTTAAATCATCAGCATATGCTAAACAATTGCAATTTATCATATCTAGAAGGTCATTTATAAATACTAAAAATAACAAAGGGCCCAATTTTGACCCCTGTGGGACACCAGAACAAGGAGAAAATGGTACCGACTCATAACCCGCTAAGTTGACAAGTTGAGAACGATTAAGCAAATAACTCTCAAACCACCGCAACAGAGAACCATGAATTCCAGCAAAACTTAATTTTAAAGATAGAATCGAGTGATCAACGCGATCAAAGGCCTTCGCAAAATCTGTGTAGATAGCATCAACCTGACCACGAGCCTCAAAAGTGGTGGTAATAAACGAAGTATAAACAAGTAAATTTGATGTAGTAGAGCGGTTAGCAACAAAACCATGCTGTTTAAAACTAATAATATGACGTAAGTGGGAATAAACTACGTTATATATGAGACCTTCAAACATTTTTGCGAATTGTGATATGATAGATATAGGCCTATAATTAGTCACGTCAATAATACTGCCAGTTTTATGAATAGGGACTATATGGGATATTTTCCATAAGTCGGGAAATATACCTTCACTGAGAGATTTATTATAAATGATTTTGAGAGGTTTTATAAGAGCATCCATACATAGACGAATAAAAATAGGAGGTAGTCCATCAGGACCAGCACCCTTATTCAAATCTAGTCTTTTTATACTTTCCCTGACATCCTTTTCAGTAATGGTAACGAATGAAATACTATAATTGGACGCGGCTAAGTTAGAAAACGAATTACAAGGCGGTTGATGGGCAATGTACACAGAGGCAAAGTACTTTGCAAATAGGTCAACGACAGCACTTCCTCCCTCCACAACACGGTCTCCCCAAAAAACCTGGTTAGGAACACCTCTGTAAGATTTATTAGTTTTAGTGTAACGCCAGAACGCTTTGACATTGGTTCTTAATTCATTTTCAATTCTTTTAATATAGTCTTTGAAACAGGTGTTAGTGAGATTCTTAGCTTTAGTGCGTAGTGATACAAAAATATCGTAGTCCCGAGGGTTTTTAAATTTTTTGAATCGAATCCTATATTTATTTTTTTCTTTAAGACTTTTGATTAAAGAAACCGAAAACCAAGCAGGGTAACAATTATTTTTAGGTTTTCCCTTAGGAGTATATTTATCAATATTTTCCCATAATATATTATAGAACTTATGAACAAGTTCATTACAATTCAAATGACCGTAGTTGTCCCAGTTAACCTTTCGAAGATCACAAACACACTTTTGGTAGTCTGTTTTACGAAAAAGGTATTTTGATTCTACAATGTTATAATTTAAATTAGAAGAAGCAGTTTTAACTAGAACCAGTTCAAGTGGTGGATGATGTTTATCGGGTTTACTAATGGGAGGAGCACTACTTACAGAAACTTTGGAGTTTATGTCAACCAACACCAGATCAAGGATATTATTATATTCATTGTAAATGTTGTTGACTTGAGAAAAGCCTGTAACATTTAGAAAATCCTTCAGCCGTATAGATTTTGGGTCACTAACTCCTAGAAAGGGATCTGTAGGTTGAAGCCATTTGACACCGGATATATTAAAATCCCCAAGAATTAATGTAGGACAATCGGCATTCTGCAAGCAAACCTCCTCGGCTTTAGAAAAGAATTCTGTAACAACATGGCAAGGTAAATAGGACGGTAAATAGACAACACAGATATTAATATAGACACTGCCAACACATACACGTAACCAAACATCTTCAACCGCAGTTTGCCAATCAGTCTTACTTACATATTTAAATTTATTACTAATAGCTATCAGTATTCCACCACCATAAGCTTTAGAGTACAATTCTTTAAACCCGGCGCAGCGGTCACGGCGTATAACAGTGTATCTCTGATCAAAATATTCAGAGGACAAGAACGAGTCGTCTAACCACGTTTCTGTCAGACATATTATGTCATAGTCGGAATTTAATATTGACATATAAATTTCATGCGACTTCGTTTTTATACCCCTTACATTTTGATAGAAAATTGATATACCATCCATTTGAATAACAAAAAGTAAATACGACCTTTAGACAAAATTGTACAATAGCCTAGACAAAATTACACAATTTTATCCAAGCATTGCTCGTCCTTAATCAGTATACTTCCCGAATTTTCATTTTTCGATACAAAAATCTTTCCGTAGCGAACCCAGACAAACTTGTAAGATTTTTCTTTGGCCTTTAGTCGTGCAGCAGCATGTAAAGATTTATATGTTGGTGAAAGATGCTCAGAGACATAAACTGGTTCTTTGATACCACCATACCCCAGAAGAGATGTATTCAGCTTGTTATCAATGTGAGATTTATTGTATCTAGTGACTGCGGAGTACAACTCATCACGACATCTAGTACTTCGCAGTTTCAGTATCACAGAACGTGGGCGTGCCTTATTGCTGCTCATACTGGCTACTCTAACGCACTTAATTATATCAGAGTCTTTAAGTGCATAGGACACAACATTAGCCAACTGTAAAACGACGTTCGGTAAGATTTCGTTTTTGTTTTCTGGCAAGCCATTAATTTCCAGATTGGCTTCACGCAAACTCTGATCCAAGGTAAGAAACTGGGCCTTCAACTGAGCCATAGCCCGTGACATCTCGGAATTTTGTGAGCGGAGATCAATATTTTCAGTTTGTACCTTTCGCAGCTCGGTTTTCAAGTCATTAACTTGTGAGATATCAAATGAGCCAGATAACTTTAACTCATCGAGTTGTTTTTTTATATCGTCCATTTCAGCTCTAAGTTCACAAACCATATTTTTAACTTCCAAACGCATTGATTTTTGAATTTCCTCCCTTATAATACGCCGTATGTCGTTGTATTTGTTAACCTCATCATCCGAGCTATCTTCCATATCCGACGTCGATTTAACGGTGAGATGTTTATTAGAAACACAACTCGGGCAGTTCCAATTTGTACGTGCAACTTTACTTAGCCTTTTAAACGCTGACGCGCTCAGGTTAACACATATGTGGTGGTAGGATTTATCGCAATTGGAACAAGTTATTTTTTCATTTGTTTTGACTGGTAATCTACAAATATCACAGTCAGACATTGTCAGAAATTCCAAACAATAATTTATATTTTAAATGTTGAAATAAATCCAAAAAGACAAATTGTAGTATGCAGGGTTTGAACTCACAGTCAACGCAACGTCAACCGTTCGCCTTACGCAGAGTGGTAACTAGCCATAATATTCTCTATGCAAATAGTGTAGTAGTTACAACAACAACACACAACAATTAGTTAAGGCGGTAGATTGGTAATTTAAAAAAAATTACTCGATAATGACAACTGATTACGAACGTCACTCAACACCGAACTTCTTGAAATAACACAGTTCAATACACTTTAATCGTCTTGAAACTTATGTCAATATTATTGCATTGACCTGTACTTTAAAGGTATTGGTAGAACCTAGTCGCAAATTCACTTTTTACTATGATTTAAGAATTATAGTTACGGAGCAGATTATAACGTGACCGTACTGTTGAAGTCTCGATGACGTATGACGTATATCGGCGTCAAGTAGCAGTATGAATACTATTGCTTTTCGTGCGGTGAGTGTGGAGCGCTGGAGGCTTAATTCCTCCCTCAACCCCATTCCTCCTCCTTTCTCCTTCCCCTCTCTTTCCCTAAATAGGCTCGGCAAGGCATCTGCAACTCCTTTGGTTTTGCAGATGACCATGGGCGGGGATGACTACTTACAATCAGGTAGTTTCCCTGCTCGTTTGCTGAGTTATCCCATAAAAAAATATAATATAATATTTTAAAATATAATATTTTCATATCATCGGTATTTGACATGCCCAAATATCAATTAAAAAGTCTCGTGAGTCGAGAATTAGAGATTTGAAAAAAGAGCATTCGCAAAACAAAGGCGAACTCGTCCACATTACACATATTGATGCATAGCCCCTCTATTTATCTACGTTCTCCAACCATTCGCTCCAACAAATAGCCGACAGTAGCCAACTTAAATATTAAAGCCGTGCATTGACACGCGCACTGGCAGGTTGCCAAACCAGCCGCTGATAAGTTCAAATAAACGCCTTTGTGAACATTTTACATAGATTATTAACAAATGGAGGAATAGCTATAGTAGTATAAAAGACCGAGTTGATCCGAGACAACTTTGTCCCACAATTGGATTTTTTTCTGAATCGTGAGTGCGTCTTAAGCCTCAACTTCATCAACCCATTAGTGTCCCACTGCTGGGCACGGGTGAGAGGAGTTTAACCATAGTCCAGCACAATTGTGTATTGTGGGATTGCAGAATTCACACGTCGTTAAGTAAGTCTCTCAGATGTGCTGGTTGCAGGTTTTAAGCGAGTGATTATTATGTAATAATAATAATCACTCGCTTAAAACCTGATTACGAAAAATCAGAGATGCATGCCTTAGATACGAACTTGGCACCACTAACTCGACAATCTAGTGGTCAAATCAGTGCTTATAACAACTACCTGTCGCCCATATCATTTGTTCCGTGTGGGAATCAAACCCAGACCGTAGCCGTAACGTAGAAGCGGATTGCTCGGTTAGTGCTGTCACTTTTGTGCAGTCGCTGGTTGTGTTACATGATTATAAAATTGAACAATTAACTTCATAATTCAAAAATCAATCTGTCTGAGAGTCTGCCATTCCAGTAATAGTATTGTATTGATATTTCCAATTGACGGTTTTAAGTTTAACAAATTGTTTATATACCGTGTAGCCAACGATTATATTGATGTACCGTTTTCATGTTATAACTCCATTTGATATTACTCTGTGACTTCTACGAACATTACAGGCCGGGGCTAATGTGCAACTGGCAACTTTAATTGCCATTTATAACCACCGTTCTCTTTAGTACAATTTGGAATATTAGGCTGATGAGAAAAATAAAATATGAGACTCTTTTGAAAGCTCTTAAAGAGATAATGTGAAAAGTAAAGCCGTATATTACGGTTTTAGTCACTACAATTTATATAATTATGTTTACCTAGTTTGAGTTACGTTTTCCTGCAGTGATTTTTTTGGCACAATTGACAGACCAGCTTCTTTACAGTTTATATACAAAGGTTTAATTAGTTCTTATGGATAATTTTAATATAAATCAAATTGTTCTGAGTGTTCCTAAGATTATGTAAAATTTTCCTACCTTCACTGAGCCAACATTTGTTCAAAAGACCGAATTTTATAAATAGCTTTTAAGTTATTTAGGTAATAGTTACGCAAGTTATTAAGTACAATTTAGGTTTTATAATTCGACGTAGTTAAGTAGAAAGGACTCAATCCTAACAATGCCACTTTTGAGCTATGGGCGTTTGAAGTTTCAGCTGTGATTTCTCTAACACAAAGTTTTATTTTTTAATTTTTGACCCTTATTATTGACAAGAGAGTTTATATTTTATTTGTCAATCAAAATAATGATATATTTTGCAATACATTACGAGATATTAACAGTAGTACGGTGGCATATTTAACTCAATTTCGGATATTGTTTGGATTGAGTCCTTTCTGCTTAACTACGTCCAATTAACGAAATTATAATTGTAAAATGACTTAAATTACATATCTTTATCTTGCATGCAACAACATTATGTCGCAGTATTATGAACAAATCAAATACTTTAATAACTTATACTTCAAGCATAATTAAAGAACGTTATTGAGTTTCCCATCTTTATCAAAAGTTCGTTTGTAGACACCGTCAAAACAAAAGAATAGAGAAGTACCTAATAAGAATACTTGAAACTGTTTTTCTTCCACTTGACCCTGAAGGGTAAGGGTACAAGTTGGGGGTAAGGGTCAAAAGCACTACTTCTAGTCTACTTGCCGGCCAAGATAAATAGCACTTGATATTTTCTTTTATCTCCCGTCCATGATCTGAAAGTATAATGTGTAGCAGTAGATTTTGAATGGGTTGAATTATTGAACGTAACGAATATGTTAATAAAATTTTGATGGCGTCTGAGATATCTTAATCTAGGTTTATTTTATTTATAAAATAAAAATAGCTTTTATAGCAGCTGTTTCACTCGTATCTCGACAGGAATATTTGCTATTTATTTAATTGCGCTGAGATATAAGATGCAAGCTTTAGCCTCAGAATGCAATCTATTTCGTTACCATATTTTATTGATGCCTGTTTTTTTATGGGTTAACCCGGCTAACGAGCAGGCGAGCCACGCGATGGTCAGTAGTCAAGTGTGTTTCCGAGGCTATTTTAGGGAAAAGGGAGGGGAAGGAGAGAAAGAAGAAGGAAGGGGACCGAGGGAGGAATTGGGCTTCCGGCGCTCCACTAGTTACTTATTTAGTGATTTTTTGTTATTGGTTAAGACGGATATCGGATATTCTATGGGAGTGTAGTTCAATCCCGATCGTGCCAATCCATTCATGCTGACATGTAGACATGCTAGCGAGACCCTACTAGTAAAAAAAATGATATCATTTAATCGCTAACGACCAGGGATCGAGCAAGAACTATTTATGTATATATTTCTAGACTGTCCTGTATAAAAAATCAGAAAGCAGATGTTTTTAAAAGTCGCAGCTTTGTGTAGAAGTATAGCCTTTTTTTGACCTCATATAGTGGTCCTGTTACTAAACAACTGTTTTTGTAAAAACTGTGTTCTGTGTCTCCAAAATAAAAATTATTTTTTCTTTCTTTATGTTACCAATTCTTTTACGTCCAACCGCCCCAGAGGAAACTAATCACACAACATAACCCAATTCCATTACTTACACCAATATCTGCAGAAATATGACCTTGATATACCCAATCAAACACAAACACGGGCTTCTCGCAATTTCTTACAAGATTCCCAGTATCGGATAACAATGACCATAATTCACGTTTACGCGTGATGTCCACGGAGGCCGAGGCCGAGGCCAAGCCTGGCTTTCGGCTTTCGTCATGATTTATCACCGGTCAGAAGATTGTGGGCAGAGAAATAAATCTGGAAGATATTAATACTCTGTGGGGGTCGAGAGCGGTTATGAAATCAAAGTATGAATCGTCTTGTGTCTCCTTTGATTTTCGTGGTGCGAGAGATTGACACAAGAGATGTGATTGAGAGTGGATATTTATGCCTTCTTTATATTGCTTTTGTGTATGACTGCGAATAGGAACTGAGCCCTTCATTGCTTCATATTCGATGCTAATGCCATCGAAGAACGGATATATGTAGTGGAAGTGATGTCTTATGACTTGCAGATTTTGGGTTCAAATCTCTTTAAGTATGTACAGTCGCTAGGACATCAGGTTATACAAAATTGACAAATTCCTCCAAATGATTTCACACCTTAAAATATTGGTGATTAAGTACAAAATCAACTGAGAAAATTCGACCGTACAGTTAGTTTTTTTTTATTATACTTTTAAAATTGTCCAGAAAACATATTAATAGAGAACAATATTTTTTTGCATATGAATAGTAGAAAAAAAATATCTAGTGATATATAAAAAAAAAATACCATTTCACGCAACAAAGTTTAGTCGTAATTAAATGAATTAAGTTTTGTTTTTAACATGCTTTTGTTAGCTTTGCCTGTATGTATTTATATAACTCGATTCTTGAGCACAACAAATCGTCAGATTGTTCGACCACTAGTTCCCAATCCTAACAAATCAAGATCGGTTACTAAGAGTCAAAATCCCAAACAAGCTGTTCAAAACTAAAATATATAAGGCAGGTACTATATCAATCTTCACACTCAAGTGCCTCCAGTGAGATATTGCCCGAAGATATATCACGCCCCCATTTTCAATTGGACCCGAAAAGATCTGACCTCATTAGCCGGGGTAGCATATTTGCGGAATGTAGGGAATAAAAAAGTTTCGATTGACCGGGTCCGTCGTAAAAACGTAATGTCTAAATGTAGTAGGCGACAGTTAGGGGACTGAAATGCTTGTTTTGCTTTTAGCAGAAAATTTGTAAGAAGAACATCACAATATACTGATTTCTAACACTTACGCGAATATTAGACATTGAAATAAAACTACTTTTTACGGATTTTATCGCGTTATTGATATTATTTGGTATAATCATGTGGGGAAATAGCACTGACATAACATCCCTCTTTATTTTACAAAAAAAACTAATCAGAATCTTAGCAAACATAGACCAAACTGACAGTTGCCAACCCTACTTTAAGAAACTTAAAATACTCACCTTACCATGCATTTATATCTTGGAAATATGTAAATTTGTTAGAAATAACACCACCTTTTTTACGACGCGCGCAGACAAACACACAAATAGATCATTGAGATACAAAAACAAACTAATGCTACCTAGTTCCAGAACGACTCTACATTCACATAGTCCATACGTGATGTCTATAAAAATATATAACAAACTTCCAGAATCCATCAAATCCACAACTAACGATAAAATATTTACAATTAAGGTAAAAAAACTGCTCATTGCTAAAGCCTACTACAATATTAATGAATATATTAATGATAAAGATATAAAATAAATAAATATAACAATAAATATTTACTATAATATTGTATATATCCACAATAAAATGCAATTACTACAATACTAAAAACTATATGAATGATAATTAAATTAAATAAATAAAATAATAAATAGCAATATTATATGTTATTATTATAGATTACTAACATATTATATATATCCATGGTCCATTAAATTCATTATTAAATTGATAAAATAAAATAAAAATAAATTAAAGTAATAAAATGTAACTAATACAACAAAATAACTAAAATGCTCCTCTCCTCACTCCTACTTCAAAAAACAATGTTGCTGTGCCCGACAGGGTCCATAATTGTGTCTATCTAATATAATAATCACCTGTATGTGTACATTATGGAATGCAATAAATATATATGAATATATATGAATATTTAATTCCAGATATATCGGATCCTTTACAGCATCCATGGACACGGGCGGACTGAGGTGTTGGTCGTCCTAATGTCAAAATTACCAACGGCTACCCTACATTTTGTGAAATATTTAGTTGATCCGGTCACGCTGAATGAGCTCACCGTATCCTTAGGTGTCGCAGTCTTGTTCTTGCTTACGATAGACGGAGTGATTCATGAGGAAGACTTAGTTCCACAATTTGTTATAAGGTGTGTGTGTTTTTTTTAAAGCTTACTAGCAATGTGGGTCACATATTACTAGTATTCTTGTTAACCCCTCGTGCTAAGCTAAATGCTTGTGTTACGAGTGGGTTTACGTTGGTAGTGCAATGGGTGGGGTTCGAACCGGAAACCATATGATCGCAAGTCCGATGACCGATGACCGGTGATAACTGTATACAATCGTGTGAAACCAGGGCGTGTCGCTAGTATTATATAATTAGTTCAACGTAATTGATGTACCTACATTGGTAATTATAATTCGTTCAATTATCTTCTCCAAAATATAATACAACTCTACAATTAAATTCAGTAATTTAGTTCCAGTCTTAATGACTTTTTGATCGCAGCAATTAACAGACGATCAGTGTGGAATATAAAACAAAGACGGGACCTTAATTTATTTAATACATCAGCTACTGAATACCAAATTGATTCAACTTAGTAATTTGAGTCGAATGAAATTGGGATTGCTTCGACGAAATTGTATTTTTAGCGCCAAATTGCACTTTGATCCTGTTATGAATACAAAATATTTTGGGTGTTGTTTGGATATGATATTTATGTAAATTTAAAAAAGTAATTTCATATATTTGCAATGACGTAATTGCATATTTGCACAATTAACCGAGCACAATTCCAATGTTCGAGGTGCTACTGAGAATTTCATATAAAAACCCGATAACACTTTGCTCAACCTGGGAATCGAACTTAGGACCTCTAGCGTAGCGGTCACGCTTAGGATCACTAGTTTTTCTTTTAAGTTTTAACCTTCCTTTAAACTTATATCATAACACTTTTAATTAAATTATACTAAGCCATACAACAAGCAATTCCCTCCATATGCAGTTCAAACTTTTATGGACATATTCCAATAACCATTTTTTTATAAATTAAAAATATACGCGTGCATCCGTTGCTAGTTGGAGCTGTGATGGTAGTTAGCCATGGATATTGTTACAGTCATGGTTGTATCAATATCCATGTTGATGGTTATAAAATAAATTCTACGACATAACAAGTTTCATTTGTTATTTTTGGTGAAAATTCTCTGGATATAAATATATAAAAAATATATACCTATGTATCTAAATTTTTACAATATCCAGTTATAAATTAACATCATATCATCCTGTCTGCCTGTTATTCCCGAAATGGTTAGGTAAACAATGATTTTAATTCTATAGTATAAGGGGATGAATCTATTGCCGTTATTTTATTGTCAGATTCAGTATACTTTATATCAAGAACCAAAATTCGAGGAAATTGACAATGTCATGCATAATAAGCCGTTATTAAGCAGTTATACTCGTATTTGCCTCTAATTATGGCATATATTTTATAATAAGATAATGCTGATTTTATTATCAGATTCAATATACTTTATATCAAGAACCAAAACTGGTACTATTACTATGGCTGGACTAAAAGGTTACATACCATCACGCCTGTATTCCCCGAAGTGTTTGGCAGAGGTGTACTAATGTACACCCATGTAACAGGGGGTGAGTCTATAGCCATCAATCAGGCACAAATCCAGACTCCGAGCTGCTACTGAGAATTTCATAGAAAAACCCAATAACTCTTTGCTCGACTTAGGGATCGAACCCAAGATCTCTAGCGTAGCAGTCGCCCTTAGGACCACTACACTAATCTTGTTCTTTGGGTGCCTCTCCACTACTGAAGGTCGGCAGTCATCCTTTTAAATTTTTCTTTGTTCAGAGCCAGTCTGAACAGATCCTCCACTTTCCTTATCCCAGTACATTGTCGGATGTTGCGGAGCCAGGATAATTTCCTTCTTCCAACACTTCTTTTGCTCGGAACTTTTCCCATCATTATTGTCTGCAGCAGTTGGTAACGCTCATGTCTTAAATCATGTTCAAGGTACGCAACTTCTCTCTGTTTGATGGTACGTACAAGTTCGGGCTTCTCTCGTCTCATTTGTTTGAGGACTACACTAATGAGGCAGTCTAAAAGATTAATATATAATATTTGTGTAATAAGTCTAATCATATGCGTCTTTGAATTAAAACATAGTTGGCATACTATCGGACATTGAAAATAACCGCTGCGGCGTAGCTTCGTAGCACCGTAGCATTGATCGTAGCAACGCGCGTAGCGGAAACGGCAAGCGTAGCAAATACTCTGCTTTATTTACACTGTATATTGGAAAACGAATAGGTGCTATTGATTTATACTCTGATAATATGATTTAACTGAAATTAATATGATTTTTTAATTTAAAATGAATGCTTTTGATTAATTATTCTAGTGCCCATGCGATTGCCTCGTTATTCTAGTGGTTCCAAGCACGATTACTACGCTAGAGGTCTTGGGTTCGATTCCCAGGTCAAGCAAAGTGGTACCTATTGAGTTTTTCTATGAAATTCTCAGTAGCAGCTCGGAGTCTGAATGTGTGCCCGGTAAGTGGCAATAGGCTCGCCCCCTATTACATGGTAAGTACCTAAACATACCGGCGAAATGTGCGTGTACATTAAGTACACTTTTGCCTAACTCTTCGGGGAATACAATCGTGATGATATGTATGTAAAATTTATCTCTGATTCTTAATTAGAAACTACATTTCTTCTTGACATAACTTAAAGCTTTTGTCTTAATTGACAATTTCTACAAAACAATTACATTATTCGGTAACCTCTACCAAAACCGGCGTTAAAAAACATAGCATGCAAAATTAAATTCTTACAATAACATGTTTCTAGTACACAAACAGGAACACAAAGTTAGGTGAAACCAGGAACTTGCCAAGTTTGTTCCCGCCACAATATAGTAGCATCGATCCTTGTTGATCCCGGAATTAAAAGACAACAAACTGAGCTTAACTTGGCAGCCTGACTTGCAAAAGTGCTGCGGGGACTAGGATTAAAAATATAAAGTTTAGAATTGAATGCAATTTAAAACTGTATATGTACATACGTTCATTTATATGTTCTCTTTTTGATGGTAAATACTGCTATATCATGTTTATAATTTGTATTTCCTATTGAACTTATCTCGAACCACTGCAACTAGCACAAAATAGGATTCTATTTTGTGCTATTTACATCAAAAACATCTTTTTCATCACTCAACACCCGCTGACCAAATCTTCGTAAAACAAAATTGGCAAACTTACCATTTCATTACGGACGTTCTCATTCACAAAATTTTACAGAATCAAATCCACACACAAATAAACTTCATTAAAAATAGACAGATACAAAAACGCATATCAAGGCGAACCTATCAGTACCTATAATATACAACTACCAAGATTGAGGATTAATTATGGTAAAAAAATTATTATGTATGAAGGAGGACAGCTTTTTAATAAATTGCACAGTAATTTAAAAGAAATAACACAATAAAAAAAATTAAACGTTACTCAAAAACACATTTTGCAAGGCTGTATAGGCAAATAATGACTTAAAATGTAAAAATATTTGTGGTTAAATAATAATAGTAAAATTGAAATGGATGCATTACATGAATGTACTGAATCCATAGTAAGCGATTGTGCGTCGATGTCCCTTTCACCATGTGAAATTGTCGCCGTCAAATTGTAAAAGATTGATAGATAATAATCTATCCGGCGAGATTGCAAACTGTTGATAGACTGCGATCTCCAATGTACTGCTTACAGTTTAACGCATTATTTTTCGGTAGATCATAATCTATCGAAGCGAAACCGTAAAATGGTGAAATGACATGCGACGATTGCCAGAAGCATATCAAAATTTAAAAAAATAAATAGAAAACGTAATAACATTCGTCAATCTTTTACAATTCGATAACCAAATAAAGGCGGCGTGGTGACGCCGTGACACATGACGGTCAACCAATCAGCGCACGAGGTGCGTTCCTTTGCATGCCATTTCACAATTCGACGGTTTAAAATTATGCGTTAAATTGTGAGCAGTACGTTGAGTTCACAATCTATCGACAGTTTACAATCTCGCGAGATAGATTATTATCAAACGGTATTTACAATAAAATTTTATGGTGATATATATACGACTACGGTACTACTATACAAGTGCAATTATTTTTAGTAAAGTCCAGTTTTGTCTAAAACATGTACGTTTTCGAGGTTCGAGAACTTTATTTTATGTTATCTTAGTATTGCATTGGTTTCGCACATATTTTCGTAGCTCTTATTCTGTTAATGGTCATAATACCATTAACAGAATTGGAGCTAGCAAATTTGTACGTAAATCTTGTTAATACAAGTTCGGATACCGTTGGCTTGATAGATAATTCTGTTTGTTACATTCTTAGATATATTACGCCTGTTAGAACAGATGGTATTTTATTGGATGTGGGTGTTATTGTTCTGTTCTTGGGGTATTTTTCGGTGAAAAAAACACATATTGTTGTTAAATAAGTATGTAGCTTTGCAGTTCGTAGATTTATGAACGTTGCATCACATCTGTAATATTATAAGACTGTTTAAAAAAACCTAATGCTAAAAGATATTTCAAAAAAGAAGCGGGTTACAGTATACAAACGTCCCCAAACCCAAAAAGTATTTTATATGTGTTATTTTATAGATTTTTCTATTTCTTTTCTATTTGTTAGAAGTTGGCGAAAAATCGACTGAACAGATTTTAATTTTGTTTTCACTGTTAAAAAGCATATTTGTATGCAACTTAACTGCAACTTATAAACTGCTGTACATCTTATCCCAATTATTTAAACAGATCCTGAGGCATAGTTTGACCTCTCTGTTGTATGCAGATCTATAAAAAGAAGAGATTATCACTTTTTCTAATAAAATTCTTTACAGTTATTCACGAGGTCGCGGGCAAAAACAAGTTTATTATAAAATCATTCTATCAATACTATTGGACTGTGTTATAATATAAAAAGTGAAGGAAATATGTTTATTTTGATTCTGGAAATTAGTTCGTTCAACGTAAGGTTTACCTTAAGTAAATAAATTTATTGACGAAATTATTTTTAAATATAAATATACCGGCGAAATATACTTTAGTTCACCTCTGCCTAACCCTTCGGGGAATACAGGCGTGATGGTATGTTGTTTTTGTTAATGACAAAAATATTTTAAAATATACATCCTACCTTATCTACGTCATAAAAACCCTCTACTTAACTAAAGGCCCCAATAAACATAATTCATGTTAACAAAATTACGCTATCATCCCTGAGCACCTTACTTTTAACTAATCTTCATACTTGAAGTAAAATATCCAAACAAAATGAACAATTCCTTTAAACAACACCATTACGTTTTATACAAGCTTGCAACGCGAGTGAAATGTTACGTCATTTCCGAGCGCCACACGCCCCCTATTTCCGGTAACAAGTGCAGACTTAGTTGACGTTGCATGTTGGTTTGAAGACTGTTTCTTTGGACTGTGAAGTTTTGATGAAAGAAAAATGTTGGGTCAAAGTATATATAGTATAGTTGCAGGCTAAAGTTGTAATGTTCTAAGATATTTTAAAACTTTTCACTTCGTTGGTATTATCCCTGTATCGTGAGTATACCGAGTCGTATTGTACAGATTGTTTTTAAGAGTGATAATGGGAATTGAATAAGAGTTAGATTTCACAATTCAAATGTCACTTTTATATGATTTTCAAGTATTTTTTATTGAAGAGAGTTCTTTTTTACTGGATAACGAGTAATTAGCTTTGCTAATGAAAGTGAATGAACTCTGTGATAATTAACTTTTACATTCAACGGTGTACTTCTTTGGTAAACAGTACATAATTTTACACTTCTTGTAATACCTAAAATACATAACATAACATACCATCACGCCTGTATTCCCCGAAGGGTTAGGCAGAGGTGTCCCAATGTAGACCCACATTTCGCCGGTATGTTTAGGTCCCATGTAATAGGGGGCGAGTCTATTGCCATTAACCGGGCACAAATCCAGACTCCGAGCTGCTACTGGGAATTTCATAGAAAAAACCCAATAACACTGCTCGACCCGGGGATCGAACCCTCTAGCGTAGCAGTCGCGCTTAGTACCACTAGACTAATGAGGCAGTCAGGCTGAGGCAGAACCTAAAATACAGTTTACAAACAAATTATTCCGTACATATATTATTCGGAGACGACACATTGGTATCATGCAGTCGACACTCGTTCCCGTCTGGCTCACTGCCACATGTTCATATGCAACATGAACTGCATTATGTCTGACATATCCATACTGTTTATACTACATAACGTACTATCACAGATTCAGATTCAAAGGTGAATTAATGTACACCCACATTTCGCTGGTATGTTTAGGTACTGTAGGGGATCGTAGCAGGGCGCCGAGTAAAATGTAAATAAAATAGTATTTAAACTGTGAAACTTTCAAATATTAAGCGAAGCCCTAGGAAAAAACATGTGTCACGTTCGTTCTCCGACGAACGTGTCGAACAGTTCTACTTTTAAATAACTAGATGATTGTTTATTCTTAATTTAATCTTTATAGTTCTCGTATAAAAAGGTGCGATACTCCGATCACCGGTGAGTGGCAATCAGCTCGCCCCCTATTTCATGGGACCTAATCATACCGGCGAACTGTGGGTTACATCAAAGACACCTCTCGCTTACCCTTCGGGGATTACAGGCGTGATGATATATAATGTTTATCTTACATCTAGGAAAGGAGTAACGTAATGGAGCGAGGTTGCAATTAACCGGGCACAATTCTAAACTCCGAGCTGCAATTGAGAATTTCATCGAAAAACCCTATAACACTTTGCTCGACCTCTAGCGAAGCAGTCTCGCTTAGACCACTAGACTGGATAGACTAGACTAGATTAGATTAACATTATGGAATTCAATAAACTATTGAGAATTGAATACCATTGAGGCAGTTCTACATACCTGTTACTAACTGTTTATACTATAGTTTTGTTTGAGTTAATTAGTCACGGTGAATATCACGCATGTCATGATTCTAATTCCATTTTAAAGTACTTTTGAAGTGCAGGAATCTTATAAGAAACTCTTCCAATGTAACAATATAGGTATATTTAAAATCTGAAATGATCTTGAGCCATTAGGTACAACGCTCAATTGATTTATCAAGCTTTAAAAAAATATCGATAATTACAACCTGCTCATTTGTCTAGTGCTCAATAGTCTAGTGGTCTCAAATGCGACTGCTACGCTAGAGGTCCTAGGTTAGATTCCCACGAGTGAGTTCGAGTGTTTTTCTGTGAAATCCTCAGTAGCTCTGAGTTTGCATTTGTGCGCGGTAGGGACATCAGACCTAAACATACCGGCAAACTGTGAGTGTACAATTGTACATATGGTTTTGGCTACCCCTGCGGGAAATACAGTCGTGATGGTAAGTTGCCAATAATTACAGATTTCAATTTAAAATATTGCTAATGTTAGAAGGATTTGCTTTGCATTATAAAATGTCTTCACCATTACAGCGTTAACTAAAATACCTAAATTCACTACAACTACAAATATCTGAGGCATAACACCAGTACAGCTTATCACTAAGCTTTAAGACATTTGGACTATTGTCAGATTCCTACCCGTCTATAGATCGTCGAAATCCTTCCAGATTCCACCCATGTGTATTACAAAACATATTTCTGCTCAACCCTTCAAGTAAACGATGTAGGTCACCCATTCAATAGTTGAACGCTTTGACTGTCGAGCTATTTAATTGTCGCTTGAATTTCAACCCTGCCAATGCTATTTAGATTCATGAATTTCTCATTTTGAGTGGCAATTTAGTGCAAAGTTCAAATGAGGTAATGGCTGTTATTAATGAGCGTCGAATTGAGGGTTAGTAGAAATGCGATTTTTTGTCAGATATAACATAACATCACGCCTGTATTCCCCAAAGGGTTAGGCAGAGGTGTACTCCCATATTCCAATGTTATAGGGGGCGAGCCTATTGCCATTAACCGGGCAACGAGGATCCGTAGGGATTTTCTGTACCACAAGAAGATCCTTTAAATTTGGATGCTAATCTATTGCCATTGACCGCAAAGTAATTCAAGCTCGGAGCTCTTCCAAGAATTTTGTAGAAAAAAAATAAACAACAATTTGATCGACCCGAGAATTGAATCCGGGACCTTACATTTTGCAGTGGCGCGAATGACCACTAAATCGTTAAGGCAGTATGATTTAATTATAAAGAAATTAAGGTAAGAACGTTATTACGAATACAAAGAAAAATATTTACAAGAGCGAATTATTCAATCAACGCATCCAAACAAAACCATTAATTTGACACAACAAATTAACGAAATGCCGCAAAACAAAGCAATAAATCAAATGGAGCGAGATATCAAGCATGTGTCGAATTCCACATTTTATGCTCGGCATAAAACACTGGCACGATGCCAGCGGGTCTGGCATGCCATTTTATTTCCAAATTGGCACGAGCTTATTGAGATCATTGCTTAACTTTGTGGCACATCCTAGCTCGTAGGAGGCCATAAATTTATCGAGGGGTCTTTTGAACCACCTGCGTGCAGTTGCGGGTTTGAAGACTTTATTAGCATTTCTAGAAGATGGCAGCGTTCAAGTTTGCGCTGAAGATAATATTTCTGTTATGCAACCCGTCTTAAGGCAAAACTGGTTTAAAGCAGAATGAAGATTATATGCGGTGTTTTAAATTAAATAAGTTTCAAGTTCGAATCCAAGGCACCTCTGACTTTTTAAAGTAAGAGGTATAATTAATTATTACGCGTTAAAACGATAAATGAAAACGTGAAGATCCTACATGTTTGAGAGATTTTCTCGTCGGCGTGTGAAGTCTGCCAGCCCGCAGTAAGCTAGCGTGGGTAGACTATAGCTTTTTTTTTATCTTTATTTGACTGTGGGGTCGATGAGTCTCTAAACATACTTAAAACTAAATAAGTACTATTTAAACTTACACTTATATAAAAACTAAAACATTTCTAAATAATATAATTTTAATTTACGTCTAAATCTAATTGTGTTTGTTTCACTCCTTATGTCTGCCGGCAGACTGTTCAATAGGTATGGTATTCTCTTGTCCAGCGCTCTGTCACCAAAGTCATTGGAGACTCTGGGTACATTGAATCTGCCAGCAGCCATAGATCGTGTAGCTTAATCCTTCTCGTTGTGAGGCCGTGACCCGTGCCCAGCAGTGATGCAATGCATGATAAAATTTATTGTAAAAATAATTCACATAAGGTTAACCATATCATACCATCACTCAAGCATATATTCCTCGGAAGTTTAGGCAGAGGTGTAGGTACTTAATGGACATCCAAAATTTGCCAGTAGTTTTGGTCCCATGTAATAGGGGGTGAGACTATTGGCATTCATGGAGCACATATTCAAACTCCGAGCTGCTACTGAGTCTGCTCGACTTGGGAACTGAACCCAAGACCTCTAGAGTAGCAGTCTGGCTTAGGACCACCGGACTAATGAGGCTGTTAAATAAGTGACATAAATAAAAAAAGCTTTATATAAGTATCTTGACACAGACCGAAGATTAGCAACTTATGCAGTGTCGTGTTCGCAGTTTTGAAGTACCACAAAGTACCACAGAGTACCACTACATAAGCTCCCTTAATCTCTTCACGTTGGCAACAACATGAATATTTATGAAATATTAACGGAATACCTCGCCTGTAGACTGCCTCTAGTGGTCCCAATCGCGACTGCTACGCTAGAGGTCTTGGGTTCGATCCCCAGGTCGAGCAAAGTGTTATTGAGTTTTTCTATGAAATTCTCAGTAGCAGCTCAGAGTCTGGATTTGTGCCCGGTGAATGGCAATAGGCTCGCCCCCTATTACATGGGACCCAAAAACATACCGGCGAACTGTGGGTGTACATTAAGTTCACCTCTACAAATACAGGAATACAGGCGTTTTCGTCAGTTTCTAAATTTGATACATGAAAATAGTTTATGTTATTTTTATTATAGATTTACATATTGTATGTTATTACTAATAATAATGTCTTCTTAAACATAAAACAAGTTTTATGTTTAAGAAGACATAGATTGATTTGTGCCCGGTTAAAGGCAATAGGCTCGCTCCTGGGACCTAAACATACCGGCGAAATGTGGGTGTACATTAGTATACCTCTGCCTAACCCTTCGAGGAATACAGGCGTGATGGTATGTTTTAAGAATGTTCTTAATTTTTATTATTATAATTATAAGGGCTCGTGGCTAAGTTATAACTGCGCCGATCTACAGATCTATAAGGTTAAGTTGCGCCTGCCGCATTCAGTCCGTGGATGGGTGATCATTCTTAACACACCCAGACCCCTCCGTTCGACGGAGAGCATGTAAAGCTGGTTCGAGTTATCATATGAACACCTTGAGATTTAGAAGCCCAAACATTGATATTCAATCTATCCTTCGTAAATCCGTATTGCCTGGAAAATGGGTTGCATCTGGTTAGACTGGAGGCCTACCTAGACATAGTTGGGAGAAAGGCTAAGAGGATGATGAATAGTACGAGTATATACTGGTTTCTAACACTTACGCGAATATTAGACATTGAAATAAAATTAGCATCCATGGTCACGGGTGGACTGAGGTGTTGGTCGTCCAAATGTCAAAATTATCAACAGCTACCCTACATTTGTAGGATATAGGATGATTCGCGAGGCTATTTAAATTAAAAAACATCCTAATTTCAATAGAGAAGATGGCTGGGTCCTACCATCTGCTTGGAACCCCATCATAGATTCCAGTAAATCTAAATCCAAGGACAACACTGCGAGACCTTACGAATACGGTGAGCTCATTCTGCGTGACCGGATCAAAAAATAAACAAACAAAATGTTGTTATTGGCAACGTCTAGGGTAGCCGTTGTCAATTTTGACATTTGGACGACCAACACCTCAGTCCACCCGTGACCATGGATGCTGTAAAGGATACGAAACGTCGGGAATTTAAAAATATCAATATAACGCGATAAAATCCGTAAAAGTAGTACGAGTATATTTATCAGAACGGTAACAGTATCAATTGCTGATCTGGTATCCCTATTATTGAGTTACGTGATGACTGATGTATGCGTGCCGTACGACAGGTCAACTCAAAGATGCAATGGCTGGCTCTTTCTTCAAAGGCCTATTTAGTTCTTAATTGCAAAATAAGCAATTAAGAATTGCACATAAATATACCGGCGCCATTTAGAGCGCGTGGTAATTTGAGACCTTTTGAAGTCTCATTTTATTAACATTATCATTATATACCTATTTGAGCAATAGTTAATTACTAGTTTCTATATTGGAATTATTAATTAGGATAGCACAGTCAGCGATGTGTGCATGAATTTTGAATGTAATTTAACAAGTCATTAGGTGTGTCATCTAGGTTTAATTGGGTTGATTGGCTGCAAGCATTAGATATTATATAAATTATATATCATAACATACCATCACGTCTGTATTCGTGAAGAACTTCTACAGAACTCATGAACATCCGCAGTTCGCCGGTATGTTTAAGTCTCATGTAATAGGGTGAAAGCCTGGCGCCGTGAACCGAGTTCAAAGCTAAACTCAAAGTTACAACTGAGAATTTCATAAAAAAACCAATAACACTAGATCTGCTCCATCCGGGAATTGAACCCAAGATATCTGGAGTAGCAGTCGCTCGTACATACACCAAACAAATGACACAGTTTTTTAAGTATTCCATGATATTAACAAAATTATAATTTATTTTCCTACTATACGCGAAATTAATTCAATGAATCTTAATTACTTCCAAAAACGCAATCTTAGTTGGAAAGACAATATATATTTAATAAGAGACCGCAAGTGTTTCGAAGAACAAACTCGTTAAGTACATTCATTAAAACTTTCTTACTATTCAAGTAATACGTGGTGACACCATATTTTATTCATACAAACCAGGATAAAAATATTCATAAGACAAATAGACCTAAAAAGTAAGTAGGTACAGCCAAAAATTCTTGATTTGAAAATAAATAAAAATATACCATATTATACTAGTAAAATTCGAGTTCGAAGTTATTTTATATTATGTTTGGCATGACGAATACTAAATACGAGTATATTTGAGGATAAAAGTACCTAAATGAGTTAAAAACAAAATGTACTAATTAAGAAAGACTGATATTAGCGCTGATTGAGTGGACAATGAGCACGCTTGCCAAAAAGTTCCTCATTTCAAACATGCCAACGCATTAAACGATAACGGGATAATGCAGCTTACATAAATATTGGAAGATAGAATGGATAAAGCTAAAACGAACGTCACGGGTTTAAAAAAAATGATATCTGTCATATAAATAGGTAAAAAAAACAAGTCAGTGTTGTTTGAATTTCAGAAAATACTACAGATACAAAAATTTATTAATGGTTTACTATCATTATTAGCCCATATTCATTCACTGCTGGACATAGGCCTCTCTAAGTGAACGCCACAAAGCTCGATCTTCAGCTCTTTTCATGTCAGCTGTTTTCCGCAAATCGTCACTTTACCTGACAGCTGGCTTGAGTGATTATTATGCTAACAGTTATAGTTACCATAAAATCCGTCTCAATATAATCATAATACTTGGTAACCCTACACCACAATGTTTGCGGACACTTTTGCTTGGCAATCATGATTCCATGACACGAAGAAAATTAACTTGACGCAACTATTTGCCCTTATTAAGGAGTTCACTAATTGTGTTTTATAATATTGATTTAAACAGCAAAAAGGTTTAATTAAACTAGTTAAATAATAGCGAAACATCTTTTATTTTATAATTACTAAATAAAATAGGTATATTCGAATTCTTAAAGATAACTAAATAAGCACCTGATGACATAACAGACCATCGCGCCTGTATTTCCCTGAAGGTTTAGGCAGTGGTGTACTTTAATGTACACCCACAGTTCACCGGTATGTGTAAAGTGTATTTTAGATAGTTTTGTATTTTTTTTACCAGTAATCTATTAACCATAAGCTAAATGCTTATATTACGAGTGGGTTCACGTCGGTTGGGCAAAGGGTGGGTTTCGAACCGGCAACCACAATGATCGCAAGTCCGACGCTCTAGACATTAGGCTACCGCCGCTTTAACCTTTTGAACGCCAGAGTATAAACGTATCGCCGTACCCCTGACGCCAGGCCACTTTTTCTGTCAAATTACACAAGGTAGTGAGAACACACAAGTAATGATTAAATTGTTTATTTCATAATATGGTGCGATGTATATTTTGTCATATATTTGTGACGTTGGCGTTCAGGGTAAGATTTCGTTTGTCACATATATGTGACAATGGCGTTCAAAAGGTTAAAATGATGTCCACGTTATCGCCCAGCCATCGCAAATACCATTACTTATATAATATTTACTATTAGGTACTGTTATCCATCTCACACTGATAGAAAATCTGTATTATTCAGTTTTACTGAAACTTTTTTAGGTTTACGTTTTTTATAAGCGCTGTTATAGCACTTTTTACACTTAGTGGCATTTGCTGGGTAATCGTCTGAAAATAAAATAAATGGTAATTTATTAGGATTGCCTATACTTTTATCTAACTTTCTGTGAAATTGATGTCTAGATTTTATTTAGATGCTTGGGGATTTCTTAAATTTTATTGAGACATGTACACACGGCTACAAATTAAGCTATACAAAACCAGTATAGGCTGGCCTTAATCCGAATCTTACAGAATACCTTTACAATGGAAGGTTAGTCTAAACTGGATTTGAATAACTTGATGTGTTGTCGTGTGTACATACATTACAAAAGTTTTTTATAATGTTCTGGTCATTGTCTGCTAAATAAATACATAATTTGCAGGGCAGAGTTCTAAATTCGAATCCCACGTCCAGCAAAGTATTCTTAGTGGTGAATGTCGCGAATGTCATGGCCATGCATGAGAAAGGAAGAAGGTACGGTTTTTGTACGGTGGCATCGTTACCACAATATTATAACAAAATTTCTCAGTTGATTTTGAACTTAATCATCAACACTTTAAGGTTTAAAATCATTTGGAGAAATTCGACACTTTTGTATAACCTGATGTGAGCGACTGTACATCCCATGGCGGCACATGATTTAAGAGGATTTGCTACACTTAAAAAAAAACGTGGTTTTTCTTTACGTGATTCCTTTTTTGAAAGCCCATAAAGTCATAAACTACCTATCTCCAACGCTCTTTGCTATAATCAGAACATAACAATCCCGTTAAGCTGATAAAGGTAGTAACACAGGGAACTAATCTTCTTACAATACAATTACTTGTAACAAGAATCACAATAGTCATTGTTAAGATGTCCAACGCTTTGTGAGCTATAGATGAAATAACACTGTTTATTGACTACTATGATGGTGTTACTATTGTGATTATTGAAATTAAATAATTCGGTAAACTCGCATATTTGATAATACAACTTCTGTCTGGACTTAAAAAGAGACCATGATTCTCTGAGTTTTTAAAAGGTTAGTTAGTAGTAGTAGTATGGTGCAGGCATGTCTACATGCCAGCATGAATGGGTCGCACGACCGGAGGTGTACTACCCTCCCACAGAATATCGACGTCAAGTAGCAGTATGCATACTTTTGCGTTTCGTACGGTGAGTGTGGAGAGCCGGAGGCCAATTTCCTCCCTCAATTCCCTTCCTCCTCCTTTTCTCCTTTCCCTACCTTTTCCTTAAATAGGATCGGCAACGCATCTGCAATTCCTTTGGTATTTTGCAGATGTCCATGGGCGGCGATTACTACTTACCATCAGGTAGCTCGCCTGCTCGTTTACCGAGTTATTCCATAAAAAAGGACGTAAGACATGAAATACCGGCGCCAACAAGTTAAAAAAATAATTATAACAGTGTTTTATAAAAGTTTTTTACATAGATGCTTCAACAGATAT
The DNA here is from genome assembly GCA_958496365.1 of Subacronicta megacephala. Classification (NCBI taxonomy): domain Eukaryota; kingdom Metazoa; phylum Arthropoda; class Insecta; order Lepidoptera; family Noctuidae; genus Subacronicta; species Subacronicta megacephala. Next base: position 2,667,668 of record OY292524.1, read on the forward strand.
AAATATCATTTACCAAATAGTTTTCGGAACTTTTTTGGTGAGGGAAATGTCTGTGTATGTTATACACGTACCGACTAAAAACCACACTTGATCCCTGGCCGTATAGGCAGAGAGGGATTAGGCTGTAGTCCACCACGATACAACGGGTTGGCAGACTTAACACGCCGTCAAGAAAATCTCTCATGCATGCAGATTCCCTCACGATGTTTTCACCGTTTAAGCGCGTGATAATTAAGTATTAATACGCACATGACTTCGAAAAGTCAAAGGGCCTTGGATTCAAACTCGAGACCTTTGACATGTCAGTCCTATGGTCTTATCACATGCTGGGAAGAAACGCTTGTAGCTTCACGGGCGAAAGTTGCAAAATAGGAGTTAAAAAACCTTTTAAACCGGATAAAACGTTTTTACAATAAGCCAACGACTAAGCTCTCACTGTTTACTCTATTTTCTTCACCGATTTTTCATTTACTCGGTCAAAAGTTGAGGCGGGAGTTTTGCTTTTTGCATGGCTTTCAACTCGGCTTAAAAAACTGTACAGCTTACTTCTCGAAACACTGTGCTGTTTCCGACTTATTTTTTTAATTAGTATAAAACATACCACATACCATCACGCCTGTATTTCCCCAAAGGGTTAGGCAGAGGTGTACTAATATACACCCACATTTCACCGGTATGTTTAGGTCCCATGTAATAGGGAGCAAGCCTATTGCCATTAACCGGGCACAAAATCCAGCCTCCGAGCTGCTACTGAGAATTTCTCCCTTCTTACCGCGCAGGCAATACCCTAGTTAAACGGACGGCCTATAACTACCCCGTTAGTCTAGAGTTCTTGGATTCGATTCCCAGGTCGAGCAAAGTATTATTAAGTTTTTCTATGAAATTCTCAGTAGCAGCTCGAAGTCTGGATTTGTACCCGGTGAATGGCAATAGGCTCGCCCCCTATTTCATGGGACTTAAACATGCCGGCGAACTGTGGGTGTACATTAAATACACTTCTGCCTAACCCTGCGGGAAATACAGGCGTGATGGTATGTTTTTTTATGAAAAAAGAAAAGTAATTGCAACTGCACGACCGTACCTACATAAGCTTTTCATCTTATTGTTTTGATCTGAAAACGTCTAGCCTAGGTAATGTTTATAAATGCTGAGAAATTGTAGGCAGCACGTTCTCGTCATAAATACGAACGCAGATTTAGTAGGCTTTCATCGTGGAATGTACGGAAAATCCAATAATAAATATTAGCGGGAGAAATCGGTCGTGTGTTGAAAATATTTCAGGATGTGTTATTTTATGGAGTAAGAGTTTTGATTTCTAAATAGGTACCTACAGTTCGTTCAAAATAACTAAGATTGTCTGAAGTTACAACAACCTATTCTTTAATCAATAGAAGTAGTTAGTTACGTATACCTGACACTTATTTTGTGGGAAAGAGACAAAGCATTCTCTCAATACCCCCCAAACATTTTATATACTTAGGAGCTCATTATGTTAGAATTTTATTAGTCAATTTAAATTATTTTTAAATTGACTAATAAAAGACGAGGTAGGTACGAATTAATATGTTTAGTATTTTTTTTCTAGCCTCTTATATCAAAGATCAGTGAACTACCCTATTCTAGATATTTTCACATCTTTTGCCATAAGTCGGTGGCCATCTATATTCCTATCACGCACGCCACCATCGTAATTGGAATTCCCAAGGAGATTGTGATCTTATGAACGTAGATTTGCGTCAAATAAATCACGCTCTGGATGCTACTAAAATTTGTAATGACAGTAATTCTTGATTATAAGATTTTCGTAGAAATTGTCTCGGCTTTCGGCTTGACAAAATTTGCGAAACGATTACAATTCGTTATGAAATTCCTACTAGCTTGATTGTTTTTAGAGTTTATAAAGACTTTCCTTTTGCAATTTCTTAAATATTGTGGCTTCCTACAAAATTTAATCTACTTTATTAATAAACATACTTATTCTGGTCATTGTTTCAATGTATTAGATGTGTTGTTACTTCATATAAATCATGAATGATTTTCTTACCAGAATTTATAGGTTACTTTTTAATATTTTATGATTTGTAAATATGTTTAGCATTTCAACATATTAATTGATAGTTACATATAGGTATACATATATATAAACAGAATCATTAAAATAAAATTATAGCAGGCCTATGTCTGTACATTCTTATATTTCCCTTTTTTTAAAGATTACAGCAATGTGGGTCGCAAATTACGAGTATTCTTCTTAACCCCTCGTGCTAAGCTAAATGCTCGTGCTACGAGTACGTTCACGTCGGTAGTGCAATGGGTGGGTTTCGAAATGGCAATCACATGAACGCAAGTCCGACGCCCTAGCCATTAGGCTACGGCTGCTTATATTATTGACGAAAATCGAATATATGGAGGTCTTTATTAGAGCAACAGAAGTCAAAACAAAATTCTTAGAATTTTTGTAAAAAGTAAATTAAATTATTAAAATTATTGTTATACTAATAGCAGTTGTTCTTCTAATATTTCTGTATTCTCTCCATCTACGCCTTTGTTGTATTCAAAAGATGTTTCTTATGTTATCGCTTACTCGCGCTTCTGCTAACGTCGAATAGCCTTCATAAATATTGCTGGTTCGATACTTTTACATCGTTTTCTTTGCGGAGAAATATCTGATCAATGCTTTTATCTTCAGCAATAAATGTTTCTTTTACGTTATCGAATAAGAATTTTGGTGTTATAGCTACACAAGATATACTCTGTGGTCCGTATTCAACATAAAAAAAGATATTATGTACCTACGCTAGATATGAAATCGATTTATATCGATACTTTAAAAGTTTTGCGTTACAACCTTTATGCATCATTGTCATTAGTCTGTATTGTCTGTAGTTACAGGTCGTGTGCATAGATTTTTATTTTCGTTAATCTTTCTAGGATATGTAATTGACATGTATAATCTTCTTCCAATTAGGATGAAATAATACAATGTAAACATTGTTTATTTTAATATATTTCGTTTACAGGTATTTAACATTTCTGCAAATGAATTTTAAGATATTTAGCTTATAATTAAAATCCATGGTAAAACTTTATTAGGACTGTATTAAAATAATACAAAGGCCAATGTATAATCTTCTTTATTTCATTATCCAAGAGTAATATAAACAGTTCCTTTTATTACACACAAACGATTACTTGGATTTTTGAAAAAAATACCCAATGAGATCAACTGAATTGCTAATTAATAATTTCGTCTATAAATAAAACATACAAATTATCTTAGCATTATTTCATTACAATTATTGAAAGTCACTATCAAAGAATATATTTACATCTTTAGGCCAACTAATGTAAGAAACGCTATTACTTTAAATGCTATAATTCTATTACATAATATCGTTATATAGTGTCATATAAATAAATGTACAAACGTATATTTTAGTATTATCTAATAATCATATTGCAACATGCCTCCGTGATAAAAAAGGATACATTTTCTTTAACGCGGTCATTTAATGTTAGAAACTTTATAAAAGCAAGTTGAAAGTTTTGCTTTGTGAGAATTCAATAGAAAACGAATTAATTCAATTGATCTAAAACTTTATCTTAAGTCTTGTATCCAACATAATTCATGGAAAATAAACGATCAAATAAAATCTAGTTTACAAATTATCCACCTTAAGTCCTTGAAAAAAACATAAAGAAAACATAATATCTAGAATTTGTAGCTGATTCTTGATCTAGAAAAAGTTTTTTTAAATAAGTCATACCGTTAGTTAGTAGTTCACATTTATTATAATATCTGTAGTTTATACAACTTTATGGTCCTAATTTATACCATACTTAATTCCATAGTTATTGAGCTCACAGTATTATTGATTTTGGTACATCCAATATTTTTATGTGGCAAAAAAACTTTGTTGACCCTTTAAGGTATCAGAATTGACATTGAAACCAAATTAAATAGTTAAAAAGAAATATAAAATAAATGAGATAAATATATACATATTTCAATTTATACACAACTGGGAAATGTGAAAATCAACTTATCTGTTTATATATTTTTAACCATAGTTAACAAAATATTTTTTAAACGTATTATTTATGTCAGTTTCAATAGATCCGATATTTTAGTTGAACACCAGAACAGTAAACAATATTACAAAAACATTGTATACTGTATTCAGGGATAAAAATCAATTCATAAGAAATCAGAAGTAGCAATTAACTTAATTACTTGTCAATAAACCTCATGATATGAAAAATTATAAACAAACCATTTCATCAAAAGTCGCATTAATTTGTGTGTACCTACAGTTATGGATTTAAAACAGTTTATATAATTGTTCAATAATTGTTTCATTTTGAATGTAGTCACTGCAAATAACTCTTTAAATAATACGCAATTCATATTATCTGTGAATTTCTTAAATTACGTCCACGTTTTTCAAAGATCTCTTTTATTTAATTTTGAAAGTGTTTTGGTTATTGTTTCCTGAATGTAAAAACGTCAACAAATTTTAAGGTACCATTTCCTGAAATTTAATAAAAATGGCAATTGTTCACGTAGGTAATCATGGTAACGACCCATGTACTGTATCAGAAAATTAAAACGGTAAATTTTAATAAGGATCCATTTGATCAACAGGCTCATTCGGGCGAATGTGTTGGAATACTTTCGGTCGTTACCATAATTCTTGTGCGCGGAAATGAACACCGACCTTTATTTGGTTCGAAAATTTTATTATGTTTTGTGTCCGAAGCTTTCCGAAATACGTTTCCAGAGAATTGATGTATTACGTATTGATGTATTTCGTATTTTTACGTGTTTCTTTAAGCATACAATTCTTCAACCAATAAACGTTGTATAAGTTGTGTTCTTCAAACACGGAAGAAAACGTTTTTGAGTTGCAACTTTTATACCAAATTTTTGTCAAGATTCAACATCAAGTCCATAACAATTCATAGCATTGTCTTACTATTCAAGAAATTCCTGTTTGTAAAATCTTGTTTATCCCAGTTACGTTTCATGTATTGTGACGTAAGGCGTGGAGATTCCAGCCACTTGGCTGGAACATTGCTTCTGAGCCTGGCCGGCTTTTGGCACCAACACCAACTGCTCGAGATCACCCTGTCAGCAGAACAATCGTGTTATAATCAGATAAAATATGGTTGGTGGCTACTGCGAGTTTGTGTTGTAGTTTTGCAGTTGCTACTATTTTATATAGCCATAAATACGGGCTATATATCAAAATAGTTTTCGGCCCGCAGCTAAACCCGTGCGGACTGCGATTTTATTTTATTTTAAGGGATTATACATAGCCTATGTGACTTAGGAATAATGTAGCTTTCTATTGGTGAAAGCATTTTTAGGTTCAGTAGATCCAGAGATTACCCCCTACAACTTCACAAACTCACTAAGTTTACCTCTTTATAATATAATACCAAAATATACAAATGTTATAATTAAACAGTTTTGACAGAGATACGTAACTTTGGTAAGAAATTTCCGAAAAAAAACTTACGCTGTATACTGGCAGAATGTCCAGAATCAATTATAAAAAATCGCGATAATGTAATTCACTCTATCATGGTCAAAATAACGGTCCTTACTATCCTAACTCCTAAAACATTTTTAATATTATTCCAATTCAAAACACTTTTGAGGACAATGACATTTCACGATATTGATATTGACATGGCCATTATAAAGTTGAGCTGTTAACAAAAGCCTCGGGAGAATAGAGTTCCAAATGTTATATTTAATAAAGTAGCTTTCTATTATTTAGAGCCAAATAAACTTTTGAACTGGTAGAACTTCAATATCGATCAATCACTATTAATTTCAAGAGTTAGTCAGTTTTTTGTTTTGGAAAAATACTTTTTCGGCACCGTTCACCGTTCTTTTCAATCACAAAACTAAGAGTATCATTACTTTGAAGTATTGAAACTTTAGTATTAATATACAGAGGCCTCCATTTGTAATGGTTCGTCTTTTTTGTGCGTAGCTTATCGTAAGGATGAATTAAAAGACAACTTATATATTCCGCGAAACAACACAAACTAATTTAATTAACGAACAACAAACAAATTAATCAACACAACAAATTAATAAGAGAATTTCAGTGTCCAAAACAAGTGATTATTTTGTCTGCTTTTTAAATCTATCAAATAGATATTTATCTACAGAATTTCATATTTTTTTATAAAATACAAATAAAGATCGATCTTATTTAAAAATATTAGAATTTCATATCAATTCCTTCGTCAGTCACGCAAGATGAGAATTCCAAAACAATCTTTTTAGTTAAAATCTTAGTAATACAAAATAGGACCTAAGCTTAAATGCGAGACGCAATAAAAAGGGTACCTACATACATCTTCATATTTAGCAACCCTCCCGTACAATAAAGTCCTTAGTTGGATTGAAATTACAAGTCCTATGTAAATATTGACCTTGTCCCTCTATCACGGTCTGTGAACGCTTTTATTAAATAAAACGTATACTTACAGAGAAAAGATAGCCTATAATAAGATCAGCATCCCTTGGAGTGTCAAGGGCATCCTTTTCGAGGACGTCGGTCCTTAACCAGCGACAGTCTACGTATGCGCGTACTGTGTTATCATCGTGGACACTGTGAACAGAAATGGGGTTAGTAAGGGATAATGATAGAGGTTTGTTTTTGAGTAATACCTTCATGAAGAAAGAAAGAAAAAATCGGCCTTAGGCAGTGTTCGATCACGTGAACGTCGTCACATGAAAGACGTAAAATGTGGAAGAGAAATTCGACATCATACGCAGTGGTCTCGGTAGCTTAATTGGCCAAGCGTCCGATGTATTTAATCAGAGGGACGCAGGTTCAAACCCTGCCTCAGGCTGAATTTTTCTTTCACTAGAAACTTCACATCTTTATGAATATTTCGCAATATAATGCTGAAATATAATAAATAATACCTTCATTAAATAGTGGATACATACTGTTGCATGACTGCGTAATTAATTAAATACCTAAATTCTTAATTTTATGGTATGATTATTTTGTTCTGGCTTTAATTTATTACCATTTTTTATTACTGGTATTGGATATAAATATCCATTTATACTTCTGCTCAATTTGTGCTTTTTATTAGTGTTATCTCCATGTCGAATTATGTTCAAATTTTATAAAGATTTATAACGTAATTTGTACGCTTTAAGAGACGCTAATTATTAGTAAAAACTCTTATTAGATTAAAACTGTTTAACATTTCGTAATAAATTTCTTACTGAAATATTAAAAATGCCTTCTTTTTTATTAAAATAAAAGAAACTTTAATCGAATAAGTAGGCACCTTTTGCACTCTTATGTAAAATTCATAGTTCCAATATATTATTTTTGCATCGAAACCTTTAAGATGAAATCCAAACAGATTGCTAGATTCAGTAAAAACCTTTCAACATTTCCATTTTTACAAATTAAATAAAGTAATAGGTACTTTTTGGAGTAGTTTTAGTTTCATTTTATAAAATAAAATACGTTTTCGTATTTGTATTCAACTCATGCGTAAAATCAGACCGTTGCTCTTTGAATGCTCTGCTTAACCTTATCTCCGATTGAAAGGGATCTATGGCATAACTATCTAGGTACATATAAAGGGGCTATGCTTTTAGGCTATAACGTTGAAAGATTTTATACATATTCATTTATGAAACGATATCTACGCCTTAAGGCTAAACGTTCCGCCTTGGGCGTGAAATTATTTTTTTCTTGTTTTTTCGAATGCGAATATGTAATATTTAAAACATCATTATTTTTTTAAGTATTACAACTTTATATCTAGTAAATAATTCACATTAATATATTAATAGTGCCAAAATATTCATAATTCGCCCCATATTGCTAAATTTGACTCATTATTGATTGATAACACTCTTTCATCTCGTTCATAGAATAACAAAAACAAAGCTTGAATGAAGTTTTATAATAGCTCCATGTTATCTGCCTTAGTTCAGCAGTGGACTTCATTTTGTTGATATGATAATGATGATGATGTTATCTAACCTGCATCATTAGTCTAGTGGTCCTAAGCGCGACTGTTGCGCTAGAGGTCCTGGGTTCGATTCTCAGGATGAACAGTTTTTCTATGCAATACTCAATAGCAGCTTAAAGTTTGGTATTGACCCCGATGGCAATAGATTCGCTCCCTATTAAATTACGTTTTCCCTGAAGGGTTAGGCAGAGGTTTTCTAATGTACACACTTCGCCGGTATGTTTGGGTCCCATGTAATAGTTCCATATAATTATCCGGGCACAAATCCAGACTCAGAATTGTTACCGAGTATTTTACAGCTTTGCACGACCTGGGAATCGAACCAAGGACCTCTAGCGTAGCAGTCGCGCATAGAACAACTAGACTTATGTCGCGGGCGAGTTATTGAAGTCATAAAATATAAACTTAAAACTTTTTTTGGTAATAAAGCGTTTCAAGTCAAGCAAAACTAAAACATTTACCATTTATAAACCCGCCCATAACAGCGAACAATACTAAGTAATTCGATTCCTCTGAAACCCTTATCGAACTATTCCTGTTACCAACGTTATAGCTGATAGGGTTATACCTCCCCTGAGGATAATAGCTTCGTTGTTCAGTTCCCTGCAGTGTGATTCTGTCTGTTACTATCTCCAGTGTGCTCCGGCCCTTTTTTATAGATACAATATTGACTTGTATTTTGGTTTTGAAGTTTAACGTACTTATCTCTTTGGTTTTAAGTCCCTTGAGAAGAAGAATAAGGATGAGTAGTGTGGAATGTTAGAATTATGAATGAAATGAAACGTGTGGTTGAAACCGAATGAAAGGAGTGAGTGAAAGAGACAGGTGAACGAATGACAGATTGATTGGAAGGATGGAGGATTAGAATTTAGACGGACGATTGTGCCGGTGTATTTTTATTTAATATTTAAAAAAAAGTATGTTATCTTCTCCAACAAAGAAAATACAGTATTTGTCCACATTGCTCTAGTTTCTTTTCACATCACGATCCCACAGTAGTAATGATGTCTTAAACCAGATACTATTTTTCTTATTAGCAATGTGGGTCGCACATTACTAGTATTCTTATAAACCACTCGTACTAAGCTAAATGCTTGTGTTACGAGCGGGTTCACGTCGGTAGTGCAATGTGTAGGTTTCGAACCGGCAACCACATAATCGCAAGTACGACGCCCTAGCCATTAAGCTACCACCGCTTCAAAAGTGTCTTCTTTTAAAGGGTTATATCTATATAGACCTGGTACTATAAAAACATTTTACATACAAAAAATTGGATCCCTGTTTGATTTAATTTTGACTTACTATTTCTTTCTTTCGAGACGTTCGGTTATAATCGCAAACTGATTCATTAACACAGGGTAACAGGTTCACATCATGCGATAGAGATAAAGTGAAAGTTGACCTCTAATAGTTCAAAAACCCGATACAATACGAGGTCAGTTTATACTGGTCTTATATAGCTCGTAGATTAATTATATTTGTTTATTTATTACTATTAAAAATATTCCGAACATTTGCTTGACATGCCAACCGCATGAATTCATTTCTGTAATTGCGAAGGTATATTTGTATAATGAAATGAAATGAAATGAAATGAAATGAAATGAAATGAAATGAAATGATGAAATGATATTTATTTCTGTAAATAGATCTTTTGAAGACACTTTTACAAGTCGTTTTCTTTTACATATTTCTTTTTTAAACTAGATGGCATCGACATTTCCTATCTGACGACCTCTGAGAAGAAATGTCGAAACAAACTCAGAGAATCATGGTCTCTTTTAAAGTCCAGACAATAGTTATATCATAGGTATGCGAGTTTTACAATGTAGGGCAAAATCTGAACAGGCCTTTTGAAGAAAGAGCCATAACAGCTTTGAGTTGACCTGTCCTAACTGACGGCACGCATACATCAGTCCTCGTGTAGCTCAACCATTTTTTAGGGAGCTCAACGATCCGTCGCATGACGATACCAGATCAGCAAGACATTTGCGTAGGTCATGTGAAACACTCAAAGCTGTCAGAAAACTTGTATTATAAATCTTAATATTGTAGAGCTAACCTACATAGTACTCACATTTACATTGTTATCCTTTTTTTTATATAACATTAAATATACACATTTGAAATGAAAACAAAAGCATATCCAAAGACAATGTTACAATTTACATTAGTACAGATGATAGAACTATGCAAGATAACTAGGACCTACAAGGCAACTCAGACCACTATAATGAAAAATAAAAATATATTTAAGACACAATGGCCAGCAAGTCGACCAGTCACCACAAGCAGCACCCGTTCACGAGTATAACGCACGGATCAGCCATCACCCCCCTCGCCATTTTAGAGGGAAGGGGGTGACCCGACCAATGACGCTACCGCAAGCAATGACATCTAAGGGAGCATGACGACATTGCAGCCAGGTGTAAATAATGTAACAGAAACATGTTGAACTGATTACCGAGGTCCCTAGTATCTGCATTGGCCAAAAAAAAAATGATCACAATAATTTAAAAGTTGTATAAAATAAATCAAATAAATCGGGTATGTAAATGTCAATTGTATACAGAGAATATGTCATAATCTAATAAATTGGGTATATGTCAATGGTATAAAGATATAATGTCAATAATAAATTACAAAAAAAAAAATACCACAATTAATAAAATAATAATTAAATTTGATGTCAAAAATCAATAGCCTGGTTCATTAGAACAGTTCAATCCCAAGCATTTCTGTCGTCCATATAATCTTTCACAGTATAGAAACCTTTAGAACACAGTTTCTGCTTAACAATTGATTTAAATTTGTTGATGCTTAGGTTTTGAATGTTGCTTGGGATTTTATTGTACAAGCGTATACATTGGCATTTGAATGAGTTACTTATCTTCTGGAGCCTGGTTGCAGGAACTATAAATTTATTTTTATTCCTGGTATTAACATTATGCGTATCACTACGTTTTTTAAAGAGATTAATATTCCTGTGAGCATACAATAAATTTTCATAAATATACTGTGATGGAACAGTCATAACATTAATCTCCTTAAATTTATCCCTCAGTGAATATCTGGGACTTAAATTATAAATTGACCGAATTGCTCGTTTCTGCAACACAAAAATAGTTTGTATGTCGGCCGCATTCCCCCACAACAGAATACCGTAGGACATCACACTATGAAAATAACTAAAATAAACTAGGCGAGCTGTATCCTCATCGGTTAAGCCACGTATCTTTTTAACAGCGTATGCCGCAGAGCTGAGCTTTTTCGACAACTTATCTATATGTGGGCCCCACTGAAATTTAGAATCTAAAGTGATGCCTAGAAATACAGTGGTGTCCACAAGGTCCAACTCTTCGCCATTAAGAAGTATACTGGTTTTCACCTGTCTTACGTTAGGTGTTGTAAACTTAATACATTTAGTTTTCTTTTCATTCAAAAGTAGATTGTTAGCATTAAACCAGTGTACCACTTCTGAGAGGGCACTGTTTACATCGTCAGAAAACATTTCTTGACGTTTAAGTTTAAATAATAGTGACGTATCATCTGCAAACAGCACTATTTCGTGATTCTCTCTTGTTATATAAGGTAAGTCATTTATATAAATCAAAAATAAAAATGGACCAAGAATCGAGCCCTGTGGGACTCCCATTGAAACTATGGACCCCGAAGATCTCTTTCCATTGACGTCCACCTTCTGAATCCTGTTACTCAGGTACGAGATAATAAGATTCAGAGAAGTGTTTTTGACGCCATAGTGGTGTAACTTCCTGATCAAAGTTTCATGAACCACGCAATCAAAAGCCTTGGATAAATCGCAAAAAATACCCAAAGCATCGTGTGAGTCCTCCCATGCATCAAAAATATGCCCTAACAGTTCAACACCGGCATCGGTAGTTGAACGACCCCTTGTAAAGCCAAACTGTTTTAAATGTAGGAGTTTGTTTCTATTAAAAAACCGTTGCATTTGGTCTAACATAAGTTTTTCAAAGATTTTACTAAATGTAGGTAGCACAGATATAGGTCTAAAATTAGTGGGGTCAGATGTGCAACCTGATTTAAACAAGGGTGTAATCTTACTATTTTTCATTAGATCAGGAAATTTTCCACAGTCAATACAATCATTAAAAATAACGGCTAAGGTAGGTGCTACAATGTCAATTATCGATTTGGCAACATCAACAGAATTACCCCATAGGTCCGTAGTTTTTTTCACATTTAACATGTTGAAGGTCTTAATAATATCTCTATAGTTAATATGATTAAATTGGAAATCAGTATCGCTAACTTTTACATTATCTTTAAGTAAAGATTCTGCAACAGTGGGTGATGAGTTTAAAAATTTAGTAGTTGAAACAGGAATGTCAGAGAAAAAGTTTTGAAATGCTGTGGCTACTTCTAAATCTGATTTAATTATATTATTATCGATATTAAGGCTATAATCACCATTTCGTCTACGAACCCTTCCCGTTTCACTGTTGATAATATTCCATGTACTTTTGATAACATTATTACTGTTTTTTATTTTTAGACTTATATAACGTGTCTTCGCCACCAAACAAATCTTTTTAAATAATTTTGAATAATTTTTAACATAGTTATTGAACTCTGTGGTGTTGACATATATTCGCTCATTATAAAGTTCATATAATCTTTTTCTACTTTTATGAATACCAACAGTTGCCCATTCACTGAAGGATGCGTTACCATGAACTGTAATCGTCTTGGGTATAAAAGTGGAATCAAACTCTTTACAGTAAGAATTAAAAAAAGTTTCATAAAGTTTATTTGGGTCATTGTTGTATGATAAAAAAGGTAGTTTACTAATAAGTTTGGTTCTAAATAATTCCAAGCGACTTGCAGTTTTTGGGTTAACAGTGATATCTTTTTTGGCCACAATTTTATCTTGATTGCAAATGGTAATCAGCTGTCCACAGTGGTCAGAATCCATTGCGTTAATAATTTCCTTATGGTGCGGTGTTATGTCAGTGAAAATATTATCTAAACATGTGGCCGTGGAAGCAGTTATTCTAGTAGGCTCCAGAAATAAGTGTGCCAGATTATTTGACAAGAAAAGACTTTTTATTTTAGTACTGGCACTTGAATTTTCTAATAAATTTACATTAAAATCACCACAAATAATAATGGATTTGTAAGACTTACAGATCTTATGAAGTACTTCCTCCATCACCCTTTCAAAACTGTCATACATTCCTGATGGAGGTCTGTACACGCTTAGAACAATAAACCGTTCCAATTCCACACAGGCTATTTCAATTGTTCGTTCAACAGAGAGGCCCACAATGTCTCTACGTTCTTTAAACTTATGGTTATTATTAACTATAATTAAGGAGCCACCATGTATAGCATTCTCTCTGCAAAATGAACTACCAACCTGGTGATTATTAAAGTTAAACACGAACTGATGACTTTTTAACCAATGTTCTGTAATACAAAGAATATCTATTTTGTTACAATTCATAAATAATTCTATTTCAAGGTCTTTATTATTAATCCCTTATATATTTTGGTGAACCAGGCTGATAAATTTGTTTTTTTTACAGTTTATATGACATTCTGATATGCTAGAAAGGTAGGCCTTTTGGCCAACTAAATCACTTGATATATTATAATTAACAGATAGATCAATGCAAGAGGTTGTCTCTGTTGTCCTTAATTCTAATTTAAATTATTTGAAATGTCAATAGATAATAAAATGTCAGATAGTGGCTCAATAAAGCCAATACGTTTATTAGCCAGATTCTTGGCTAATGTATCAAAATATATATAAATATAAATTATTCATTTTTCAATCAGACTTCAATAATAATTTTAAACAAAACGCACATTCTGCTAACTTAATGGAAATGAAATAATAATTTGGAATAATTGAGTGCATATTAACATGGTTCACGTCCAATTAACAATGTCAATTTTAATCATTTCTGGAAAAAGACATTTGACGTACATGTTTGTAAAACAGTTTTATTTTATTTTTCTTGTATTCGCTCGCTTAACTAGTATTATACAAATACTGGTTCTTGTTATGGTACAAATACGGTATTTTAATGATTGTGTTCTAACGTAATATATTAGCGGTATCCCACTATCCACAAATATACTACCTAAATTGATTTTTATATAAATACTGACCATATTGAGGTCATTCTTGTGGTCAAATAGGTTCACAGTTGACGCATGAAGCTAGTTAATTTTTGGAGTCTTTGAGTCTAAATTTTAGTAGCTTCCTCATTTTGCTTATATATTATATTTCTTGAAAATACATTATATAATTAAACGCCTAGAACAGTTGAAGTTTTCATTTCGTTGTTCGAGGCAGAATTTAATTAATAAGTATCACGGTTACTTTGTAATGGGAGCGAGATTCTCTAACAAGATTTCTATTTGTTCAAACTACGACGGACGGACAAAAATCTCCCAATATAAATATTTTATTTCTACTTTATTAAAAGCAAACATTCGATCACATACCTTATAGCAATATGATGCCAGCGGAAGTCATACAAAGGTACAGCTAAGTATATAGACCGGGATGAGCCCGACCCTGCGTGGACGAGCCTTGCTGCTCCCCGGCCGGCCAGTTCCAGGGAAAGGAATGAACCAGTTCGTCTACGTGAACGCAACGAGAACAGCGTTCCTTGACCGTAACCGCCGCTCTGTGGAGGAATTTATTAATTATAGTCGATTCCCGCTTTCGTCCGCTTGCTTGGTTTAATGATCGAAGCGTGATGGTTAATGGCATAAAACCTTCCTCAATAATTGGGCTATCATATGTAAAAAAAGACATAATTATTATAAGTAATAACTTATTCGTTGATTTTTTTTCAGAGACAAACTCGAATACACTTTCATCCTTTGGGAATGCAACCCAGTATCTCCAATGTGGCAATCATAATACTAAATCATAGAAATAATTTCGTCAGTAAAATCCAAAGATTATTTTGAAGCCTTGAAGTATCATATAACTTAAAAAGCTTTAAAATAATCCTAGTGCTTAACTATAAATCCTGTTCTTCCAATAATGTGAAAATCGTAGTTTATTAAAAAGACGTCAAAATCACTCCCTTTTAAATATATTTTCATTGTGTAAGATCATCACGACCTAGCCTGATCCTCGGATTACAATTTCTTCTGAAATTTTCAGCAGAAGAAGTAATTAGTAAGTTTTAAGGTTTGACAGTTTAGACTGAAACCTGAAAACCTTAATGAGGCACCAACTTCATAAATTACTGAAATGAAGTGTTTACCCATAAATTAACAAACAGTTAAAGCAAATAATTAAATCGCTGTTAACATAAACATTGTTTTTATAATTATTGCCTGAATAATGAAACGTAATCTCAAACAAGATAAATGCTGTCTTTTTGAATTTATATTCAAGCTCCAAAAATGCAATTGAAATTAACGAACAATGTGTTTTTAAATGTTTACAATTTAACAGAAGTCAGGCTACACTATTCAATTAAATAATAAAATCTTCTTACAATTCTAGTTAATATTCAATAAGATTTTCTAAAGTTATCGTAATTATTAATTCTTCAAACAATTTACCTTGAATTCAAGATAGCAATTTATATAATACAGAATTTGCTAGACTAGCTTTATTTCCATAAAAGCAACGTCGGTTTATTTTCATTTCTCAATACCTCGTTTACCTTCGTGGCATCAAAAGGGATTTATTCAAAATAAGTCATTTTTCTTCAATGTTCTTTAGAAGCTCCGCACCAAATCGAAATATAATTAAGTGGCTGTATTCTTAAATGCAAATAGTAACGAAATATTTCATGCAGAAACTCTATTACTCAAATGTATAATTATGTATATGACAGACATGGATACATAGATTTTTTTACATACCATCACGCCTGTATTCCCCGAAGGGTTAGGCAGAGGTGTACTAATGTACACCCACATTTCGCCGGTATGTTTAGGTCCCATGTAATAGGGGGCGAGCCTATTGCCATTAACCGGGCACAAATCCAGACTCCGAGCTGCTACTGGGAATTTCATAGAAAAACCCAATAACACTTTGCTCGACCTGGGAATCGAACCCAGGACCTCTAGCGTAGCAGTCGCGCTTGGGACCACTAGACTAATGAGGCAGATTTTTTTTAATTAAGAAAAAATCGACTGCGGGCAGGATTCGAACCTACGTCTTCTGGGTAAGTACACCAGACGCTATGACCGCTAAGCCACCGCGAGTCCCACCCGCCAGATGGAAATTTGCCTTCACATTTTTTAAATTTACGTCTGAGGTGACGTAATAAAAAAATACAAAAAGATGGATACATAGATCTTTACAAAGTCGACACGACATTAAAACATGAAACCCATGCTTATAGGCTGTGATGTGGCAAATGAAAAGTGTTACGTACATTGTACATCATACAAAAGAAATTAATGTTCAACATCATACAAAACAACTTGTAAGAAAGAAAGAAAGAAAGAAAAGTTTTTATTTTCGCACAAATTGACGCACGACATTTGGACCAAAAGCCGATGTGTCAGAAAAACAAAAAAAAATAAAAGGTATGAAACATAAAACAATATAAACAATGGCACCTGCCCACGTGACCACACTAATAATTATCTGTCAAGTGCCAATGCCAACATTATAAACAAAACAACATCCAAGATCAACAAACAACAAACCATTAAATGTAAAAGTTCAACTTAAAATAAAATGATGTATGATAATCATAATCAAAAATTTTATTTCCAGTACAGAGAAATATTATTTCTGTGTGATAATCGTTTCCTAGCGCAGTATTTCTTTATAAGGCTGAAGTTCACTCACCTTGTATACATTTTTAAGTAGCGTAATGAGAGTGATCTACAGTACATTTTTTAGAGACTAGAAGCAAACTGATAAAAATACAATTTGCAATCCACCAAAGTCATCGAATTCAATGGTTACACTTGTTTACCAACTTAAAGGTATTAAAAAGTCTGTAAATCCCTTACCAATATCCGTGAAGCAGCTCCTTAAATAACTTACTTTAATTAAATTCGTCGCTTTCAACTCACCTCCGGTCGTAATCTCAGTGAGATGAATAGTGTGAATTCCCTCGGGAAAGTCTTGCCAGCAGAAAATAGTTCTGAAGACGCGATCCAGATGTAGGAGTTGGGCCTTAGGCTGAAGGCATGCGGTCGATCTGCCACAGGCCCCCATCTCGCCTGAGCGGGGTGGAAATTGCGCCTTGCGCCCGGCGCCAAAGGATTTATTGTGCCTGAGCGAATTAAATTACAATATATGACGACATTATTACACTATGTTAGCGAATAATGTTTTAATTTTATGATATTTCTGTAAACAGATCCTTTAAAGAAACTTTCACGGGTCAATGTTTAAAATGTTTATTTGAAGTAGATTATTAGTATCGTTAGGTTCACGAGGCTGAATAGCCACTTTTGAATTATAATTAGTAACTACTTATGAGTTTTAAATGTTAAATTGTTTTCCGAATAATTGCTGAATGTAGCCCTGAGATGTTGAATAGAAAGATGACTTTTTTGAATATCTTTGTGATTTATATAAAGCGGTAAACATAATTGCTTCATATGTAAGATTCCGGTCGATCTGCCGGATAGCTTTATGACTAACAACTGACATTGAATATGATTAATATTGGGGAAAAAACTTTCTTCTTCTTTATTAATTTTCAAAATTAAAGATAAAGATTACAACATATTTCATCAGAACCACTTAAAGTGAGGTTTATCAGAGTAAAACCCAATATTGAACGAACTCGTCAATCACAACGTTATGGTAGCTACCATGTCAAAGTCTATTAAAAAATAATTCTGTAACATACTGTTTTGATGCTAAAATCACTTTATCAAAATGTCACGTACATAGTGCATGCATCAGAGTTGGGAAACTTCCAGTGGACCTATCGATTTCATGCTGTTACGATGTCAGTTAACGAGCTAGTCTGGAAATAATTTAAAATCCAATATTCGTTTACGTTTAGACGGGGAGCAGTTTCCAAGTGATGTTGGACGTTTACTAATACTTTTGCTTTTAACGTTTTTGGATAGAGTACTGCTTCGCGGAATAAGCACATAAACTGCAATTACTGTCTTCTTTGTAGTTACATTAGGTTTTAATTTTGTACGTAAATTTTTTTTATTACTTATTCATGATGTAGGAAAAGTTTAAACGACAACATACAAATACCTATTACGAATTGTGTCCCTACTCAAGTTCTCAGTAATTATTTATTGAGTTTAAATAACGGCAGGTTTCTACCCGAAAAGGGTTGAAACAAAGAGAAATTCAACAATAAAAGCGATTAAATCTGTAAACTTCTATTTCAAAGTGAATTCGCATTTCGTTCGTGCTTTAATTACGGTAGAAATTTACTTACCTTCGCAGTCGAAGGAGTTACATGACCTTCCTTGCTCTCCGTACCCCTCGCAGGTGGGTTTGGAGCAGTATCTTCTGCGAGTTTGCCTCCCTCCCCCGCAGGTTCTGCTGCACGCCCCCCACTCCCCCCACCCCGCCCAGCCTGCAATATTGATAGATGAACTCTCCTCCGGGAGTTATTTCAATAGTTTTACCTAGCATTGTTTGCGGAGAACTTTTGGACTGGAAGCCACGAAATTACGTTTGTTAAGCATTTATTAACTGAAATTTATTCAGCTTTTGATAGGTAGCTGTTGTGTAAGTAGTGGAATGTTGGGTTGCTTCCTATTTTAGGTCATAGTTTGAAGCGGACAGTATTTTTGTGATTTGTTAGTGATTAACTTCACTTATTTCATTTGTACAAGGTGTTCACAGATTTAATAGGTATAGATGTAGATTTAAAATAAATGTATGTTATTATAAAGATATTTTTATTTAAATTTTTTAACAATTTCTATTAGATGTAATTAGTAAGTACCTAAGGTAGAATAATTCATGTTCATTCAAAACTGTTTAAAAAAAAATCAAAGCAACAGTTAGCCAAGTATCTACCTACTTTTTCCAAGACATATTTTATATTGCAAAATCTAGAGCTAGTCAGACGTTTCCGTTACCGTCCTTCCGTCCATCATTAAAAGTTTCTCATAACAATTCTAGGTTCATAAATCCCTCTAGTGCCTACAATTGCAATTTCAGATCAGAAAATATAACATTCTTCTAAGTTTTGTTCTTCAAACTTTAACAATAAATTGTGAACTTCTTCATTTCCTTTATTTTGCAAGCTAATTAACAGGTTTATTTTAGTGTTAATGAGCGAAGAGCGAAATAAGTTCTGCATAGGAAGATGAAAATGGTTTGGGTATGGCAGGATAAGGTATTATTCGAAAAAAAAACCTTATGAAGAATCACAGAGGTGTTCAATATGACGAGCGTGAGAAAAAAATATTTGTTGTTGTTCGTCGAGTGAAAATAAATAAAGATAAACAGACCAGTTTCTGGATTTATAAGTGTGGAAATATTGAGAAGACTTACCAACGGCGTTCCATATGGCTATATCAACGCCGAGGCTCCAAGGAACTGCGGCAGCAGTTGCCTCAAGCCAGGGCCCGTCTGGCGGTGTAGTCTCTAAGTCCACAGCCGGATCGCTGATCCTCGCGAACACCACCAGCTCACTCTGCGATGGTTCCATGCTCCAATTGAAGCAGTCACCCAATTGTGGACTGGTTTTAAGATTTACTTGTCTATTGAAAAATGAAACAAATAAAAAGATATTAGTAATGTCCGGTAAATGTTGAATACTATTATTGGAAGGGGCGAAGACTAAGTAGTTCCCTAAAAACTTCGAGGTTAAGCTTCGTTTGCCGTAGTTAGGGTGACGATGGGTGACCATTCTTCATACAATACTTCAGCGAATGTGACGAACGTTAAAACCGCTTTTTGTATAATTTAGTTTGCAACTACATATATTGCCGAAGCAATCATAATTGAAATAAAACAGCATTGAAAATGAAGTATTTTTAAAATGTTTAGCTCTACGCTCGACAATACTCGTAATGAGAAAGACGGTCAAGAAATATCTAAGAATACTCCAGCGAGTGCGCCAAGTGTACTTGAAAATGAAAACTTCAGTTGAGTCGGTTATGTTTGCTCTAAAAATGTAAGCGAAGGTAATATTTAAAGAGGTCTTAGTTCATTCTACTTGTTTATTATTTAAACTTTACTGAAGCATTTATTTATTCAAGAGCTTTAAAAAGCGCAAGCACTGTCTTTCAAAAATAGTTTTTTTTTTATTAGTGGTCTTTCGCCGCAGCTTTGACTTATTATACTGGTTTATTGTATGTGTATTTATTATACACAATCATTCATTAATTGTTTTATATTTTCTTTATACATACTTTAGACATTACTTTAATTTTATTCTGTTAATTTAAGCAAAAAAGAAAAAATAATTCAAAAATATTTTAGATCATAAAAGGAATCCATTATTATATTAATTTAATTTTAAGATGCAGAACTAAGAAGCAATAAAGGAATTTTGATAATCGATACAATTTATTTTCTAAGAAAGAAAAATGCGACTGTGACTAAATATGCCTCAATAGAACGTATACGAGACGTTAATTTATAGTGTGCCTCTTCCCAAAGTAACGTTGTGAAAGTTACCGAAAGATTTCTTACTAGTAATGTGCGATACACATTGCTAGTAAGCTTTTTTTTAAACAAAATAAAATGTAATAATGCCAATACTGTAACCGAAGTGTTCTTTGCTCACAACATTTAGACTTTGGAAGTCAACATCCAGTTACAGCCAACTGAAGATAATTATTACTAGCTTTTGTAAGTACCCAATCTAAATATATCTAAGCCGGCCAAGGCCGATGAGTAATGAAATAAGCTGAAAGAAATGTATAAAAGAAGAGACGTATTATATCATATCCCTTAGTAAATCAGGATAAGAGATTGATAAGAATATACCGTAATAACTAATCAGGGAAATAGATATTTAATTAAGGGACACATCTTTTTTGCAATGATATTTATTGGACTGCTACCTCTGCCTATTCGAAATCATGAGCGTATTTATCATACGCTTAAACGGTGAAGGACAATGTGTGAAGTCTGCCAACCTGCATTAAGCCAGCGTGGTGGACTTTAACCTAAACCATCTCTTTATGAGACAACTGAGGCCATCAATAGAACAGTCAATAATGAAGATGCTAATTATGACGACTTGAGGGAGCAGGCAATTTAAATACAAAGAGGACCCTTTTCGTGTTAAACTATTTGCAGCACCAAAAGCAGCAGTTCTAAACTGTGAGGTGTTTGTTCATTCAATAACATGAGTTTCTTGCTACCAGGCGAAAACAATCCTCAAATAATACTGTTAATTTATATGGTCATTACTGAACTGAAAATTTGTACAACATAATTGCTCTTTCTACCATTAATGTTATTTATAAATGATGCTAACGGATATTTTGGGCCGATAAAACAATAAATGGGAGAAATTAAAATTCTGGATTTGGAACAGATAATGATATAGGATTGTTTTGAAATTTGGGTTTATAAGGGTTTCATTATCTTATGTTATATAGTATAATAATATCGTTGTATACTGCAATACATTTCAATCCTTTATCCATGTGTCTAAATATACATATTAATGAGTTGATTTATATTTTCAACTAAGGTGCTCACGACTTTGAAGACTTTGTTGTTAGTGATCCTTATCAACTTTGAGGAAACCTGCATGCCTGAGAGACTTTCTCGACAGCTTGTGAAGTCTGCCAACCCGCAGTAAGGAAGCGTGGTGGACTATAGCCTAGTCCCTCTTGTTCTGAGAGGATACCCGTGCCCAGCAGTGGGACAATGACCTAATGGGCTCAAATTATTTATTTTATCATATCTATAACTTTTTTAAGTAGATTAACAAAGAATAATGAACATGGCGAATAAACATCTTTATCATGTATGTAATCTGTACCAGTTTCAGCTTGTTTTTGCGTGTTTCTTGAATCACAACTAGCTTTATGATTTCAACGATACCCTCTTTTAATATGCACTGCAGTAATAAAAGTCGTAAGTTATTTAATCAGATAACTTAAGGAAACAAGAACCTTGAAATAGTGACAGGTGCAGATTTTAGCCAAAGGGCGCAGACTTCCGCGATATTTTTAATTCATTAGGGCGGAATAGTGCAGTGATAGCCTAGTGATATGACCATTGGACTGCCAAGTCAAAGGTCTCGAGTTCGAATCCAAGGCACGCACCTCTGACTTTTTGAAGTCATATGCGTATTAATAATTAATTATCACGCGATTAAACGGTGAAGGAAAACATCGTGAGGAAACCTGCATGCCTGAGAGATTTTCTTGACGGCGTGTGAAGTCTGCCAACCCGCAGTAGGCTAGCGTGGCGGACTATAGCCTAATCCCTCTCGTACTGAGAGGAGACCCGTGCCCAGCAGTGGGACAATGTAATGGGTTGATGATGATGATGATGATGAGGGCGGAATAAAAATATTTAATAAATAACGTCACTAAAAATCTTCAAGGCATACAGTGAACTTTTCTTACCTGCAATAGCGTATCCATCTAAATTTTTATTAATACCTCATAAATATGATTGCCATACAAAGACCTATTAGGTCTGTGGCCTAAAACAAACATTCGCTAAATATGATGACATCATCAATATAAATTACTAGCCAATTTGTTTTCTTTCTTACGTCTTTCCCGACGGCCTTACACAAAGAATGATCCCAAAGCGTAAATACGTAATGCCGAAATGTTGATTTACTTCGTTTTTGTTTCCACCTTACGTACACGTCGTTATGTTACTTCTACCGAAAGTTGAGGTTATCCGCAAAGCGAATCCAAAAGAAAAGTAGTTGGCAAAAACTTTTTACAGCCAGCTTACGTGACTTCTTTTCATGATACTAGCTCAAACATGGCCTAAATTTCGTGGGAATCCAGACTAAATGTCTTGTCAAAGCATAGTTTAGGTAGACCGCAGTAAATTCAGTTCATACACTTTTCGTAGATGATTGGACTCGTAAAAAAGAAAATATTTTATTGATAAATGTATGTGTATCTATTGTGTTTATTGAATTAAATTGAAATAGCTGCTAGTTTTTAAATCAATGTCGATCAATTTAACTTAAATGATATTTTAGTAAGTACATACGACAGAGCATTTGAAATGCTTGAAAATATATGAAAGTTCTTCTCCTTCTTCGAAAATAAAATATATATAATGGTAAATGTATATTTAATCATTATTATAATTTGTTTAATTTATAATTCAGATGACTCAACGAAACACTACATCAAAATTATAAATTCTTCACAAAGTTAAGAAAGTAACATTGATCTGACACCCAATCATTTCCGTAAAAAGATTCTCTAAGGAACTGATTTCCATTTCTTTGTATCGTCGACCTTATTTCAATAAAGCTGAGTTTGCTAGCAATAAACACCAACGCCTGCATTCGAAGTACATTCCGATCACGCAGCACTTTTGCCGGGAAAATTTAATTATACGGATCGCGATCTCTCAGAAACTTCGTTGCTTTAATTGAGTTCCGTACTAATCTTTAACTTGCTTCTTCTGTGTGGCAAGTTGCAAGTGATAAGCGAAACGTTTTTAAGTTTTACAGACATTTTCTAGAATGTTTGATAGTTGTAAGTTAGAAAGGAAATGGGTTGTAGAAATATTTTATTAGTTGACGGTCAATATTTTATTATAGTAAGTGTTATCTGACTATTAAGGTTAGTGGTGACTATTTTTTAAGAGTCTATATCTGTAATTTCAATAACACCTCTTCTGATGGAAGATTTGTTACCTTAGAAGGACATACACTGATCTTATTGGCGAGGTCCTCCAAAAAGGTCAGGTGCGTAATACAAGCAACTGGCGTGTGTGAATCACAGGTGTATGAATTTGGCTTCTTCCAAATTCATAGAAGTAAGCAATAATTGTAGCTAGTGGCAGTCCGTAGTTTCTGTCTACCACTGTGAATTTGACATGATTTTGTAACGTAAGTCTCAGTTGCTAAGTTGTAACTTACAACTTCTTACTTAACATATCTGTCATCACGCTTATAATTTAACCCATACCGCAAAGTTGTGCGTGTTTGCTTCGGTCTTGGGCAAACTTCAGCACTTTCTATACCACGGCGGTGGATTTCACTTAGTTTGTTTTGTTAACCGTTTTATTACACTACACGGCAAGTTTAGGGCCTTACATGGCACCCTACTTTTCTTAATTGTAAATGAAATTATTAATGATGCCTTAGATAACGGAAACTTACGTAATCTTAAGAAAAATGGGAAATTTGTGAAATGAAATATAAAAGTTTTTTATATGGTCAGTATTTGTTTTTATTGAAAAGAGGATGGAAGAAATATAACTATGAAATATAAAAGCATTTTATTCTGGTAGAGACTACGCCCCGTCTACTGTAACACAATAAGATCCTCCTTTTGTTAATAATGATCAAAAGATTTACCCGGCTCATACTAATTCCCATTTCAACGAAACGTCAAGTCTCTATGCTCGTCGGAAAGGTGGTAAAGCTACATAATAGCACAAATAACAATTAGAACGGCGTCATAGAAGACTCATGTTACCCACCACGTAATAATGTAGGATGCTAATGAGGATCATAATTAAAATCCGTAATATGGCTTGACAGGTTTTACAATAAGGGTGAAGTGGAACACAACCGAAACACAACGGAAATGACATTGACTGTCTAGTAATTTAAATGAAGACAAGAGATTTGAAAAGCTTGATGATGCTGAGACGTAGCAATGGACTTGCCCTCTATTACATGGTAGCTACAACATACGGGTGAATTGAGCCTAGTTTTTCACCTTAAAATTAAATCTTATGGTTTCGTTACTACTTCACCCAATTGGGCATATATTACTATACTGTAATTGACATAAGGGTTAGGCAGAGGTGCACTTAATGTACACAGTTCGCCGGTATGTTTGGGTCCCATTTAATAGGGGGCGAGCCTATTGCCATTCACCGGGCACTAATCCAGACTCCGAGCTGCTACTGAGAATTTCATAGAAAATAACACTTTGCTCGACCTGGGGATCGAACCCAAGACCTCTAGCGTAGCAGTCGCGATTGGGACCACTAGACCAACGAGGCAGTACTGTAATTGAAAAATGTAATAATGCTTTAATTTTTAAACATTATTGCGTATTCAGAATGTAAATTAGTCTTAGAAAATATACCTAGGTATATTTAAAAGTAATATATTATTGTATTTTTCTTTCAACCATTCCAACATGTCTTTGAACAAAAAATATTATAGATCAGATACGTTGAACACACTGTTAAAAAAATATTTTTTCATTAGTTCGCTACCTACCTGTTATAACAGAAAAATGAATGATGGAAATGATATGACTGCCAAGTCATAGGTCTCTAGTACCAATCCATTGTTCGCACCTCGGACTTTTTGGAATCATCTGCCTATAAATACTTAATTATCACTCGCTTAAAACAGTGAAAGAAAACATCGTACAGAAACCTGCATGCTAACTCCTCTAAGAGAAGACCCGTGGCCTGCAATGGTACAGTATATGGGTTGATGATGAATTACAGAAACTTACCTATCTGTGGTATTGTATGGTGAACCTGCATACTGGCTAATGGAAGCCAACTCCACTCCTCCTTTGTATATTGAAACTAGAGCCAAGTCTAGTGTTTTGCTCTGAAACAAAATAAAACAATATTGTATTATTCACTTCTTTTCTTGAAGTTAAATGTTACGTTGAATTTTAAATTGAACACCGCCAACAACATTTATACAATAATAGCTGCTTAAAACGTTTCGAGTAATTTCCTTTTTATTAAAAATATGTAACGTAAAGGGATATTTATTTAGGCATCGCATCTAATTTAAAAAAGGTTCTATGAATTGTAAATACATATTTACCCTACCTATGTAAATATATTTTTTCGATGTAAAACATCATTATTGTGTGAAAATTTTATTTACTGTTTTATTTTTGTTTATTAACATGTAGGTTTAAGCGTTGTTTTTAATTATAAATAAAAATCCAAGACTAACACAACAGGTACACATAAGACAAATATATTCTATAATTTTCTAATAAAATTGATTCAGTTTTACATAACAGGACAAAGAACCACGCTTATTTGGCTAAAGAAACAAAATACGAATTTAGCAAAATGACTGCGACATATCCATAAAACGTGAAGATAATCGCCGACGAGTAAAAAAACTTTTAACAGTGAAACACCATCCTTAGTCCTCTAAAACAAGATTCATTTTCGTTTGCAGGTATCTGTCTTTTCTTATACGTTTGTGTGAAGGGTAGTCAAGAAATATTAATATTTTCCCTTGTCTCTGTAAAACTTCCCTTTGAAGGAAATGGACAAAGTTCTTCGTACAGACTTCAAAGCCTAGATCTTAGGGGAAGCTTTAGATTTTAGGTTACATTTTTTTTTTTTACTGGTATAATTTTTTACTTGCTTATAGTTTTTTATAATTAATTTGAAGTGGCAGAAGCCTAATAGCTAGGGCGTAGGACCTCCGAACACATTGTTACCTGTTCGAAACCCACTCCTTGCGCTATCAAAGTGAACCCACTCATAATACAAGCATTTAGGATAGTGCGAGGGATTAACAAGAATATTAGTAATGTGCGACCCACGTGGCTAGTAATTTTTTTATTAAAACAAATCTTACGGCTAAGTATTACGACTGCCTCGTTAGTCTAGTGGTCCCAATCGCGACTGCTACGCTAGAGGTCTCGGGTTCGATCCCCAGGTCGAGCAAAGTGTTATTGGGTTTTTCTATGAAATTCTCAGTAGCAGCTCGGAGTCTGGATTTGTGCCCGGTGAATGGCAATAGGCTCGCCCCCTATTACATGGGACCTAAACATACCGGCGAACTGTGAGTGTCCATTAAGTACACCTCTGCCTAACCCTTCGGGGAATACAGGCGTGATGGTATGTATGTTATGTCTTACGGCTAAGTTATAATCACGCTGATAAATAGGTCTGCTTGCTACGCTTTCTGATTTCGTTAGTAGATATCTGATCCGCTCATATACCTTCACGCTTTTATTGAAATTGTTTGGCAGAGGTCAAACCCACACCCACAGTTCCTCGGGACCCCGCGGGTATATTTAGGTCCCATATAATATGTGGCGACCCTATTGCCATTAAGGCACAATCCAGCCTTTGAGCTGCTCCTAAGAATTTCATAGAAAAACCCATTAACACTTTGCTCACCATATGTGTCAAACCCAGTACCTCTAGCGTAGCAGCGCGTTTATGAGCACTAAGCTAAAGAGGAAATTCGCAGATAATTAAAAAGACCAAGTTGCGTAACCTGGCTCTGAACTTGGATCTTCATGCACAATAGAGCGCTTCAACAACTAAACTAATTTCCACTACTACTTTGTTTGTGATAAGTAGTAATAGCCTAGTGATATGACCAACGGACTATCAAAATGTAGGTCTCAAGTTCGAATCTCACAGGAGCTAAATCCGAGGGCCATAAAATCAAAGGTGCGATATCATAGGATTACCTATAAGTTCATATCTAAGATCCAATCCATACCTTTATTGAAGTTAGAATAATAAGAACATAGAGCCCCATAACATTTTATGGTGGATATCATCCCCTGTAATCATGATAAAGGAATGTTCGTCGTCACAAGGTCGTTATTAGATCATAGGTTCATTCAACGCAGAATTAGGTGTAAATATAAGGGCCGTTCACACAATCTTATTGTATTACGGGTTTATATAAATAAAATATTTTTTGTTTGGATGTTTCCAATTGAAAATTCCTTACCATCCCATTACCCGAACGGCTAAGCAGAGGTGTACTTATGTATTGTACACCCTCATTTCAAGCCAGCCCGTTGCCATTAACCGGACACAAATCCATCTACTGAGAATTTCGTAGAAAAAAAAAACATAAACTCTGCCCGACCCGGAAATCAAACCCAGGGCCCCTAGACAATTCACATCTTCAGTATCGGACCTAGACGATTCACATCTTCAGTATCGATGACGAAGTTAGATATCCGAAATATATGGATTTGACAAAATTTCATCACGTGACATATCGAAAGATTATGCCAATTCCATACATTTCAGATTAATGTTTCGTTTTCGATATAGAAATGTATCCGAGCACCCTAAACCGACGGTCATGCATGAAGAGATTAATGAATGTAGATGAAGCGAAAGTAGTGTGCCAGGATCGTAGCAAGTGGAAATCTATAGTCTCTGCCTACCCCCATGGGAGACAGGCGTGACAATATGTATGTATGTAAATGTAACATTATCTAGGCCCCCATGACCCCTAGCGTAGCGATCACGCTTAGGACCACTAGACTAGTAAGGCAGTTAATATATATTTTTTTAATCTGTAGGTTTATTGGTAAATTGTGTAGGTATTATCACAATAAGACAGTGACGGATAGTCAATTTTTATTCTAGTTTAGCTTAGAATTCACTTAAACCATATTTTGTAACAAGATGGTGAGAGTTTAGTTAAGGTGTGAACGTGATGCTATTTCAGTAAATCTAATAAGGTTGTATACCGTAATTAAAGTAGGGTGTCCACGATTTTCTTTTTGGTTGGATAATCCAGATATAATTATATACCGGTTTCTAACAGTACTGTTAAGTAACAAAACATAATTATCTTTAGATAAAAATAACTACTTGTTAATCATTTAATAATATTAATATTATCGATACAATGCTAAAGGATTTCCTTTATACGAATTAGTAAAAAAAAGATATATTTTTTTTGTTGTGCCTTCCTCTTGCAACATTCATATCCAACATTCTAACTGATCTCTCATTATTTATTCTCCTGATATATTTCACGTCATGTTCGGATGAAAATGTGCACTCTTTGATATCACAATTTTATAAAAATTATATTGTGTCTTTCCGTTTGACATAGAATAACACAAAGAACCACCAAATGAAGATAGACCACCAAGTAACGACTGCTAGGTTGCATGCAGGCAGTATAAACCTTTGGTTGATATAGTGATCAACACTGACGGGTTTCGATAGTACACTAATACTAATAAATAAATACTATCTAGTTGGCAGTTTTAACATGAATTTGTCCCGCAAAATCAGATACATGGTCACCCGACGCATATAAAGCAATTTGGCAGAATTAAACAATAAAAAGTTACTTTTCCAAATTGCGAGGTGACTTTCAGTTGAAATAAAAGTACGGAGTTTAGTTCTAATACAGGGTTTTTGTGATAAATATAAAACAATATTGCGTGGTTAAAGCCATGAATTATTAAATTTTAGCTCGTAGAGTAAACGCCCTATGTTAAAGTGACCTGTAAATTATAAGGTTGGAAGGTTACTTTATTTTTAAATAATATAAAATATAATAAAAAAAATACACAGGGTAGATTTTTATCCTGCCAATGTGCTATATTTTTGGAACGAACAGATAAAAGTGCTTAATCTTATACATATTAATTTGGTTTACCAAACTACTGTTATCGAAAAGAAAACTACGTCACCGATTACCTCATGATGCTAATGATGAAACAGTGGTCGTAAGCACGACTGCTACGCTAAAAGTCCCGGGTTCGATTTCCAGGTCGACAGTGTTGTTTTGTGTCCGGTTAATGGCAAGAGTTCGGCAACGCGCGAGTGGTACCCCTGGTATTGCAAATATCCATAGACTACGGTAACCATTACCATCCGGTCGGCCGTATGCTTGTTTGCATCCTTAGTAGTATAAAAATGCTTGCCCCCTATTTACACGGGAACAAAACATACCGACCGTAAATCTCTACCTAACCCTTTGGGGTACAGGTTGTACAACCTGGGGATCGAACCCAAGACCTCTAGCGTAGCAGTAGCAATTGGGACCACTAGACTAACGAGGCAGTCAGACTGAGGCTTTAAATTACCATCGCACCTAACCCTATGGGGTAAAGGTGCGATGGTGATTTAAAGCCTCAGTCTGACTGCCTCGTTAGTCTAGTTACCATCGCACCTAACCCTTTGGGGTACAGGTGCGATGGTGATTTAAAGCCTAATGACTGCCTCGTTAGTCTCGTGATCACAATCGCAACTGTTACGCTAGAGGTCTTGGGTTCGATCCCCAGGTCGAGCAAAGTGTTATTGGGTTTTTCTATGAAATTCTCAGTAGCAGCTCGGAGTCTCGATGGCAATAGGCTCACCCCTATTACATGGGACCTAAACATACCGGTGAACTGTGGGTGTACTACATTAAGTACAACTCTGCCTAACCCTTTAGGGCGTGATGGCATTTTAAAGATCCAATAGTGTGACGGATATAATAGGTCAATAATAGGGAAACGAGCCAATTTATACGCAAAGGTACTCTAACAGCGTAATAACCCTCTCGTGCGATGAATCCTTGCGCCCTAGCCAAATGGCGTACATCGTAACAATGTCATCCACACAAATTTGATACAACATTGTCTTGGCAAAGTTGGGCTATTTCCGGAACTCACTGCAGCATTTAGCGGTATCGATAAAGGGTTTAATATTTTAATTAGGCTCTTTGTTTCAAGGGAATTTGTAAGCAAACTGGTTCCGTTAACTAAGTAATCTGTTGACAGCTAATTAATTCACGCGAGATCCCGTCTAAAATTACAGCGACCTGTTTCCCTAGATACAATTATTAAGTGTACAAGATGATATTTTGATCACTGATCCAATTTGTTAACGGTAATAGGATATTTATGATTTTGAAAAAAACCCTAAATTAGTTGAAGACTTTTTTACTCTTACGCTTTTTTGAAAAAAAATATGCTTATTTTTCGTAAAATAATAATTGATATAACTAAACTCATTTTGCCCACAGCTGTGCAAATGGTTCCACTCGAATTATTATGGGTGATAAGCACATTGTTTGTGAAATGAATAAAATAAATGAATTTATATCCAATAGTTCCGAACGAAAATAAAAATTATACTAATTTTTCATAAAATATTTAATTATCAATACTCAGCCCAATTTTCTTTGGATCATGTTCTCAAATTGAGAATGTTAAGGTAATATTTTTCTCAATAAAACCTCAAGTAAAATATACAAAACGAAAACGAAAAAAATATTCAACATTAGCTTAAAATACAACGCCTTACAAAGAAAAGGGTTGAGTGGGTTCAAATGAAGTCCTAATTGCTGTACCCTACACTACCCGCTAGTCAAATTGCCTCATTATTGTTTTTCATTTGCCATACGGAGTTTGCCAGCGTGCAAATAACGGATCTTTGCCAAGCCGGCAAAGGACCTAATTTGTGGGATTGTGGCTGGGTAGGACCGTAAAGATAGCCCCAACATTAAAGGGTTGATTGAATGTAGTTGTAGATATTTTCAGTTGTGTTGTTATTAAGTTGTTTTAGGTCTATAAATGAAAAGTTACAAAATACGAAGCCATAAAAATCACTCAAATCTGGGCGGTTACTAATAATAAATGATAATAGCAAAGAAAAACAATAATACTACCTAGACTAGAGAAATAATCTTGACACAATCATATCAAGTATTCATTTTATTTATCATAATATATATACCTAATCATAATCTTATCAAGATTAACACAATCACCCTGTATTCCTCAAATTTAAATATTGTATCAATATGTATAATGACTGTGGTTGTACTATTTAATAAATTTATAAATAAATTTGAACTGGTACGGTGTATATATTATGATCCCATGTAATAATTATATGGGCTCTAGTACAATCTCCGAGCTACTAATGCCTCATTAGTCCCGTGGTTTTTAGCGCCACTGCTACGCTAGAAGTCCTGGGTTCAATTCCAGGCCAAGCAAGAGTTATTAGGTTTTTCTATGAAATTCTCACTAGCAGCTTAGTGTTTGAATGTGTACCTGGTTAATGGCAATATTAATGCGTGGGTGTACATTAGTATACCTTAGCTAACGCTTCGGGGCATACAGGCATAATAGTATGATATATTATGAGCTGCTAAGAGTATATAAAGAGAAAATATCAAGGAAAGTAATCTTAATATTGTATTAAGTTATGTTGTAATTAAATTTTGGAGATGCTCAGCTTTGATAAGGTTTTAGAGAAGGTAATAAGTGTAATACTAATCCTGCTAATTACAAGCTTCCACATACAAGAACTTCTTAGAACCAATTTGTATGTAGGTATGTTACAGAATATTAATTAAAATGAAAGATCAAGTACGATCAGGTTATTAAACTTTACTAACAACGTGAGTAATAAAATGTTACCTTAAACCGTATTATCTTACTAATTAATTAAACTGCTTATGATTTAACATAAAAGAAAATGATATCTTATATATGATAAGATTTTATTAACTAAAGAGCAGTTGTGAATAAATATTAGCCTAAATTCTCAACACTTACGTCGGACACAGAACAACATTTCGATAGGTAACTTAGATCCAAAAAGGCGAGGCCAAATAAATACACATAATAAATGGAAACAGGGAGGGAAATAATCAGAGAAGGGGAAGAAGAATAAGGAAAGAAGAAGGAAAGGAGAAAAAGGGCCTCCGGCGCTGTATACTTCAGGTCGATATTTTACTCACAATGTGCTCCAAAAGCGTAGGATGATTACATCAAAGGTATTTCTAAGATTAATTTGTATAATCCTATGTCAGTTGTGAATGTATCAAAGATCTTAAGCCTTCTATATTTAGTACAAATGTTAGTATAATTATCATAAACTACATATACATATACTGTATATGTATATGAAGGTATAGAAATAGGCCTTCGTAAGTATTTTTAATGTAGTTATAACGATTTATTTTGACTGCATATTGGGGCGTTGCGATTAAGGATGTCACCTCGCCGCCACGGTTGTGCCTGGTCTCGTGGTTTTTATTCCCATCCGAGGCAAGTATCTGTGTATTCCACGGATATTTGTTTCAAGTTTGAGTGTACTTTATGTCCGTTAGTTAATTGATGTCCCCCGCGATACATGGCTCGTTCCTTAGAGCGGAAGGTGTATAAAAATAAATATTTTGCAATAGCATCTGGCGAGACCAAGATATCCTTTTATAAGTTTTTTTTAAACCTAGGCAGCTGCATAATTTCCGAAAAACGTATCCGTTTAAAATAACCTCCATTAAAATATAGCCTTGTTAGCCATAGGACCTATCCGGATAACTCTGACCAAAAATTTACTTTAAACAGAAATCAATTTTCCAAATGATTAACATTAAACATTGGCATACTGAATTCATTGTTGACATATCATTATTTTATTGGTCGATACTTTACGCGGCTCCACCATATTCTGATTCAATTTCATTGCACAACATTAAAGCTTGTATTTTGTTTTTTTTTTGTTTTCAGTGTGTACTTTGTGTGAATTTTTGACATGATTAAATAGTATCTACATTGAAGACCGTCATCATCATGCATGTATTCCCAGAAAGCTTAAAATGTTGTATTGTCATACATTATATAAGACATACATAACACACCTTCACGCCGGTGTTCAGAGGCGAGAGATATGTACACCCACGCTTCGCCGGTATGTTTAGGTCCGGGCACAAATCCAGACTCCGAGCTGCTATTGAGAATTTTATAGTTTCAATAACACTTTGTTTGACCTGGGAATCTTCAGCGTAGTCGCACTTCGGACCACTAGACTAATGAGGCACTCAAGGGCATTTTTGTCACAAATTTTATAGTTGAAACAAATTTTATAGTTGAAACAAATTTTATAGTTGAAACAAATTTTATAGTTGAAACAAATTTTATAGTTGAAACAAATTTTATAGTTGAAACAAATTTTATAGTTGAAACAAATTTTATAGTTGAAACAAATTTTATAGTTGAAACAAATTTTATAGTTGAAACAAATTTTATAGTTGACCGAATTCTTGCCTCGGATTATTTTTCTAATTCACTTATATCTAACTAAAATCTGGTGGCGCGTATGTCGTTGCTGCCAAGTCACTATTAAGATACGGCTTAACCATCTTTTCGATTCGTACCTATAGGCCTCCATTGGCTTATTTGCTTTTTCCGGTCTTGAACTATTCTCATCTCTCATTCGTTTCTATTACACCTTTACTGGAAGCAAACTTGAGGCGTTATCAAGCCCCGGTAACTATCCAGAATTAATCTAGAAACTTGAAATTGAATTTATTGCAATGCGTAGTATCAAGACATAAAAAAATCCTCGTCAAGCGCCATATTGTAGACACAATTTAAAATCTATTGTATTGCCTTCATGAGACCGCTACGTGCGTCAGTGAAATATGTTAAGATTTGAAGATACTTGTATTTCAAATATTAAGGTTAATAACAGGAGAGTTATGTTTTAACAAGAGGAGAGACACAGCTACACATCAAGGTATACAAATTCAGTTTAGACTGACCTCGCATTGTAAAGGCTTTCCGTACATTTCAAGGCCAGCATATACTGGTTAGTATAGCTTACTGTGTATCCGTGCGTACGATACTTAAGAAAATTTCCACATTAAGTAATTTGTTTTAATGTGATGTTATTTATTTGAAATAATAATGTTTCCTTGACTTTACTTTACTTAACTTTTATCTTTTATCAATAAAGAATCTGTATATTTTTCCTTGTCCGGAATAAGTATCAGTCTTGTTACTTGTAATTTTATCATACTTACCTAAAAAAGCTGGAATAAACAAAATAACAATGATACTCGCAATCTTACTTAGTACAGTCGTCAGTACATCAAGTTATACAAAACTGTCAAATTTCTGCAAATGATTTTAAACCTTAAAATGTTGAAGATTAAGTTCAAAATCAACTGTGAAAAATTGACATTTTGTGGTAATTTGATGTGCTGGCGACCGCACCTTAAGTTCATGAATATTAATTAACATTGTTATGCTTATTTTTTATTATTTTTTAGCATTAAATATTGCGAAATTTTCACAAAGAACTGAATTTTCTAATTAAAGAAAATTTCTAGTGAAAGAAAAATTCGATCTCAGGCAGGGTTTGAACCTGCGTCTCTCTGGTTAAGTACACCAGACGCTTTACCAACTAAGCTACCGAGACCACTGCCTGTGATGTCGAATTTCTCTTCCACCTTCTACGTCTTGAGGCGACGTCGGCACCATCTATTGAAGACATTACTATGTCTTTCAACCAACACGACTGCCTTTACAGGTAGTTCAATGTCGAACGATGTTGCCTTACCGTATTATGCTTATTTTTTATTATTTTTTAGCATTAAATATTGCGAAATTTTCACAAAGAACTGAATTTTCTAATTAAAGAAAATTTCTAGTGAAAGAAAAATTCGATCTCAGGCAGGGTTTGAACCTGCGTCTCTCTGGTTAAGTACACCAGACGCTTTACCAACTAAGCTACCGAGACCACTGCCTGTGATGTCGAATTTCTCTTCCACCTTCTACGTCTTGAGGCGACGTCGGCACCATCTATTGAAGACATTACTATGTCTTTCAACCAACACGACTGCCTTTACAGGTAGTTCAATGTCGAACGATGTTGCCTTACCGTATTATGCTTATTTTTTATTATTTTTTAGCATTAAATATTGCGAAATTTTCACAAAGAACTGAATTTTCTAATTAAAGAAAATTTCTAGTGAAAGAAAAATTCGATCTCAGGCAGGGTTTGAACCTGCGTCTCTCTGGTTAAGTACACCAGACGCTTTACCAACTAAGCTACCGAGACCACTGCCTGTGATGTCGAATTTCTCTTCCACCTTCTACGTCTTGAGGCGACGTCGGCACCATCTATTGAAGACATTACTATGTCTTTCAACCAACACGACTGCCTTTACAGGTAGTTCAATGTCGAACGATGTTGCCTTACCGTATTATGCTTATTTTTTATTATTTTTTAGCATTAAATATTGCGAAATTTTCACAAAGAACTGAATTTTCTAATTAAAGAAAATTTCTAGTGAAAGAAAAATTCGATCTCAGGCAGGGTTTGAACCTGCGTCTCTCTGGTTAAGTACACCAGACGCTTTACCAACTAAGCTACCGAGACCACTGCCTGTGATGTCGAATTTCTCTTCCACCTTCTACGTCTTGAGGCGACGTCGGCACCATCTATTGAAGACATTACTATGTCTTTCAAAAAATCTATCTCTAGTCTATCAAAATAATAAAAAATAAGCATAATACGGTAAGGCAACATCGTTCGACATTGAACTACCTGTAAAGGCAGTCGTGTTGGTTGAAAGACATAGTAATGTCTTCAATAGATGGTGCCGACGTCGCCTAAAGACGTAGAAGGTGGAAGAGAAATTCGACATCACAGGCAGTGGTCTCGGTAGCTTAGTTGGTAAAGCGTCTGGTGTACTTAACCAGAGAGACGCAGGTTCAAACCCTGCCTGAGATCGAATTTTTCTTTCACTAGAAATTTTCTTTAATTAGAAAATTCAGTTCTTTGTAACATTGTTATCTTCAGACATCGTGTTACTGCTTTATAAACTTGAAGTGGTCGCAGTTTGTTCTTATTCGGTAACCTGAGTATACTTTTGCCTATAAGTACTCTCTTCTTATTGACGACTACTGTCTAGTTCTCCTAAGCGCAACTGCAACGCTAGAGGTCTTGGGTTCAATGCCCAGGTTGAGCAGTTGTATCGGAATTTTCTATGACATTCTCAGTAGCAGCTCGAGTTCGGAATTGTGCCCGGTCAATGGCAATAGGGTCGCCCCATAATAATGAAAATGAAATAATGAATAAAATAATGTTATGTCTAAAACAGTTTCGGATGCAAATCCAGACTCGGAGCTGCTACTGAGAATTCTGTAGAAAAACCTATTCTTAAAACTTATTCTGTACACTTTCTTCGACCTGGGTGTTGAACCCAGGGCCTCTAGCGTAGCAGTCGCGCTTAGGACCACTAGACTAATGAGGCAGTCTTTGTTATCAACGTGAGGCTAAAGCGTCAGCTTTGGGCGCGAAATACAAATCGTTGTTTTAATCGCGATTTTTAAGCAAAAAATTTAATACTCAATCGTAAATAAATTATCGTTGATATCGCAATTTTTACTGCCATGTACAGTGGGTTATAGCTGTTACCTGACCCACCGAGACCCCGCTGTCCCATCTAGGGTGGGTCAGGTAATAGCTATAACCCACTGTACCTACCTACTACATACCTAGAAAGTATTGCAGCCGAATAATTTGCGAAAAACCAAAAAAACATTTGAATTTCACGCCCGAGGCTGACGCAATTAGCCTTAAGCCTTTTTTCTACACTATGATTCAACAGATAAAAAAAAAACATTATAGCTACTAAAAACTCACCAGATAATGTGTTTGTACGACGACCGCCCTGAAAACTATGGACGCATCTTGAACTCTAGTCTCCAGTGGCTTTTCCGCGAACTTTGGACACTGACTGTCACAAACTATTGTCCTGCACAAGAACAAAACAACCAACAGCAGATCTCTGTTCGTGAATCTACCCATTGTTGGCCACAACATTGCTGAACCCATTTTGAACTGTAACTTGTTTTAAATAATTCACATTTTTCTATGGCACGTCCATCGCACGACACTAATTCTCTTCACTCGCCTTTTCCTCTGATGTTTCCGGACTTGCATTTTTTATCTGTAACAAGAGGAAAATGTATTATTAATGATGTTTTAACGAACTGCTTATGGGTCTTGCAAGTATGAGAGAGTCTGGGTTCCATTCCCAGGTCCTCCAATAGTCATGCTTGATTTCTTAACATATTATGTAGAAGTTCGAATTTCGGTTAGGCTACCTCTGTCTCTATCTTTCTTAAAAATAGTAGCCAAGTCTAAGCGTTATAATTACTTCAACGGTGAATTTTGTAGCAATATTAACATTTTATATAAAAAATATACAAATCTTATTTCTAATGTTTTTTATAACAAAAAGATCCAACAAAAGTCTCCGTAAAGACGTCCCCAATTAAGAATATTTTTCAACAAAGTAAATTATTAACTTTTTGAAACTATTAATGACTTCAAACAATTAAAATAAACATTAATTAACGATTCTACGTATAACGAAGTAGAAAACTTAACTACAAAGTTTTAATATAATTGGCCACATGAAATACTTCCATAATTATTAACGACGAATCTATAATTATTGTTCGCTTACACTATAATTTAAACTTTGTTTCATTTCGATATACAGACAACATCAAATATTAAACCGAAACTATATTCAATACCATTACATACCATTACCCCTGTATTCCCCGAAGGGTTTTAGGCAGAGGTGTACTAATGTACACCCACATTTCGCCGGTATGTTTAGGTCCCATGTAATACGGTGCGAGCCTATTGCCATTAACCGGGCACAAATCCAGACTCCGAGCTGCTACTGGGAATTTCATAGAAAAACCGAATAACACTTTGCTTGACCTGGGAATCGAACCCAGGACCTCTAGCGTAGCAGTCACTAGACTATCGAGGCAGTCACTATATTCAATTGTTCATAGATATCTACACTGCTAAAAAAAAATTAACTTTATTTTGACGGCATAAAATATATTGTTAAAATGACAGCTGCTGTGTACTGTGGAAAACATATTTTGTGCCATTGAGATATTATCTCTTCAACCCATTTGCAGTCCCACTGTTGGGCACGGGTCTCTTCTCAGTGTGAGGGCTTAGGCGTTTACGATATAGTCCACCTCGCTAAGCTACTGCGACTTGGCAGATTTCATACGCCAAATATCTCAAACAGGATATCTCACGAAGTCACGATGTTTCCTTCACAGTTTTAAGGAAGTGATAATAGTTAATCATTAATACGCGCATGATTACCTACGAAAAGTCAGAGCTGCGTGCATTGAGATATAACAATTTTAATTTATTACTTGGTCCTATCAATCTGTACGTACGGCTACAGATCAAACTATGCCAATCCAGTTTAGGTGAACGATCCATAAGGATTTTGCGTACTATAAAAAAAAGGCGAAAGCATTCCAGCCCCAGTTGTGACCACTAGGGTACAGGGGTAGCAATAAAGGTAAAATAGGTAAGCCCGATATTAACTCTTAATAATTAATTTTCTATTAGACGGCGCCCGTTAATTAGAGATGCTTGACAAAATTAAAATTAGTAGAGGCGGCACTCTCTTGTATGTAATTACAACATGGTTCCGTATATAATTAATATGTTATACCTACGTTGTTTTATTAAACTGAATTTTGTATCGAAGTTAAAGTGAAGTTCTTGCTTGATATGTCACCGGAAAATTGAAGTATTTTATAATTATTAATCGAACGAAATATTGTTGAACAGACAATAAAATTACAATATCACTAATTAAATTTTTGATACTTTATAATCTAAGGTTACTTTCCGTACAATAGGGGCGAGCCTATTACTATTAGGTACTCGGTCACAAATCCAAACACCCAGGTACTATTGGAAATTTCTTAGAAGGCCTAGTAACTCTGTGCTCGACCCGGGAATCGAATCCATAAACTCTAATTTACTCTAAACTAACGAGGCAGATCTCATACATACATAATATAGGTACCATCAGGCCTGTTTTTCCTAAAGGGTTAGTCAGAGGTGTACTAATTATCGTACACTCACCATCAAATATATCGAAGGGAACAGACTGTTTATAATTATCTGAGCAACTATACTTTGTCCATTATGTGAACCGTTTTTTGACAGATGCCTTACAGCGTAGCTGTTCCAGATTACGTAAAAGTTAACTTTGAAATGCGTAACAAAATTAATGTATTATCTGCCTTATGTTATTCAATTATCTTAATTATGATTCCTTGCAGACATTATAATACCTACCATAAATGTAACGGATTTTCCAAAAAAAATGATTATTGTTAAGCGTATTTAATTTAGTTACATTCTACCACATTCTACCGTGTCTAGTGATGCAATCGAATGTATTCGCTGCAATCATTTTGAACACTGACATTATCAGTATCGGAAAATGGCATCCACTCTGACATCAATAAAATATAAATTAAACAATATTTTTGAAAAGAAATGGATGGAAAATGAATATTATATAAAAATTAATACAATAGAAGAATATTATAATATTTATTTATTATTGGTCATCGTTGCACCATTTTCTATTCGACAACCAAACAATCGATTATAATCAATACTAGACAGTAATAAAAGTGTCAATAATCGGATCGATAATCGCAATATTAAGTTCCTGCAATCACTAGTTCCATCCTGCAGTCAAAAAGTGCTTTACCTGGTGGACAAGGTATAGGGAGGGTTCATTCTAAAACATCCTTTGTGTCGCTGAGATATGGTTTAATTTTTTTAGTTGCTCAGATAATTATGAACGGTCTGTTTGCTCCAGAATATTTGATGGTGATTGTACACCCACAGTTCACCGGTATTTCTAGGTCCCATGTAAATAGTGTGGGCGAGGCAGATCTCAAAAAAATATAATTATCGTGTCATCGGGTAACTACCTAAATTGATTTTGCAATAGCTTTTATTTACGAACTAGTCTGTTTGCACGCATTCACGTCGAATAACGCCATAAATATTGTACGCAAAATCAAAATTAATAGTTTACGACCAAAGCAAATGGACATTTTAATCGATTGTATATTGAAACGGGTGATACATATTTGATTGAAAACAGACTATTGAGAATGAAATAATGACGTCACTTTGACTTAGAAATTATCATTATTATTTGCTCATATTCGTGCACTGCTGGACGTAGGCCTCTTTAAAGTAACCCCAGAGAGAATTTGAATGTGGAAGGAAAATTCGACATCACAGGCAGTGTTCTCGGGAGCTCAGTTGGCTAAAGCGTCTTCTTAAAAAAAGAAGTTGGATTATTGAATTAAAGACTGATATGATAGCCTGAAAAACGACTACTTTTATAAATAGAAGTGCCAAAGAATGGTCTATAGAAAAACATAGTCATAACCATTACAGCACCCAGCATAGTTTTATGTCTAAGTCGTTGAACAAATTTTATATTCGATTTCATAGAGTGGTTGTCAGGCTTTGTGGACTTCTGACTCACTAACGATTGTCATAGGTGTTCGTATGATAACCGGGATCGATGACATGCTTTCCGAGGCAAGAAGGGGTCTTGATGTGTTAGCAACGATCACTCATTCACGGGCTGACTGCAGCAGGCGCTGCTTAACCTTGTAGATTGTCTTGTAGTAGTTGGTCAGCGCAAATATCCCCTCCACATTTGTCTAACTTTGACAAACCTTTGTCTCAAAAAGAGCTAACAAATAGTTACCTATGTAATTAAGGTAAATAACAATTACTGATTTATTATTAAACTCTCACTTACCTATTGCGAAAAACAAAACATATACGACCTTAAATTTAAATTCCACATACCCGCCCACTGAAACAATTTATAAATAAATTGTACCTTACATCGAAATTAAATAACACAAAAGGTATTACTGTAATAAAGACAGTGTTCAGTACATTTCACTCGACTGTCGACGATGACAAGGGTACTGTTTCTCAGTTATATGTGTATTCTTGCATAATTAACAGTAATAATTTGACGGTAGCCGAAAAGAGGTCGAGGTGAATTAAAGGTTTTATGTTCATAGCCAGTTTTATTTACTCATGTTTCTCGCAAGAGAATTATGATCTTCAAGATGTTTCAAACATCAAGGCTTACCTTGAGAAATATACTTACTTAAGTAGGGATTATGATGTCTGTTTGATGGGATATAAGATGTTACGAGTGTTTTTTTTTTTCATTGCCTTTAGTATTAGCAAAGAAATAATCGATCCGACGGCATTGGAACCCGTGAAAGAAATAAAACTTCACCAAATGCCTCGTGTAATAATTTTTTTTTTTTTGTTCGAATATGTTATTTTTACATTGTGTTTTAGCATTTTAAGTATTTCTGTGCGGAATACGATGAAAATTGTGCATTATAGGTGGGTAACAAGATGTATTTTCTCCTGTAGTGAGGAAAAACTCATCGACTACGATATAGTCTACACTAAATACACCTATCGTTGGGTTAGTTACGATTTAAAAGTGCTTTAAGGAACTTACAGTTTATTATTTAGGGCCTTACGTTGCCTCAAAAAATATAAATAAAACATTTTAAGCCCACATCATAGAAATTTCTTGGTGCTTTATAATAAAGTGTTCAATCACATTATTGCTTGATCCTCAACAGTAACACAATTAATCCATTTCGCTAGTAAATAAGCAATAGTAAATCCTTGTATGTATAACAAACAATTGAAATCCCTACAACTACCAAATTTGTTGACAATGCCATTACAGACGATCATTAAAGAGGATAAGCTCCATCTGCAAAGCACAGTAATCCTTCAAACACGGCCTACGGATTCTGTATCCTGTTATATGAGCCCTTAAGTCCCAAAGAGTGCCACTCCCCTCCTCATATTCAGAGATAAACGAAAGCCTTACAGCTGTGCTAATAATATTCTAGAGGTTTCGTGTTTCGAGATTTAGGCAATGTATGTCAAGTATATTTGAAATGTTAAGTGTGTTGGAAATGGTTAGACGGTTGGCAGAATTTATCCTAGTAAAATAAAGGCTGAAAATATTTGATAGGTACTTTTAGGTAAATTATATGAGTAGAACGAAACTACTACACTTATATGGAATATTGAAATTGATTTCATGTTTATTTATAACGCTAGGTATAGCAAAGCAGGTTAATATTTTAAAGGCATCTGAATTTAATCAATCAACAATAAATGAATGCGAATCAAGAATTCCACAATCCAATCTAAATATTCCAGAGATACAAATTGTATAAATAAACACATCACAATTCCATTTAGTCCTCATATTCCCTCGTCTTAAATCAAAGTCGTATCACAAAACCAAGTAATATCGTTCAATATATCAGCATTATTACTCTCACAAAGGCTGAGGACGTCATTTACCGATTCTGTTTCACTGGACAAGGAAAATTGATTTATTGCTGATACGAATGGCTTGCGGTATCTTGGAATGAGGGTCGTTTTTGAGAGCGTGTGTATCGTTTTTCTTTTGAGGACTCAAAGTGATGAAGTGACACTCAACGAACTCGAGAGATTTACTGTTTAGGTCAACTTTCTTTTGGATCCTACCTTGAAATATTATGTAAAGGTACTTAAATATTACTATCCATATACTCAGGCGGTGTGCTGTTTATAGAATTAGATAATTTTAGAGTAATTTAAAACAACAGGAAACGAAGACAGAACAATTCCAAGTCGTTGAAAGTGATAATGAAACTAATATTAATGTATTTTAAGCAGCATTTAATTTAAGAAAAGATGGAGCTTGAAACAGCACTTTAGTTGATGGTCCCCAAGGATATAGTATAATTATCTGTAAACGATAATTATGTATGTAATGACATCTTTATTAATTTGACTATAAATTTCTTTCATATATTTTTTTTTATGGGATAGCTCGGCAAACGAGCAGGCGAGCTACCTGATGGTAAGTAGTCATCGCCGCCCATGGACATCTGCAAAACTAAAGGAGTTGCAGATGCGTTGCCGAGCCCATTTAGGGAAAGGGAGGGGAAGGAGAAAAGGAGAAGGAAGGGGATTGGGGGAGGAATTGGGCCTCCGGCCCTCTCGCTCACCGAACGAAGCGCAGTAACGAAACGCTACTACTCAGACGTCGGTCTTCTGCGAGAGTGTGGTACTTCCCCGGTCAAGCCGGCCCATTCATGCTGCGAACAGCGTGGCTCTACCACAACAAAAGCAACATCTAAACTTCTTGTACCATGTATCTTGTAACGTATCTTAGCTGCCCAGTAAATTCGTATTTATTCACGTGATCAGAAACTTGGTTATATCTTGGGTCAATGATTTTGTATGTCTGTTCAACGTTATAATGGTTTAACTTCTGG
The DNA here is from genome assembly GCA_958496365.1 of Subacronicta megacephala. NCBI lineage: Eukaryota > Metazoa > Arthropoda > Insecta > Lepidoptera > Noctuidae > Subacronicta > Subacronicta megacephala. The sequence goes on from OY292524.1 coordinate 2,711,498, forward strand.
GCACGTTAGACGACAGATTAATGACACCTAAGGTGTGCAAATATTAGTTTCGTTTTAATAACGCTTTACATTCCTAATATTTCTTGAAATAGTATTTCCATATACATATTTTTTTTATTTTACAAAAATAAAAATAGATTTAAACTTTGCCTTGATTAAAACGCTACATGAATAAATGATCCTCATCAAATATTTCATGTGACTTGAAATCGAGCTGGTTTTAATTTAGACGACAAAGATAATTCTAAATAAACTGACGTGGGAAGATAAGAACTTACTTAATAAGATACAAGTACTCTTGTGTTACTTTGATTGCCTTTGTATTTTACTCGAAACAAGTATAAAAAACGAGCTCAAATTAGGTTCAACAGAAGCCATTCTAAAAGTAGATACAGAAATAAGATATCCTTAATATTGAAATGGAGGTAATGATACCAACAAACTCAATGATGAAGCCACAAAAATGTGAAATGAAATGAAATTTTCGTATGTTATATTATACTCGCGGGCTTTGGAAGCCAAAGAAAATCTTAATATACTATAACATTGGAAAAGTTTGATTGATTGTGTAGAAGAAATAGAACAAATTGGAACTTTATTGAAATAACTCGCAATACGTCCAAATTAATTGAATAGGTTTCTACAAATTCTGTCACAATTAATTATATTTTTATTAAAAGAGAGCTCGAGGCTGTAGTCATAAATACACTGGTTGACACATATTTCAGGTGAAGCTGCGCTTGCCAGGGTCATTATCTAGATGGGTAACATAAACCAAGTCAAGACCCTTAGTTTCTGACACTTAAGTGAGTATTAGACTTTGCAAAGAAACAATGTATCAACGATTTTATCAGTTTTTTTGTTAAACATGCCTGTATTCCGCAAAGGGCTAAGGCAGAGGTGTTCTAATGTACACCCACATTTCACAGTATGTTCGGTTTAGTTTAGGTAAGTCCCATGTAATAAGAGGCGAGCCTATTGCCATTCACCGGGCAATTCAATTCCAAACTCCGAGCTGCTACTCTGTATTTCAAACTATCAATAATACTTTGCTCGACCTGAGAATCGAACCCAAGACCTGGAGCTTAGCAGTCACGCTAAGGACCACTAGACTATTGAGGCAGTAAAATATTGTGATATTATTATTATTCAAACTATATATCCATGTCTCTGAATTTTGTAGCTAGCATGCAATTATTTATGTCAATTCCATTTAGGTCAAATGTTTTTATACATCACGAGACAAGATTTAATTCAACTACAACATTATAAGAAATCAAAATCAAGATGTGAATAAATGTTTTGAATACAATAATAAATCATTCAGAAGACATAGCCAAGTGGAAAAAACTAATGCAAAATAACCTCAAGCAACAAGGCGAGATATAATTGAACAAAAATATTAAAACAAACAAGACATTGAATACAAAACAAACAATAAAGAAAATAACCAACGATATTACAACAGAAGCGAATGAAAAAGATAAAATCGTATAGACAGACACACTCGTCGACGGCACAACACAGCTCAGCATATTTTTCAGTACATTAAGCAGTTGAGTTATATCCAAACAAATGGTCGGACAGAAGCATATGGAAGGAAATTAAACTAACATTTTTCAACATTAGGACGAGTTCAGAGGTTAACAGTTGTGGGGAAAGAGGGTTCCTGTATGATACCAGTAATTTGTTATGAGTTCTGACATATGCTTTGTTTGTTGTTGTTTAGATACGAGTATCATTGTTTTTTTTTTGTTATTGCTACTGAATTTTAGTTATCATCATTTGATTTACTTATATTTATTTAGTCACAAATCATTCATCACTAATATTCTTATCTTTGTATAGATATACTTTGAAAATAGATTTTGATTTACGAATGAAATATTTCAGCTCGGAGTTTGGGTATGTGCCCGGGTAATGGCAATAAGCGCACTCTTGCTTGGTACTTAAACATCCCGGCGATCTGTGGGTGCACTTTAGTACATCTCTACCTTACCCACAAGGAAATCAAGCATGATGCTATGTTATATTATGTAACACCTCAACCCCCCTACCTATAAAGTACAAGTTCTCCCCTAAATCGCTCCACTTTTTCTTCCCTGCTTAAAAAACGATGCGTCTGGTAGTACAAGTAAAATTAAGCCTGCTAATTTCTGAAACGCTGACTTAACGCATGTGAACACGCCGTTATAAATGGAGTGATTTAACTGGATAACGGACCTTTTCAGTGTAAATGTGAAAAGGGTTTTTGAGTTGGCAGTTTTCGTAAGGTACATATGGTTTTGACGCAAAAAAAAGTCTACGTAAAATTAGTTGAAATTATTTTTGGATAAGCTATTTCGTATGATGTTGTGTTATCTCGTAGTAGCTCGGGGACTAATGCATATTAATGACAGGGATATGAGCTTGTATTCTAACGAAACTTATTGACAAAATGAAGAGGAAGGGTTTTTATAAATTCTGGTCAGCCAGTGATTTGGATAGGTACAAGGACAAGGCCTTTCAAACTGGAACACAAAGGTGTTAGCCCATTATTGCAGAATGGCAGAATATAGTTTTGTTGTTCGTAAAATTCTCAAGGATAGTTAGTTTCCTCTAAGGTGGGCGGCAATGTCTTCCGGACACATATTGATTAAAAACACACTTGCCTTAAGGTTTACTTGTGACCTTGGAGATTGATAATATTCTCCAAGACCACATTAAGTAGATATTATCGCACGTATCAAAATAAAAACTTACATAAAAGCTAAAAATATAAGAAATCACTATAAAGAAAATACAAATTGAATTCAAACAAAGAAAACCTTATGTATCCCAAGTGTAAAGATATCTTCATTCAGTCGACCTTCATGATTCGGATTTCGAAACAAGACCTCTTTGTAATAAGAAAAAGGTTTTATGTAAGTTATGGAATAATCTATGAAGTGTGGATGTACTGTTGAGCTGAGAGTAAAACCTGGAATGAATTTATAAATTGAAATGAATTGGGAGTGTGAACAATATTCTTGTTAAATATTTACTTGCTAAGTTTGGCGCTTTAAATTATATATCATACTATTTTATCAATAAGAAACGCCAAAACGCGATAAGGCGTTAAGCGTTAGCGAGCACGCGAACTTTTTTATACATATTAAATATATTTTATTTAAATACGACGGGGTGATGGAATCTTTGATCGGTTTTCTTTTGCAAATACTTGTGGTCTCAAATTAGATAAACCTTGCAAAAGAAAACCGCGAAGCTTTTGAAATTAGAAAACACATATCATGAGAATAGAGAAGAGAAACACATTATCAATAGAGAAGACGACTAGATTTTACATTCTTTATATTGACGCGAAGTGGTAGTCTCTATAATAACCCTAAAATACTTTTAGGGTTTAACGGTAAACTTTAAATTGACAAGTCGCGATCGCAATAGGCCAATTTCGGTTACAGTGATAATACAGCCACAAACAAACAATAAAAAAAAGCGAAGCGACACACCCGCCATCCTGATGCACACAAATATTGGACTGGGTGTGTAATAATTTTTTAAAAGTAGCGTTTTGAAAGCTTTAATTGTATTTAAAAATAAAAAATGTATGTTTGCGGATACATTATATACCTATACACAATTTAAGACACTCCCAAAAATTTACAATATTTTTATTTAACGGGCAACACTACGACCTCAGCCTTAAGAATACAGTCTTAGCTTTAGCTCTACGAGAATATGTTAATGCGCTACCCGCCAGGTGGCACTACGTTCGTTGGTTCTCAAGACATTACATACATTCAGGATATATTTATTTTAGCGAGCGGCTTTTCTAACGTTTCCCGCCTTCGTTTGTAATTGGTAATAAATTTTAATGAGGCATTTACGTAGGTATATTAACGTGGTAGTTAGAAAGTTCTTGGAAATTAACTCCTATATTTTTTTAAAGTAAGTAGTACATTGTACCTATGTATGTTCTTAAAATCCATCATTACTAATAGGAAAGAAAAAAGACAGAAAAACAAAACCGATGTAGGGTGACAATCATGAATAAAAACCATTAAAATCATTCTATCTCTTAAGCTACCTAAAATCACAGATAACATACATGGGGACGATTCGAATGCCCCTCTATGAAAGGTATCTAAGATTTGTCTTTGGAAATCTCTTCTCTGGCCTAGCTATAACAGGAAGAGAATTTCTGCCATAGATACGTTATCATACTATATTCTATAGCAACCTTATCAAAACCACATGATCTACCTGGACTAATTGATGTAATCTCGGCAAATGCTCAGTTATCGAATTAATTGCTCCCAAGACCTTGTTTATCAGACCGTGAATAAATGATTATCTCCTAGTATGGGTCTGTAAGCTTATAGAGTGGTTTTCAAAGTAATAATAAACTGCTTTATTAGTCTAGAGATCCTAAGCGCGACTGCGCTGCAGGTTTGAGTTTGATTACCAGGTTGACCAAAGTGTGTCTGATTAGATTCAATTTATAGTTTATTTGTTTTATGATGTGGATTCTTCCACATAATTTCTTATTTTTAGGATGAAATTAAGTTCTCAGTTGCTGGGAACCTTTTGATTTTAATATTGACTTAAAGCTAATTCAGACATTAACCTTCAATGTTCTCACATCCTCATATTGCCATAATGTACCAGTTAAAAATGTTATACCTCTTATTTTAAAAGAGTGTCCATGGAGTTTCTTGCCGGATTCTTCTCCATAGGATTAACTTTTTGGAACCGTGCAACTAGAGTCATTACGTTTCATAAATGCTTGTAAATGCTTATTTGAAATAAAAACATTTGAACTTTGAACTTCGTGTTATTGGGTGTATCCATATAATTATATTATTTTTCACCCCCGCTTCACTGTAGCTCAATCAATATCAAATAAAAATGTCCCTATATATATTTTTTTTAGCAAATATAAATACAAGTCGGTTTTAATTTTCAAGTCAATCAATCGACTTCCTTTCAAATTTTGCGAGTACCAACATAATATGCAAGCTGATTTTTATATATATGTTATATAAAGAAAGGAGGCGCCGGCAAAACAAGCGGCGGTAGCCTAATGGCTAGGGCGTCGGACTTGCGATCATATGGTTGCCGGTTTAAACCCCACCCATTGCAATATCGATGTAAACCCACTCGTAACACAAGCATTCAGCTTAGCACGAAGGGTTAACAAGAATACTAGTAATGCGTGACCCACATAGAAAGCTTTTTTTTTAAGTCGATTATCAGAAGTTGGTGAACCCACCTTTAACCCAGCACTTAACTAATGTTATCTAAGCAATTGAATCTCTCAACGGATACCCTATTAACGCATGGATTGGTCTCACAACTATGTTTATAATCAGATCCTGAATAAATGATCATTTCCAATTACAGGACTGTTAGTTGATTTGCTAGATAATAATCTTTGCCACCCCGCAACTTTGTTATTTGCCTAATGGAGTGTAGATTTCGAAGAGATATTAAAACTTAGATTCAGGTAATACTGAAGGCTAAACCTACTATCTTAAACGAATTAATTAGTGTTTAAAACATAACATACCATCACGCCATCCCCTAAGGCTAACCCTTACCTGACCTTCTGTGTGCTTGCCATGAATAAAACACGTCCTGTAGCATCTTACCGATTCCGAATTGGGTATTTTTTCTCTTTGATGTCATTTCGCCAGATTTGAATACAGTTTCGGAGTTTCGATTGATGGAAACGAATGGAAGAAATATATTTTCTTTACCTCCAGTTTGCAAGACAATGACATGCCATAGCCTCATAACATACATACCATCACGCCTGTATTCCCCGAAGGTTTAGGCAGAGGTCTACTTAATGTACACCCACAGTTCGCCAGTATGTTTAGGTCCCGTGTTAAAGGGGGCGAGCCTATTGCCATTAACCTGACACAAATCCAGACTCCCAGCTGCTAAAGAGAATTTCCGACCCCCTACAACTTTACCTCTTTATAATATTATTATATAAGTATAGATTATGGGCCTTGAAACCCATAAATTCATAAATAAATAAAGTTATAATAAATGTGAAAATTCTGTTCTAATTTGATATATTTTTTTAATCATTTGATTTTTATTTATAGCAGTAAATGTAACATGTTATTTCAAATTGCTTATTTATATTGTATTATTAATATTTTATACAATAATAACCTAATTTACCTATGACCTACATAATATTTAATTTGATTTGAATTTCGGCAATATTCTCCAAATCGAATTCTTTAATAAAAAACAGGATTACAACTATATACGAAAATATAATTTATGGAACTACAAAGTTCCAATTTCTTTGTTCAAAGAGGTTGGCTTTTGTCTAGTTAAAATGTATACAAATTCAAATACTCAATTCGGAACATAGCTTAAACCGAGTCCGTAATTGGAAAGATTGCCAGAGGTTGGAACCTGACCGCATCCAGTTTTCTGTTTCCTTTCAATAATAATTTACGAGTATTTATGTCATTTTCAATATATTATTATGTACCTGCCTCGTTAGTCTAGTGGTCCCAAGCGCGACTGCTACGCTAGAGGTCCTGGGTTCGATTCCCAGGTCGAGCAAAGTGTTATTGGGTTTTTCTATGAAATTGCCAGTAGCAGCTTGGAGTCTGGATTTGTGCCCGGTTAATGGCAATAGGCTCGCCCCCTATTACATGGGACCTAAACATACCGGCAAAATGTGGATGTTCATTAGTACACCTCTGCCTAACCCTTCGGGGAATACAGGCGTGATGGTATGTTATGTTATGTTTATTATGTACCTAATGTTTAATCATGTAAATGTATCCAGACCTACATACGGTGCATAGGTTTTGTTGTTGTTTAAAATGCTTTAGAGAAGTACCTACCACTCGGGACAATAGTAGAGTAATTCCTTAGTACTTACTTATTTATGATTATTCGGTATTTTTATACACTTATTTTTTATATAGGTATAATATTTTGGAAGCGGCGGTAGCCTAATGGCTAGGGCGTCGGACTTGCGATCATGTGGTTGCCGGTTCGAACCGTACTGCGTAGGTAGTGCAATGCGTGGGCATTGCACTACCTACGTGAACCCACTCGTAATACAAGCATTTAGCTTAGTACGAGGGGTTAACAAGAATACTAGTAGGGTTAGTAATGTGTAACCCACATTGTTAGTAAGCTTTATTTAATAATAAAAAAAATAGGCTCAAAATTAGAGTTTTTATTACCCTACTTTTTTGGATTTACCATCCCCCATATTAAAATGATAAATAAAGAATATGACCTACCTAACCCGGACCCTAATAAAGAAACGATTGGCGCATAGTTTATCAGAATCAGATGATTAGTTTTGCCGCTACAGTGAAACACACGTTAATGCCAACATACACATACCTACTTATTTTAGCTTTTTTATTTTAGACACGCTCTAAAAACTAGATAATTCGATAAAGCTTTTTAGATATGCGTGAGCTCGTTTGGCATTTTATTGTTTGTTACTGATATTCTCATTCATATGCGCGCACGAATTGTGATACTATTTCATACCATCACGCCTGTATTCCCCGAAGGGTTAGGCACAGGTGTACTTAATGTACACCCACAGTTCGCCGGTATGTTTAGGTCCCATGTAATAGGGGGCGAGCCTATTGCCATTTACCGGGCACAATTTTATAGAAAAACCTAATAACACTGCTCGACCTGGGGATCGAACCCAAGACCTCTTGCGTAGCAGTCGCGATTGGGACCACTAGACTAACGAGGTAGTCAGTGATACTATTTCGATTCAATTAATTCATCTATTTTGCTTTGAAGCGTACCTAACTTAAAAAAGATCAATGCAACAAAATATTCATGACATTGAAGCAATACTACTATATGATCCCAACTATCGTAATAAGTATATAAAAATTGGTGAAAATTTAGCTGTATAATGGTGAAAAAAATATTAAATTCGAATTAGTAGGTGCGGAATTTATCGAGTACAAATAATAAAAAAACCTTATTGCATAAATAAAATATATTATAACGAAATAAATCTGGGAATTGCATCTCTGACTATTAATTTGTGTTGTGTAAGGCTCAATCAAATATCTTATCTTTTTTATTTGTCAAACATATTTTTTTATTATTTTTAACGAGTGTGGAACCTAAGATAGAAACACGCTTGTACGATACCACTGCATACAGAAAGCAAAGTTAATAGAAATCTCTGTTCCTAGACAGCACGTTTCGCCGAAATCTTTTTTGATAGAATCCACTGTTTCCAGATATCTCGGTTCACAGAAAGTACCTTGGTGGTCACAGTTCTAACCTAACCTAACCGATACCTGTATTTAGAATTTTGCGGCGTACTTTTCGCTTCTTTAAGATAGGAAAGGAAATAAATAATAGGCACCTTCTGTGAACCGAGGTATCTGGAAACAGTGGATTCCATGAACAAAGGTTTCGGCGAAACGTGCTGTCTAGGAACAGAGATTTCTATTAACTTTGCTTTCTGTATGTACTGGCATCGTACAAGCGTGTATCTCAGGTTCCACACTGATTTTTAACAGATATTAATTCTTAGATCTGACTTTTCATTTTTTAATAAAATAAAACATTTTGCTCTTTCAACACAGCACTTCATTCTAATAACATTATTTGGAAATTTTCAGAAATATCAGCCCCAATAAATACCTAGCCTAATGTAACTAAAATAAATATCGTAAAATTTTACTCTTAGGCAAGTAATATACATTGTTTATTACAAGTTTTAAGCTTTTACGAGAACCTCATTTACCTTAATTGTAAATAAATAAACCGAAATTGCTGATCATAATGGAAATTTCTTGTTTTAATTGCCAAACCAATCATAGTTTCTATCAGATTTAGTAAATAAATTTTAAATTGCCTACATAATGCGTAATGGTTTTATCATTTATAACTCTTTTTACTGCAATAAATTCGTTATATATAGGTACAGGTATATATTTAATTTATTTCATTTCATTTATTAATTTTATCGAAGTAATTTTAACGCATTAGTTGTGGTACAGACACAAATCTCAATTGTAGGTATTTTTAACATTGAATGTTTGAAGATAACAAAAAATATTAAATAAAATCCGTCTAAAATAAAATTGTAATTTATGAAATGGATTTTATTAATTTTATTGCTGTTTCAGTTTCGCTGTATATATAAATACAAATGTATAGGTTTTAAATCAGTCAGATAACACTTTTTTCTTATGTATCAGTAAACCAAATACCATTCAGATATTTTTACTATAACTGTACACTAAACAGTCATCATTCATCAGCTCCTATTCACGATACGTTCAAAATTGTAATTTATATCGTTGGAATATAACACAAAGCCTTTTGGGGGTATTCAATAACTTTTTCAATTATTATTATACATCGGCTGAACTTTTACAACGGTACACGCATAAACGTTTTCTGCTTATAATACGGTCTCAAAATCAGTTTTGTTTTGCAAATTTTCGCTTTTGAGGACAATGGAAGCTGAGTCGAAACTGAACTTCTATTGTCGTCAACAGCGTCATATTAAAATAAAGTAATATCAAAGAGTTTAGATTGTTGATACCATTCAACTTTTGCTGTTTGATGTCAATTCGTCTGATGATCAGTTTGGGAAATTTTAAGTGGTGTTAAGCTTTTAATTTTGAGATAGAATTTATAGCTTTTATTCTAGTCTGGTATTTCAGTTCTAATTTGTGGCTTAGGGCGAAGTAGGGCTTAGTAGCTTAGTGATAGGACCGTTGGACTTCACAGTCCAGTAGGACACACACATTTCTCGACAATGTGTGACTTTGCTAACCTGCAGTAGGCTAACGTGGTGGACTACAGAACAACCCCTCTCATTCCGAGATGTTCCTAGCAGTGGGAAAGTATGAGTTGGTGATGAATTTAGAGCGTAACCTTAAACTTAATAATATTTATTTATACGAGTATGTATGCTGCCAGTCTTATCTTAAAATATATTAATACTGTAAATATTTTATTTCTAATTATATTTCTCTATTCCAGTAACAGTGACTTATAATATTCGTAGACCCACTACAATACAGGAGAAAATCGTATGGGGAACGTAACGTATAACACTTTTCATTAGACTACTGAAACTCAATTATACGATAAGTAAGCACAATGAATGGAATATACCTTCAGTCATCGATTTCCGCTTTTCGAATTCCGGCCATGGTCAGGTCAAAACAGGTTGAAATCTATAGATTATCAGGTATGTAGTTTACAAAATAGCTAAAATGACCATGTTGATTTTTTTACAGCAAGCTTTAAATGAGCTTGCTATAGTAATTACATATTAAAATTAATTTATTATCATAGAAACGGTGCAGGAAAACGTCGGGAGCAAACCAGCATTTTCTCGATGGTAGGCGTATGAATTCTGTCAACCCACACTAGGCCAGCGTGTTAGATTATTATATTACGAGACTTGTCCCACCAGTGGGATACTAAATGGGCTGATGATGATATTCACCAGTGTGCAAAATTAGCGTCCGACCCTCACACCGTAGCGAACTTTCAATATTACAGTTATTGCGCGTCCAAATTTCCCCGAACTGTTACTCAAGTTATATAAAGTTTGATGGAAAAGGTGCTGCAATAAAAAAATCATAAAACCCTTTTTGCTAACTCCGTAGATTACGGTTCGTACTAAAGTTGGTTCCGTGGAAATACGAAGGCAATAATCAGTTTATAGATAAGGAGTTCCGAGCTTTTCTCTCGCCATTTTTATTTATAACTTGATCCAGTTCATTTAGTTGCTTTGAAAACTCATAAAATATTGGAGTTCATTTGGTTCTATTTTTCCGTGTATGAATATCTAGTGCGCAATGCGTAGGAAACTCTCAAATTACAGGGAAAATAATGTCGGAATTAAAAAAAGAAAACTGTATGTATTATAATATCATTACAAGATAGAAAACGCCAATTAGGTACCTTAGGATACTTTCCAAAACTACTTTCGTTGTTTATCTAAAGGTATATTACATATAATTATATTTAACAAAGATATCTTCATTTTACTTTAGGGACTAGGTATCTTTTTACTACAAAATAAAACGATTTTGGCAAATGTCCAAAATCGTTTTATTTTGTAGTTAGAAAATTGGTATTTGACTGGATTGAATATTTATGTCTTATCAATTATTAGGTTTGATCGTTATGCTAAATTATATGTATGATGCAATTAAATATAACACATAATTTTTAAGTCACCCAACATTGTGCTTCAAATACAACAACATCGGATATATAAGCAATGTTTAAAAGATCAGGAAACAATCCAACCATTCATAACAAAAAAAAAATAACGAATTCAAAAAACAAAATTTGACAAAGCGACGGACTAAAGACATTCCGACACAGATTAATGAATTAGATATTGTAGCTACAACAGAGGGCGCCACGTTAACATTACCAATGAAAGTTATAACGTCACCATTCACAAGTCCAATTTATTATACCGAAAGCACTCTGAGCTATTGTTTCGAAAAGCGGGGACCGAATCAGTCAGAACAATGCTTGAAATTCTATACTAGATCTCTCAAACGACTTTAATATTTGTTACTGGGATCAATTAGTACCTACCCAAGGATTGAGTGTACTTAATTTAAATTTTATAGGGTTTGTTTATTGTTACTACCTCATTGGTCCTGGCCAGCGTTGATCAAAGAACTAGAGTGTATTTCTAAATCTTTATAAGGCTACATAAGAATAAAACATATCCAGTATAGGCTGACCGCAAATAAAAGATTTGTTATCCATTTCCTACCCGTCAATGCATACAGTCTCCTCATGAGGACATAACAATAGATTTTGCATTGTGTCTACAATATGCCGCTTGACAGGTTAAATTGTATTGTGATTTTACAACATATACCTACGTAGTAGGTATACAAGGTAGGTAGGTACCTAGGTATCACGTCTCCTTTTCCTACAAGTCCATCCAAAGGTTGTCTGTAAGAGATCGCTGTCAGCGATAAGACCGCCCATTGTACCACTCTTTGTTTTTTAAATTGTTCTTAGCATTAAGTTTTTTTGGTGTGCAATAAAGAATATTCTATTCTATTCTATTCTATACAAGGTGTACACGACCTTACGACATTAATGTCCTCGCTTAGTTCAAAGAAGCATTAATAAATTGGAAATCGTAGGTAATTACAACCAAGGAAAAAAAAACAAAAAAAAAATACTAGATGAGCTATTTTGTAGCTAGTTCAAATTGCTTCTTTACGCTAAAAGAAGCTGTAAATTCGTTAAATGTCGTATTGTCATATTATCCACCTTTTATTATATAATGTTCTATATTCTTAATGAGGTCCCGTCAGACAACTTGTAAGGTAAATAGGGAATCTAATACGAAGGCTTATATTTCCGAACATTCTACTTTAATATTAAATACTTATCCGTCTTTGATGAAACCTTTATAATATTATGATTACACGGAAGATTATATTACTATTTAATTATTATATTACAAGTTTTCCGCCCGCGACTTCGCCCGCGTGGATTATACGTATTTTTCTTTTTATGGGATAATAATATAGCCTATCCCTCCTGACTGCCTCCTTAGTCTAGTGGTCCCAATTGCAACTGCTACGCTAACTAAGATCTCTAATCTTGAGTATAATCCCCGGTGAATGGCAATAGGCTCGCCCCCTATTACATGGGACCTAAACATACCGGCGAACTGTGTACAGGCCACGGGGAATACAGGCGTGATGATATGTATGTCTATATAGCCTATCTTACTCAGGAATAATGTAGCCTTCTATTGATTGAGTAGATCCAGAGTTTACCCCCTACAAACTCACAAACTTTACTTCTAATACCTCATACTATGTGACTCTGTCGGACACAGCAACATTAGAAAAGAGGAATCATGAACTTGCAGAAAATGAAGACACTTATAAACACTCTAATAGTTAACAGTTCACACTAATTAAATGAGACATTCCATTTACTAATCAACTTTATGTAAATATTATGTAACCTACACTATGAAGTAAACAAATCTAGATTTTGAAATAAAACTACTTTTTACGGATTTTATCGCGTTATGTTGATATTTTAAATTCCCGACGTTTCGACCCGTTTTCCGACCTAAGGATATGGTGAGCTCATTCTGCGTGGCTGGAACAAATAATAATCACCAAAATGTAGGGTAGCTGTTGATAATTTTGACATTAGGACAACCAACACCTCAGTCCACCCGTGACCATGGATGCTGTTAAGGATCCGAAACGTCGGGAATTAAAATTATCAATAAAACGCGATAAAATCCGTAAAAAGTAGTTTTATATCAATGTCTAATATTCGCGTAAGTGTTAGAAACCAGTAAATCTAGATTTGTTACATGTTGGTTGCAATAAACATAATTTTGTTTATTCAAAATTACCCATTAGGTATCTTTAGAATGTCTGCAATTCAAAATAATACGATCAAACAACGCCAATAAATAATTTTAATACCCGTTATGTGTTCGAACGGTTTGGGGGAGCTTATTTCACGAAACTGTTGCCTAAATGCGATTCTGTACAAATTTTGAGCAAATGGAAGGCAAAGTAGCTTTGTTCTGATAACAGCAAAGGTTATTATTTGATTTATTAATTTTTGAATCCACTTACAGTTTTGGTGGGGTGCTTCTGACAGATATTTTAACTTAGATGATTCGATTTTAAATTTAAAGGGACAGTACTTTTGAAAACAGTGAGCTTTCAATTGTTTATTACATTCGCCCTTTGAGTTTTCAGTTCTTCATTTGTAAGAAAGTTCAGAGTATAAATAAAATAACTTATTATAAATTTATACCGTTTTTCATTTCTCATTCAATCTTTCTTCATTCATTATAAGCGCTGCTTTTTCAATGATATTAAAAAAAACAAGGATTTGTAGAATATCTAAAACTAGCTGCTCGAAAGACGTTATTGCATTTTCTCCCGAATTGCTCAATATATTATCTTTATTTAATTTTTATTTTTATAGGTAGGTATTATGTTGTAAGATTATATTTTAAATTGTCTGATAAAGAGCTTATTACAGAATATCACAACAATATTTATGGACAATCAAAATACCTATTTGAAATACGAAAAGCCATTGACACATTATTTATAATAATCATACTTTATAGGCCTTAAACTGTAATTGTAGGCATGAATTTACTGTATAGTTAGAAACCACTGATCACTTGTTTGCATGTCTAGAAACATTTTTAACATTGATACCGTAATAATTTAGTTTTTAGAACATTTCTGACTAAAACTTTAACGTTAATAGTAGTTATCATTAGATTTTAGTACCTACTCCAATTATTAAACTTTTTTTTATATAAATAAGTGTTTGTTGCAACTCCAATCTGAATGTATCAATTTAGGTCATCATTATCAACCTATTGACAGTACAGTCACGAGCAACAATATTTATACATTCAGTAGAATTGCACAACAATTTTCTTTGAAACTATTGATTACAATTATGAGATGTTGTGCCGACAGAGCCTTTTAACACATACTTTACTGATTGGTACTATATTAAGACATTTGAATCGATACTCTAGAAGGAAATTATTTTCGAATTACAGTGAATGTGTAAATATTTTTGCTCGTGACTGTACCACTGTTAGGTACGGGTCTCCTTTTCAAAGTGATAAGGGTTAGGCTATAGTCCACCACGCTAGCTTATTGAGACATTCACACTCAACTTCAATGTCGGTAGGTAATATTTGGTATAAGCGAAGGAAAATGGAAAGCCGAAAGGTATACTATACAAATAATAAGGGTCCTAAATACTCTTAGGGCAGCGGTTTACCATCTGCCACCTCCTACGGACGAAATTTGGACCTCTCATTTGTGTTCATACATAATAAATTCGGTAAGATATAGAAGAGGTCAAAAATGTATGCTTAGAAGGTACATGTTTTTGGTAAACAGTCTTGATTTAAAGCTTACGCTAGATTTTTAGAGGATTACGATTACTTTTTGTGTCTTATTTGGACAAATTCAGAGAATCTTAGATTGTTATTTATTTATTGAATCAAAAGCATATTGTACGGATTTTTTCGCGTTGTTTTGTTAATATATTCAGTTCCCGATATTTCTCATAATTAACAGCATCCGAGGTCACGGGTAGACTGTAATCATGAACATCTTAATTTTTGAATTTCTATTCTCTAAAGAATACAATTCCCTCTCCTTAATATGAATCTTTATTTATTTCAATATTTTTACTATTCGGTAGAATTTTAATGTATTTTTTTTTTATGGTATAACTCGGCAAACGAGCAGGCGAGCTACCTGACGGTAAGTAGTCATCGCCGCCCATGGACATCTGCAATACCAAAGGAGTTGCAGATGCGTTGCCGAGACTTTTTAAGGAAACAGAGGGGAAGGAGAAGGAAGGGGACTAAGGAAGGAACTGGGCCTCCGGCGCTCCACATTCACCGTACGAAACGCAACAGTATGCATACTGCTACTGGACGTCGATATTCTGTGGGAGGGTAGTACTTCACTGGTCGTGCGACCCATTCATGCTGACATGTAGACATGCCAGCAAGCACTACTACTACAAAATTACCCTTATTTATTGCATAGTTATTCTGGAAATTATTATTTCCTTCTTTAATCTATTCTGTAGCACAAATATACTCGTATAAATAATAGGCTTAAACTACTTATATTTATGTGACTATTGATGCTGGAAAGATCCAATATGTTGGGATTTAATAAAATTATAATAGTATAAAGAGTAGTTTAAGTATTTCAATCTCTAATATTCGCGTATCAGGAGTCAGTTTTACCTTATTCAATTCATTTTTTTTTCTTTGACCTTTGTGGATGGCTCTATTCTAAGTATTGTTAAATAGACGACAAGCCTATTCGAAACCGAAGTTTAGTAATGGCAGCTATTGATTTTCTAGATACCTACCCCACCCACATAGTTATTTAAAAATTAATGTTGATTACTACCATTCAATGCGATTGATGACGTCGACAAGGTATGTTTTTTTATTTACTAGAAATCTTTTGTTTCTCTATTATGGATATTGACGTATCTGTGTGCCTTTTCATTAATTAAAACCTAGCACTAATATTATAAATAATAATATGGCTGAAACATTCTACATTTTGAAATGTTAGAAATTTATAGACATAACGTATGTTGCCTTTATTTAATTCAATTACCTAATTATATCATGCAGTTAATGTTTTCATAGGTATGTATATCGTATTTTGTTATTGCTGTTGATAATCTTAAAGAGTAACTCTGCATGTAATCATTCATTTTTAAGTTATTATGTACTAGACTTAACATTTCATAAGGAATTTAAAGTCTTTAGAAGTTTATTTACACTATTATTTTGTACTGTATCTAATAAAGTAACAGACCACCTGCCACCTGATGGTAAGCACTCATCACCGCCCTACTTTATCTTCGTGTCGAAGGTACGTTTTTTTTATATGGTTATATATTCTTTGTCCAAACTGGTACGTACCGATCTTTCTCAAGATCTACCGCCCTTGGACACCTGCAATGCGTTGCCGAGCCTCATATCTGTGACAGAAGATCAAGCGGCCCACCTGATACCATGGACTGGCTGTGTTCTCTTAGCATTGACTAAAAATATGAATACACAAACTAGCCACTGCCTACCGTTTGGAAAAAGGGAGGGAAATGAAAAAGTAGAAGGAAGGAGACTGAGGGACGAAATAGGCATCCAACGCTGCTACTCGCCGTACGAATATAGTTTTAAACTTTAATACAATGCTGCCTCACTATATGAGTTTCAATAACCTAAAGCCTATTGTTCTCCTCGTTATCAAGGGAAAAAGAGCACGAGTATCTGTTGAAAAATTTGACGTCGAAATACTAAACTTGCATGAAAATACGCCAGGTGCGGAGTCTAGTTTGCCGTTGAAAAGTTTGTTGTCTGGCTTTTTTATCCATCGTACAAATTTTAGGCTTTTCAACAGAAAATCTTTCATTTTTTTAAATTTGATTCTAATGTTACGCTCATTTTGTATCCTGTAGTATCTCATACATACATCAAAGACCATCTCACACCTTACTCCCACAGGGGGTCGCACAAACTACAGAGCGCCACTTCAGAAAAAGAAGAAGAAGAAAAGAAGTAACTGGCCTATACAAGATTATTTTATAGATCAGTTACTTCTTCTGTTACTTCCACATTCATATAATATCGTGTCATACACGCGCCGGATGCATATACTTATCTCAGATTTCCACAAAATATAACTCTTCTCTTAATCTTAGACTAAGAAGTTTATATAATAACACAAACTGTTCCCAAAAGGATTTATTTAATATAAATCGGCTTCTAGGCAACTTATCAAGATAAAACATCACCAACATTTAAGTTAGACCTCCAAACATTTACCATCAAATTCCAAGCAGCAGTTTTTGCATGATGCGTGTACTAACATACAAACAGAGAAATTTCTTACAATTGCTATTTTGGGTTCTATTACTCAAATAACTATCCCCCATTTTAATGTTTCGTTAATATCTATAATGCACAGTCATCGGCCTGTTATACAATTTAATTATATTATGTATAGCTTAGAAGACTCGTCTAACTCTACTTGCTTCAAAAGAAATAAAAAGCGTTTCATAAAAACCCGCGTCACGTTCACACTTTTCATTATGTGCAAGGAGCATTGTTATCATTAATTATAAAATCCATTTAGACCGTAGCTAGGAAACTTAATTTCTGATTATAATGCTTAGTAACTCTATCTTGAAGACAAACAAGAGCACCTTACTTAACTAGTCAGACTAAAAGCACTACTTTCAAATTCACGTCCTATAAACTAGCTTCTCTAAAACATCTCGGTACTACAAAATGTGAGGCTACATTATGCATAATATCAAAAGGAGCTTAAACAAGAACTGTGAACTTCATTAATGCTTTGCGCAAAGTCAGCTAACTAAGTGAAACAGTACCTGGTTTGAATGTGATTTACATAGTTCGTTAATTAAATTGTTGTATTAAAGAGTCTAGCCTGATGTGTTGAAAGTTAGAGTGGAAAATTCTCGTATGTGAAACGTCTGTCTGATGCAGGGTTATATCCAACTACTTGGCAAATTTTCCAGTTGGGTGAGTTATCCATTGTGTAATATCCAACAGAATTGGGTTTGTTAGCAAATTGTTATCGCTATTTGGTTGATATATGTATATTTCTTATGCCAACTAACATATCTCTTATATTTTAATTAGAATTAACTTTAATTGAACTTCAATAAGTATTTTTTGATTATATTCTTACAAGGTGGCAAGTAACCATTCTTAACACATGAAGATCTCTCCGTGCTTCGGAGAGAGTTGGGCTAAAGCCGCATATAACATGATTTCGAAATAGGAAAACGATGATTATTATATCATCAACATATATATCATACGATAAACAATATATTCTAAAAGACTGCTAATGCAGACACAGGGGACTATTAATTATTTTAAGTAGTGGTTGTTAAATACTTCTCTATTTTGTCATTTTCAGAAGCAGTATTGATTTTTATTTGACAGAAGGTTTTGTTTAGCTCCATAGATTTTCATCTAAACATAGTTCAAATGATATTCGAAATTGATGCTGAAATTCTGAAAAGCTTCGATGATATTAACTTCCGTACCAAGTTGTTTCATCTAGGAACTCAATATCTATATTAAGTTTGATGATTTGCTTAATGCGTTCATATGGAAGGTAAATTTAGGTAGGTATAATCATATGAAAGGTAAGCCATCTTCCTGGTAGTTATTTGTTTGTATATCTATCCTGCCTTGCAAATCTATTTAAAAGATAATCCAGAACTTACTCAACATATTGCAATTCAGCTAAATAAATGTACCTATGTATTATTATCCAATTTATTTCGTTATCACTGTGCTCAATCTACTCAAACGCTATCTGACTATTATGTAAATAGATTCGATGTAAGTCTAGTAAATTGTGCCTTATCAAGTAGAAAAGCTGCCAATTTTCCACCATTCTGCCGCTTCCAAATCAAAATTACTGTTACCAGGCAATCTAAATGGGAGCCCAAAACGCAAATGTTGAAATATCGGTACAAAATGTCGGGGTACGTAAGCGTCGAGTCAATTTATGTGAAATTGTGTTTCGCAGCGTTTGAGGCACACATAAAAACGTTATAATCATTTATCGGAAAGTTATGGATCGGTTTTATTGGCGGTGTACGTTAAAGTGCTTACCTAATTTGTTATGTTGTACCTGACATGAAAACCCAATATTACATTACACCTGAGAGACTTTTTACTGGATCTCTGGCTTCCAATTTCCATCTTGAATTGCTAACACATTTTTTTATTACGCAGTGTCCATTAGTATATTTTCTGTGTTACATTTCCCTAATACATTTTATACAAACTGAATAAAAAGAGTGATTATCTGTTTTTCAATTCGCAATGTTTTTCCGTTGATTAAATTCATTAGCTTGAATCCCAAAGACCATAAAACACAAAGCGGAAGAACTCCGCAACAACCAAATTAGCGGCCGAAAATAAAGCTTTGCACTGAAAACGGCGAAACGTAAAGTAATTATCATATCAAAATATACGCAACATCAGCGTGATTTTTCCTGCTGCCATTTAACTCACATTGAAAAATTAAGGGCCGAATCAAATTATCTACAAAAACATTACTTACTTCTATGGTAAAGATTTAGAATCCCCTTTTTGTCACAAACACTAAAAAGTTAGAACACGGGTTTTTTATTCACAGTGTCACGCTCCCGTTGAAGTTATTACAGCAAGTGCGGGTTGGCGATCACGCGGACGTGCGACCGCCTCGACGCTCGGGCTACGACTGATGCTCCCTCACAATCTAGATAATATGAAAGGGTGTGAAGTAACGTTCTATCAACCCCTACATTATAGGGACATTAGTGACTCCCTGATCAGTTAATTAAGGAAAACTTAATAGTTTGTGTAACGATAATTTTGTTGGAAATTATGTTGCTGGTGTTCAAGTTTAATTTGGGATTTTGGGTGAGTTAATGTTGATTCAAGAATAGAATTTCAAGAATAGTTTTTGACTTTACAGCCTAAGCAGTAGATTCGAGATGAGAGGAGATTCGTGTTCAATAGTTGAATAATACCTAAATAGGTTGATGACAATGACGATGATGATGAAGTTATTCATGCCGTAGTTAAAAAAGAAAGAGTTCACTAACGATTAACGTTAGTTAAACTCTTCCTTTTTTAACTACGGCTTACGTTACTTATGATGGAGACTCAATAAATTCATTAAAATAATGGTGACCCCCCAGAATTTTGCATTATGTTTGCTCATTGTTTCTTGACAGGTTAAGTCGCTATCGCTTATTCTGAATTGATCATGAATCCACTCAAAAATACTGAAATGTTTGTATTTGTGTAAAGTAGCTACAATAGGCCCGCGTGATGAACTAGCTTATTCTATATGTTAATTCCTAGCAAGTTATTGAACTGGATACTAAAAGACATGTCTATGATACGTTACAAAATTTTCTATCTTAAAAAATCAGTATTATCTCAGAATATTTCGTTTGCTCCTGTTTCGTCATAAAACCTTTCAGGTAAGATTACAGGTTTTGTAAAATACAGACACCAATTTTTGAACATATTCGTTTTATTTGGTCGTAATTTTTTTACGTGACCTATTCTAATTTTCGTAGGGGCCCCAGAGTGTATCCTAATAATATTTCCATATTCCTGATATCCTGCGTGGGGTCAAAACTTAAGTTATCAATTCCTTTATTAGTTGCCTGTGACACAATAGACACTGAGCGTAGTATCAAGTTCATTTCCCAGTTTTTTGGTCTTTCGATGAAATTGTTATGAGTAGATCGTAGTTTAAATTTGCGTCCATTTACTGGATTTCTTGTAACGCTACCAGTACGCGTAAGAGGCAGCAACGAAACCATATCTACTTCTACAACTATCCAATTATCATCATCAGCTTATAAACTGTCCCCAGCAGGACACGGGACTCCTCTTAGAATTAGAGGGGTTAGGCAATTATGGTCCACCATGCGGGCCTTAGGATCGGAAGACATTGAAAAAAGCCTTTAGACAATTGCCTTGTGCAGGTATCCTTACCATGATTAGTTTCACTGATTGGCGAGTGTTAATTTTATTATTACGCACAGCATCAGGTTTAAATCTACGACCCAGCTGCCTATGGGTAAAATATTATAATCAAATTATGCTATCTACTTAAATACAACACCCCCATGGAAATAAATCGATAAACATTTAATCCCATACCACGTCGATTTAAATTATATTCCGATTCGTACCAATTTATAAGCAAAAGTAATTTTGATGATAGCCTCAATCGCTTTGCATTTATAAACACGATTCGTTTTGATAATTATTGGATTTTTAGCAAGTGAACCGTTTAAAATTTGTTGGATTACATTTATTTGTTTATTACGCTTTGATGACTACGTTGGTTTGTTTTATGAGTTATTGCAAATTAATATTGTGTACAAAGGTACTGAGTATACTCGTAAACTCGTTAATGTTGATATTTATTAGAGTAACGGGATTTGTAAATATTTATAATTGTGAATTAATCTATGCTAATAATCTTTTTAATCCACAATATTAGGGCTTATTATTATTTATTCAATTTACTAATTTAAATACTCACTGAAAGACTGCCTCATTAGTCCAGTGGTCCTAAGCGCGACTGCTACGCTAGAGGTCCTAGGTTCGATCCCCAGGTCGAGCAGTGTTATTGAGCTATTAAATTCTCAGTAGCAGCTCGAAGTCTGAATTTATGCTCAGTGAATGGCAATAGGCTCGCCCCCTATTACATGGGACCTAAGACATACCGGTGTGGGTATAAATGTGGGTGTACATTAGTTCACTTCTGCTTAACCCTTCGGGGAATACAGGTGTGATGGTATGGTATGTTAATAATGAAATGTTTAAGTCTACAAAGTTGTCCTGTTTATCTTGACTACGTATTGAAACTTATATAAGTAGTAGATGGTTTTCTTAAAATCAAAGATGATCAATAAAAAGAACTTAACTGTTTTCGCAGGGCATATTCAATTCATTATTCAACAAGGCATAACCAGGCTGCTAAGGGAGAGATACTGGGTTCGATTTTTAGTTCAAATACACTGTAAAGCAGTGCAGTATTATTGTAGCGCAGTTTAGATATATGTCTGGTTAAGGGCTATTTGCTTGCTTTGCTTGTTACAAACTAAATTCTATTACAAACTAAAACATATGGATGTAGGCAGAGTGCTACTGATTTAGAGCTACCTATGCCTTACCCTTCGGGACTAACTACTAGGTAAGCGTGGCTGTACGTTATGTTTTAGTAAGTAATGTTTTTAGTTTTTCGTGATAACTTATCTGAGAATTATCCTCAAAGCATGCGATATCTACGAAGCGTTCAAAATTGTCTCAGGAATATTTATTGAATCGGTGTATTCAACTTTATTACTTACTAGCTTTCCGCCGGCGGCTTCATCCGCTTGGACTATTCGTATTTTTTCATTTTACGGGATAATATATATCCTATATCACTCGGGAATAACGTAGCTTTTTATTGGTGAAAGAATTGTTCAAATCTTTCGCCAATAAAAAGCTACGAACGAATAGAAAGCTACTTGAAGCGTCGGTAGCCTAATGGCTAGGGCGTCGGACTTGCGATCTTATGGTTGCCGGTTCGAACCCCACCCATTGCACTACCGACGTGAACCCACTCAAGCATTTAGCTTAGCACGAGGGGTTAACAAGAATACTAGTAATGTGTGACCCACATTGCTAGTAATCTTTTATAAAAAAATTAATAAAAAAATAATAATAATCGTTCTAGTAGTTTCAGAGCCTATTCAATGCAGGTAAACAATCAAATCTGCCCTCTTTATAATATTTGTTTAGACAGGAATAAAAACATATAGATAAGGTAGACTTTATATATTCTTTGTCATGATAGTTTGTAAAGCAAGAGTAGTTAGTACCTCCCTATAACTATTCAAAGCGGTAGGTATATGTATACAAACCTCTTTGAACGTTTTCCACGAAATATTCACAAGACCATGTAGTTTATTTAAAGCAAGCTAATATTTGGGGAGTAAGATTATTTAGCAAATATCTATATTTTTTCACGCCTCCATTATATCGTGGGAGACGTGTGAAAAAATAAAATGAGAAAGAAATTGATAAGAGGAAATGTTGGGCGTGTTAGAAAAATATAGAAGCTGTTATAAGACCGAGAATTCACAAGGGTGTTAATTTTTTTTTCTATTTATTTGGGTAAACAAACAGTAAAAAAGTAAAGATACAATTGAGAGAGAAAAATTATAAAGTAACAGAAATAAGTTTGACACCAGCACCGTTTACCACGGTTTACCACAGAAATTGGTTAACAATAAGCATGAACAGTGTACATTGAGAAGCTGGGTGTGCTAATCATATTATTAATTAAAAACAATTATTAATTAGTCTTTAGTGCTCTGAAATACGTAGTTTCTATTATCTTATTTTTAAACATGCCAGCACACGTGGTCACAATGTCAATGGCGTTGAAATATGTATTGTATGAGTGAACAAGACGAAATAGTGGTGCTCTTTTTCCAGTATTTGTACGGCATCTGGCTGTTGCAAATAATTGACATGGGTTGCGGCAATGCGTTCTGGTTGGAATTCTGTAACATAATTTACTAACTAATGGAATACAATCGTATCGATTGTGACACAGATCATACAAGTCACTATCGACCCACTTACTGTCCCATTAGTAGGCACGGGGCTCACTCAGGCTATAGTCCTTCATGCTAGACTACTGCAGTTCGACAGACTTTACACACAGTCGAGAAAATATATCAGGCATGCAGGTTTCCTCACGATGTATTTCTTTTCAACGTTTTTATTTATCGATAAATTAATTATTAATACACAATTTACTACAGGTGGGTGGTGCTTTAGATTCTAACTCAATACCTTCAATATAATTTAAGTAGATACTAAACTGAAATATTGTTCATACTATGAGTAAATCATTTTTTTTTGGAACAGTGCAACTAGACTAGACTTGTCGTATTCAAATAATACATTTGATTTTAACTTTTTGATTCAGCATAGCTCGTAAGAACCCTCGTCACGCGTCGTACAAGACAATATTAGATTTTGCAATGTGTCTGTAATTAAATACTTAAAGATTTCGTCTGTGTTTAAAAAGTGTATTTTTCTAATTCATATGCTATTCTTAATCTTATTCGTTAATATATCATTTCAATAATAAAAATATATATATATTTTTTTTTTTAAATCTTACTAGCAATGTGGGTCGCACTATACTAGTATTCTTGTTAACCCCTCGTGCTAAGCTAAAATGCTTGTGTTACGAGTGGGTTCACGTCGGTAGTGCAATAGGTGGGGTTCGAACCGGCAACCACATGATCGCAAGTCCGACGCCCTAGCCATTAGGCTACCGCCGCTTTATATTAAACCTTTAAAATGTGTCCTTAAATTAATTTCGATCTTAAAAATAAAATAAAGGCCAGTAGCAGTTTCAGACAGAACAGCATTGCAAGATATTTCTATAAACTTATAAATTCAATTGCTGTTCGTAAGTCACGGTAAAACTCCAAAATGGCTCGACTGATTTGATAAAATTTTTGACATTTGAGTTGGTTGGTTTAGACTCACAATTGGACCTGGTAGCTGGAGCTGCGATCGAGTTCGGGCAGGACGACGTCTGTCGCATTTGACGGAAACAGTCACTTTTCGCGTAGTATACGCATAACGTTAATACTAAGTCCTCCACTGACACCAAATCTAATAAGACCATAGTCTATGATGAACAATTCTATTACAAACATAAAACACACTATTCTACTAAAATTTATGTATTCTTCCCGAATGAAAGTCAAAAGCTCTTTATTTATAGAAGCATGAAAAGTCGATTTACGTGGGTCACAGAACTCTAAACCAAAGTGGATGCCGCCGCCGGCGGAAATCACCGCGTGACTTCCAGGCCTGCCGGTATTGAAGCAAATGTGTCAATGACCTTTGGAAAAAACCTGGCTAGATTTACTTTTTCTTCTTTTTTTATTCAGCGATTCTCGCTTTTCTGCAGAAAAAAGACCTCTGTACTCTCGGTTTAGAGATTTCTAAAGACCAATCCTCTCAATAAAGGTTTACTCGTTTTGCCCTCTTCGGGGTCTGTCGCAACGTCAAATTACGTTGTATGGGTTCCACTCCGCGGCGGTTTTGCCCACAGCTCGTCCAAAATGTGACGGATGTGACGAGCCTGATTAACCAAGTGATGTGAATAGCCCAAAAAATAATAACTTATAAATTGATCCAATCACGCGATACAATGATCAGCGATTAACACACCGAGAGCTAAGAAAGAAAGATTTATTTTGGACCCAATCATATATTTTATGGTACCGGTTGAACGACGCTTTAGCAAATAATATTTCTGGTAAGATGTAAAAGACATCGACAGCTTCATAGTGGGGCTGCAGAAAGGTCTCAATCTGAAGTAATGGAAGAAAAAGACCTTTACATTGCAGTGGGGAAGTCATGGCCTTAATAAGAACATACCATCACGCCTGTATTCCCCGAAGGGTTAGGCAGAGATGTACTAATGTAGACCCATATTTCGCCGGTATGTTTAGGTCCCATGTAATAGGGGGCGAGCCTATTGCCATTAACCGGGCACATATCCAGACTCCGAGCTGCTACTGGGAATTTCATAGAAAAACACCAATAACACTTTGCTCGACCTGGGGATCGAACCCGGGACCTCTAGCGTAGCAGCCGATAAGCAGCTAAATAAGAACACTCCCGACTAATTCACCTTTCGAACAAAAAAAAAATCAACATCGGTTCACCCGTGCGGAAGCTACGATGTCACAGACACACAGATAAATACACACGTTAGGTCTTGCTGACTTAGTATCGTCAGCGACGAGTCGTAGTGCTACGCATGCCATCAGAAACGACAGGTTAACTTAAAGCTGTAAGCCAAGTAACAGCCTTTTTTCAATAAGCCTGTCCAGATATTGCCCTCGATTCTGTCTGGACTTTAAAAGAGATCATGATACTCTCTGAGTTTGTTTCGATGTTTCTTCTCAGAGGTCGTAAGGAAAGGCCAACACTATCTAGTTAAAAAAAAATTGCTTTGCTAAAAATGTCTTTGAATGTTTTTTTTAGAAATAAAATCATTTGTCATGTGGAGATTGGAGTTACTAAAATGAAATGAAGGTCATCATATATAGATAGGCGTCCCTACAATCATTAGGGTCACCAATAGGTATAGTTGAGCAAAGAATGAACGAGAGAGATTAGATTAAAAGAGTTCTATCGCAAACCAGTAGGGATGGCACACCTCATAAACTGATTGCTCAATCGTGCGGTTGTTTAAATTGTCACCGGTGTATTTTGCCGACCGGTTTGGCGCGCGCCAAACACGAGTTAAGATGGATTGCCAATACCCATGCGGTTTGGATGTTCCACTTGGGACTGAGGATTTCGCCTATTCGTGAACTAGTATAATATAATATATTATGTCGTCATCATCATCATCATCATCATCATCGGCCCATACTCATGCACTGCTGGACGTAGGCCTCCCCTAGTGAACGCCACAGAGCCCGATCTTCGGCTTTCCTCATCCAGTCATAATTATGTAAGATATTGAAATCCAAATTACTACTAGGTAAACTACTAAGACTTTCTGTTGTGTTGACAGCCTTCTTACAATCACGCATGTATGCCCCAAGTGTTGGCGGGATTCAAATCTAAATTCCGAACTATGACTGAAAATTAAATAAAGCTAGTGGTCCCCCTGTGTTCGAAATTCGATTGCAGTATTTTTTTGCACTCCTCTTATATCAAGGAGTGAGATTTGAGATTACATAATTATGTATGTAAGTACTTTAATTATGCCGAATCTCACACTAGCGATCTAGCTAGACTGTTAAATAAATAAAAAGCTTCAATTCATAATTAATTTCACCTCAATAAAATTTATTAAAACCTTCTTTTTTTGTTTTGTACCGAGTGTGATGATTAATTCTACTCAGGTTTTTAATTTTATCGTAGTACTGTGATTGAGCATTTTCCAAAACAAAAATAGTTTAAAAAGATTGAAGGTTTTTTAATAAAGAAAATGCTTTTTTATTATTTTCTGCGTAAGTACTAGCAGCACGTAATTAATCTTTCAGTTTGTAATTAAATTTTTCACTGTGCCGTGTCGGTGAAAATATAAAAGTTAGAAGCTTGTTTTTGAGAATTTCATTAATCAATTATTAGAATGGAAGTTAAGTTTAATTAAATTAAAAAGTTTATTTTAGTAATAAAACGTTTCCTGTTACACTAGGTTTTTATGCTGTACCGTGTGGGTGTGTGAATGTTTGTTTTATGCGGGAATTGAATTCACAACCCTTAGCGCGGAACCCGATCGGTCAGCCACTATGACAGATCTGATGAGCATAAATCATAAGTACTTGTTAAGTTCACCAAGAATTTTAAAGTGTTTCATCCCCAATTTATCAAAAAATAATTGTAGGCAGAGTGTTTACCTACAGTCGTCAACCTTTCACAATCTAATCAAAGATTAGAACGATTCTTTAAATTATTACTAAACTAAATTTACTCCCAGTCTACCTAATCCATTAGGAACAGCCCATAACGTCAGGCTAACCAATACACAAATACAATCTGCGCTACTAAATAAAATGGTAAACAAAATGCTGTGTCGTTGCAACAATTTTCTTTTCGGTGGAAGTTTACATGGTAATGTACATCATATATTTTTTTTAGTTTTATCTTTCTCTCATTTTAGAAGTTACAGGGAGGGGACACACATTTTACCACTTTGGAAGTGTTTCTTGCGCAAACTATTCAGTTTAGAGAAAAATTATATTAGAAACCTCAATATCATTTTTGAAGACCTATCCATAGATACCCCACACGTATGGGTTTGATGAAAAAAAAATTGAGTTTCAGTTCCAAGTATGGGGAACCCTCAAAATTTATTGTTTTTTTTCTATTTTTGTATGAAAATCTTAATGCAGTTCATAGAATACATCTACTTACCAAGTTCCAACAGTATAGTTCTTATAGTTTCGAAAAAAAAAGGCTGTGACACGATCGGAAAGACAGACACACTGACAGACAGACATACAGACAGACAGACATGACGAATCTATAGGGTTCCATTTTTGCCATTTGGCTACGGACCCCTAAAAAGCGAACGAATCGAAAGTTCATAAAAGAACAAATCGTATAATATCCGACTGGGTTCGATCAATCACCCGACAACGTAGGATAAAGACTGAACGTGTGATTACCGCATAATGGCGATACCATAGACCCTCGAAATATATCCATATACACATACAATGCATAACACAATAAGTAGGCTCGCCCCCTATTATACGGGACCTAAACATACCGGCGAAGTGTTGGTGTACATTAGTACACCTCTGCCTAATCTTTCGGGGAATACAGGTGTGATGGCATGGTAACATAATAAGGGTAATACCGAAAAACAGTTCAGAATATACTACAGAATCAATTACAGTGGGTTTTAAGTGTTATTTTTTCCCGAAGCATCAGTCCCTGATTCATCAGTTGGTCGTTTTATGAAAAACTGAATCTTATATCAAAGTGAGACTTAATTCAAACGTTGTTAAATTTTGCGTATCAATAATTTGCGGAATCATAACATGTGCGTTGCCTATTTATAAAATCGCGCTTTTTTTGTAAATAGTTACGATTTACGTGGCATAGGTATAAATGCAAAATAAAGTGTTCGGTTTTAAATTTACATGGCATACTCAAAAAAGTGTTAATTTGATCATGCGCATTCTATCCGTATTTTTTTGTCGGACTATTTCTTCTACACAGTGTAAAAATTTGGAGATCTGTATGATATATTTTATTTAAACTTTTCTTAGTAAGAATGATGTCAATAAAAAAAATTGTCATTAACGTATGAACACGAAATCCACAGCTCATTGTATTATTCGAATGCTATTCAGAATTCCTGCATCGTCAGTAAGTTCCTCGCAAGAGGCTTATTAACCGCATATAGGATCCTGTGGGAGGATATAAAGCGATCAGTAATAAGCTTCCTTTTGAAAATCAAACTACCCTTTGATAATAAATGCGTTTTGATAAGTTTTTTTTATGAGAAAACTCGGCGGGCGGCGAGCTATCTGATGGTAAGTAGTCATCGCCACCCATGGACATCTGCAATACCAATGGAATTGCATATGCGTTACCGAGCTTATTATAAAGGGAGGAGACGGAGAAAAGTAGAAGGAAGGGGGACTAAAGGAGTAATTGAGCCTCCGCGCGCTCCACACTCACCGTACGAAACGCAACAGTATGCATACTGCTACTTCACATCGAAATTCTATGGGACTGTAGTAGTTCTCCGGTCGTTCTAACCCATTCATGCTGGTATGTAGAAATGACAGCAAGACACTACTATTATTACGCCTAATGTTTTTGCATTTTGTGTCGAAAACCAGTGAGTTTTACAAAACAAAGGGAACAAATAAACTAAAAAAAACTACTTAACGGCACAATGTTTATGACCACGCGCACCTGAACAGCAGAATTTCATCACCTCAAAAAGTGTATTGCTTCGTTGTAAAACGACGCTGCGCAAAGCATTCCAATTCCATGGTACTTGAAATAAAAAAAATGCATACATTGCACCAAAATTCTATATCGTGCAATATACCTAATAATATTATTTGGGCGCAGGTGTTAGAAGTATTGAAATTTATATTTTAGACTTTTATATTTTCAGCATTGAATTTAAAACTGCCTGAATTGCTTTGATACTTTTTGTTTGAATATTGAACACCATAGCTTTTAATCAGTGCGGAATATATGACATGAATATATAATGTCTCATTAGTGTAGTGACCCCAAGCGCGACTGCGACGCTAGACATCCTGGGATCGATTTATTAAAGTGTGTTTACACTTTACAGTGTACAAGATGTCTTAGTGGGTTTCTCTGTGGCAGCTCGGAGTTTGGGGCAATATCATCATCATCATCATCATCAACCCATTACATTGTCCCACTGCTGGGCACGGGTCTCCTCTCAGTACGAGAGGGATTAGGCTTTAGTCCGCCACGCTAGCCTACTGCGGGTTGGCAGACTTCACATGCCGTCAAGAAAATCTCTCAGGCATGCAGGTTTCCTCACGATGTTTTCCTTCACCGTTTAAGCGCGTGATAATTAATTATTAATACGCACATAACTTCGAAAAGTTAGAGGTGCGTGCCTTGGATTCGAACTCGAGACCTTTGACTTGGCAGTCCAATGGTCATATCACTAGGCTATCACTGCAATAGGCAATTGGGGCAATAGGCTCGCCCCTATTACATACGACTAAAATATATCAGCGAACTGTTATGTAGCTGTACATTAATTAAACATATGCCTAACACTTCGAGGAAAATAGGATTGATGGAATGCCGAAATATCGACCGATGAAGGCAACGGGGCATGGCATGCCATTGCAGTCTTTGGCTCAATTTGAGCACACGTCACGCCGCTCAAAGTGACGGTTACCTACCGACTTAGACCACACGGGTGTTTCACTTCTCCACATTTTGATGGGGCTACATTTCCAGGAAGTTTCATTCTCTGCGACCCCAGGCATCTCTTTACCAGTAATTTCAATAAAACATAATTATTTAGGCGGAAACGGAGAGGAATATAGTCAAAATTCGTCAAATCCCAAAGTTATTTCGACATTTTTAACTTACAAACACAACGTATTAAGCCAACGTTGTCTTAGAGTACACTGCTCCACATAAACATATTTTGGGCTTGAACACAAATAGGATAACTTGGTACAGGATAACTTGCGTGGTCGTAACGGGATTGCGTGAAGATCGAAACGAAATTGTACTTTATTGAAACTTTTATCCCCTGCTATTTCGTGTTTACGGAGTGTCAACTTGTATTATTCACGGATAAAGTAAAATACAATGTATTTTGTTCTTTGTATTACACAGATTGCTTTTGTTTTTTGCTATAGAAAGCATTGAATGTGATATTGGAGTTATACATTATTAGTTTCTGTAGTAGAGCCTTTTTTTCTTTTTATTGAGGAAAATCCTGAGGAATGTCTGTCACCGGAGGAGTTAGCAGGGAGACATGCCATCACGCCTGTATTCCCTGAAGGGTTAGGCAGAGAAGTTCCAATGTACACCCCAATTTTGCAGGTTTGTTTCCATGTAATAAACGGCGAATCTCTTGCGATTAACCCCGCACAATTCCAAACTCTGAGCTGCTACTGAGAAACTCAGTAAAACTCAATAAACATAGTAAAACTTGCATGCTCATATTCCGCTGGATAATAAATAACCTATCTTAATTAGAAATAATTTTACGTTGTAATTTTGGAATAATTATTATAATTGGTTCAGTGGTTTCAGAGTTTATCGATTACAAACAAACAAATCTTTCCTCTTAATAATATTAGTATTAGTATATAAGTAAGAATATAAATAACCCTGTAAAACTTGCTCATATAATCCAAGAAATCACGATGACTACACTAAGAAGACAGTTTTAATTAACTGTTTATCTCAAGTCAAGTGCCGATAAAGACAACACGAACTCAATGCCCAAATTGCCTAAACTGTTGGCCTAGTTCCAATTCATTACGTCAGCTTTCCTAATTAAGATAAATGGGCTATCCTGGTAGCTATAAATTGTATCATCTTTCTTCCATGTACGTATAAGTACTTTCGTGGGAGGCGGGACAAGTAATGACATTCGCTTATCGCTTCCCTGTGGAGCGTGGTCCTTCATTAAGCTTAAATCTTAGGAACAGTAGTTAATAATATTATAGATAGATATTATGTATGTTTAAATTACTTTCATTGTTAATTCCGGCGCAAATAGCTACGCTCTTCGCTAAAACATCTTATAGAGATGTATGTCAGTTACATAAATAAGAGAGATCTAAACATACCGGCGAAAAGTGGGTGCATACCTCTGCCTAACCCTTCGGGGAATACAGGTGTGGTGGTATAAACAAAACCTTCAGATAATAAAAGCTGCAGTAAATCAACAACGGTTATAAACAAATAAATAATTATTTGTAATATATTTTAGCATTAAATAAAGCGAAATATCTACAAAGATATGAATTTTATAGTGAAGAAAAATACGATCTTAGGCAGTAGTCCCTCTACAAGCATTCCGTGTACTTAGGAGGGACGCAAGAATCATAGTCAAAACAAAAACTTTACCTTGAATAATTACCTTATTTAATTTCAAACTTTCATAGCTTCATTAACTAACCCAATAAAATTTCAAAGTGTCATCTAAGACAGATGGTGTCGATAATTCCCTCGCAACTCGAACTGTTGACCCAATTAGCAACTACACATATTAAACTGAAACATCGATAGATCATCTCTTGTCCCTTTATACGCTAAGAAACCCTAATAAATAATACTTACATGTCATCTGGGTAATTAATCAAATATAACCGTCGACTGTACTCTAAGGATCATTCAGAAGTTGCCAGTAGTTGGTCGAGTAGCGAGTGTTTGTGCGAGTAAGCATGATGTTATAAGATAGATTTGTTGGTGCACGGTATAATATTATATGGTAATACATATATATAATACATACCATATAAGTGGGGAACTAGGTAATGTTATTTTTTCTAGAGTTTTGTTTTTCATGGGATAACTCAACAAACAAGCAGGCGAGCCACTTGGCAGGTAGTCATTGGCGCTCCTGGACATCTGCAATACCAAATAAGTTGCAGATGCGTTGACCACCTCGAGACGAGCTTAAGAAAAAAGGAGAGTAAGGAAAGAGGGAGAAGGAAAGGGACCGAGGGATACTGCTACTTGACGTTGATATTCTGTGTGAGGGTAGTACTTCTCCGGTCGTGTCGACTCATTCATTCTGACATGTAGACATGCCAGCGAGAAACGACTACAAATTACAATTAACAGTTAATTAAAAAATCAACACAAGATTTTTTGCTTATGAGAAATTAAGCTGTTTGTTTATTTACATGTCCTCATTCTCCCATTTGAACATAGAACTATCCTGGGTCCGTGTAAATTACTTACACATGGATTCACATGGATCTTCTAAAGGGTAAATAAAGGATTATGCCAGTAGGATGGACTGATGTGATCTACGACTCAACGGTCTAAGATTTAAATACACCAAGCGACATTTTGTATATCTAAACGATTTGATATTAAATCTTCATTTTGCTGATTGACACGGCTTTCTTAATAATAATAACAATATTGATAAGATGGCAGTTTGCTTAAACGACATAAATATTTTGTTTACACTAGATCACTTGTGGAGACCTTGTAGGTTATATAAAGATTATTGGTTTAATACCAATAATGCTTTTGATACAATGAAAACTACCTCATCAGTGTTGTGATCGTAAGATTGGCTGCTTACGGAGACGTCCAATTCCCATTCACGTAAAATTTATTAATTATTCTTTGCAATTCAGAGCCTGGTGCTCTGATTGGGTTCACATTTCATATGGGACCTAAAAAATCCCGTTGATCGGCGATTTTATTTATAGAACACCTCTGCTTACTCCTTCTAGAAAAACGGCATGGTACATAGTAAGCGAAAGACGAAGAGTAATCTATCGATAACAAAGAGTACTCTATCGTTTACTTGTTTTTACTCTCTAAGTAAATAATGTAGACATTTTGATTACTAGACCAATTGTTTTGTTAAATTTATTAACAATTCCAATCTCACCACAAATACTGCATTTTCCAAGTGTGATTGTGTTAGTCACTTGTTTACATTTCAATGCCTTTTGTACCCAGACAATGCAACGTATTCACGTCACAGCGAGCCACATATTTTCTATAAAATATTAGTTCTGCAACACACTGCAAGTTCGCAGGCTGTGACGTGACTTCCTAATGCAAAATGTAGCAGAAACTCCTTTTATCCGGTGTATTGTGAATCGTTCAACAGGTTGGTCAATATATCGCACGATATTTGTCGCCGCGCTTATAATCAAGATCCAACTAACAATACGAATGTATCGGAGAACGTTTCTTAGTCTTAGAGACTAAGGAACTAATAACCATATTTGAGAATTAGAACTCAATATAAAAGCATCAAGTATGACAATAAATAATTCTAATAGAAGAGTTGAAAAAACAAAAAAAGTTTGTACTTGGAGTTAGTTACAATTTGTATACCAGATAAACGATAACGTTCAAAGGAATTGTCTACAACGGTTTTAAATTAAAAAGCGACTTCAGCAGGGAGAAATCAATTGTTTTTAGGTCACTTATGGTATTTGTGGAACCTATTCGAACGCTTTACACCAGAGTGCAGTGATAGCCTAGTGTATGACCATTAAAACTACCAAAGATCTCGAGTTATAAACCAAGGCATGCACCTCTGATTTTTCGAAGATGTATGCGTATTAATAAATTAATCACGTGCTTAAATAGTGACGTGAGTAAATAGTGAGACGCGTGCCTAGCAGAACAATAATTATAATTGTTTGATGATGATCCTGAATATTATTTCATTAATTTTGCATCATATGTTTCTTCCTGTTTACTAATTACTTTGACGATAATCTTTGCCTGACCCAATTAATTCCGGATATTTTCAGAATTAATTTTCACCCCAATTATTTTGTTTCATCCGGTCTTTATTATCCTGCCCTGATTGGATCTTACGTTCGATTGATTAATAATACGTAAAAAATAACAAATAAATTTTATTGGAAAATGTTAATTACGAAAAAAAATTGAGACAATATTTTTTGCTAAATATTCTATCACACCTGTTTCTAAGAAATTAGGCAAAGATTTAATGACGTACAACACCTACCGTTTGCTGTGTAAGACGAATACAAACTCCGAGTAAATTACGAGATTCATGATTGATTGAAACGAACTCGATTGACCTAGGGATCAAACACAGGACCTCAAAATCAACAACAACATTTTCGAGAGGCTGCTGATTTTCATATTATGAATATTACTTATCATACGATACCACCAGGTATTGTATGTATTTCACGAAGGGTAAGGCAGAGGCGTGACCCCAAAAAAAAATACCTACCTCAAAATTTTTCTTTACTTAGTATTGTGGATTTAATAACAGATGAATATTACATGCACGAACACACACCATACACCTGGGACAAATCAATACAGTTGGTTATATATTAATTAAATATTTTTTTCGGTGGACCACACGTTGATGGTAACAAAACAATAATGATGACATTTAACATGTAATTGAAAATAGATTTTATCAATATATCAGTATAAAATTTACAGAAGGGTAATTCTTGTCTTTGTTCACGCCGTAGTTCATCTACTGTACTAGGTACTACTACTACTACCACTACTACTAGTGATACTAGCAGTAGCACTAGTAGCAGTAAGTATTTATTTTTGGGATAGCTATCATCGTTAAATAATTAAACTAGTCAAAAAGTAGTTGCATAGTTCAAAATTGTGTGTCTCATTGTGAACAGCCGACAACGAACACCATAGTTACTCCTTTGGAAAAATGAATGGAATGTTTTTATTCTGTTTGCTTGACTGATTGTCAAAAAACTGATAAATTTCAATAAATAAACAAATGAAAAATTCCTTTAGAATTCCTAATATAATGCGGGTAAGCTTTAAGAGGATTATGGGAAATTTCCGAAGAATTGGAAAAACAGGTTAGTCGTCGGTATCACAGGTGCTATAAAAAAAACATGGTTTATTCAAACTAGACTAGACAATAGTTTGGATGAGTACCGAAACTACTGTCGTAGTCTAAACGAACCTTTACTATCGATATAAATCAGTCATGTAGAGTCTAAGAAGATAGATAGCGTTATATCTTGGGTCATCTTAATTGTCCCCAGTGAGAGCCAATCAATCACTTATAAAAACAACGTGGAGGGTTTTTGTACCCCATCTCGAGATTAGATGGGGTTTCTGAATATTTAAACAGGATTTACGATGATGCTACTTAATTCTTCCCTTTTAAGGGGGAATTTTAATAAAATGTTGGTACGTTCCTGCTTTTTATGATAAATTTTCCCCGAAGGAAATTTAAGGGCGTAGTTAATTTTGCAAAGTATAGGTATTTATGATGCAAAGATTTAAAAAATAAATACATTTGTTAGATACTACACTACGCACTACACGCCTGTATTCCCAAAAGAGTTAGGCAGAGCCGGTATGTTTAGGTCCCATGTAATAGGGGGCGAGCCTATTGCCATTAACCGGGCACAAATCTAGACCACATTAAATGGGGTGCAACGTTCCATACTTTAATTTTTAAGTTATATATAAAAGTAGCACATCTTTTTGTTACTTGACCATTTTCTTTGACGTGACTTTACATGGCTCAGGATAAAAAGAGCTGAAAAACTTCGTCTTACAAAAGCTGTTGTAAGTAACGATGAAAATACTTTCAAAACTTTTGGAAAGCAACAAGGTCATTTCCATATCTTTGACGTTGTTATAATGAAAATTGTGACATAAAAATGGTTCATACAAAATATTCAGATTAATTTTGTATCATCATCATCAGCCTATATTCGTCCACTGCTGGACATAGGCCTTCCCTAGCGTGCGCCAATTCACCCTGTCTAATATATTCCGTCAACAAGCAGCATTTCATTTTTAACTTTTTTTGTATTTTATACTATCTGAGTCGACAGACAACAGACAAATTTAAAAAATATACATACGAATGGAATCAGTTAAGTCGTTCCAAGTTAGGGACAAAGGTAAATAAATAGGGATTCATTTTGATACATAAAATATAATAATCTATACTTTATATAATAAAGTTGAAGAGTTTGTTTGGTTGAACGCACTAATCTCTAGAACTAGTAGGATTTGATTTCTTTTGTTTATATATAATAGCCATACTTATGAGGAACGCTTAGGTTATTTAGCATCACGCAACGATCCTTAGAGGCGGGGCAAGCGAGCGACATCGCGCGTCACAGCTATTAAAAAAAATATGATGATACCAGCTGTAGCTAAGATGTTTGGATGACGTCATCGCAACAAAGTGAGATGCGATTCGCTTCTATGACGCATCCTCTCACAACGGACTGTAGTATTGTGTGAACGGGCCCTTATCGTCGCTTTAGAGCTGTGATGTCTTTTATTTAAGCTTAATGGCTGCTTAAAATGTTACACCGTTAAACCCCCCAAAGATATTGGATCTCGAATCATGAGGAAAAAAGACAAAGTGAGTTAAGCCATTCCGATGGAATAAGATAAGTAAATTGCTTGAAAAATCTTTCACAAAATCAAGGGTTTACCGGAAAATTGACATAATTTCTGTTTCCCTTTTATTTTTAAATTAATTCTCATTTTGGCATTGTTGCCGTCTATCAAGGCTTCTATTCTGCACATTAAATTAGAACTAATAGCACTTTATTACAAAATAGCTCTTAAAGTAAAGTTCTAAGATACTTATACGTTTTGAGTTTTTGTGGGAATTGATATTTCAATTGTGACGTCATAAATCGCTATAATATCTCCGCCTAGCATCAAATTAAAATGCTTATAAT
Organism: Subacronicta megacephala; assembly: GCA_958496365.1. Lineage (NCBI taxonomy): Eukaryota > Metazoa > Arthropoda > Insecta > Lepidoptera > Noctuidae > Subacronicta > Subacronicta megacephala. The sequence continues at coordinate 2,749,100 of OY292524.1, forward strand.
TTCTCTATTGCTGTACCAACTTTTATTTAGATTTTTGACGTTGAGCATTTTTATGTGGGCATAAAAAACAACAGACAACTAACCCATTTTTGTATTACGTACTATCTCATTCTAAACAATTTCGGAACTCATATTCTTGTGGAAGTAAAAACAAAAAATATTACTTTAGATACCATTTATGGCACTGCTGAACCACAACGACTGTATCTGATTGCGGTCAACCCTAAAATCCATGAAAGGTCATATATTATGAGGCGCCACTTATCTCACGCCCGCGAAATATAAAACGAAATAATTTAAGATTACATGTTGAATTTTTTATTGCAGTAACCTTTTTTTATCGGTGATAAATGTGATAAAAATATTTTTGCCATTTTCATGCACGTTTTATTGCGGAGATGTTTACAATTCAAGAGACTTTCAAATCGAAATTCTGCATCATCTCAAACTCAAATTTTGAAGAGTTCTTCTTGCTAGAATTTTTGTTAGCATCGTTCGCTCATAGTTACCAAAGAGTCTTCATAATACATACTAACAAACAAATGAAAAAAAGCTAGCTACAGTTTGTTCGAAATAAGTAAGCCGATCGGAAGTTAGCCGTTTTCTGGGGCCGCGCAGTTACAGTCGCGGAATAAAGTGTTAGCGTTCGGAAACGTATTCAAATAATTTCGAAAATAAGATCAATAATTTGTTAACATTATGTGTAATATTGTTGGATTTTGAGAAAATTCAAGTATGGATTTTATCAATAAATTATAAAATCCATACTTGAATTTTCTCAAAATCATTAAACTGTCATTTAAATTGTAAATAGTCCACAGATTTGCAAAACAGTGTTGCGTTTAGGACTTTTTTGGGAAAAAAAAACAAGGACAAACCACAATAATACATTAGCAATGAGAAATAACAAAAACAATATCCAAGAACTAAACAACAATAACGTCAAAATAAAAACAACGCGTAGCACTTCTGGCACTGACTGTGTACTTGCATTGGGGGAGCGAGACAGAATTATACATCAAACACTAAGGATTGAGTGAAACAGCGAACAGCCCCTCGCGCCATTACCACGCATGCGCGCTACTGATTTTGACGTAAATATGACTACTGCGCAGCGACTTGCAGACTACTTCCGATCGGCTTACTTATTTCGAACAAACTGTACAAAACAAAATGTTTATTTTAAGAGTAGGAAATCGGATTATCATTACAAATAGGATTAGTTAATGAACAATCTTAAATTTAATGTGTATTCACTTAAAGCAAGTGTTTGAGTCACCTAAATGTTAAACACAACTAAAATTGATACTGAACAACTCAATTCTTTTTAAATTACAATAGGTATGATATCCAGGTAAAATAGTTGGTGTGAGCACTGCCACAGTTCAGAAAAATAAGGCTTCCAAGTATCATCAATAACCATAGAAGAATGAATGAATGTCTTTTAAACTAGAAGTCGATAATGATGTCGACTACCTGAACTTGTATATTTTTTAATTTCTTATGCAAACGCAGTGGACATTATGTTCATATACCTACTAGTGTTTAAAAAATGCAAAGTAATTTAGCCACTATGAACATTTCAAGACATTTAATGCTTCAAACGTTACTTTTATTACCTCATTTAGGTATTATATTATTATATATTATTTCTTCATATTTTCCAACTTTTGCTATATTATCCACACCGAAAACTTGAGTGAACTCAGAATACATCTTATCGGGTCCTACAAATTATTCTCCAGTTCTTGTTGTGCCGCTTTTAGAAACAACTCCCAGATTAAAAGTATGTCTCAGTGCTGAGACAAAGCCTTACTCCTTGGCTTTTTAATCAAAGCGTTGAGGAAGTAGGGCAGGGGCTTAGAACATCGATGGTGTAAACTGCGACGCATTTACATCGATATTTTTGGCAATGATTCGATAATTCTTTTAAATTTGGTGACTATTTCATTTGCGATTAGCAGTATATTTATTTCATTAAAATGAAACCTATATTATAAATAATAGTTGCTATATATTTATTTGGTATTAGATCTCTTTAGATTAGATTTCGTTTGCTTACCTTAAAATATCTTGTGATACTAGTAGATTTTTACAACCAAAATATGTTTTCGGGTCCATAATATTAAAATAAATGTTCTATTATTAATAATTTCATCATCACCAATCCGCATTAGGGTATCGTGGCGGACTAATGCGTGGCCTCTTATTCTGAGAGGAGACCTGTGCCCAATAGTGGGCCCAGTATGTGAGGTAGTTACCTATGTATCTTGATTCACTATCTCCAAACAATTTGATATTTAAATCTTGAATATTCTGATTCTCATTAAGATTTTTCCTAAAAAAATATAACATAATAATTATGTATCGATATTTTTTAGACACAGCCCATTCCTAAAGTAGGACGAGGAAAGCTCAGTGTCTTAGATTAAATTTCTAGCAAAAAGCTGTCAGATTTCGGCCATTCTAGGCTTTTAGAATACATATTTTGAACAAAACGGATTAGTGGTAATGTTCTACGATTTCCGTCATAAAATTCCGTGTTTATATCAGAATTGACTGGTTTAAATATTTTTTTATATCTAACTTTACTTACCTACCTACTATTTTATTACCAAAAATGTAATAATGTACTTGTGTGTACTTATGAACTTACACTCCATAATGTTTAATATAATCTAATGGCTAGGGCGTCGGACTTGCGATCATGAACCCACTCGTAACACAGGCATTTAGCTTAGCACGAGGGGTTTGCAAGATTACTATTTATGTGTGACCCACATTGCAAGTAAGCTTTTAAAAAAAAATTAAGGACCCTGTCGGGAATAATTAATTAAAGGTACTATTTTTTTCAGTTCAAACCGATATTAAATGGGAATGCAAAACCTTACCACCATTTCATTTGTAGTACACTAATTTGTTAACCCGGTAAATTACAATGTACGCACGGCTACACATCAAGCTATACAAAACTAGTATAGGCTGGCCTTAAATTGCACAGAAAACCAAATGTGAGATCAGTCTAAACAGGTGACACTATTATGGTGATCTATAAACAATTTGATTTAACATGTAATTTTGGGAAAATGATAGATTTGTATAAAATTGGATCCCCGGGTCCTCAAGTGAAACACTGAACTCACTTATCTATATATTTATTTGCTCTCTATGTTAATCTAACTTATATTCAGATCAACAACAGTGTTCTAAAAACAAAAAAATTCTTAACTCTATATGGTTTAGCAGGTAACGAAACCATAGCGTGATTTAGCGGACCTAACAACGCCATCTATCGAGGCGATGTGTAAACTTTTCCTTTATGAATATTAGACATTCCGCCCACCAAGGACATATTTAGGAATCATGTCCTTTAAATAAAAAAATACAAAACAAATACCGCCCACCATAAGGTCAAGGGGGTTGTAAAATAAAAATAAAAATAAACAAATACCGCCCACCATAAGGTCAAGGGGGTTGTAAAATAAAAATAAACAAAGACCGCCCACCGTAAGGTCAAGGGGGTTGAAAATACAACAGAAAAACAAGACCTCCCACCATAAAGTCCAGGGGGTCGAAACACTTTTAACTTACAAGAATATTTAAAACTATGTTCAATCTGCTACAGGTAAGATACACAGTTTACTTGTTGGTCTTTTTAAAACAGAATCTTTAAACTTAAGGGTTACCACTCGAGTGATTCCATCAGTACCCGGATGCTTTATTAGAACCTTCCCAAGTAACCATTTGCCAGGAGGCATATTATCCTCCTTGACTAAAACAACATCGCCTAATTTTGGCTCAGGTTCCTTTTGGGACCATTTATAGCGGTGCACCATGGACGTTAAGTATTCTTGTGACCAACGTCGCCAAAAGTCTTGAGTTAGTCTTTGCAAAAATTGCCATCTTTTCAAGGTGCTGACATTAGCATACTCATAATTGCGATCCGGCACAAGAACCAGAGGTTCACCTATTAAAAAATGGCCAGGAGTAAGTGGCATTTGATCATTCGGATTATTTGAAATTTGAGAAATCGGTCTGGAATTGAGACAAGCCTCAATTTGAACAAGGAGAGTGGATAATTCCTCATAAGTGAGGGTTGAATCGCCAATGACTCTCTTTAAGTGGAATTTGGTTGACTTAATACCAGCCTCCCAAAGTCCACCAAAGTTTGGGGCGTGAGGTGGTATGAAATGCCAGTTAATACTATTTGAACTTAACCAATCTCTAATTTCACTAGCAACCGACGATTGTTCAGCCCTGAATAAACATTTTAATTATTTGGATGCGCCAACAAAATTTTTTCCATTGTCGCTCCACATGTCACTGCAATGACCTCTTCTGGCGATGAAACGTTTAAAACCAGCAATGAATGCTTGTGATGTGAGATCACTTATGGCTTCCAAATGAACCGCCCTCGTAACCATACATACGAACAAGCATATGTATCCTTTATATGATTTGTTGCCGCGACCCTTGGATACTCGTATATTTATTGGACCGGCAAAGTCAACACCACTATGCAAAAATGCTCTAGCAGGAGTAACTCTACAGGTAGGTAATTGACCCATAAATTGGTTTTTAAAATTTGCAGAGTGCCGTATACAAATAACGCATTTACGTACATACGATTTTATTACATTTTTTGCAGAAACTATCCAGTATTTTGTACGTAAATAACTCAACAATAAAGTCGGACCTCCGTGAAGAGTCTTTTTATGGGCTTCATCTATAAGTAACAATGCAAGGTGACTGTGTTGCGGAATTATGATAGGGTGTCTCATGGCCTCGGAAATTTCAGCATTTTCAATTCTTCCTCCTACTCTTAGAATTCCTTGACTATCTATTATAGGACATAGTGCTCTTAATTTGCTTTTCTTACTTACGTTTCCCGTTTTCTTAATATTACCTATATCCTCACTATATTCCTGTTCTTGAAATTTTCTAATACAAATTTCTAAGGCCTTCGCTAACTCTTCACTTGTCAGGTAAGTGCTTTCTTTTTTATTTCTTTTTAAAAACCTTCTGCAGTATGCTACTACTCTTACTAACCTTTGAAGTGATGAGAATTTCGTCCACAGCTGATCATCCTGATGTACAGCTGCGTGAACTTTTACAGAACGCTTCTCTAATTCTGTCGTAATTGACTTTGGCTTTGTGTAGTCAATTGTTTTATTTCTTAGCCACGATGGCCCATGAAACCACAGTGAAGACTGTGCAAGTTCTGAAGGTGTCGCACCTCTGGATGCTATGTCTGCGGGGTTGAAAGAAGACCTTACATGCGCCCACTGCGAATTCTCCAGTAAGGTTAAAATGTCTGAGACTCGGTTTCCAACGAAGGTTGTCCAGCGACTTGGGTGTCCACTAAGCCATGCTAGAACAACTGTCGAGTCAGTCCAGCAGTGTATTCTGTCTCGTTGAATATTTAATGTTTCAGCCACTTCAGTTATCAATTTAGCTAAAATGACTGCTCCCATCAATTCCAATCGTGGAATTGATAGTTGCTTCGTGGGAGCAACTTTGGTTTTAGCAGTAACTAAATGAACCTTGGCGTCGCTATCCTCTTCAATTACTCTCAAATAGACAACTGCTGCGTATGCCATATTGGATGCGTCACAGAATCCGTGCAGTTCTACAACTGCATTGCTTCTGGTTTCAAGCCAGCGTGGGATTATAATTTTAGGTAAGTCTAAAAGATTACTTTGGTATGTTTTCCATTCTTTCAAGAGTTCTTCAGGTAAACTATCGTCCCAATCAATCCCAACCAGCCACAATTTTTGAATGAGAATCTTTGCTGGTATTACACAAGGTGCTACCCATCCTAAGGGATCGAAAAGTCTGGCTATTTCTGATATGACCTGTCTTTTGGTTGCAGATTCCGGTTGCAGAGGAAATGTTACCGAATACTTGAAACCGTCGAGTTCTCTATCCCAAGCCATTCCAAGTATTTTCATCACTTCGTCCATTTTTATTTCCACTACTCCGTCCTCAATGTCCTCATCATCCTTTATTACCTTAGCAAGTTCCTTGTTGTTCGTCATCCATTTCTGCAACTCAAAACCTCCTTTCGCTACTAACTCCTTCATTTCCTTATAAATCCTTCTCCCTTCCTCTACTGTCTGACAGCCTGACATAAAATCATCTACATAATAATCTTCTTTTAATTTTTCAGATACCAACGGGAATTGAGCTCCTTCGTCGTGTGCTAATTGCTGCAAGGACTTCACTGCCAGGTAAGGTGCGCATGCGGTTCCGAATGTTACTCTTAATAATTTGTAATCTTTTATTTCAGCTTCCGGATCACTTCGCCAGAGCAGCCGTTGAAAATTGGTATGTTCAGGTGCAACTAGAACTTGCCGATACATCTTAACGATGTCGGCACACAACACTATTTCATGCTGGCGCCATCTCATGACAAGATGACGCAACTCTGGTTGGATAGTAGGGCCTACCATCAATGTATCGTTTAGAGACACACCGTTTGATCCTTTGGAAGACGCATCAAACACTACTCTGACTTTGGTCGTGGTCTTGTCTTCCCGAACTACCGCGTGATGAGGTAAATATACTGCCTCTGCTCTCTGAGTGTCGGTTTTGGGAGGTATTTCTACCATATGACCCAGATCAAGGTATTCTTGGATTACCGTGACATACTTCCTCTTCATCTCTGGATCTTTGTTAAAACGTCGTTCAAGAAGATGAAATCGTTTGAGTGCCATATCCCTGGTGTGGCCATACTTACATTGTGGGTCTGTGTCTTTAAACGGTAGATTGACTATATATCGGCCAGTGCTATCTCGCTGAGTGGTACGATTGAAAATTTCTTCGCATGCCAGCTCTTCTTGGGTAAGTACCCTTTTTTTACTATAACATTCATCAGATTCTATTTCCCAAAATCGTTTAAGCATTTCATTATCACTAATTTGAGAATGCATGCTAAGTAAAACATTGTGACAATGAGCTGAATTTAAATCGAAATCTGTGCGTGTACTTCCCGATAAAATCCATCCTAATCGCGTGTTTTGTGCTATTAAGGGCCCTGGAGAGTGTTTGATTAATCCTTCTCTTAGGACCTGACTATAAACTTCAGCCCCAAACAAAACATCTATTTTGTTTGGAGTGTGGTACTCCGGGTCAGCCAGAGTCATATTCTCCAGTTCATGCCAGGTTGGTACTGATACCTTATCTCCAGGGATTAATGTCGTGATTGTGCTTAACACATATGCTCGTACTTGAAAACTAAAGCTAGGATCGTGACGTGAATAAATAGTTACGAAAACTATAAACTTGGAAGCCATAGCACTCTCATCACCCCCTATGCCTAAAATAATACTTCTAACCGGTATTTTCTTAAGTCCGAGCAACTGGACTGCTGATTCGGTGATAAATGACGCTTGAGATCCTTGATCCAATAGCGCCCGCAATAGTTGTTTGTAACCGTTCTTGTTCTGTGCTTCGACAAGAGCGGTTGCTAGTAAAACCTGATTTGGAACAGCCTTTTTAGATAAGTGAGTTGTTATGGTTGGAACATCTGATTCCTGTACCACACCGACAGCAGTGCTCAATGTTGACACTGCTGATTTGATTGCTGTCGCCTCCTCTGAAAGGCCTTGAGGCGACGCTGATCTTGAGGACACCTTGGGGTGTAATAATGAATGATGTTTGCGATTACAAACATGACAAGTTGTGGGGATACGACAAAATTTAATGGAGTGGTTCGCGCCTAAACAATTAAAACAAAGACCGTGGGTACGGACGAAATCACTGCGAGTTTTGTAGTCACCCTTGCAAAACTGTTTACAATGGCTGAGTTTGTGAGGTTGCTTACAGAATGGACACGTCATCCCAACAGAGTTATCATTTTTTGAAGTGACCGCATGAAGAATCCTTGGTTTACTAACTGTTGATTTTTGTTTACTGGTAGTGGGTGCATCTAGGTATTCTAATGAACGGAACCTTGATTCTAAAAATACTTTGAACTCCTCAAAGGTTGGTAACTCTTCACACGGACTGACCTTTGATTCCCATAACTTGCGCGACTCATTATCTAATTTAGCGCTGATAATATATATAATTATTGCATCCCAAGAATCAACATCAATACCGAGTGTTGATAACCCATGCATGCAATCAACAGTAGTATCCAACAGTTCCTTAATGGCAGTTGACGATTCTGATACATTAGTTTGGTTTATTAATCTCTTTAAAATAGAATTACACAAGTACCGTTTGTTATCATAACGTTTGTTTAACATTTGCCAACATTCTTGATAATTGGCGGCGGTAACAGGTGTGTGACGTAACAATTGTTCCGCCTCACCAGACAAATGACCCTTTAAATAGTGTAATTTTTGAACGTCATCAATCGAGTCATTTTTATGGATTAATGATATAAACATATCGCGGAATGATGTCCATTCGGTGTATTTACCAGAAAACACTGGTATTACAACTTTAGGTAATTTAACATTATTACAGACTCTAGATGATACCTGTTTATCTGAAACTTTTTTTGAAATTGTGACTTGAGAAATGTGCTCTTTCAATTCTGATTTGTAGTTAATATAAAATTCTTCAGTTATTTCAAAAGTGTCTGTCTTAAAATAGCTATGTGAACTATCTGTTGAAATTTCTATTACCTTTCTGTGAGATTCTAAAAAACATTTCCATTGCTGTTCTAGGGTTTCTAATCTGGTCTCTAAATGCGATTGTGTTAGCCTTTCTTTAGGAGATTTTTTATAATTTATTCTACTTTTCTCAATAGAATTTTTTGTATCAATTTGTAATTTTATTAACGACTCCATCTTTAACTACTTACTGAAATCTATAAGAATTGAAAAAATGCAATGTACATATGAAATCAATGAATATTATTTAAAATCACAAGTCTTTCTTTAAACCTTTAAAATATGTCTATGAAAACAATCTCTATAAACTTACAAGTATTCAATGTATGCAAATGAACAGACTAAAAATTTTCCAAGTGAAATAATTTAACAAAAATGCTAAGTCTATAAAGATAATTATTGAAAATTTTACAAGTGTTTGAACAATGACTGACACTTAGAAAAAATTGGGCATAGGTTCCCCGTAGGGTCACTTTTCTCAAAATTATTCTAAGTCCAAACTACTTAAAATTTTTACTAAGTTATAAAACTAACAGAAACTATTACAAGTCCAATATTATAAAATATTCACTTCACAAATCACAGGTTAAAGTTTACTCACGGTTTTCAGTCTTCAAATACCTCACTGCAGGAAGTGTCCGATAGGTGGCGCTCGTGTCTTCTCCTCTCAGTTGTTGAAAAGCCGGGAATCTCGCGTTGCCGACTCCTCTCCGCCTCAGGGCTCCTTAGAAGCCTCTGCAGGCTCCTTTGTTCTCCTGCTAGGTGCACACACTAGTGGCGCCCTCTGCAGGTCGATGATGCCGCACTCCAAGACACACACACTCGTGTAACCCTTGGTAGCGGGTTCTCAGCACTTCAGTGGCGATCCACCACTGGTTTCTATGCTGGTGTTGCAATAAAATTGCGCGCACACATACACTGCACTGCACGCACTAATCCGGCTCGAAGGACCATGTATAAAATTGGATCCCCGGGTCCTCAAGTGAAACACTGAACTCACTTATCTATATATTTATTTGCTCTCTATGTTAATCTAACTTATATTCAGATCAACAACAGTGTTCTAAAAACAAAAAAATTCTTAACTCTATATGGTTTAGCAGGTAACGAAACCATAGCGTGATTTAGCGGACCTAACAACGCCATCTATCGAGGCGATGTGTAAACTTTTCCTTTATGAATATTAGACAGATTTGAACATCAATATTAAAGCCTTCATGATAATATATACGAGTAGGTATGTCGACGAAAATCGAATATGTTATTATTTAGCCTACAGCTAGACAAAATCAATAGCAAACTATAAAGACAGATCTAAATCAAATTAGTAAGACTAATTTCGATGTCTAGTATTGACAGAAATGTATTGAGAGCATTATTTCGTACGTGTATAGAATATTAACTGATATTAGAACTAAGGGTGCTGCTACACAGGTGGTTAAAAATTCCCAATTTTGGGGGACAACGCTATTAAGCATACTATCATGCCTATATTCCCCGAAAAATATGGCAGAGGTGTAGGTACTAATGTACACCCCTTCTTCGCCGATATGTTTAGATCCCATGTCCATGTCTATGATTCCAGACTCCGAGCTGCTACGGATAATTTTATAGAAAAACCCAATAATTCATTGCATATGTAATCAAATCTTAATCTATATAAAATGGTTGAGCTACGCGATGACTGATGTATGCGTGCCGTCAGTTAGGACAGGTCAACTTTCAGATTTTGCCCTACATTGAACTCGCATATAATATAACTATTGTCTGGACTTTAAAAGAGACTATGATTCTCTGAGTTTGTTTCGACGTTTCTTCTCAGAGGTCGTCAGATAGGAAACGTTGGTGCCACCAAGTTAAAAATAAAAAGAAAAAAAACGACTTGTAAAAGTGTCTTAATAGATCTATTTACAGGAATAAATATCATTTCATTTCAATTTTAATCTGAATAGAATATTATAGTAAGAGTTCGAAATTTCTACTGCCATGTACCTACCTAGAATGTGTTGTAGACGACCAATTTGCAAAAAAAAAAAACAAAATACAATTGAATTTGTCCTGCAAGGATGAACGTTTAGCCTTAAAGAAAAAAATATATTAAAAATGCCTGTGCAACACCACTTTGAGAATACAGGTTCTGTTTGTAATTTCACTCAGATATAACGTGACTTGTGAAAATGTTAAGTGTTGCGAATTTCGATTACTTAAGCCAGTTATTGCTTGATAGGATGACAAGAATATTAGGTTTCACTGAAAAATAAATTTAAAAGCTAGTATCGTTGTTCTGTAAAAATGTGTTGGTCGAAAAACTTTCTACTAAAAAGCTGGGTGTCAACGAAACGTAAATTGGCAACTTTTGTAATGTGAACACAAAAGTAGCAATCTAATCTACGGTGAAGACTCAGCTTTAGAAATCTGTGATTTATTTACTGACGTAACAAAGGTATACAAGTAAACTAATTGACAATTTAGACACATATTGCTCGATGGGATCAAAAGAATTACAGGTGTCAATGTCCCGCGTGGTGAAAGTGATGCCCGCATTCGCGTTGATTATGTAAATACCATCACATCTGTATTCCCTGAAAGTTAAACAACCAATAATAATACTTGATTAATTAAGATCGCAACTTCGTAATCATCTGCGTATTATCAAACATAAATATCACACCTGATATTTAGTGACAATGGACTTGAAGTACAGTGCTGAACAAAATGCTCAACTTTTGTGTCTGTGACAAGTCTCTTTATTTACCTAGTTTGTTTATACATATATGTATAGACGATTGAGGTAGATAATAAATAGTATTTTCGTATCCAAGTGACTAAGGCACAAAGTTTCAACGTATCTACCAATCGTTCTACGTAAATAAAAAATAAATAGTAAAAGAACAATTCATTACTATGGATCCAAATCATAATTATCAAGCCCTGATAAATCCATTTCTAATACGCAATTCCATAAATATGTATGCGTACAGACACAATCTCTTTACACATTTATGATAGGAGATATGCGCATAAAATACAAATAACTGGAAGCGCCCGCTTTATCAATGATAATGTTATTCTAGAATTAATGTTATGTGTTTGTTTTGCTTTTCTCTTGGTAGGTAAATAGGGATTTTTGCAAGCATTTCGAGAACTCCTTGAAAGAGCCAGTTAAGCAGAAATATGTGTGTATGTTTTAAGTCCTCTCTCTCAATATCCTTCCTTAATGTCATGTCTAAATGTCCCTTCTCGATGTCACGTCTCTATATTCCAAATCAATGTCCCGTCTGAATGTCCCGTCTTAATATCATTTTTCCAATAATTTCACTGGCTACATTATCGTACTAACTGGAACACTTACTGCTTCGTGGCAGAATAATCCCAATGCAGTATTACCCACCTCGACGAACTTGGCAGCAGATTTCTACCACCCTGAAAGTTCTGAGAACGCAAATTCTTACTAGGATAGGCAACTATTTACTTAAGGATCTTTACTGTATAGTTTTAACTTAGGATCTTGTTTCAGTTTTTACCTCAAGGGACTAGGCTATGCGGTGTTCGGCATGACTGATAGTGGTTTGTTGGACGTAAAACTCCTGTGGGATAGCTTTGTCTACGAAAACGATGTATACGTCACAGCTAAATAGTTGAATTGGATTCATTCAATTAACTGCCTAGCCTTGCCAGTTGTTATTCGGGCAGCTATTTGCACGACGTCATTAAGTTATCGATGAAGTATTTAAAGTTGGTTACTTTTGGTGACTATCTCGCCTAATGTTAAGCTACAATACGGTCGACGTCGATGGAGCACGCGTGCATTGCAAGGATCTACATAACCGGATATACAGATTCAGAGACAGAGTTCTAGCCCCTAACGGTATGTTTGAGAAAGGAGTAATCTTTCTTCCTATTATCATCATCAGCTTAAATCAGTTGACTGCTGGACGTAGGCCTACCCTAGTGAGCCATTTCATCTTGTCCTTCGCCTTTTTTCTCCACATCCAGCTTCTACCAGCAGCAGTTTTATGAAGCCACCAACCTGATTACCATCAGGTAATCATCGCAAGTCATCGCCGTTCACAGACACCCGCAACACCAAAGGAGTTTCTGATGCGTTGTTGAGTTTAAGAGCCCCTACAGACTGCAGACCAAGGGGGAAATGTCACTTAAGCGCAAAAAAGTCCACCAAGTCGTCGTCGTGTCGTGTATTAACGAGAGACTCTGAAACAAGGGTGGTTGTCAGCCAGTCAGGCACCAAGATTCCAATAACCGCGCAAATCAGGTATTGTCTAACAAGATGCCTATCTGAATGGCAGTGAAGAACTGTATTCAAACCCATCCCCACACGGGGCAGTTATAAATATATTAATGGGGTTAAGAAGATTCTTGCTTATGGCCAGTGCAATAACGTATAACGTTTTTCAGGGAAAAACTACATCATCAGTCCCTTGGCTCCGATTATAATAGATCAAGGTCATCATAGTAGCAAGTTAGAGCTATTTTTATTCCGTACGTGTCAGTGTCCCTGGAGAATTTATAAAGGATTTTGCCAAACTGGTGATTAAATAATAACTTCACAAAAAAATATTTTACCTATAAAATTTGTTTACTGCTTTGATGAAACGTTTTTGTTCATAGTGTCGACAAATTAATTAAAGGGGAAAATTCTTAATCCTTTCAAGCGAAACAATTTATTTTAGATAACAATAAATTTTTACTGAGACTTCTAAAATTCATTAAGAAATTCCGTTTTATACTCGTATTACATCTAGGCTAAAAAACTAACACAAGAATTATTTTTCTTTTAAAAGTAAAAGAAAGGGCACATTTACTGGGCTGTGTCATAGGTCGATGGTTTTAGGTACTAAAAGTAGAGACACAACCGAAATCCTCTAAAGTTATTCAAATGAGCTGAAGCCACAGAATTCCGAATAAATGCATATTGAATTTGTTTACGTACGACGAAAATGGAGACCATAGTTCTCTATTTAAATTCTTTCCAACAATCTACATATTATTGGTGTTCGAAACGATACCTGTTTCTTTGTTTATACATTTGTATATTGCATTTTTCTTTTTGATCTTACAATTTTATGTACTGAGTATTTTTATCCTAGATCATTTATTGTGAACTGTTTGCTTTACACACATACCATCACGTCTGTAGATTAGAAATACCTTTCAGTCACAAAAAAATACAAAATCAAAACTTTTTAACAAAAAATTCTTACATTGTCATCTTTTTGTTGGTTGATTAATTAAACCTAGGTTCAGTCTTTTGTTATTGCATAAACTGAAGCAATTTACGCACTGCACCCACGCGCGCGCTTTGTAAACTATCACACCTGTCTTCCCCGAAAGGTAAGGCAGAGGTGCGCTAATGTACACCCACATATCGCCGGTATGTTATTGTAGTGTCATTCGAACTACATAGGATTTATGTATGTACAAAATTTCAAGATAATCAAACATCCCTTATTTTTCTTTTCTTAGGAATACATTTTTGGATTTATGTATGTACAAAATTTCAAGATAATCAAACATCCCTTATTTTTCTTTTCTTAGGAATACATTTTTTCGTTCAAATTTAAATGGGATCAACTTTGAGGATATAGAATATCCAATAAATAGAATAATCGAAATTGGACTACGTTAAACGTTATGCGTTAACTTGAGAACCTCCTCTTCTTTCGTCGGTTAAAAATAGAAATAATAATATTCTTTTATAAACTCGCTTAACTAGACGTGGTCAGATCAGCTCGGCTTTATGATATCGTAAAGCCTACAGTCTATTCATTTTATGAGTTGAATTTCATCAAAGCTCCCCCCAATCCTGCTCTCCAGTTATCTTTATATTTGTTTTACGATGCATGCAGATGAGATTTACAATATTAAATTCAATGAGATCGCCTTACAAAGACTCAGTACACACGGCTACAGGTCAACCTATACAAATCCAATTTAAGCTGGTCCCACATTGTAAAGGCTTCCCATAGAATGAGAGGCCAGCGTAAACTGGTTTTGCATAGCTTGATATGTAGCCGTGCGTCCCTAAGACATTGGCCAGGTCCTCCAAATTGTGTATGACAAGATGTATAAATGTAATGGCAAAAGAAGAATAAGAGAATCACAGCAAGTTTCCGTATGTAGTTTCTGCCTACCCCTGTGGGAAAAAGGTGTGTGTATTTTTTTTATGAGATTACTCGTCAAACGAGCAGGCGGGCCACCTGATGGCAAGTAGTCATCGCTGCTCATGGACATCTGCAATACCAAAGGTGTTGCAGATGCGTTGCCGAGCCTATTTAAGGAGAAGGGCAGGGAAGGAGAAAGGAGAAGGAAGGGGACGGGGAAGGGAAAAGGCAACAGTATACATACTGCAATACGACGACAATATGACGTCGATATTCTGTGTGTATGTATGAATGTATTAATAAGACAAAAATCATTGGAATGAGGATTTCCACCCGGGATAAAAAAGGCATGTAATTGTATTAAGGTATTATTTAAATTTATCTTTAGTGTTCTTTTAAAAACATTAAATTGCAGACTGACTTAGCCGGATGTATAAAATACAACATTTAAAACAAAGTTATTCAAAACTGAAAATATTAGATACTAAACCTGTTGATTTCATTCGACGGACGTGCTCAATAGATTTATAGCGCGGAGAGCTTTTAACGGCCTTGCATAACTTATAAAATAGAATACAGAAAATGGAATAACAGATAAATGCTGATCGTTAAAAGGCAAAAGCACGCACCTCTGACTATTTGAAGTTATGTGCGTATAAATATAATTAAATATCAAGCAGTTAAACGTTAAATCATCGTGACAAACCTAAATGCTTGAGAGATTTTCTCGGTGTGTGAAGTCTGCCAACCTTCAGTAAGCTCAATACTCAATACATTTATTGCACTCCACAAGTTAAAACAGCTGTTACAATCATATAATTTAGGAATCATGTGTGGGCCTCGTCAGGCACGGCAAGATGTAGGAGAGAGGAGGAAGTTTTATAGCCTTTTTTGGTGGACTATAGGTTCATCCCTCTCCTGGTGCGTGGGTTGATGTAACTGTGGGCTTGATGATGACGATTCGTTGTATTTAAAAAAAAAGGTCAGTGGGCAAACGAATAAAAACATGTCAACTTCGGCGGCACATAACATCACGTCTGTATTCCCTGAAGGGTTAGGCAGAGGTGTACTTATGTACACCCACACTACGCCAGTATGTTTAGGTCCCATGTAATAGGGAGCGAGCTTATTGCCATCAACCGGGCACAAATCCAGACTCCGAGCTGCTACTGAGAATTTCATAGAAAAACCCAATAACACTTCTAACACTAACACAATAACTTTCGCGTCGTTTAGTCAACATTTATGATAGTTAATTGAAGTTTCCGTTTTTGTCTTCCAACAGGTCACGTTATCCTGAATTTATCACTTTAGTAACATACATAATCATGGCGTGAAATATAACTTTAACTCATTTAATATAACATAAAAAAGATTTTGCATCTCAAATTAACTCATCAAGTAACGAATTACAGACACCAGGCAAAAATCTCATCAATCTCAACAAAAAATGTTGCTTTGCGTCAGTTAATTATTTTCTGGGCCTAGTGATTCTAAATTTCAATTCATTTTTCTTAAATAATAAGATGTTCATACCCTTTGACCGCATTAAGCCCTTGAAACGCAACCCTACAAGGAATGTTTGACCAATCATATTTAACTCTGCAATGCTACCCAGCAACAAGATTCCCAAATCGTGACTCCAGTTGAAATATGTAACTTCTAATTGAGGTAAAGTTTGCGTACCTACGACGGTGGCTGGGATTAATTAACGGATTCCATAACAACAGATATGTCTTGGGAGGGTATGAAACATTAGGCGTGGATTACAGTGGTTTTGTGCAAGAGAGCGAGAGAGATAGAATGTGTTAACACATTTGATAACACGTTTGACTTCACGGCTTCTGCCACAGCTTCCACCCTTGCCCGGAGTAAATATTTGTATGGGGAAAGGAACAAAATGTATGTACCTTAACTATGTGTTGCACCAAGGACAGTTCATTCTACTATCCATACTTATATTATAATTTAGCGAATCACTCTTGCTTGGCACAAGTATCGTTATATTTCAACCAATTTACACAAAACCTTAACAAATGATACACCTTCGTTATAAATCACTCTGTCTCTACGTGAAAACTGCATGAAAATCCGTTTAGTAGTTTTTAGAAGAGGCGGGAAACATACCATCACGCCTGTATTCCCCGAAGGGTTAGACAGAGGTATAATAATGTACACTCACATTTAGCCAGTATGTTTAGGTCCCATGTAATAGGGGGCGAGACTATTGTATCGGAAAACTTTATAATCGAAAAAGAAGCTGTCTGCCCGTCTCTTACTGAAGAGTAACATTAAAACTCTTCTTTTTGATAATGATAATTTATTTAACACTTATTTTTGGGCGCGTACGGACGATACATTTATATAGCCGCGCACACGTACACGTGGCAGGAGAGCTCATTTGACTATATTTCGGCGGCGCGGGCGCGGCCGGCGTGGCGTCACTCCTCTCCCCCGCTCCCCGCTCGTTGAGTTGTGTCGCCGCGTTCGCATATAGGGGATGCGGCGTAGACACTTACCGTTTCACCCTTAAACTGATATACGGATTTAGATAACATTTGGTAAGGAAATAGTTTAAGACTGGAAGGAAACTGCTTATACCGGAAATCATCCCTGGGTGTGAAGAGGGGGGTGAAAGTTGAGTATGAATCATAAAACTCATAATTACAATATACTTATGGTGAGAAACAATTAATGTATTTGCAGTCTTGATCAATAAAAGTTTTGACAAATTGTACATTGACAAATTTTGGACAAAGGCAACCTCGTCGAGCCAAATAACATTAAATCCTATGAATTCTAAAATAATGATAAGTAAGGCAACACACACAATTACATCACACATCATTCAGACAAGCGTTTGTGCGTCAATTATTCAAGATTTGCCCACTCGTTTTGTTGGTTAGAGCAATTGAAATAATTTAAAGCTACATGTTCTATGCTCAGTGGAACTTGAATTGACATAGAAGGATTATTCTGTAGTTATAAAGAAACAATTGTTAAGTTCACACCATTACAAAGAAGAAAGAAAAGGTGATTTTCAGTGATCATTTTACGGTACTCGCCCCCTATTACATGGGACTTAACAATACCGGCGAAATGTGGGTGTGCATTAGTACACCTCTGCATAGCCCTTCGGGGAATTCAGACGTGATTTTTACAGTTTTATAAAGGTATTTTATATGTATTTTAACAATTTCAAAATTACTTTCCGAATTAGCCTACGTTGATAGAGAAACGAGATGCTTAGCATGCACAAAAGCATCTTTTATAGAAAATGATACTTACGACGTAGACACGGCTACACATCAATCTATACAAAACCATTTTAGACTGACCTCCCAGTGTAAAGGTTTTCCGCACAATTCAAGGCCAGCTTATACTGGTTTGTGTAGCCTTTCGCACAAAATAAAACAGTAAAACGACAGAGCAATGCAATGAACAAATCGAAATAAATGCACGAAAATTGTACATAAGACACGGAAACTGGAAGCCTTGTTAGTTGAGATGTAAACGTGCCTTTTTTGAACATTTCCTTTAGAGAGGAAATAAGTAATGTGGAGCAGAATGTGCAATGAAAATACCTTTGCGAAATTAAATACTGGAAATTATCTTCGTAATTCTCGGAATATATTTTAAAGAAAATACTTTTATCAATGTACCTATTCGTTTATAGAAGGGTTAAAGTAAATATCAGTCTGATTAATATTCTCCCATAAAAATGATTGACGTGTTATTTTATTTGGGTATAAGAGTTAATGAGTTCGTTTATATGGATTTAGAAATTTTTGAAAATTGTTGTGTGCTGGCAATTATATCGTGGTTCATGTAGAAAAAAGAAATAATGTTTATTTGGTAACAGTTCATTAATTATTACTTTTCCCAATAGTAGTGTCTCACTGGCATGTCGGGATGCTAGCATGAATGGGTCGGCACGACCGGAGAAGTACTACCTCCACAGAACATCAACGTTAAGTGGCAGTATGCATGTTGCGTTTCATTCGGCGAGTGTGGAACGCCGGCAGCCCAATTCCTTCCTCAGTCCCTTTCTTCTCCTTTTCTCCTTAAGAGCCGGCAACACAGCAACAACGTGTTGCAGGTGTCCATGGGCAACAATGACCAATTACCATGAGGTGGCTCTACTAGTCGTACAAATGCCAATGATTAAATAAAAAATAAAATATACACAGTACCTACCTTATGTAGACACAATTTTGTTTAAGATTTTTCTTTTGTCTGTATATTTTTTAGTAGGTAAAACCCTGCTATACTGAATCAAACAGTTACCAGACAATATCTGTGGAGCGAAGATCCGTAGTTATTTATAGGTTGGTCCATTCATTGTACGTGATTACGGAAGTAAATGTTGGCACAATTAGGCACGTTAGGGAATTTGTCTTGGACACGCCGGGCGTGTGTGTTCCCAGTGAGAGCGGATAATGGGTACTATTTGTTATTTCTGTCTCACTTTTCGGTACTATTTGTTACTCATGTCTCACTTTTTCTAAGTTTATGTTTTATAAGTTTATGTGCTTCGTGAGGCATTTTGTT
Source organism: Subacronicta megacephala (assembly GCA_958496365.1). Lineage (NCBI taxonomy): Eukaryota > Metazoa > Arthropoda > Insecta > Lepidoptera > Noctuidae > Subacronicta > Subacronicta megacephala. The sequence continues at coordinate 2,768,397 of OY292524.1, forward strand.
CAATGATTAAATTTTTCCTATAATAATAAATAAAATCACGTTTCTATTCTACGGCCCCATTTTACAATGGCTGTAAGAATAGCCGCTACTCTGAGAATAAATGGAACGGAATTTAAGTTGCTATGAAAATGCGTGACAGCTTTACTTGCACTTACCCTTAACAAAGTCAGTCTCCTATGGAATCATATTATGTTTTAAATCTAGTTCTCATACTTTTTCTAGGTTTTTAAGCATTATTTGAACAAAGAACAGGTAAAATTATTGTCATTTTATAACAAAAACAGAAAAAAATGGATGAGTACTTAACTATTTAATCACTACATAGTATAAAACAAAGTCGCTTTCTCTGTCCCTATGTCCCTTTGTATGCTTAAATCTTTGAAACTACGCAACGGATTTTGATGCGGTTTTTTTTAATAGATAGAGTGATTCAAGAGGAAGGATTTATATGTATAAAACATGAATATTGTAGTTCAGAAAAGCCGAGAATCCAGGCGGGCGAAGCCGGGGGCGGAAAGCTAGTTTATAATAAAACATTTTAATCGCTATAAGTGGCTCCCCACGCACTAGTTCCTTAATGGATGTTTACACTGTAAGGCACTATTCGATAAAATAGATTATGTTCCTCGTTTAGCCGTCTCTTATTTGTTCTACTCTGTTCTTGTCTCGTTCACCAAAGGGAATTGCTTTTATTGAATTCGTGGAACACATTTCCTAAGGAATATAAATATTATGGCTTTTAAAAATATTTTTTTTTTCTAAAATAATAGTTTTCTTCCAGCAAACAAGTATAGATTATGATTGTGAAACCTTTGAGTGATCGCTGCTGAATAGTGAAAGGATATAAAGCATACCTATTATAAATACAATAAAAAACAAATAAACGAAATACCTACCCACATAATCCCTACCCTTAAACCAGGAGGGGACCACGCTTAAGTGATGTAACTATATGTAAATCAAGATTTAAAATTAAAAAAGAAATATTACAATTCACATTTAACGAGTTTGTCCAAATGTTCAATGCAGAACACACAACCAACGAACAAATATTTCGTGACAATCACGGTTGTATTCCGTATTCATCTAGTTAACAGGCATTTCGGTGCAAGCGAGTACAGTTTCAGGTGTATTTGGTTCTTTGTGCAATCAACCGAGGTACGTTGGTGGTAACTCAATTGTTTCATGTTGTTACTGCGATACGGAATATGAATCTTTTCCGCAAGTAAAAGCGGGTTGGCAGACTTCAAACGCCATCGAGAAAATCTCTCAAGCATGCAGGTTTCCTCACGATGTTTTCCTTCACCGTTCAAGCGCGTGATACTTAAGTATTAATTCGCACATGACTTTTATAAGTCAGAGGTACATGCCTTAAATTCGAACTTGAGACCTTTGACTTAGCTGTCCAATGGTCATATCGCTAGTTTATTACTGTACTTTTTTCATTTACAAGCCATTAGGTCACTATAAATTGCACACATAACTGCTTAAGAGGTCTTGGTTTCGATTCCCAGGTGAAGTAAAGTGTTACAGGGTTTTTCTTTGAAATCCTCAGTAGCAGCTGGGAGTTTGGATATGCGCCTATTGAATAGGCTCGCTCCATATTACATGGGACTTAAACATACCGGCGAACTGTGGGTGCCCATTAAGTATACCTCTGCTATACCTCTGCCTACCCCTTCGGAGAATTTAGGCATGATGGTGATGTTATAAATTACTTAGGTAAAAGTGAAAATAAATTTACAGCAATTACTCTTATCAGTAATTAAATTCGGCAGTAAAGAATTTACATTCGAATCTCAATGTAGGTAAATTTATCACGACACGTGTGAATTTTAAACGGTAATTGTTCAGTGAAAACATTAGCTGAGATTTAATAAAACGGGTGTGTAAAGCGCTTGGCTGATTTTAATTAAGATATCTTGGAGACGTAAATCCATGCTTATCTTCCCGTTACATGTTTTCTGGCTTTGTTTATAATTTTACATGTAAATATAGGTTTATAAGGCAAGTATTCGCTATTACTTGAGTTTTTTTAAATTTAAATTAATTTAAAGTACCTGTTTTTCGTATAGATTTGAATTACAACCTGCTGTCACAATCACAATTCTAGCTTTTTTAAATTATGGTCTCACCGATAGATAAAATCTGGGTGTCTTAAAATCAGGAGTGAATTGGTTTCTTCTAGGCAAGCGCGTTTCGTCATAGATCGCAAACATCTAGCGAACTGCCGCAAAGTGTAGGCCTATCAAGAATAAAAAAAATATAAAAAAAGTTGGGCCAGCTATAAGTACTACCAAAATATATAATGATGAAGTGACTTTCATCACAAACGAATTTAAGAGTTAGCAGTCCAACGGTCATATTACTAGGCTAACACTGCTTTTTTTACTTCTAAAGTTATAAGAGTTAAAAATGAATTAAGGAATACAGCAGTAAGGCGTATCACGTAACTTTTTGTATTATGACATTTTCCTGCAGAATTTGCTGTTACAAATACTCCAATAAATACGCTACCAATCCGCAAAAAGAATAACAACCAAAAATTGTCTGACGCAAGAAACAAAGTCGCTAAAGTACAGTCGAAGTTATATTTATTACACAATATCGGTGCAAGAAGTAGAACACAGTGGTGGCAAGTAACAAGACCACATTTATTGTAACAACGGAGTGGAGAACAATCTTTAATCACTGGCTCGTGAGTCTTAGCACTACTTGGAACCTGTTACGTATTTAGATAGGAATTGAATTCCTTTGATGTTCAAATGCAAGTCAAATTCTAGAAATGTTATTGAATAATATTGTTATAACCTATAATATTTCCAGAATTTAATTGCTATAGGCTATTGCTATCTTACTAGTGGTATACCTTAACAATCTATGCTTTGATATCAGCTGTTATTTATGCAAGAATTTTTAACATACATTTTCAAAATTGGTTCAAACATGTTATGCTGAACATTCTTTTTCCAGCCAGCAATGATAATTACCATTTTCTATGGACACGTAATACCTTATCGGAGTACTCCGGTGTCTGATTGTGACAGTAAATTACACGCTAACGACACAACACTAATTGGTACAGCCCTAATGTGTCGAAGCTGAAAATATTGCGAAGATTAAAGGCAGATGTTGTAGATCGAAGTTTACTGTTTGTGATTGAGTCGATTCGTCATTTATCAAGAGTTAGACCATTATTTGCAGGTCTTTAAAGGTTCGCAACTTGTTTGTTAAATCTGATTCGAATAAAGACTACGTCTGATTTAAAAAGAGGTTACTTGTGAACAGTTTTTGTTACTTGTGATCAATCGTCTAACAGAGTTTTAAACGATCCTTATTTCTTTTTGCTTTTTATACCAGTAATAACTTATTTCATTTACCATGGCAATAGTTTACTATTGCCATGGTAAATTGTAGAATGATTTTATTGTCCAGTAGGACAATAAAATCATTCTACAATCTTATACGATTAAGGTAAAGTTTTGTTTTTAAAGCTTACTAGCAATGTGGGTCGCACATTACCAGTAATCTTGTTAACCCCTCGTACTAAGCTAAATGCTTGTATTACGAGTGGGTTCACGTCGGTAGTGCAATGGGTGAGTTTTGAACCGGCAACCACATGATCGCAAGTCCGACACCCTAGCCTTATGGCTACCGCCGCTTTGTATGTAGTACACAGTATGTAAGTGTAAGGATAAATTTGTCCCACCTGTGAACACTATTTCCGTTGTCCTATCCTATAGGACATTTCTTTATAGTATTTTGAACTCCCTCTCAGGTGAGTTACATTTGCTCGATCTAGAAATCGAACCCAGTAAAACCACTTTCAATATTTAGATCAATAACGTGAATACGATTTATAATTAAATATTTTATAAAAACAAATCTAACATAATATCGACTCAAGCGTAATTACTTTAGCGGCAATTAAAATGCATTGCACACAAAACGTATTTCATTCTAAAGTATACAATAACATTATTGCCAGCAACTCAAATAAATGCGAGTGCAAATTATACTAGAAAAATAAATAATACCTGCACAGTGGATAAGAACTAAGAACCGTTTTATCCCAACAATTGTTTTATTTCTTATTTGCAGTCTGCCAGATAATTGGTTTCTACAGCAGTTTCTTTCATTTCACTGACTTTTAAATTACTATCCGTTACTTAAAGGTTTAAAAAAGAATGGGAATTATCCTTTCATAAACATGAAAGTATAGTTTATAATAAAGTTCTTAATTTAATTTAATGGTTCATATTTGAAGCTAATATTTTTGTAGAGTAAAATACGTACTTCTCCTAGGGCTGTGACGATAGAAAAGATACTTTGATTAAAAAAGTATCAAGGGGATAGTCAATGAGATCAATCGCATTCGTGATTTCAGTGTGTGAGCATAAGTAGGTACTATAGATGGAAAAGTGCATGTGGATTTCTTCTTCAAAATTAAAATTGAATTTCTTTGATGTAATAATATAAAGTAAAACATGTCGAAAATAAATTATACAATTAATAAACAAAAAAGAGAAAGATTAAGCAATTTATTTATATTTTCAGCATATTATAGGGAAGTTTTAAAACAAAGTTCTGAGATTCTTGTAGTCTGCAGTCTATATGAGCATCAGCAAATCCTTTACTAAAATTGTAAGAAGTGCAATGCATATTTACCATCATGCGGCTCAATTGCACGTTTGCCGTCTAAATCAATTAAAAAAAAATTAAGGCTGCTATGCAAAAGGATAAACAAAAGACAACTGCAAACATTATCCATAATGTATTGGTCAAATCTAAAACCCAAGCAGAAGTCCCGTCGGAACTAGAAACAGCTGTTTATGCTACAAGTGCATCTCGGATGAATAATTCCGACGAAACACGGGATTATGCTAATATTAGGAATCAGTACGAGCTGTTTGCTGGCCGCTGTATATTTACAACAGAAAACAATGCAGTGAAGTTAGGTGGACGGAAGCTTATAGGGCTGCAAGATTTTCTTTTTCGTGATTTAGGTATGTTAAATTAGACTCAACCAGCAATTATTTTAAAGGGGTAGAATTCTGTTGCTGTGTTGGTTGTGCTGGTACCACTGAATTTCCAAATATTCTAAGGCTAAGCAATAATGAATTAACATTATTGTGTTCCTGTTGCAAAAATAATATAGCCAGTGGCAAATGAGGTTTAACAACTAAGGTCTCGAGATGACAACTTACCAGTCCTGACAATCCGACAATGGCTGGTATTCTTTACAAAAAACCTCTGCATAAAAGGAAATCAGACACTTGAACTCTATAAGGTTTCATAGGAAAATGGTTTAAGGAAGAAAGATAATGATTGATATAATATGGATACCGATATAATAGCCATAAATAGCAAATAATAAAAAAAGGATATCGAAGTAAGTATAATGAGCTGCCGAAAAAAGTAACATTATCACTTGATATAACTTTTATTGAATGTATTTTTTCTAACACTGACTTCGAAGCTAAGTCACGCATAGTTGCCAATCTTAAAATAATATTTTAACCAACCATAAATTTATAGTAAATATTAAAAAAAAAAATAGAAAACTTTCGACATCCCTGAACTGAAAACCCTGTCTAATATGGCGATATAAAGTCGGAAAGTCCCGCCGTATCGCTAGCTAGCTGAATTGTACTGAAACACGAACCTTCATTTCGTATAGATGTCGCGAATTTAAATGACACTTCATTTGAAAGTTTAACAGATTAGAATTTACATTCTGTCGAATGGTTGGTGCTATAATTCTCACGTATTCATCACTGAATATAAAATGAGTTGGTGATACTTTTGTCTGTGGAAAATAAGTAATATTCAGTAACATCAAGGAATAATGTAAATATTGAAATAAAACTACTTTTTACGGATTTATCGCGTTATATTAATTATTTTAATTCCCGACGTTTCGGATCCTTTACAGCATCCATGGTCACGGGTGGACTGAGGTGTTGATCGTCTTAATGACAAAATTATCAACAGCTACCCTACATTTTGTTGATTATTATTTATGCCGGTCACGCAGAATGAGCTCACCGTATCCTTAGGTCTCGCAGTCTTGTGCTTGGATTTAATGGAATCTATGATGGGGTTCCAAGCAGATGGTAAGACACAGCCATCTTCTCTATTGAATTTTGGATGTTTTTTCATTTCAATAGCCTCCCGAATAATCCTAGGTAGGATCTGAAACGTCGGGAATTAAAATAATCAATATAACGCGATAAAATCCGTAAAAAGTAGTTTTATTTCAATGTCTAATATTCGCGTAAGTGTTAGAAACCAATATAATATAATATGTTAATTACTTTTAATATAATCGTGGCCCTCTATTTTTGACTATATCGCTGGCACGTTTACAAATCTCTCAGCTAACATTTAGTCTCTGAATCTCAATCTGTAGATCATCCAAATATTTGCAGTGGTACTAAGCTACATATTGCTACAAATTCAAGTAGCCCATTGCTCAATCTTTATGCCAAACGAGCCTTCTACGTAAAAGAAGGTAGTATTGTCCCGTAACCATGGTCACCCTGCCAAAAACCTTGGATCTTTCAGTACAAATAAATACTAATATTATATTCATTTCTTTGAATACATCCATAGGCATTTATTTCTTAAGATACAAGTTTTTTTTCCTTATTTTCTATAGGGCAAAGCCAAGTTTTTCTGCTTTCTAAATCAGTTCTCAATCTTCAAGGCAGTCCTTCAAAAACAAAATTCGTATACCTACTTAATGTTAAAAAACATCTGATAACAGATTTGTGCGAAAATAAAAACTTTTCTTTCTTTTCTTTCTTCATCTAGATAAAAACAAAATGAGTCACAATCACAAAAGAGACAAGAAACGAAAAGACAGGAGTTCAATTCATTTTAAATAGGGCAGTGGAAATTCCAGGGATTATAAATAGGAATGGAGGGAGAAAAAATGAGGAAAGTATAAAACACAAATAATATTTATCGTGGAAAATATTTTTCTCATAAATCTGTTAAATAATTTCACATTGCAGTTGCCTAAGTATAAAATCACATAGGTAATTAGGTATTTACGACTTGCTGGACACCGATATAGAAAACCTGCTATGAAAAATATACAATTTAAAAAATATAATTATCAGTGAGTAGGTTGATAGTTTAGTGTATACATGTTACTCATGGGTTGGCTACTTCTGAATGTACTCAGATGAAGAAAATAACTAATATTTTCATTCTAACTTAAATCATAGTATAACTAAATTCCTCACATAAAATGAAACTTCTTAAATGGAACAAGCCTGCGACGAGACATCAGGAGAAAAATCAAGTATTCAATTTTAATGCCAGAACTTTCTGTTGACACATCCCAGCACAAAGAGAACACAAATTCAACGGGACAGGACAGGACGTGTTGTGGCAGGTCGTAACGTGTTGACCGCAAAGTTGCAATGTATGCGAGGATCTTCGCTCTTTGTATATTTCAATGTTGAATTACATTAGCTCATTGTAAACGTTATAAATGTGGTAACGGCTTCTGGTAATGACATAGCTGTGACATAAAAAGTAATTGTAAATTACTGAAAAACATGAACATATCACGCCTGTATTCCCCGAAGGGTAAGGTAGAGCTGTACTTATGTACACCCACATTTCGCCGGTATGTTGAGGTACCTGTAATAGGGGGCGAGCTTACTGCCACTAACCGGGCACAAATACAGACTGCCAAATGCTATGTACTGGTAATTTCACAGAAAAACCCAGTAAAATTTTGCTCGACCTGGGGATTAAACCCAGTACCTCTAGCGTAGCGGTCGCGCTTAGGACCCCTAGACTAATGAAGCAGTCAAGCTTTCAAGTTTTACTGAAAAAACATTAAAAAAAATGTAAATTCAACATTACGTCAAAGCATATTAGTGTATAGTAGACGCGTTGGAATATGATTGTAACCACAGCTACGTTACATGCCACTTATGTGTTCCATTATTTTATGCCATGTGTTTTATGATTATACATTTCGTACAATTTATCGCATTGATACTGGCAACGTTTGTAATATAATAAATATTACAAACCAAGGACCTAATTTGGGGCCCTTTAAAATGGGCCCCAAATTAGGTCCTTGGTGCACAACTCCAATTATAATTATTCTATGTTATAATATCTCTGCTTGTATGTAATATGTCAATTAATATAATGTGACGCATTGAAAATAAAATGAAGCTATTTTTTTTTTCAGTCTACATGTGGTATCCTGAATCTTCTAATGTCACTTGAGTTCGGGTTCAGGAGTCAATGAAACGTATTGAATGCCAATGGTAAGTCTCTAAAGATTTTAAATTATCTTTCTTCCCATCTAATAATCACGAAATTTTGAAATATTAATGTTCATTTACTTAATTATAAACAAAAATAAAAGTTGAGTACCTTTCAAAATTACTTATTAATAATAAAAGTTTCTTTTTCGAATTCTGAATTTGGAATCAGCGCAACGGAATAAATTTTATTCGTAGATTAAAATAAAGCGACTAACATGAACAGCTCTATTGCGTTAAATTGCACTGCGATCGGAAATGCTATTAAAACGAATATCAGTGGCTCTCTAGTTATTTACTCTGAGCCCAGAGCTTATACAGTAATTTTGATTTTTTTAATACGAGAGCGACTTTAGTTTTGCGTTTGAGAATTTTTTTTCGGTAAAAAACAATGATGCTCTATTTTCCTCACGATCTAACCTAAATCTTTACCTGATAACATACATTACACCCCTACCAGCGCCGCGTCACTTATTGTATTGTACCAGCGCCGCGTCACTTATTGTATTGAGGTGGCATATGCTGAGCTAGGGTCCTTTTTTGTTCTCACAAATAAGCTGAATACACGGAGTTCGTTTTAATCTAAGTTAGTATTAATGATACCTACCTATTTTATGTATGTCTCTTTAACATAATGTGAGAACAAAATAAATGTGTTTCTTTCTTTAACACCCCTGTTTTCCCCGAAGTATTAAGCAGAGGTATACTAACTATGGGCCCTGTGGCGTTCGCTTAAAGAGGCCTAAGTCCAGCAGTGGAAAATTACGAGCTAATGATGATGATGATGAAATAAGGGGCAAGCCTATTAACTGGCCATAAATCCAATTTACGAGCTGCTACTGAATTTTCATTTATCGTGAATATCCGAAATCTTTCAACGAAATACTCGTACAATAAAGTAGTTTCGATACAAAAGTGTTTGCGAAATGTGTCTTTAATTTCCTTCACTAAATACTTCACCAGAGTTTCCTTTAAGTTCCGTCGACAAAGATAAATGGTAGGTAAGGTTTGCATCCAGATAGTGTAATAAACTTTTGTTCATGATGCTACCTCCAAGTTTCTCCGTGTTTTCCTACAGTTCAGGTAAGACTGTATAAATTCTTAGTTTCCACGAATTTCTTTAAGCTTTTTGGGTCGTGTCAGCGTTTTAATTCTCAAAGTAAAATTTTCTCGGAGCTCTTTATGCTTCGCTGTTTTATTGTAGTGTTTTTATTTGCTAGCTATTGGATACGGGTTTATTTTTAGTTCTTTACGTGCAAGGCTCTTTGTAAATTAATTTTTGATGGAGGCATATTTTAATATCGGTTTACTGGTGCTGGCTTTACTGTTTAAAGTGCAAGAAAATTTTATAAACATGTGTAATCAAATCATTTTACATAATCTTTGTGTAAAATTTATTATTCTGATTTTCCATCGTTTGCGTTGACGATATTGCCAAAGTTGCAGATTCAACCTGGCAACCTGGATATGAGTTGCGCAGGTTCAAAGTAAACAAAAGATTTTTAATTGCGTAAGAGATCTAAAAGGCCTCCCTCAAACTAGGTTATAAATACCTGAATGATGAATGATTGCATACAAGCACACAAAAAGTGCAGTGATACCCTAGTGATATGACCATGAGACTAATACTCAAAGGTCGAGTTCCAATCCAAGCCCTCTGACTTTTAATAATTAATTATCACGTGCTTAAACGGTGAAGGAAAACATCGTGAGGAAACCTACATGCATGAGAGATTTTCTTGACGGGCGTGGGATGTCTGCCAACCCGCAGTAGGCTTGCGTGGTGGACTATAGCCTAATCCCTATCGTTCTAAGAGGATACCCGTACCAAACAATGGGGCGATGTAATGGATTGATGATGATGATGATAATAAATAACTGCCAGCTGTAGAACGATATTTTACATTTAATTTATCCCTTTTAATATTTCAAAAGGCAAAGAGAAGAAACTTTTATCTCTACCCGCCAATCAGATAAGAGTTCCGTGACATTTATATAAATTTAATGTCTTTATAATTATGTCCACGAATGTTCTTACCACTGAGTAGAATCGCTTTTAAAGCGTGAAGCTTATACGCTTCACGCTTTAAAAGCACAGCAGGTGTAGGAATGGCTTTTAAATCCATCAGTAGTTTATGAATTAACGGAGGTTATCATTTCGCTCCTTAATATTTTCTTTTAGTATATTAGAAAGAAATAAAGTAAGAATAAGATTTATTCGGCTACACGCAGGAGACCAAAATAAATAACCAAAACAGTTTTGGGAAACAAAAAAAAGCCCTGCATGAGAACCGAACAGGCCCTATCTCAGCATATTGCTACGACTAATAAAATGCCGCAGCGCTGATTTTCAGATAGGCCCTATATTAGTGAAACTATAATATTACGTATAGCTTTGTCATTTCCAGACCGATCTTCATCTTAGTGTATATTTCCGATATGGTCTCGTACGGTTAGTGTCTCACTGAAGTTGCTTTTCTTGCTTTTAAACATCATCTTTCTAAATAGTAATATCGAGTTCATTTTTTTGTTTCCCAAACATTAATCAAGTCCAGCACCATTTTAAGATTAGATCAAACTAAAAAAAAATATAAATAATTGAATCAGCAACAATAAATATAAATTTATGTTAGATTTACGTCAATAAAAATAATTACTACAAGAAAACCAAATAAACAACTCAAAGCATATCGGTATAAAGAAAACATATTCGGCGGTACAAAAACACTAATTTTAGTATCCACTTAGGTCGGTCTAGACATGGGAGAGGCATGCAGCAATAAACTTATACGTACCGCGATAGAACCAAAGTACAAACAGAAAAGTAAGACCAAATCAAATCAAATATTTTATTATTACACGTACTTTAACAGGTATTACTACAAGCTACCTACTTGCTGATCTGGTATCGTTGTGCGTCGGGTCGTTGGGCTCCCTAAAAAATGGTTGAGCTAAACGATGACTGATGTATGCGTTCCGTCAGTTAGGACAGGTCAACTCAAAGCTGGTATGGTTCTTTCTTCAAAAGGCCTGTTCAGATTTTGCCCTACATTGAACTCGCATATAATATAACTATTGTCTGGACTTTAAAAGAGACCATGATTCTCTGAGTTTGTTTCGACGTTTCTTCTCAGAGGTCGTCAGATAGGAAACGTCGACGCCATCTAGTTAAAAAAAATATGTAAAAAAACGACTTGTAAAAGTGTCTTAAAAGATCTATTTACAGAAATAAATATCATTTCATTTTATTTCATTTCATTTCATTTACAGCTGCCCAAGAATGGTTGGCGCTTTTTGGGGGAGGCCTAGTCAGTAGTGGACGGCGATAGGCTGATATGATGATAATGACAGGTATTTTTCTAATGTCAAAACTAATTGCACGGTATCTTTTTGTATTTTTAAGCATTTTACATGCAAAGATTATTAAGTTATTTTAGTGAAATTTACGTCTTTGACGTCGCGGCCGTATTTTTCCTTCACTAAAATAACTTAATAATCTTTGCATGGAAAATTCCCAAAAAAATACACAAAGATAGTTGAAAAGTAAGGTGGCATCGTACGATATCGTATTTGCTGTAAAGCATGTCATGTCGGTTGAGAAGCACATTTTCAACAAATGTCACTAACGTCGCCTCAGAAACGTAAATTAAAAATGTGAAGGTAAATTTCGACATGGCGGGTGGGAGTCGCGGTAGCTTAGCGATCATAGCGTCTGGTGTACTTAACCAGAAGACGCAGGTTCGAATCCTGCCCGCGGTCGTATTTTTCCTTCACTAAAATAACTTAATTGCACGGTTTCAAATAGTGGGTCTTATTGAGAAGAGCCGACAAGAAACTCCGTAGATAGTCTTTAAAATAAAAATAATAAGTTATCTACAAAAAACAGTTCCACACGCGGCACATAACTATTAATTTGTTTTACGAGCGGAAAATTTACACAGTACAAAATCTAAAGATGATAGATAAGCCTACTTGTTACACAATACACTTTGATTAAAATTTAACTTTCATTTTTGCGTTAGATTCGCAGAACCTTGAAAATGGCTTGAAATATTTGTTTTTTTTATGTTCATCGTAATTTGCGAGAATAAGGTTGCGACGAAGTTTTTTTTTTGAAAATCAATTCAATCGGAAACGTCGTAGATAGTGAAGGAAATTCGGCAGAGCGATGCCGCTTTTGGTGCCATGTTAACTTACTGATCTGCTTATACTCTGACAAAAGTCTCTAACTTAGGTATAACAACGTTCAGAAAAAGACATATAATTGCCTAAACTTTTAGACGTACCAGGTGCTTTCTTTGGAGCCAAACATTTGAGGTTTTTGCCTAGTATTATATTACATTACATTTAAGTTGTTTCATTCTAAAAGGTGGAAATACATCATGTCAATGATCATTTTAGAAAGCACCGATAATTATTAAGAAAACCAAGGTTCAGCAGTATATGAAAATTTATAATTAACACTTGGTTAAACACTAATGAAATCGAAGCAATTGTACATAATAATATTTTGTCTTAAAAGAAAAAACCTTTGAATATCTACAAGTTAATTTCATATGTTTTTGCACTTGATGTGATTTAAATGCCACGTCTTTGGGAAATTACGTACTATGTATATGGTAAGAAACTCCAGCTTCTAATTGCTTTTGATAGCTAAAATTTATCAATAAATTTATTGAATTGAATAACAAATATTATTTCTAAGAAACACATTTATTTCAATTAAATAAAAAAACAAATATGAAGCTATTCGCACAACATAACAAAAAAAAAGTAGAAAGAAACTCATAAATACACTGACCTTCCAAAAACCTAATAAAAATATTTCTTTTTCGTACAAACCCAAGATCATAAATCTGAAAAACTACACACGAAGTTTCAATAAACGACCATACACAAGTATTCGTAACGTGTAAGGACGATATGTGTGCAGTAAGCCTAATAGGAAAAGTTAGAAATTGCTAAAGTTTAATAGGATCTTTAGGTATTGTGACACTTTAGTAGCAGCGAAACTGTTAAAGTGCTTTTATTGCAATTATAGGAGCCCCACGTCTCGTCATTGGCCGTAAATAGTTTAAGACTTTTAAGGGTATGTTCGCAAGTTTTATTTGAGTTTTTATTACTTGTAAACACTTTTAAATATTAGTGTTACTAGATTTGATAAAATGGATCTTAACCCCTTCTTAGATATTATTATGTTAATGGGCAGGCAATAATAAACACGCATATTTTGCAATTTTCTGACATCTGTCTGTTATAATAAAAATCTTGGAAATGCTTACAGTATTTTTTCTACTACTATAATAATTTTATGTGACTTTTGAAATAAGAATTGATTTCTATCCAAGGCGGCAGGGTATGTCGGATTCGTATCGACTAAACACCGCACCAGTTTTACCTTTGCCTTATATACCCTACACCCACTTTTTTACAGTTGAAAAACCCAGACTACAATAATATCAACAATATTTACAATAATATAAATAATAGCAACCCTACCAGGGTTATGTAATAATTGGTATTTAATATTATAATTATGTTTACATAATGCAATAAATAAAAAAAGGGTAACTTTTCTGGATGTATTTTATTTATTATTTTTTCCTAAAAATATAAATATAATTTGTATTTGCCTTTTCCGTCATATCTCAAACATAAACCTTACAAGTCACACATTTTAATTAAATAAAATCCTAAAAGTGTTAATTACTTTGTTGTTTGTCTTTCCAGACAGATATGCTCACCTGCTCGTTCCCTCAAAACTTTCAACCAAAAGTGCCAAGTTCTCACAAACTTATTAATAAGTTGAAGTTTTACATTTCCGTGTAAAATTTTGTGCGTTTCATAAATTTTCTGTATGTGAAGAGTTATACAAATTTATGTTTCCTGGTTGTTTTATTAATAGCAGAATACCTACATACATAACATAACGTACCATCACGCCTGTATTCCCTGAAGGGTTAGTCAGAGGTGCACTAATATACACCCACACTACGTTTATGTCCCATGTAAGGCGAGCCTATTGCCATTAACCGCGCACAAATCCAGACTCCGAGCTGCTACTGAGAATTTAATAAAAAAAAACAATAACACTTTGCTCGACCTGGAGATCGAACCTAGGACCTCTAGCGTAGCAGTCGCGCTTAGGACTACTAGACTAATGAGGCAATCATAACGCAATAATTATTGATTATTTGGATGCTTTTGAAAAAGGTACTGAATTCAGTCAAGCAGCATTTTTAAGAAGCATTCATTGTTGTTCTTGCGAGTTTATTAATTTATAAACATTATTTTAATAATAATTGTAGATACTTACTTCTTAGGTCAGGCTTCAAGTTTCACAAAAAAAATAAAATACATAGGTAATTATAAAATAATAATTATATAATTATTACTTTGGTAATGCAGCCAGCCTTCTGGGTACCCTCCCGGCTGATAGCGATGCGGAGGAGTTTTTTAATTTTTCTTTAAGTTAAAGTTAGTTTATTTAGTCCTTCAGACTTATATAGAATATGTATGTATCGCCTTTTTCCCATTGGAGTCGGCAGAAACTACAGAATTACACTAATAACATTGGTTATTGGCACTTTGTATAGTTTGTTCGAAATGTGTTTGCATTGTTAAATTTTACTAAAAAGACTCCGTGTAAAGACAATGACGGTTGTTATTACTTAATTATGTACTGTTTCGCATTTGTGATTATTATTTTACTTACTAATATCGTTATATTTTATGTTTAAAACTCTTTAAAAAGTGATTTTACGGTACGGCAGATCGGAATGGTTAACTGGATAGTGATAAGCAATAACATGTCAACCCACTAAAATTAAGAAATTAAGTTAAGAGGGGACTGTAGTCCTGAGGAATTTGAAAAAAAGGTATTTGAAGAAACTATTGCCGTCGCGCTGCACCTCCAGTCTCTCCCCATGAAGTGCGAAAAGGACAACTGCAGCTAAGGATGATTTTTACCTACAAAAACCTTGACCAAAAGACGTTTCGTATTCTGCTGTTCTCTTCTTCAAAAGTGGATTGATCTAAACAATTTATATATCAAAGGAAAAGTATGTCTATGCTTCTATTATTTCATTTTTTGTGAAAAGCTTTTCAAATTTGTCTGATAGTCGCCTGAACATGACGATAAAAACGGGCTTTTTTTCGAGTTTTTGAATTGTCATATTTTCTTGTGTTTTTTTTTTTGGAAAAAATGAAATAATAGGGACCTGTATGAATTAGATCTAGATTTTTTGGAAAACTATCATTGCTCTAGAGTCATTATCTACGGAGAAAACAGCAGAATGCGTTTGTATGGAGAAAGGCTCAGTAGAGTACCCTCTTAAGTATGCAGAACGCTTCTTTGGCAGATAAAGAACATTTTACAATAATGTTTTACCCTGATAACATTATTTAATGACCAAAAATACGTACAAAAATATTGACATGAAATTGGTTTGTACGGTTGAAACTTTTATGAAACTTGAAATGTTTATTCAATTAAAATATGTGATAGCGTATTTCGTAATAATAATAATAATTATCGTTTTTTAGACACATGCTAATAGATTTTACAAATTAAACGATGATAATATATTGAAAAACCTTGAACTAAGTAGGTAATTAAATTGGCGCCGTAATTTTAAAACACGTATTACACAAAATGTTTATTTTCCACGTGGGTTAACAGGTTATTGCTTATCAACATCCAACTTTAGACAAGCAAAGTTATTTTGAACAAACTTACCGTGCTATGCATAAAGTACTATATTAAGACCAAGATAATCGTGCATTATTTACCCAGATATTCTCCAAAAAACAACCCCCTAAGTTCACAGCACTGTTTTACCCTAGATAAGCAGAAAACGAACACAATATAATATTTTAATTCGATCTAACGTTATTGAATTCCTTCAAAGGAAATTCTTGGGAGCAATAAAGGCATTCTTTGGCGCAATGCCATTCTCAGAGTATCCGGGCGTACCAACTCGACGTTCCCACTTCGTTGATTTTTATTTTTAACTACTAGAATTTTATAGTAAATTGCTTAAGCTATTAATTATATAGTAGGTATTTATAAAAGCACCAATGAATGTTAAAAAAAAATCAGACATCTGACGAATGGATATTTTTTTGTAAATGGGATACCTGCCTACAAAACTATTTATCAAATCATAAGTTTACTTTAATAACAGTTTTTTTTCAGATTTTCAGACGTCACCTCAAAGACGTACCTAACTTAAAAATGTAAAGGCAAACTTCGACTTGGCGGGTGGGACTCGCGATGGCTTAGCGGTCATAGCGTCTGGTGTACTTAACCAGAAGACGCTCAGAATCCTGCCCGCGGTTGTATTTTTCCTTCACTAATATAACACGTTTTAGTATCTATAGTGTCCAGACGCATTGACTTGTAAAATGTCTTTTTAAAATTTGTAAAATTCATATTAGAACAACTTTATCATATACAAAAAAATATATATAACCAAGCAGAGATTTGAATTCACAGTCAAATAGTCTTAACACTACGCTATGACTGCACCGTTTTTCCTTAGAATATCTGAAGTTCCAGAAAATTTGGTTTCAGATTTCATGGCCGTCGTTGTGTGTAAGTTACTGATATTAAACCGAATTTGGTTAGACTACCTGGAACCCAACGTAGTATGAAAAAGGGTAGGAGGCTTATGATGATACTATAAACTAATAATTAATAAAGCATACCATCACGCCTCTATTACCCGCAGGGTTAGGCACAAAGTGCACCAGTATGTATCTGTTCGGGACTAATGTAATAGGGGGCGATCCGTTTGCCATTGACTGGTTACAAATCCGTGGAAATTTTATAGAAAAACCCAATCACACTTTGCTCGAATCGAACCCAAGCGCTCTAGCGTAGCAGTCGCGCTTTGGGCCACAAGACTAACGAGGCAGTCAATAGTAACCAAGAGTATATTATATGTTTTTTTTATGGGATAACTCGGCAAACGAGCAGGCGAACTAACTAATGGTAAGTAGTAATCGCCGCCCATGGACATCTGCAAAACCAAAGGAGTTGCAGATGCGTTATCGAGCCTATTTAAGGAAAAGGGAAGGGAAGGTAAAATGGACAAGGGACTGAGGGAGAAATTAGGCCTCCAGCGCTCCACACTCACCATACGAAACGCAACAGTATGCATACTGCTACTTGACGTTGATATTCTATGGGAGGGTAGTGTACTTCCCCGGACGTGCGAACCCATTCATGCTGGCATATGGACATGCCTTGCTCTGCCCTATTTCTCTAAAGAAAATGACAACCAAGAAAATGCTACGCACCGAGGAAATACCGAATGATGACACGTACATAAGAAATGGAAATGACATGCAACCTCTAATCAACCTGAAGGCATACCAAAGATAATCCTAACGCGCCTTTGTTTTGTTTTGATTGACATCAAATGTTTGATACCTAGGGACAGAGTGGTTTGTATGGGAAAAGATAATTGTTTTTTTTTTCGTTTTTCCTCGTATTTTTACGTTTTTTCTCTCCATAAGAACCTTCCTCAGACTTTATCAAACACAATAAAAAAGAAATCAGCCAAATCGGTTCAGCCGTTCTCGAGTTATGCGCTTACCAACACATTTCGCGATTCATTTTTATATTATAGATATAGTAATTAATAATCTATTACATACGCTTTGATTAATTTCAAGTGTGCTTCTACATTATTGGAATCCAATATTTGTTCACTTATGATTAGCTAGTATGTATAACTAATACAGTTTGGATAGTGAGGCAGATGATAGGATTTTAAATTAGATTTCAGTTCATGAGCGCAACGTTATTGCAATTCAACACCTCTTATACTTATTTCTCATGTTCCTATTGGTAGTAAAACAGTGTGCCATTAATTTAAAATTTGATCTATTTATAATAAAAGAAATTATAAAAACTTTAATACAGTTTACCTAAGAATAATTTCAGCAACAAAACGCCAAGGTAAGCGTCCGAGTACCCTCCCTTATAAATCTAGTCGCCATCGGCTTTAGTTGACAACGGATAAATTTATTGGGTGCTAAATGTAGCTCGCGACCTGGGAATAAATTATTGGCGAAACATGTGACTGGGGATCAAGATAGCATTTGTTTTGAAAGCGGTTTAATTCTGATGTGCGGTGTGTTTTGTTTATGCTGAATGAACAGTTATTGAAGTATTGGGTGCAACATGCATCAAGAGTATTTATTTATTTATTAAATTATTTCATTTGTTATTTATTAGTAATTTTGTTATTTAGTTATTATTAGTCATTCAGTTATTTATTAGTCCAGTCTCAATAGCGTGTGATAGCCTACTGCAGGTTGATAGAATTCATACGCCGTTGAGAAAATTTTTTAGACATGGAGGTGTCCTCACGTTGTTTTCCCCTACACAGAAAAAGTCCATCCTTCGAGAAGCATAAAAAAACAAAATTTTGTATAAATCTCAACATTTTAGTTTTCTGTAGGACTGACAGCAGCGCTTGAAGCACTGTTCCTAAGTTTTTAGTCTAGAAATTCTATTCTCTTGCATTAAGTTACATTCAATCCTCTACATACCTTTGTATATTTACCATATTGTGTAGTTTTGTTTCTTGAACTTGTGCTACTGTAGTTTATAACAGTACAAATAAATAAATAACAAATATTAAGCGCGATTGCTACGCTAAAGTGTTATTGGGTTTTTCTATGAAATTCTCAGTAGCAGCTCGGAGTCTGGTCTGGTCTCTAGTCTGGAGGTTGTTACCGGTTAATGGCAATAGGCTCGACCCCTATTACTTTGGACTTACACATACCTACCGGCAAAGTGTGGGTGTACAATTAGTACACCTCTGACTAACCCTTCGGGGAATATAGGCATGATGGTATGCTTGATAATTTCCATCAAAACTAAAACGGAACAAAACAAAATGTGTCTACGTCAGAATTTCGCAAACCAGCGCTAAATGCTGGCGGGCCTACGTTAAAAGGTTCTAATTGTCCTCTACATAAGTAGGTAGGTGCCTCTGTGAATAGAGTCGTGATGTAAATTCAATTTAATTATGCAGATGGCGCTGTGCTCGCCTTCGACGTATGCTACGTGCTCTGTAGCGTGTCGTGTCAAAGTATGTTGTAAGTTCATTTGTGTTAATGGAATTTTCAGATGTCATTACTTCATGAATTGGGATTCATGTTTCGGGGAAAATGATTACTGAAAATGTTTAATGTCCAAGTAATAAGATAAGTTAATTGGTTTATTTTTTTATGTTTTTATTTAATTTTACAGAAAGCTTATAGACTAATAACAAATATGGATACAGAATATGTTTAATGGCAATTGCTAATGAGAAGCTTCCACATTTATAAATGTGGAAGCTTGTCACAATGTTAATTATCATTAACATTGTCCCACTGCTGGGCACGGGTCTCCTCTCAGGATGAGAGGGATAAGGCTATATATTCCATCACGCTAGCCTACTGAGGATTGAAAGACTCCAGACCTTTGACTTGGCAAAAGAGCAGTGAGTGCAAGAAAAGTCAGAGGGCCAATATAATGTTAATAATAGACCTTTTTCCTGTTCCCACAACTGGGCACGGGTAACTTCTGTTAGAACCATGTGGACATTATCCTAAATCTGAATCGTATTTTTTAGAAACTAGGCACATAGGTATATATATAAGGTTTAGTGTGTAAATCCATGGTTACCGCAAGGTACGCTAGCCCCTGCATGTAGCGGCGAGACAACTATTCTAGCCAAAGTAGGTATGTGTGGTATATATCCCATACTAGAAGCTTAGGCAGGTAAGTCCAGCTATGTATAAGTATCCTTGTATTAATATGGTGTAAAATATTGATATTCAGCCGTTCGGTTTGGCTCCGATCTCAAGAAAATTGGGATAATGTTAGGTCAATGATACTCGTAGGTAGGTAAGTATTGTTTTATCGTAACCAAATAAAGGTACTTATAAAGTTTTTTTTATGGGATTACTCGGCAAACAAGCAGGCGAGCTACCTGATAGTAAGTAGTTAGAGCCATATCACTAGGATATTACTGCATACATGATTTTGTCGAAGCCAATATAAATATACAATGATGAATAATGATGATAGTTATTTCGATAATAACAGCCTCGTTTGCCTAGTGATTAAGAGCCGCTAAGCGTGTGGTCCCGAGTTGATTCCTAGTTCAAGTATTTTTTTAGTAATAGCTCGGAGTTATTGCCCGGTTATTGGCAATAAGCTCACCCACTATCAACTGTGGGTGTCAACATTACAAAACTGCCTAACCCTTCGGGGATAGATGCGTGATGAAATTGATGATTTCCATATTATAGATTCTTGAATATTTTATCGTATACCAACGTGTTAACATATAAAACAGGTTCTACCTAGTTCCATCAAACAATAAAACATCAACCAAAAAAATAAGGTACCATCCTAAAACCTAGTAAGTACCCACAAAAAATACAGTCACTACAAAAACAGTATTTCATCTCCAAAATTGTAGAGACACGCAAAATTTGTATTAAAATTTACGTCGAACGACGGATAAATTAGTTTGTTATTCAGGACACGGTCCCGAGGATTTAGAGCCAATTCCCTTTTTGATCTCTCCCGTGCAAACAACAGAAGTCTGTCACAGCGGTCGACCGGCCTCGTCTTTGCATAAAATATTAAGCGGGACTATACCGCTCGAGCCGATGGGCGTATATGGAACATGATTTTAGACGTCACTGCCGCTGAAAAGATATCTAGAATTACTTACTTCATAGATAGATATATAGATAGATAGATTATTCTTTATTGTACACAAAAAACGAAATACAAAACAAACGTAGTAAGTAGGTACAATTGGCGGTCTTATCATTGGGTGGAAAAGATTGGTTAAAAGATAATAGGCTGTTGTATGTGTACATAATAAATAGGTATTCAGTAAATATATACTTAATTATAGATAGCGTATTCTTTATACGTAGCGGCTTAAGGTCTACAACGCATCGGAATTTACAAATACTGCTTTGACCGTCTGATGATCATACCATGGCTGCTGAAGGTTCGATACAACCATTCACAATAACTTTATTAGTCAAGTCGCAAATTAATATACTTACATAAAAAAATTATAAAGTACCGACCAAAATTCAACAATTAACGGCTTTTCCAAACAAAATGGTTGCATGCGATCAATGGCATTCTTGCCATTTCTTCACCATTATGAATGAAAGAATATTCACAAGTTACCGTTAAAGTTGAATATTATGGTAATACATTGTACTCGTATGTTTTCGTAAGAACTGTAATACCCATAGATCGTAAAATAAATAATATCCAAATCCCCAATACTAATTGAACAGGCTTGTAGACGTATTCTTTATCAATTCCTTCCCTAACTCAAACATTCAAATTCCGCGCCTTGGTCGCCCATAAACCTAAGCAAGCCACACTAACGCCCTCTCATGGCTATGGCGAGAACTGTTCCGTTGGCTGTCAAGTCTGTCATCGATTCAATATCCGAAGCGGCCGCTCGCGAGTAAAATAAAAAATATTTTGGTGGAAAACTCTTTACAAGCAGCAAAGTGTACAAAGGTGGTTAGGTGAACCCAGTAAGTACCTAGAATAATCCATCTTCCTATTTCTCTCCAGTTTTCTGCCTGGGTCGAGTTGATGGAATTTCCTTAAAGTCAAGCATAAACACTAATTAACAAACACACTGCTCATTTGTTAAACAGAAAATCAACCCTTGCGTACCCACTGCATATATCACTCTGTGAAAATCACAACAACGACTAAAGGGTAACAAATGAAAAGGATATTCACCAATTAATTATAGTATAAACTTTCACCCAATATTAAAAATAAACAAACATACTCTGAATACAAAATCAAACCTTCCATACTCACTATTAAACTTCATAAAGTGTTAATTGGTTTTGCCCTTTTCGTAACGGTCACGCCACCAAAATGAATCGCTATATTTTTCTGTTCTTCACTTCTAATGGCCACTTTACGAAGGCCCCAGCTCATTCTTTCACGCGTACGCCCATAGTTTACCGGTGAGCATATTCTCAAAATATTACCGGCTCAATTTATACTGGTTAAGTTACGAAAGCTTTAGAAATAAAAATTAAACGATTTGAACAAGTAACCTTTTAAAGACATGTATTATCACCTGGTTCTGCATATTATTACGTTTTAAATGAATATAAATGATTGTATTGATATGGCAATCATGGCATCATTTTGACGATTCCGTAGAAAAAAACCATTATTAAGTATTTCTTAACTATGTAGGTTGAGTCGGCTTCCATTATCAATATTTTCCACAAAACGACTTCTATCAGATCACCACAATTAAATTTTCTGAGCAATACCGATATATAATTATATCAATAATAGGTGGTCAGGCTTTCGAAGAACCTATCTTTTCCAATATCGTTTGACAATAGGAACCAACGCAACGCGCAACGGGTTAGCGTGCGGTCCGAGGCACGAAGGAGTCTCGACTGATTTCCTCAGAACTACCTACATAATATAATTAGTATGGTTCTAAATTTTTTTGTATCTCATATTATCATTTATTTTACATTTTACACAATAGTATAAAACATAATATAAATATATATTGTAAGTAATTATTTTACTTTGCCTATTCTTTAGAAATTTATGTTTGGTTAAAACCTTTCAATGAAAATTTCATCTAGTGCTAACAAAGTTTGAGATTTCAAATATTATACACATGTTTTAATCCGATGACAATACCACGTTTCACTAAGTTCTCATTAAAATCAAATATTCAAGAAGTACTTTGAAAATCTTAAGAAATTCAAGAACAAATAGAAACCTAGCTCTATCGCATTGAAATATGAATCTAGAAAGTCAATTGAGTTCAGGATTGTGTAATCAATTTCAAATGCGGTCTTTGTTTAACACATTGGTAATTTTATTAATTAAAATAAAGTTGGCTATGAATATTCAAGTTAAACTTTGACGATTTCTTCGAATTTTGATATAAATTTATATTTAATGTAATGTAATTTTGAAAATTTTGATTAATATGAGTGACAGAAACTTTTATTCACAAATAGGTATGTCTTCAACTCTTAATTATTCTAATATCGTTGTTCAATACTGCAGATAATTTAGAATGAGATGAAAACAAGAGAACAAATATAATCATAAAGTTGTAATCATTGACAAACATTTGTTTTCATAATATTAATACAGAATAGCAATTTTAAAGTCAAACCGTCAGATTTTTCTTACGAAATAGCAGGACAATCTATATCAGCTCCAGTTTTAAATTCAAAATAAATATAAACGAATGCACGATTTTTTTTATCGGTCACAAAATAGATTTGTTGTTTTATCCACAACAAATCTACTGGCGGGTCAAACCAGAAATCTATTTACATAAAATATATCTATTCTTAACTGTGCAAAGTTCAGTTTTTTTTAAAGACACTTTCCGCACCAGTGAACAAGCCCTGTATTGCGGGGCCTCAGGTGGTACTCGAACCCATGATATACTGTGCAACTATTATTGGTGAGGTGACCTTTAACCACATAATACATAATTATACCTGCTCCAAACGTGCTGTTAAATGATTTCCTTCAACCCAACCGAAAACAAGCTACGATATTTTAATTAAATCATGGTTTTCACTTTATGAATAAGACATCTGTTTTATCAACTTCGGGGGCGGGACAGGTCTCTTTGTGCAGACGAAACAAGATCGCGATATGCATTCAAACAGTTTAAACGGCCGAATAGATTTTAGTATTAAATTAAAACGTCAATCGCCTTTTGTGGTTAGGTTACTTTGTTTCGGATGAGGTCGACGCGTCACTGAAGTTTCATCAACTTCAGTGACGCGTCGACCTCATCCGAAAGAACTTTTTAATCAAACTTTTTAGTAAAATTGGTAGTTTCGTTCCTCTTTCTGACAAGTCTACGTACTCAATAGATTATTGCATTCCAAAATGTAAATATAAATAGGTCTTGTGGTTTAAAATAAATGTTATAATTATGGACCCTGTCGGGAACAGCAAAAGCTTCAATAGTTTAATAGAAGAGAGTACTGTTTTAGTTACAAAAAGTCACTAGTATGGATGAGATTGAGATTGATTGTTGTTTCACTAGTATGGATGAGATTTATCCTCTTTTTGACAAGTTTACGTTCTCAATACTCAATAGATTATTGCATTTTATAATGTAAATATAAACAGGTCTTGTGGTTTAAAATAAATGTTATAATTATGGACCCTGTCGGGAACAGCAAAGCTTCAATAGTTTAATAGAAGAGAGTACTGTTTTAGTTATTAAACGTCACTAGTATGGATGAGATTGAGATTGATTGTTGTTTCACTAGTATGGATGAGATTTATCTCCTTGCCAGGTTTAAACGTAAAAAAATAACAGAAATTCTAATAAACAGATAGATTGATTTGTTAAATAAATTTAATTAATATTTAATTTTGATTGCTTATTTTTTATTATATTTTAGCATTAAATAACGCGAAATGTTCTCAAAGATATATATATTTCTTTCATTAGGAAATTCATACCTTTGTGAATTTTTTTATTTTGATCTTCACATTAACTGCCTCATTAGTCTAATGGTCCTAAGCGTGACTGCTACGCTAGAGGATCTAGGCTCGAATCCCAGATCGAGCCGTGTTATTTCGTTTTTCTATGAAATTCTCAGTAGCAGCTCGGATATTGAACTTGTGCCCGGTTAATGTAAATAGGCTCGCCCCCTATTGCATAAAACCTTATCATACTCGTACCGGCGAAATTTGGGTGAACATTAGTACACCTCTGCCTGACCCTTGACGGAATACAGGCGTGATGGTATGTCTTATCTTTACATAAAGTACGTGTTATCCGTGAGATAGTCTCTCACTCTTTGTCTTCTTGACTTTGACTCTAATTTTTCAACGTATCTCGCTGTACCCGTCAGCTGATCTTAAGTCTCTGTCATCGATCGCTTTAAATTTATTATCCCCATTCCATGAAAAATCTCAACAATTTTCTCAAAGCAGTGTCGGTGGGAGTCGTCAGTATCGACATTTTGAATTTATTGAGCAATATGTCGCGTAAGAGCTTTGTCAGCTGAAGAATTCAGTTCAAAAGTATCAACAAGGTACATATTTGTGACGTAACATAACACAGAGTTTTTCTTCGGTTGGTAATTGACCGGAAATGACACCAGAGGTGTAAATTCCGGTAACTACTTAAAAAATTTAAGTACAAAACAAGATTGGGATGAATGAAATGAAAATTAAACGAAATGGATGATTAGAAACGGAGTCTCAGTTTCTTTAATCTCAAACACAAATAAATTAAATCAATTATAATGTTAAGTTATAACGTATAATATAATTATAAATAATATATAAGTTATAAGTAATAACATGCCTGCATATTAAAACATGACTGCCTCGTTGGTCTAGTGGTCTCAATCGCGACTGCTACGCTAAAGGTCTTGGGTTCGATCCCCAGGTCGAGCAAAGTGTTATTGGGTTTTTCTATGAAATTCTCAGTAGCAGCTCGGAGTCTGGATTTGTGGCCGGTGAATGGCAATAGGCTCGCCCCCTATTACATGGGACCTAAAACATACCGGCGAACTGTGGGTGTACATTAAGTACACCTCTGCCTAACCCTTCGGGGAATACAGGCGTGATGGTATGTTATATTAAAACATTTTAATACGCCTGAGCGATTTCCAATAACATTCCATCACAGTTTCATATATCCAGTAACACAATTATTGCGTAGCAAAAAACACTGAAAATTGAACCGATCACAGCCATATTCCGAATGCAATTTAAATAAAACCCGTTTGACATCATACCTCTGATATATATACTGTAGCCTATAAAAACTGACACCAACACGCAACGACCGCCATTTTATAAATTGTAAAATAACGTTAAAGTATTTATTGTATATTTTATTAGAGCTCGTATGTTATTGAGTAATAAACTCGATCCAGTAAAACGGTTTCGATTTTAAATTGGATGGGCTGTTTCACTGGCTGTAACTGTAAGAGACATTGGGAGGTTTTCTGAAATAATAGGCTGTAATTTTTGATGAGGACAAACCTTATTGAGCCAGTGGCCGCAAGCATTGCTACTTATTGTGAAGTCTTGTACTCATTACAGGTTGGGGCACCGTATAATTGGATATTGTTATCCAAGAGCCTTAAATTTAATTTAATTTATAACAATGACGAAACATAGAGTCCTTAAATGTGTATGTTAGTAACAGTTATCTTAAACAACTAAGTATGTCAGTATTTGCATGGAAACATATTTTTTAGAAGGCATTGTTCCTGCAATGAGACCCGTAATTTCTTTTTTAGCTAAACAATTTGTAGAAATTACAAATAACCTTATTATTTACCCAATTACTCGTATCTACATCAAAAAATTAAATTAGCTTCCACTTAAAAAATATCAGAATCTTTCGCAAATATTAGCTCAGCATTATAACTACATCATGCAAATATTATAATGTGTATATTTAAAAGTAGGCGCAAAAAAAATGTTACGGATCAAAAGAAAAAATAGAATGTTGGTGTATTTAATGTATAGAAAAGCCGAAACACGTGAATGAGATTAGAGTCGGACAACACGTTATTAGAAGTGTTTTGTACGTCGTTTACAAACTAGCTGTAGAAATCAAACCTGTGGGAAATTCCGTGTTCCTCCTTCTTCTTCATCTTATAAGAAACATACAATTACGCCTGTATTCCCCGAATGGTTAGGCAGAGGTGTACTAATATACATCCACACTTCGCCGGTACGTTTAGGTCCCGCTGCTACTGAGAATTTCATTGAAAAACCCAATAACACTTTGCTTGACCTGGGAGTCAAACCCAGGACATTAAGCATAGCAGTCGCGCTTGGGACCATTAGACCAATGAGGCAGTCTTTCAAGAAACGTAACCGTTGAATACTTGTCAAGTGTTTTGATTAAGTTCGTAAAAAGTATTTTTCTCTGTTTTTTTTTTGTTGTCATGATCGTGGCGAATGAATATACCTGAAAGTGAAAGAATTAATTTTAACTTTAATAAAACTCGTAGCACCAATTTTTGTTAGTACAAATAACTCACGTGCTCTCGAGGATTGTACTTTTCCAATCAAAACAGTTTTGTTTTTAGAACGTAGAATATTCGTTTGCGGTACTCCGAATTTTACGAACAAGCAATTTGTTGATTTTTTTGAGCAGCTGACGAATAAATACCGAATACTTCAACGGTGATTAAAAACAAAACTTTGTTTGCTAACCACAAAATCTCATTATTATATATGGTTTGAGATACAAAAAATCATGACGTGATTGTGATATGAATGAATCTAGACATTACAAACATTGTATGAGCTTTATAATAGCGCTAAAACTTTTTCCTTACAACGCTTGTTTCATTTGAATAGCGAAGGCTGAAGCCCGGTCTAACGACGCAACTGATATGCTAATACCTCGTCAGCCCCTATTGTGCATCTGAACTCAACATTTTATGTCAACTTTAGAAAAAAATAAGCAGCATAAATAAAAATGAATAGTACTTGAATAGAGTTCATTAGGCGAAGGAATTTTCTAGAAAAACATTAATGGTAGACGGAATTTCAAAAGCGAAATCTTTCTGAATTAGTATGATAGCAATGGCTAATGATTTCGCGAATAATATCGTTTGAAGGTCTCCGCTGCTGGAGTTCATCTGGGGTGGTACCGAAGCCTTGTAATTTTTTTGTGGTACCTACTTATAACTCGGATGTGTTGAAAGCAGATTTCCCGATGTGCATAAAACGAAGACTGTTTGACCAATGCGTGTTGCCTACTATGACCTACGCAGCAGAGACCTGGACCCTTACAAAGCAAACTGCACACCAACTGCAGGTTGTCCAGAGAGCTATGGAGAGAGTGATGCTCGGCATTTCCCTTAGGGATCGTGTGACTAACGCGGAAATCCGAAGGCGAACTAAAGTAACCGACATCACTCGTAGAACCGCTACTCTCAAGTGGAGATGGGCGGGTCACGTATGTCGTAGAGAGGACGGAAGATGGAGTCGGAAGATCCTCGATAGGCAACCGAGGACCGGTCGTAGGAGTGTCGGTCGACCCCCGGCTAGATGGAGCGATGACATAGTGAAGGCAGCGGGAAAGAAATGGTCCAGAGTAGCCCAGAGCAGAAACGAATGAAAGATGCATGAAGAGGCCTTGGACAGCAGCGGGCTGATGATGATGATGATGACTTATAACTCGGAAAACGAGCTGGTGAGCCACGTGATGGTAAGTAGTCATAGTTGCCCATGGACATCTGCAATACCAAAGGACTTGCAGATGCGATACAAGGGACCTCACATAAGAAAATGCCGTCGGCAATCTTGTTAAAAAAAAGACATTGACTTGTAAAAGTGTTTTAAAAGATCTATTTACAGAAATTATCATTTTTCCAGGACAATTTGTAATTAATAGATTATTGCGTAAGCGATTTAAAAGCTTAAAGCACACGATATACGGTATGTTATTCAGCTGTTTGTTTGTATTACGGCAGATTGCCAACCCAATTTCCAAAAATTCTCTTTTAAATTGATGTCTGTAAAAAAAAAAACAATCTAGGGCTTGTAAATGTTGATTGCACATGTTTTATTTTTCTTTTATACTGATATGTTAATAATATGACTCTTTTTTAAGACTGGTTGATGAAATTATTTGTAGGTGTTTACCGATTATTTAGTTTTTTGAGAATAGTTACTTTACATAATACACAATACCAATATGACCACCTCTGGGCACAGATCCAAACTCCGTGCCGCTACTAAGAAAAACTCAATAACACTTTGCTCAAACTGGGAATTGAATATAAGGCCTCATGCGTAGCAGTCGTGTTTATAAAAAATAATATTCTTTAACATCATCATCATTAGACCATTTTCGTCCACAGCTCCAGGACGTAGGCATCTTTAATTGAACGCCACAGAGCCCGATATTCAGCTCTTTTCATCCAGTTGTTGCCAGCCGCCTATTAAAACCACCAAAATAACATCAGCACAATAAATTGTTGTATGCCTCATTAGTCTAGTGGTCCTAAGTGCGACTGTTACGCTAAAGTTCCGGTCCGACCCCTAGGGTCGAGCAAAGTGTTATTGGGTTTTTCTATGAAATTCTCAGTAGCAGCTCGGAGTCTGGATTTGTGCCCGGTTAATGGCAATAGGCTCGCCCCCTATTACATGGGACCTTGCGGCGAATTGTGGGTGTTCATTAGTACAGCTCTGCCTAACCCTTCGGGGAATGCAAGCGTGACGGTATTTTAAATTATTGTTATTTGAATCTATTCAAAACGTTATTTTTTGCATTAAATTGCTTTATTTCAACATCAAACTGTCCATTGAAGCCATGTTACCCTCTAATGCCGCAATGCAGAGTGATGCGTCAACAGTTAGACTTAACTAACTTTGATCGAGGCATTAGCGATACTACGAATCGATATGTTATGTTCGCGTCACTCAAATAAAGGTTATAAGATTCAACATAGGCCTTTTGACGAACCGTACGATACACACAGATACAGTATCTATCTTGAACCCAGACAGTCGCTTTACTTTGTGTAAATTATTTCATCACCACTGCTCCGAAAACGGTGATGGGAAACATCGTGAGGGAACCGGTATGTCCTTGAACCAAAAATTCGAAGACATGTGACATCTACCAACCCACACTGGGCCCGCGTGGTGGATTACGGCCCACTCCTTCTCATCGTGAGGCCTGAGACACCTGAGACAGACGACTTGTCAATCGGTCCGATCGACGGATGTGAATAGGATATCTCTGTTTCAACGATTAAGTCGTTGCAACATCGCTACGGTTTTAATTACGTGAATCGGGCTACTGGTGAGAGTGGTAGCTGACTCCAACATAGTTGGTAGAAGGTGTATACAGCATGTAACAAAAACCCTGTCCAATCCTTAGGAGTGTTATTCGGTATCGTACTGCGTACACATATACGTAACCATTTGAGATTATTATCTTTCCCCAGTGAATATAATTCATCATCAACCCATTACATTGTCCCACTGCTGGGCACGGGTCTCCACTCTGTACGAGAGGGATTAGGCTATAGTCCGCCACGCTAGCCTACTGCGGGTTGGCAGACTTCACACGCCTTCAAGAAAATCTCTCAGGCATGCAGGTTTCCTCACGATGTTTTCCTTCACCGTTTAAGCGCGTGATAATTAATTATTAATACGCACATAACTTCGAAAAGTCAGAGGTGCGTGCCTTGGATTCGAACTCGAGACCTTTGACTTGGCAGTCCAATGGTCATATCACTAGGCTATCACTGCACTAATATCACGCTAGCCTAATGCGGATTGAAGTGATTGATGATTGTGATTGAGTGAATATAATTAAATTAAAATAAAAAATAAAATCTGTGAGTGCCTGTGTCCCAGCATTGAGAACATTATAGGCTGATGTTTGTATGCAAAGATTATTATTAATACATAACCAAATCTTCTTCCTCTTTTATCTTAATTGCCTCAATAGTCAAATACTCATGAAAGAGGCTATATAAATCACTAAAAGCTAGGTTCGATTAACAGGTCGAATAAAGATTATTCTATTCTAGGATAACCCGAATTTGGGAAATTCAAGGGTGGGACATAACCAACAATTTAAATAAAGGGAGCATACTAGAGCCGCATAGTGGTCACCAACCGTCTTTGACTACAATATACGATGTACCCTTCTCACTAGTAGGACATATGACCATATCTTGTGCGGGATTACGAAGAGATCAAATTGTTGAGTTAATTGTTTAAGGATTATAAGGGATAACGTCAAATGTTAAGTTCCTAAGATTCCTAGTTTAAACTACGGGCTGCGGTTTAATAGGGTTATTCGATAAGTGCGGTTAAGGTTTATTAGTTTAGTTAAACTTGGGTGTGTAAACAATTATGACATTATTTTGGAGTTTAGCTTAATTTATTAGCAACTGCTAATAAATTAAGCTAAAGTAATAGCTTACTTTATAGCTTTATTATCAAATTCTACCTACTGTTGAAAAAACCCTCCTTATTTACGATATTCTTGTTTTTTTTTGTATAGGTGTGTTTTTCATTAGTCTAGTGGTTTTAAATGCGTCTTCTACGCTAAAGGTGTAAGGTTCAATACACAGGTCTTGAGTTTTTTTATTAAATTGTCAGTAGCAGCTCAGAGGTTGAATATGTTCCCGGTGAATGGCAGTGGACTCGCCAATTTGCATGTTACCTTAATATTTAAGCGAATTGTGGGTACACTTGTATAACTAACCCTATAGAGATTTAAAAAAAAAGCTTACTAGCAATGTAGAACGCACATTAGTAGTAATCTTGTTAACCACTCGTACTAAGCTAAATACTTGTATTACGATTGGGTTCATATCGGTAGTAAAAAGTGGGGTTTCGAACCGGAAGCCACGCAAGTTGATCGCAGGTCCAACCCTAGCTATAAGGCTACCGCTGCTTATAAGAATACAGTCGAGATATATTTAAAATGTCTAATGTGTAAAAATACAAGAGTAGGAAATGTTCTCTATTCTGCAATGGAACTGTTAGCAGGCTAATGAGGGACGAGACTAAAGTTTGACGTCATTTCCCGGAGATAATCTGCCCTCCAGTGCGAAGTAACTCGTTGTCATGTAACCACTTGTCAAGCACACCAGTGCCGTTTGAGCTCGTTGCTACTTGATGCAAAAAATATTACTTGCTTGGTATACGTCACAAACTTTAGAGAGGGATTCCGCAAAATATTCAGCTATTTAAAATGGTCGATTCTCAGTCTCAAAATCAGAGGAGATAGAGATGAACGCTGTCGAAACATTTGAATGAGGAAATAAAAAGTTTGAAAATGGTGTTCGAAATCCGAATTGTGTTGAATCGAAACTCAAAGTTCGGCTAGTCCCTATTACAAAATTTGAATAAATGCGAAATTTTCTTAACCCCACTTACTCGTCCATATACTAGGTAATAACAGTTTTTTTTTAATATTCTTAACTACGCCTGCCTGTTATTATAATAAGGATAGTCATTTTCTCTTTAAGATAATACTTACATGTTTTTATTTATTTATTTTTTATTTATTTATTTAAATACATACAGCTATCATTACAGGCTTAGCCTAATATAATAGCGTAGTTGTAATTATAAGTATATATTATTATTCCAAAGCAGAAGTTACAATACAGAATGCAGCGTGTGAATTCACTCAAAGTACAATTTTGAAACAGTCAATCCGTTGTGACACCATATTGAGTGTACGCAGCGGTCGTGTCAGCGGCGCGCGGTGCAGCAGGTTGGACCAATACACCAAAAAGTATATTTTAAAATCTATTTATCTGTTATTGAAATTAAGCAAGGAGATACAAAACATCGTTAAAAACAACAGATAGTATAGTATCCTGAAAAATAATGATAAAATATCTTTTGTTTTAAAGACTTTTTTGACGAGCGGGCTTCATCTTCATGCGACCATTTTTCTAAATCGCTTATCGCTATTAACTTGCACTTAAGCAAGCCCCGGATAAATCCGGATATGAGTCGTCCGGCTAGTTTCACCGGATGGTTTTAACTATGTTTAACAATCCGGAGTAACATCACAAAGGCGATACGCTTTGTGGGTCACTCTGTTACGTAAAAATATGTTTCTCTGCAAATAGTACTAGTGTTATAGTATTTTTTTTAATAAAAGGAGTCTGGATGTGTTTGAGAATAGATTTAGTTGTTAACCAACCAACCAACCTATGCAAAAATGTGCAGTATGCAGGTGCATATATGACTATTATTGCCATCCTTTTCGTTTCCCTACAATTTTTGCAAATTAGAGCAGGAAAAATATAGATTTAAGAATTTCCATGAAAAAAAAAATCGCATTTTGCACACTTGGTGTGCACACTACATTTGCCGGGTTAAGGCACATTTATACACGAGGTATTAGAGAGGCGTTGGATGACTTGTTTTGGAATGGAGACCGTGATTTGGCAAACGTAGTGTAGGCCCCCCTTCGGCAAGTTGGAGTGATGATTTGACTGAAGCCGAGGACAGGATGAAATGGCGCATATTAGAGTAACCTCACGTCCAACAATGGAGTCTTGCATCATCAAGACTATTAATTAATTTAAGTATTAATTTAAATTACACATTTTTAATATATTTTTTTTCTTTCCTGCCTTAATTTCCTCAAAAGTCTAGATCACTAACGAGGCTTTAAAAATTGCGCTGTGCTAGGTAAAATTTTAAGGTCGAATATATTGCTATTCGGTTTTACTATAAAATTCTGAGATTATGGAAAAAGTCACATATGCACAGATATTGTTTAAAACACAGCTTTTAGCTTTTCACAAAAAAAAATAAGGTTATCAATTCGAACGTATGTATGCACATGGTAATAACATGCTATAAAATAGACAACCTCTAAAAAACAATCTAGCAAACAATACAAAACATTTTTCACAACTTAAAGTAACTAAAAACTTAGCTGAGACCATTTCCTTGAACATAACTTGGCCTTAATGCCTTTTACAACAAAAGTGTTAGCTATTTACATCGGATTGCATCACAAACTTGCCACTTTAAACAACTACAGAGGATTTACATTAAAATAGAACTTTCTGGAAGCACTATTCTTAATTCGAAGCACTCGGAAACTTAATCACGTGAATAAAAATGGAATAAGAGAAAAATAAGCAAGGAGCTGCTGGCTGAATGTAATTTTAAATATGGAACTGTGTTTTAGTTTTTAAATAGGGTTGTCGGAATAATACTTTAGAATTGTTTGCATTGGATTTTCATTTAGTTTTTTATTGGATTTTGTTTTTAAATAAGCAGAGTGAAATAAGTAAGTATTTATATTGTAGGGTTAAGTGGCTAATGGATTTTCAACCGACTTCAAAAAGGAAGAGGTTCTGAATTCGTCTGTTTTTTTTTTTTTGTTTGTTTGTTTCGCGATATCTCCGCCAGTTGTGGACCGATTTTAATGATTGTTTTTTTGTTTGGTAGGTCATACTTCAGAGGTGGTCCCGTTTAAATTTTATCGACGTCGGTTGAGCAGTTTTGAAAATATCAACAAAAATCTAAAAATTGTTTACATCGATGATATTATCGTTTACTCCGAAACATCGCTGTCTTATTGGAGCAGTGCGTTTAGTTGGTTAACAAGTACTTCTAAGCAAAACTTTCCACTAAAAAAAAAACAAAATAAAATTACTTTTAACAAAAAGTTT
Organism: Subacronicta megacephala; assembly: GCA_958496365.1. Classification (NCBI taxonomy): domain Eukaryota; kingdom Metazoa; phylum Arthropoda; class Insecta; order Lepidoptera; family Noctuidae; genus Subacronicta; species Subacronicta megacephala. The sequence continues at coordinate 2,802,941 of OY292524.1, forward strand.
GTGGTGTAGTGTAGATATAAGTAGAATATTTATAGGTATGCATGTACTCATAGCTGTAAGACAATATATATTTGGAGACACCCTAATAAACAGGCAGTACTAATCCATCACTCACGTGTTTAATTTCTCTCTTCCCTACATGGCGACCCTGCCAGGATCGCCATGTAGGGAAATGAAATCGTGAATCGTGAAAAGGTAAATCGTGTATGGCAATTTTTGTACGCCTTGTATGCAAAAAACAATAGCACAGCCCCGACCATACATATAAGGATCGCAGATATAATGGTCTGTATGTTCATATGCGCTCCAATATCTTGTAAATTCGCGTTATTGCCAGCACCTGCAGCGTTCTGGGCTAGGAAAACCTCCTCCTTGGTTTGATAGGATTGACACATCTTAAACTTTATTAACTGAATTTACTGTACTACATAATACTGGTAGATGGATAATTGCAATATTTAAAACTTCGTGTTACAAGTTAAACCGTTAGCATAGCAGTCGCGTTTAGGAACATCAAACTAATGAGGCAGTAAAACAGAATTTTTATGAAATATACTCACAGGGAACATATTTGTAGTTGGTGAAATGTATCCTTAATAAGTTATCAGGCTCTAACTTACTAAAACACCAATGCACTTGTATGTACGAGTATCAAATGCATATCTCATAACAGTTTGAAAATTAAACTACACAGTTAATTAAACTTGCAGTGATGCAATTCAAATCCCAAGCGTGTTAATCTAATAGCTAAGGCTATTAGAAACTTCTGTGCATCTGCGAAGTACTCACTAGAGATGCTATGAGAGATCTCATCACGAGAAAATGAAAGGCTATTAGTATAGACTTTCACTTAATTTCCTTTTATAGACTATTTGTGTAGCCTTTCACCCATTCATAAATATTTGTAGTAGTAGTGCCTCACTTACTTGTCTCTATGCCAGCATGAATGGGTCAGCATGAAGGAACTAACCCCCCATAGAATATCGACGTCAAGTAGTGGTATGCATACTGTTGCGTTTTGTATGGTGATTGTGGAGCGCCGGAGGCCCAATTCCTACCTCGACCCCCTTCCATTTCATTTTCTCCTTCTCCTCCCTTTTTCTTAAATAGGGTCGGCAAGGCATCTGCTACTCCTTTGGCATTGCAGATATCCATAGGCGGCAATGACTACCTTACCATCAGGTGGTTCACCTACTCCTTTGCCGAGTTATCTCATGATAAAGGGCTCAATATTTGCCTCGGTGATATAAACATTTTTTTTTCTTATTTTCGGCCCCAAAAAACTATGACCCGCCGATACACATGGCCCCGATTTCGAGCGATTAGCGAACGTATATCTTAAAAAATCGAGAAAGGAAGATTTGGAAATTGAAGAGATTATTTTTATTAAACATGAGGACGGATTTATTCTGAACACGGTTTCCTACTATAACAAAATTCTACCCTTTTAACCTCAGAATGTCGGATTTGAACTAAAACCTTAAATAATTAAATGAATCCCATACACGAGTAATTATCCCTATACTAAATTGACCCTCCACGTGCCCAAACCAAAATACATGTCAATATATAACTCTGAAACTAAGTAAAGCGTCGCTTAATTGCATTAAACATTGGCTTGACTTCTCCTAGCCACTTCGAGAGCTGTGACAGCTGCCTGGGAATACTCGAACTTGAGTTATTAATTTGATCTGTCAAGCCCTGCTTCACAAAACAATGGCGTTGGCAGGTAGCAGCCGAGTGATTTGTTAGTTACCTTTTGATCTTCGATTTTGGTAGGATTGGTATGGATTCTTGGTGAGTCAGAATGAGGGTGTGTATTGTGACGTTACTGTAGTGGCAGGTTAGGACTATTACGTTAGCATTGAATATTTCCATCACCCAGAGTGAGTCACGACATGCTAAGTGTGAACTATATTATATTGTAAATATATTATGTTTATTTTATAAAAGAAAAATTCGGCCTCAGGCAGGATTTGTGTTTCATCTAAGTTAATAATCAGTGTTTCAACTAAGTTAAAGTTACGTTAAGTACGTTTACGAAATAATAATTGTAAAAGTTGTCTTGTCATCAAATTGTACAATGCGAAATATTATTACGATTGCTTCTGCAGTATTGTTGGAGTAACCAAAGGATATTTATTCATTTTCTTAATTTGTTTCATTAATTATAATGTAAATCAAAATAAATTTTTAAAGAGTGAAATTCACAATGATAACTCACGACACATTTATTAGTAGGTATTGCAATAAAAGTTTAAAACAATTTTAAATTCAAAATTCCAGTTCCGTTTCTAATTCCAAAGAGTACTTGGAATAAAGGTCACGTGGAATCTCTGTCTTGTCAGACTGAGGCTGTTATCAGCAGAGTGCTGGACCAAAGACATCAGCTCATAAGTCCCACTGAACGAAGCAGCTGGTCCCAAGAAACTGACAGCGCAGCTAGTGAAGGGCTGAACAGCGGGCATAAAAGATACAGGGCCCGCGGGAAGTTGGTTAGTAGGAAAGACTTCGTAGATCACTCCATTCGGGTAGACAATGTGGCAAGTTTGAAGGGTGTCCAGAAAAGATTTGGCGATTGAAATGCTCATGGCTGTGAGCGGGTTGCTTATGTGGGTACGGGTCTGATCTGCCAAAGTGATTTCAGTGAGGGCATGACCTGGGAACAAGAAGGGCATACGATTAAAGTGGGTATTCAAGTTAGGCATACATATTCTTCTCAGCATGATAATGCCGTTACTATAGTTGCAATTCACTTTTTTATATTCTGGCTCCTCAGTAGCTAGTGTGATCAACTTTGCAGAAGGTTTAAAATAATCAAAATTGGTGTTGAATTATAATACTATTTATAAGCCGGATGTAACAAATGAAAACATTTCACTCGTGTTATTAAGGAATCACTTTTGCAACACAAAGTCAACAATCACAAAAATGATTATTATAATAGGCACAAGAAGGCTTTGTCTCATAGATACCAATAATGTAATTTTGACATACATCTGGTTTCTGAGCTAGTTTTACATAACAATCATGCCTGTATTACCCGAAAAATTTGACAGAGGAGAAATACATTTCTGTATCCTCAGTTCACCGGTATGCTTATGTCTTATCTTATAAGAGGCATTCTTATTGCTATTAACTGGGCATACATTTTCAATTTCCAAGTTATTACTGAATATTTCATAGAAAAACCCAATAACACTTGGCTCAGTGTAGCAGTTACGCTTAGAAACCAGCACACCAAAAAACAGATTCAAGATAGTTTTCATATACAAGACATTGCAGCTACAGTAAGACACCAATTGCCAATTAACATTGAGTGAAATATCATCAGTCTCTATAAAAAAAAAAAAAAAAGTTAATAGGTACCTTGAGTCAATGCAGCCACAATCACCAACAATGATAAGAAATTTGCTGCCATTTTTAAAATCACTACTACACAGTCAGCACTCAACAACCGTATGTCATTCTTTATATAATTTTTATAATCATCATCGACTGATTAAGGCCAATCAATAAAATCTGTGAAATATTGAGTTTTATCTTAGAATTATATCTAAACTAATACTAATAAATGCGATAGGAACCCGGTCTATCTGTCCGTTTGTTACGTTTTCACGCATAAACTGCAAACCCATTTTTGATTCATTTTGGTATAGGATATCTTGGAGAAAGACAAAGGCTAACTTTAGTCTCAAAAATTCATTTGGGATGCGAGAATGTACGATCGGTTGTTATTTCATGTGTACTTATCTTAATCCTTATTCTCTTTGACAAGTAAAGATATTTTTTATTGTTTGTAGTAAAGACGCTTCCCCCACAATCCATGTGCAAAGCAGGATAAGATATCTCTCTGTAGATCACTTGTTTCCCAACTTGGAAGTCGTAACCCCTAATCCATTCAATTATTAATAATGCATGTGTAAGAAGTATCTGATCTATCTTTTTATTATTAGTTTCAAAGTAAAAAGATTCTAGTCAATGTCATAATTATCCAATGTAAAACTTCAATATAGGTGAAAACCATATATTGTAGTGAGGGGATCCCAATATTTCTTAATACAATAATTAAGTTAGTAAGTAAGTAAGCAGATGCTTAACTGATTACCCAATTTCTGAGGAATACTAATATGTACGGAGACGTGAAAGCAGTTTCAAGAATTCATCACTTCAAAGAGTACCTACTATCTCAATTAACGGTATTTAAACAAAACGTCACAATATACATACATTGTGAAGTTATATTTAAATATCGTTTGGAGATTGATGAAGTTTTTAAGGATACCCGCCTATTATAAAAGTGACATGCGTCGGTTTTGTATAAAAGACCAGCCGATACGTCAACTCGCTCACTTTTGCTTGGGAGCTTGGAGGCGACATGAGGCGGCTCGGAGGCGACATTGACGTCATTTCATACACTTGTCCGCTAGTAATTTTGATAGTGACGTCGAATGTCTGTCCGAACATTACGTGCCCGTTGTGTGTTTACCCTGATGTAATCCTGACTGTGAGAATTGTTACTTTGGCCTAGGGCCGTTATAATAATTTAAAAAACCACAACCCGTCATAATTTCTAACAGTAGGTTTTCAAGAAACAACATAATTATTATATTTATTGTTATCGTTACAAGATCTTCATAAATAGGTGATCACGAGTTATGATAAAGATCTTATCAACTTACGTGACGTTCTTAAGATAAGCAGTAATAGTGATAAGTTTGGATTGCTCCTTATTATGCTATTGGATATTTCTTATATTTTAATGAGCATTGCCATTCAACGTGGCAACGTGACATATCAACAGGCAATCAGCGCAAATTATGTAATTGGTGTAGATAATTATAGGTATCTAAGCAAATAAATTGTAAATATCATACATATTAGAGGTGATATTATAAAGTAAGTTTACAGTAAATACGTAATAAATATTTGCCAAAATTTATAGTTTTATAACATAACATACCATCACGCCTGTATTCCCCGAAGGGTTAGGCAGAGGTGTACTAATGTACACCCACATTTCGCACATTTCGGTATGTTTAGGTCCCATGTAATAGGGGGCGAGCCTATTGCCATTAACCGGGCACAAATCCAGACTCCGAGCTGCTACTGGGAATTTCATAGAAAACCCCAATAACACTTTGCTCGACCTGGGGATCGAACACAGGACCTCAAGCGTAGCAGTCGCGCTTAGGACCACTAGACTAATGAGGCAGTCTAGTTTTATAAATGGTAAAATTTTATTCTGTACATTGAAGATATTACAGAAATGGGGTAAATACATAGAATTCTCGTCTGTTCGTAAGGGGTTGGTGCAAAAACTACTGAATAGATTTAAATTTAGTTTTCACTTATGGGATAGCTCGGCAAACGCGCCGACGAGTTGCCTGATGGTCAAAAGGAAGGAGAAGGAGAAAAGGAGAAGGAAGAAGACTGAAGGAGAAATTGGGCCTCCGGCGCTATACATGTATATTCTTGGATTTTGTAGAATATTATGATAATTAAAAGGTATCAGCACCAATAGAAAATTATATGCTTGATAATACAGACAGAAGATGGCTATTTAAAGGTAGCTGAGTTAAGATTGTTCGTTATTACTGCGTGTTAATAGATTCAAATTAGTATACCTAAGGAAGGAAATAATAAGTTTATCTATGTAATTATTTATGGTAAGAAAATTAAGACACGTTCTATGTGAACGAAAATATATTGTTACAGATGTGTTCCTAACAATACTTTAATTTCTACAAAAAAACCGATTATCCGAATCTATCAAATTTTATTGTTGGTTCGTATTATTAAATGTTACAATATGTTCAAAACATAGTTTAAGCATTACAATAAATTTCGAACGCAGGTGTGGATCCTGTTTGTGTTCGGCCACAAATTTTCAGTACAGTTGCATGTAAATATTCAGAGGAAATATTGTAAATTAATACAATTCCATTGAATGTAAGTATTGGCTGAGGTTGTTTTTTTGTTATCAATTAAAAACATGACAATTAAAACAAGTTGAAAAATATCTTTTTGTATTTTTTAGGCATTTTCCATGCAAAGATTATTAAGTTATTCTTTTAGTGAAGGAAAAATACGAATGCGGGCAGGATTCGAACCTGCGTCTCTTGGTTAAGTACACCAGACGTTATGACCGCTAAGTCACTAACGTCACCTAATAGACGTGAATTAAAAATGTGAAGGCAAATTTCGACTAGGCGGGTAGGACTCGCGGTGGCTTAGCGGTCATAGCGTCTGGTGTACTTAACCAGAAGACGCAGTTTCGACTCCTGCCCGCGGTCGTATTTTTCCTTCACTAAAAGAATGAGTTGAAAAATGCCTGCCATGGCATTAAGACTGGCCTTATACCGGGCATAATTACGGGTTTTCCCAGTAACGTTGGGGTTGGTTTTCGTCTATCCAGAAATGGCTGAATATCAGAATTTCCTACAAAGCGACTGTTATCAGACCTCCGCAATCCAATTTCTAGGCATCACCGATATTCGAAATATTGTCAGGCATTTTGGGCTTCTGACTAGGACGTATCACTAATAATTGTCATAGGTCCTCGACTGCCAACCGGGACCGACGGCTTTACGAGCTCACCCATCCATATTCTGACCGCGGCAGGTGTAACTAAACCTTGCATATCTGTTGCACAAGTCCCTTGCCGTTGTACCTTGTATCACTATCACTACATATTATATAACAACGTCCTCCGCCGCGTTCATTCTTCTTCTAACTACTGCACCAATTTTCATATTGTTTTCACCAATGGATAGCGTGGTTCTCGAGGAAGATTTATATATATTATCCTTATATATGATAGTATAGAAAAATTGAGAAACCACGTGGACGAAGAAAGAAAAAGAAGAAATAAAATAGAAAGCTGGTAAAGAATAAACAATAAAACGTTGAAAAATTAAAAAATATCACTGTTTTCTTATATCTACCTCATTTGGGTTCGCAGATCATTCTTCCACTCGTATTTTACTTTCGTAAGTAATTTTGTGAACATAAATGAAAAAGTTTTGATGTTTGTTACGTAATCAAGGGAAAACAGCTGAACGGACTTAGATTAAATTCGGCACACAGATAGTATACTTCTTATCCAGGTTGTACCTATCCAATTCTGAAGTGTTATTAAAACTACTATGAAGGTTCTATTAAAACAAGTTTAAGCAGCATTTGTGAAAATTAATAGTTAAGAGAAAAATAAGATGTCGTTCTTGTCATTATGAGTTTTTCTTTATGGGTTTTAATTTAACTGCTACTTTACCGGTTAGTAAGTTTTTTTTAACCTATTATCTAGATTTTCGCTCACTAATACAACAAACAAATGACAAAATAATTAACCAGTAATAATTACTAAAGTTCGAAAACACAAAATAACAAATCAAATCATTTTTTTTTATTTCAAATAAGCTTTTACAAGCGTTTATGAAACGTTATTGACTCTAGTTGATCCCATGGAGAATAATAACCCAAATATTTTAAAAAGTACAAGTAAGTAAGTAAGTACATTACAAATTGAAAGAAAATTTTAAACTTTTGCCTTTCACATTTTATACTCTTTCCAAAGTTTATGCCAAAAACGGTCTATCGAATTGTGCAAGATAAATGAAAATTACATCGGGATGGATCGGGGGCGAATGGAGATCGGATTCGTTTTTAGCATGAAATAGAAACAGAACTCCTTTTTATTACATACTGTGACTGATCTTAGTAATTAATTAGTTCTACACTTCGTTAGATTTATGATTTTCATATTTTATAGCGCACTCAAGCAGTCCAGTCATAAGTACGGCTGCCGAGATATGATAAGGGTTCGATTTATGACCATTGGACAGCACAGTCAAAGGTCTCGAGTTCGAAACCAAGACACCTCTGTGCTTGAGAGATATTCTCGACAACGTGTGAATTCTGGCAGCCCACAGTAGGCTAGTATGGTGGACTATAGCCTCATTCCTCTCGTTATGAGAGGAGACCCGTGCCCAGCAGTGGGACAATGTTGGTGATGATGCTTCCCAATCAGTGTTACTGAGATTTTTGTAATTCTTCGAACCAGTTTGGATTTATGCGCTCTTACAAGAGTGCGTTGCAACATAACATTGTCATTATCCCTGTATCCCCAAAAAATAAGGCAGAGGTGTACTGATGTTTTAGATGTAATAGGGGGCAAGAGCGTATGCTATTAACCGGGCACAAATCCTAACTCAAAGCTGCTACTGAGATTTTCTTTGAACAACTCGGAGCTTTACTTAAACACTCGTTACGCTTATGTTGAGTAGGGATATATTTTTCTTTCGATGATGATGACGGTAACCTGGTACCGTATACACCAGGAGTATCACTTGCGCGTTGCCGACCCTAAAATATCCACAAAAATGTATCATAATGTAATTCTCAATTACATTGAACTATCATAAAGAGGCAGCCAATCACACAGCCGTACTTAACGCTCAACGTAGCGTGTAATTTAACAATAGTGGCATCGCAAACCACTGGTGATCAAATTAAAAGGTTATGGTGGACCGGAATACAATGAAATAATTAAATTATTTAAATTACGTGCACGGATTTTATATTAATATTGATATCGCATTTTGTGATGACTTTTGTATGACTGTTGACGTTGCCATGTACTTATAAGTAGTATGTTATTAGTTGCCGCGTTGAGATACTGGAGTGGAGACACTGGGATCTCGCTGGAGAGACGAGGTGTGTTGTCCCTCAAACCAAAGGGAGGATTCTCCGACCAGGCAGGTGTTTTGCCAGGAGGCTCGCCGCTGCCTCACGGCTGATGTAAAGACATGCAAATTGCACAGTACCTAAGTGTTACTTGCGCGATTCAAATAAAAATATACATTCGAATTTGGTAAATGTTGTTTCAAAGTATTTCCATGAAGCGCGGTTGGTAATATAATATCACTTAGCTATCAATACTTACTAAGAAGTTAATAGACAGAATTATTGCTATAAAATACAGACATGATCATCAACGGAGATATATATTAGTAGAATGTTCAACTTCAATCGTTAATAAAACATGAATATCTCTTATGTAAAAAATATGCTGCATATATCTCTATACACCCTAATTTAAATATTTTATGTATTCTTCCACGTAACTCCCCAAAATGGAACATTAAAATCTCGTCACCCAAGAAATCGGTCGATAACTTTAACAATTCAAAACGCGTTCAAAGAGAACAGTCTCGTTTGTTACATAATGTGACACGTAAAACAATTTCCAAGACCCTTATCCAAGACTACGCCGAGAATACAATACACGTTGTTAAAGACCAGTGTAATTTGAACCCTCTTGGTAAACATAAAAATAGAAGTGCGGGTCTACAGAGAGTGGTCTTGCTACGATATCATTGGGTTGTGATGTGAAGTACAAGTACATCGTGCCCCAAGTTTGATGGAGTGGCTTTGTAGCTAAAGATTTCATTGTGGCAGCGGAAAGATAGTAGAGAATTAAAGTCAAAAATGTACACTAGAAATGAGATATAATCTTGAAACTATGAAAGAAAGTACAACACTCCTTTTAAATAAACTCGGCAACTCCTTTCTTATTGCAGATATCCATGAGCGGCGGGCGAGGACTACTTATCATCATGTAGTTCGCCGAGTTATCCCATAAAAAATAATAATAATAAAATAGAGCATATACCCAAATAGTAACAAAAGATCGACCGCGGTAAAGGTACTTACCACAATCAAATTAGGGACGTTCTTACGAAAGAGTATCCTAAACCAACGAACATGCATGAGGAGGTTAATGTACATAATTGGTTGCGAAAACAGTGAGCCAGGATCAGGAAAATGGAAAACTATAGTCTGCCTATTTCTTTAGAAGACAAGCATGATATATTCAGTCTTCTAATATATAAAAAAATGTTTCAGAAAAGCTTTTCCGAATGGGCTTGACCGATTTTGATGTTTTTAGGGTTCCGTAGCCAAATGGCAAAAAACGGAACCCTTATAGATTCGTCATGTCCGTCTGTCTGTCCGATCGTGTCACAGCCTTTTTTTTTTCGAAACTATAAGACCTATGCTGTTGAAACTTGGTAAGCACATGTATTCTATGAACCGCATTAAGATTTTCACACAAAAATAGAAAAAAAAACAATAAATTTTGGGGGTTCCCCATACTTGGAACTGAAACTCAATTTTTTTTTTCATCATACCCATACGTGTGGGGTATCTATGGATAGGTCTTCAAAAATGATATTGAGGTTTCTAATATATTTTTTCTCTAAACTGAACAGTTTGCGCGGGAAACACTTCCAAAGTGGTAAAATGTGTGTGGGGGACACACACATTTTACCACTTTGGAAGTGTTGTGTGTTACCCTGTAACTTCTAAAATAATATACGATAAAACTAAAAAAATATATGATATACATTATCATGTAAACTTCCACCGAAAATTGTTTTGAACGAGATCTAGTAAATAGTTTTTTTTTAATACGTCATAAACTGAATATTTTGCGCGAGAGACACTTCCAAAGTGGGAAAATGTGTCCCCCCCCCCTGTAACTTCTAAAATAAGAGGACGATAAAACTAAAAAAAATATATGATGTAGATTACCATGTAAACTCCCACCGAAAATTGGTTCGGACGAGATCTAGTAAATCGTTTTTTTTTAATACGTCATAAATCGTAATGATACGGAACCCTCCGTGCGCGAGTCCGACTCGCACTTGGCCGGTTTTTTTTTATATCTACAATGGTTTAAAACACAAATCAAAAATAGATATAATAATTTCTGATCCATTCAAAATCACTGAATTTAGCATGTACCTCATTAGTATTTAATTGTGGTGGTAAAGGCGGATTCCGAGCGTGAAGTCCTAGTTTCTTTTCCTTATCCAGCATTGTTAGTGATTTTTTTATAATCAGGTTACACTTGGTCAGTCTTGAATTCGTATCTAATAACAAAACTTAAGAGGAAAACAATCTCGTAAACACAAACCAAACACTAAAAGAAAAAAATAATTTGCAACATCCATTGAAGATATTTACGGGACTTGTGCAACAAAAATAAATGTACAGCGATCGATGGATGGCTTACTCGTTCGTGTTACACTAAATTGCCTAACTTGTCCCATTCTGCACACCCATGTTCTATTTACAGCTACTTGTTAAGATTTTCGACTTATTTTTGTTTTTGAAGCGTCTTTTGTTTTTCAGATTTTGGTTTCGATTGAGTTTTTAAGATTTATTTTGTTTGGGTGCATTTTGTTTCGGATCACGTTGTGTTTTGTTTAATTGAATTTATTCACATCATCTATTCTGATGGGTACGTAAGGATCAGAATATATATATACGTAATATATACGTAAGTATAAATATACGTAAGCATTTATGATTTAAAAAAACTATTAAAAGTCTTTTGCTCTCTTTTTTGGATAGACAAGCGCGGTTTTGCTACTTGTCTTCCTCAGGTTGCACATTTCAAGAGTATTCTCCGTACTATAAAAACATCCGTAATATAAAAAATAAATCATAATTATTATTATCTCACTTTCATAGGGGCAACGATTAGTTAACAATATTTCATCCATTAATTTGTTAAATACCTGGTCACACCAAAAACCTGTTTCGTAGGTAGTAAACAAGGTATATAATGCATTGTTGTTTATTCAAGTAAAACCGACTACTCACTAAAATTAATATATCCCAAACCACTTGGAGAGTACATGTAAAAGGTAACACTTAGTGTACTTGAACAACAAACAAGAAACATTAGTTCACTAGTTCAAACATCGACGGCTTATAAACACACGACTACACAATTCAGACGTGACCGAATTTTTACTAGTGGACCCAATGACGTTGTCCTGTCCGAACTTGACCACAGCACCACCTACCGGGTAGAATTGTGAATCTAAATATACACACATCGGGACCGAACAAACACAAAAAAAAAACAGTCGATTAAACGAACAGGCAAGGTACCCGATAGTAAGTAGTCATCGCCGACCATGGACATCTACAAAACCAAAGGAGTTGCAGATGCGTTACCAAGCCTATTTAAGGAAAACGGAGGGGAAGGAGAAAAGGAGGAGGAAGTGGACTGAGGAAGAAAATGGGCCTCTGGCGCTCCACACTCACCTTACAAAAGGCAACAGTATGCATACTGCTACTTGACGTCGATATTCTGCGGGAGGTAGTATTTTCCCGGTCGTGCGGACCCATTCATGTTGGCATGTAGATATTGGCATATCTGCTGCTGCTGGCGCAGGCCTACTACAGCCTACTACTAAAACTTCTTCTGAATTTATTTTTACGAGACTAACAAACAGCAATAGATTTTTATAAGATTAAAAGATTCCTTTTGGAGGTATTTAACATACCTTTACGGTTTTAATTCTCGATGAGTTAAGCAGAGGTGTAGTGAACGTACACCAGCAGTTCGCTGGTATGTTGGTTTGGTGGAGATGTTACCCACTCCGGGTGAAATCCGACACGCCTCACCGCCTTTCCAAGGCCATCCATGAGGATTTCCACACGTAAAATAAGGTATATTATGCTTTCTAACCGAGCAAACAAAATTAAAATCTGTTCAGCAGTTTTTGCGCCAAACAAATAAGGATTCGAAAAATCATATTTTTTTGTTCGGAGAAGTTTCTAGGTATACTTTTGTTATGGAAAAAAAATCGTCAACAAAACAACATTGATCATAAAGCAGCTGTGCATAATAATCCACCCTATATCCCAAAGTATATTCAAAGCTATACATCAATACCAGTTCTTATTAAACTGTACCAAGTTTTGGACACTCCTGAGACAATGGTGGACGGGTTGAGCCAGCCTGACAGGATGATGGATGATCGCTAACGATTCAGGGGTACCTAATCACTGTGAGTGGATGTGCTTGGCTTTTTGCTGTCCCCCATATGGATTTAGGATGGCAAATACATTCGGGAGTAGCTTTGCGTTAAAGCTTTGATTGAAGATTGATATTCTGTGCAGAGTTTTAGGTAGACTGTTTTCATTACTTAAAAGAACTTTAGTATATCCTAATATCAGTGCTTACGCGTATCAGTATACTTTCAGTTCTTCTGTACGTATGTCTTCTTAAACGGCTGGACTGAAATTGCTTGTTTTATTTTTGCTTAGATTCACAATTGGACTCTGCGATCGAGTTCGGTTATACATACATAAGGATGGAAGAAGGCAGAAACTACAGAACGTTATTCTCTACGATTCTTGCATACTGCTTTTGATTCATCCATTTTGTTATACACACCCGCCTGTTGCGGATACTATGCACCGTACCTTTGTGAAGGACCTCATCAATAAGGTTGGTGTTTGTCTTTTAGGGGGTAATTCTTCTCGCAATTTCTAAATTTGTATCACTATATCGTCTTTTAAACCGCAACGTTGTCTTATCACACTATTTTTCAATCCATCAGTCCTAGTTACGCCGTATATGCTTCGCAAGGAACGCATTTCCACAGTATTATATATTAAACTTTCGTGTTTCTTCTGCCATACCCAACATTGACTTCTATACATAAGTATGATTACCAGCAAACCGTGCCTTGGATAGTAATTACTGTGAAATAAAATTCGTAATTTAATTATTCTAAAAATGATAAGGTATACTTTAGTAAGTATTTTTTAATGTTTCTGTGTATTCATTGTATTCAGAATGTTTTTCTTATATTATAGAGTCTGAAGATTTTCGACAGAAAAGCAATTTAATTCAATCTCTATGAGCTTTATAAACATGCTTGCTATGTATGGAATGTTATTAAATTCAGCCTGCACAAAGAGACGAAGCAAGTTCTTAGAATAAAGTAGACTTAGCTGCAGTGTACATATTTAAAATACATTATTTGAAACACTTTATGCTCAGATATTTACGCAATTTACATAGATACTGTCTTCTATTATTTGGCACCGACTCAGAATTGGTTAGATAATTTGAAGAATTTAGGCAAGACTGATTTTAAATCTAAAATCTCGAGTCGGTATCCAATCATTTAGGACCTATAAGTTGGTCAACGGATGGGTTACTCACGATGGATCACCCCTTCGTCTTAGGGAAATGAAATGATGGAATGATATTTATTTCTGTAAATAGATCTTTTAAAGTTACTTTTACAAGTCGATTTTTTAATTTTTTTTTAACTAGCTGGCGCTGACGTTTCCTATCTGACGACCTCTGAGAAGAAACGTCGAAACTCAGAGAATCATGGTCTCTTTTATAGTCCAGACAATAGTTATGTTATTAGATATGCGAGTTTAACAATCTAGGGCAAAATCTGTACAGGCCTTTTGAAGAAAGAGCCATAGCAGCTTTGAGTTGACCTGTCCTAACTGACGGCACGCATACATCAGTCATCATGTAGCTCAACCATTTTATAGTGAGCTCAACGACCCGTCGCACAACATATAATACGGGAGCATATTAAACACTTGGTCTTGATTCCCATACCATGAATAGTAGTCAGAAACCCAAAAGTCTGATAACCAGTTTAAATATTATATGGTATTGACTGGCTACATTGACTTATACAAAGACTAGATTTTTAGGTGACTACAGATTTTTTTTTCTTTATGGGCTAACTTTTTTTTTTTTTCAATCAATCAATCAATCAAATCTTCTGCGAGAGTGTGGTACTTCCCCGGTCAAGCCGGCCCATTCATGCTGCGAACAGCGTGGCCCTACCACAACAAAACTGCAGAGAAATTGGCGAAACACCTAATGGTAAATACTCGTCGCCGCCTATGGACATCTGCAATACCAAAGGGGTTGCAGATGCGTTGCAGGGCCTATTTAAGGAGAAAGAAGGGGAAAGAAGAAAGGGTGAAGGACTCCTTCCTTCTCACTTTCTTCTTTCCACTTCTTTCTGAGGGAGGAATTGGGCCATTAATCTATAATCAGCCCTGGTTATTAACAAATTTATCAAGTATTATAAATGCAGTATGTTGGCAAACAAAACTCTAATAGGAGTAATATGGTGTTATTAAAGGCAAGACTAATTAGATTCGTATCTATATCCCAATAGGTCCATTTATGGTTAAGCATGCCTTTAAAGGGGTCCTGTGCACGTTAGACCATGTGCTGTCACGCTCGAGGTCAATCCTATGACTGTGACTATAGGGCGAAAGAAGGCTAGAGCTGTTTTCAGTCGGGATTAATCCAAAATTTCCTGCCGCCGCCCCGGAGGACTGAGATAACTCGCAAACGTAAACGTAAGTATTCTTTGTCGAAAAATGCTTAGAGATATGGACCCTTGAGGATTCTGTGCACATCTTAAAGAAAAGTTTGTTGTTAAGCATGCAATAACTCGGTTCCCCAAATCACAATCATCAGCGAGAATCCAGTAAAAAGTCCATTCCCTTAATAATATTCGCAACGCACTCGCTACGCCTACATAAATGTACTGAAAATAGAGTATCACATTAAATTTAATTGCAACGGTCCTTTTGAGTGCAGCAGCGCCACGCCGCACTCGCCATAATGACGTCATTTCTGTAATGCTATTACTTGCTACACAACTTGGGGTCGAACAGTTATAGCTGCAACTGTTGTTGATTAAAAGTCGGGGAAATTTACTGATATTAAATGTGCGTCAGTGTGTGTGGACTGGAGTTTTTAACCATATTTTAGAGTGCTCTTATGTTCGTAATTGAAGAGTCTGCGAAAAGGACGGGTTTCTTGCGTCGCAATGGGAACATGTGAAAATTTAAACGGGCTGCATTTTTATTGCGTTTGCTAAGTTTTTAGTTGCGTATAAATATTTTTAATAAATTTGCGTTTAATAGCCTAGTGATATGACCATTGGACAGCCAAGCCAAAGGTACGAGTTTTTTGGGAGTTCGAAAAGAAATTAATATTCGAAGAATAAACTGGATCATCGTTAGTTTTATCGGGCTTTCCTCACTTTACTACGCCGGCCTTATCTACATAAATAACTACAGTAATTCTTGACTTCTGTAATTAAAATAGTTTAAAACAAACAGTTAGGAATTTGTTGCTAGTTCGCGAAGGATACTTCTAAACCAAAATCAATAGAAAACTTGAGAGGATGGGTTTTATATTCTGCAGAAGTTTGTTTTAAATGCTATTGAAATTTGTGTGGCATGGTGCATGGTGGTAACCTCTTTTCATGAATCATATGATTTAAGAGGGGACTCTAGTCCTGAGGAATTTGAAAAATAGGTATTTGAAGAAACTATTGCCGTCGCGCTGCACCTCCATTCTCTTCCTGTACAGTGCGAAAAGAACAACTGCAGCTTAGGATGATTTTACCTACAAAAACATTGACCAAAAGACGTTTCGTATTCTGCTGTTTTCTTCTTCAAGAGTGGATTGATCTAAACAATTTATATATCAAAATTTAGAGGAAAAGCATGTCTATGCTTCTATTAGTTTATTTTTTGTTAAAAACTTTTCAAATTTGTCTGATAGTTGCCTGAACATGACGGTAAAAGCGGGCTTTTTTTCGAGTTTTTGAATTGTCATATTTTCTTTTGAAATTATTTTTTTGGAAAAAATGAAATAATAGGGGCCTGTATGAATTAGATCTAGATTTTTTGGAAAAATATCATTGCTCTAGAGTCATTATCTACGGAGAAAACAGCAGAATGCGTTTGTATGGAGAAAGACTCACTAGAGTACCCTCTTAAGGACTCACTGCAACAGCTTTTTATTGCCAGTATAAGCTGACCTCGAATTGTATATGGCTATGGCTAATGGCTTTTAGCATGTAAGTGAATCATAATGTAATCACCAAATGTTTATATTTAAGATCCCTTAAAGAATAAGGATGTGGATGGACTGTGTACCTGATATTTTTTCTTAAACCTGTGGGTATTTAATCAAATTCCATTTTAGTACCTATTCTTTTATTATTAAGGAGCTCCTGTACAAAATTTCATCCTTATAGACAAACTGGTATTACCTGTGCAGTCGGAGAGTCTTAAGAAGAGTGACCCTCGGAAGCGCGACAATGATGCATTGTTGTCGCTGTCTCTATCGCGCATGATGCGAACGCGTGCCCGAGAGATGAAACAGCAATACATTTGCAACATTTCTTGTTCCAAAATTTGGAGATTACTCTTTTAATATACTCTTTTAAATTAACAATCTTTGAGCTCGTGTAACTTTTTACCTATATTGATTTAAAGTTTTACGTACAAGGAACACGTGTTTTATTGATGAGATTGTTGCTGCAAAATTTTAAAGACTTTCATTGGTTAAAATTCAATATAGGTCCAAACTACTCTTGTATGGAGCGCGGAACAGAGACTATCCTCTTAAGTTATGAGCCATAAATTTCCAAGTAATAGTAAATTCATAGTAAAGCTACTACAGCTACTACTTCACCAATAACTATAATAACAGCTCTCTCGCACTGCTCAGCTCCGCTCCATTCATCTCATCACTATTATTCTCCGCTAAGCCAGTTCTAGGTACTTACATATTCTGTTTACACTACAGATGTAGAGTGATTAAGTGACACTTAGTGATGTAAGTAGCTCGCTGCTGAATTATTTGTTACATTTATAATGGCCATTGCATCTTAGCTTAAAGTGTGTGTCTTGTGTAAACCTCAAACTGTTGAAATGGTTAATGCAGTTTTTGGTCGAGAATATAATATGTACTTAATTGTAAGGAATCTTATTTGTAAGAAAATAGTATCTTATAGATATTATCTATCTATCTATCAAGCGGCGGTAGCCTAATGGCTAGGGCGCCGGACTTGCGATCATGTGGTTGCCGGTTCGGAACTCACCCATTACACTACCGACGTGAACCCACTCGTAATACAAGCATTTAGCTTAGTACGAGGGGTTAACAAGAATACTAGTAATGTGCGACCCACATTGCCAGTAAGCTTTTTTTTTTAAAAAAAAAAAGAAATCTTAGCCTGGAAACCATTCTCCTGTCTGGAAGACTAGTAGACTTTCAGTTCCTTATCCAGATACAGCTGATAGATTTTTACACGAAGGGACTGCCATCGGTCCCCGGTCTCCCGAAATTTGACCCAGTACGTATTTAGTTACAGACAGCATACAAAATCAATTGTGTGGTCCACAAAAGGTCCTTGTGGGCTTTGCTGAATTAATACCGATTTAAAAGAAACGTTAAATTTGCTATAGTGGAAAATAATTGGCAAGTGACTATATATAATCCCGCTTAAATCATCTATATACTATTATCACTTAGTATTCTACTGCAGTGTGTAATAGAAAGAGATTTGGTATCGCCGTCTACAGATGGGGTATCCTGTAAAAAATACAAAATGCTTAATAAAGAAAATGTCAATCTGCTGGGTAAAAATCTGTAGAAGATAGCATATCATCTACCTACGTGTTAATTCGTCAATGAATTATAAAGATAATTTATTTCATATTTCAGGCTGTACTAGTTTAACAAACATCCCATAATTGTACAATCTACTGAATACAATATACAAAAAGGGTGACCAGACTGACACTAGTAACTATAGACCGATAGCGTTACTACCTACTGCCTCAAAAGTATTCGAGACTGCAATGTCAAAACGACTCTACTCGTACTGTGAAAAGAATAAAATCTTCAATGAAAGCCAAAATGGGTTCAGAAAAAATAAATCCACTACATTAGCAGTATTTAAGTACATTCAGGAAGCACTGAACATAATCAATGATAAAAAATATGCAGTGGGAATCTTACTGGATATGAGCAAAGCATATGACAGAGTTTCTTACGACATTTTACTTAATAAGTTATATGGAATAGGTGTTAGAGGTACCGCACATAAGTGGTTCTGCTCTTATTTAGAAAATCGAGCGCAATTTGTCGAACTGGAATATAACGATCCACACACAGCTCAAATTACACATATAAGATCTAATATATCAAAAGTAACTATGTCAATACCACAAGGCAGCGTCTTAGGTTGCCTATTATTTTTAATATACATAAATGACCTCCCTAGGGCAATTGATGCTCAAAGTATCTTGTTTGCTGACGATATATCAATAATTTTCCCATACACAAATAATGACTCCTTAAACATAATAATAGACGAAAAACTCGGTAAAACAATAACATGGCTAAAAGACCATAACTTAGAAATAAATTACTCCAAAACGAAACTAATGCAATACAGACCTTACCAAAAACAAAAACTAGATATTAATTATTCATACAACAATAAAAAACTAGAATGCATAAACCAGTTTACATTGCTAGGTCTCACTGTAGATACCAACATAAATTGGAAAGCTCACATAGACGCCCTATGTAATAAACTGGCAAGATTCACATATGCCCTAGGAGAGCTAAAAAGAGCCACCGATTTCAAAACTTCCTTAACAGCATATTATGCTTACGCATACTCGTGGCTAAATTACGGAATCGTAGTGTGGGGAAATAGTGTGGATATCGAGAGACCCTTTCTTTTACAAAAGAAATGTATACGGATCCTAGCAAATATACAGAACCAAGAAAGCTGCAGGCCGCTCTTTGTGCAATATAAAGTACTTACACTTACTAGTATATATATATTAGAAGCTGGCAAATTTGTGAGAAAACACCCATCTCTGTTCCCACTAACAAAAGACCAACGCTCACAACAACGCAATACTAGAAACACAAATAGATTAGCCTTACCTAGCTCAAAACTAACAATGTTTCATTCCGGACCCTTAGCCATGTGTGTCAAAATATATAACAAGCTTCCAAACTCTATAAAAAACACGGATTACGACAATAAATTTAAAAATAGCCTACAAAAATATCTTATGTCCAAGTCATACTACACCCTAAACGAATATTTTGATGATAAATAAATAGCTGAAAAAATGCAATTTACATTTGAAAAACATACAAAATTGAACACACCTATACCAGACACAACACTGATAACCTACTACTAGTTATGATACCAATATAATAATTTTAATTAGCAAGTATTATAATTATAATATATAAAATGTTATAATAGATAATTAAATAATGTTATAAATATATAAAAACAACAACGCCATAATTAGAAATTATAAAATAAACTTTAAATAAATAATGAAAATAATAATGTTTATAATTAGATAAAGTAAATTATAAATAATGTTATAAACTTATGATAATAAATAAGTACATATTGTTGTGCCCTAGCAGGGTCATGTATGAAACATCTACATTTTTGTAACACCTTTGTACTACATGAATGCAATAAATATATGATTATGATTATGATTATGATTACACACACAACAGCACATAAACAGAGCTGACGTGAAAAAACATTTTAACAGACCCACGAAGAGGAAAATGTTTTTGACAAAACATGACAATTTCCAGAACAAAGTTTTCCATTGTAAAACGTTTATATATATTTTCACGTGCTTGCATGCAAGTAGGCTTAACGTTTTCAAGTGTCAAAACTTTAACATCTCGACTTCCATTCGAGTTCTGAATTTAAATAAAAATTTACCGATTTATTGCTTCTGTTTTGTTACAAGCAGACAATGATTGTAAATTGTTTTCCTGTTAAGTCTAGTGGTCCCAAGTGCATTGGTACGCTAGAGGTCCTAAGTTCGATTCCCGGATCGATCAGAGAGTGTTATTGGGTTTTTCTATAAAGGGAAACGCCCATTTTTGGCCATGGTTTGCCCAACAATGTGGTAAATACAAAAAAAATACGCATTTAGTAACTAAATTATTGCTATAAACTTATTTGTAGCAGAACTCCGGAATTAAAAGCCGATTTAATTAAGAAACTCAATCGGATTGCTTTATTTTACAACTTCCGGGCTTTGGTCAATCCGTCAAAGTAGGGAGCGATAGCGACTTTTACTGAAAAAATCGATACATCTAAACCGGTAAAAACAGATTTTTGGGAAATCTCTTTGTTCGTGCGATTTTTTCTGCTTTTTTTATTGTCTTTTTACAAAAAAAAAGTGAAAAAAAGAAGTGTTTGTCCATTTTTGGGCTTCAAATACAAACTATTAAACCGATTCCGTGTTTTCGGTTTTTTTTTTATATAGATTTTTTGATAAATTGATATCTTATCGTCATCCCTACGTCAATAATAATCGTAAATCATAATTGACAACTGACTGATTGACATTGACATTTCACATTTTGTTTGTTGACAAAATGCGTTATTGCGAGTAGTGATTTTTTGAATTGCGTTTTCTGGTTGATTTTTCGCCGACTTTGATTACGATTATGGACCCAGTTACCGCTCCTGATGACGACCTTGGCTTTACATTGGATTCTGTACCCGGTTCTCACGACCAAAAATCATAAAACTACAAGTATGTTTTTTGTTAACCGTGGATTTTTTAATATGATTTTTATAACTCCCACCGAGTTTTGTGTAAAAAATTGTGGTTGTTTCTTTATCTATAATGTCAACCCTAATGCTTATAATTTGTTTCTTTCATGGGCGTCATTTGGCCAAAACCTCTTTATCAAATGGGCATTTCCCTTTCCAGTAACAGCCCAGAGTTTGTATACCTATGTTCGATTCCCAAGTCGAGCAAAGTGTTATTGGGTTTTTCTATGAAATTCTCAGTAACATCTCAGAGTTAGGATATGTGCCCGGTTAATGGCAATAGGCTCGTCCCCTATTACATGGGACTGAAACATACCGATCTGTGGCTGTTCATAGTAAACCTCTGCCCTTCGGAGAATACAAACGTGATGGAATAAAAAAACTTAAATAAAGTACAAAGTTCAACAACGATCAGACTCAATTCACCTCAAAGGTTTGCTGGTAGAAAACTCAAATTTGAGTTAAGCTCGCCTTTGTACATTGTTTATTTTGTAATTATTTTAATATTGTATGTTTTCTGAGTACAATAAAAAATAAAGTACCTACAAACAGAAACTCTCATAATTAGTATAAATAGAGGCGTCATCAGACAGTTTCTGGGGGTTTCCTTTAATGAGACCGAAGCACGAAAACGTGGATACTTTATTTCCTGCCAGATGTTCACATGTCGACACAAATTCTTAACATTTCTCACACAGAATTACGAAGCGCGAACGCTGGGGCCAAGCAAAATTACATCTGCAGCCCTTAAATCTTCATTTTCGCTATTTTGATTGATATCTTCATAGGCATAAAGTTCATTATTGTAGGAATCGACGAATGAAATAAAAGTAATAGGTGGACCGGAAAATTAATGTTGTCATCACAAACTTTCGATTCAAGCAACAATTTTCACGTGGAAATGTAAGAAATTTTGGAATATATAATTTTTCTTATATGGAAATCAATGGTAATATATCATTATTATTTCATGGTTGTCTTGTTTTAGAATGTTTACAGGGTTTATCCTCAAAAAGGATACCGTATGAAGTACAGTATGAAGGGCTTGTGATACTTACTCATTTTAACTGTCACAAAAAATACTACGTTATAGCTACGTTAGCTAACTCGGGCAGGGACGGAGGGTAGGTCAAGCAAAGTGTTATTGGGTTTTTCTATGAAATTCTCACTAGCAGCTCGGAGTCTGGACTTGTGCCCCGGTAATGGCAATAGGCTTGCCCCCTATTACATGGGACCTAAAACATACCGGCGAAGTGTGGGTGTTCATTAGTACTCCTCTGCCTTGCCTTCGGGGAATACAGGCGTGATGGTATGTAATATACTTAATTACGCCTTATTTTAAAGTCCATTACCTATCCTCGGTAATTAGGATTGTTATAGTTCCTACGTACGTTCCTAATTACCAACTCCAGACATTATTCTGTTGGCTTAGCCAGACTAAGAGAGGTGTTTAAAAATTCATTGAATTTAGCCCAGTATTCCTTGAATTTGTAATACTTTTTGTGTAATTCGATGATTTTTAACCATGGCAATTGACAAAATAAATACTAGTTTTATAATTGATGTTTGTTTGTCACTACACAATTCAGTGGACTTAACAATCAACAACAATTGTGTGTACTGGTTTCTAGCACTTATACTGCGAATACTAGACATTGAAATAAAACTACCTTTTACGGATTTTATCGCGTTATTTAGTAGGTAGTTTTATTTCAACAATTGTGTAGTTCACTGGTGTTGGATTTATTGATAAAAAAAAAACAGTCTTATGGAAAAATATTATTTAAAATAAAAAAATAAAGTCTACTGACAACTGAGCGGTTACCGTTACCTATGGACCATTGCAACAGTAGAAATTGCCGACCCTGTAAATGAAAAGGGAGGGGAAGGAGTAAAAGAGAAGAAAGGGGACTGATGAGGAAATGGGCCTCTTCTCCACAATCGCCTTGCCACGTTACATGTACAGTCGACAAAAGATATATATTTACAGGTAGCGAACGACATGTTCTACGTCTTGACAGATAATAAAGAATAAGAATTATGAATAATAAGAATAAATAATAATTTATTGTTTAAGAAATTACATTCACTGAAATTCACACTAATAATTGCGTTATAGATAATTATTTGCCGAAAGATTTAGTTTATAGACAAAACACAATACCTGTGATTTGATATATTAAGCGATATATTATTACAGTTTGTTCGAAATAAGTAAGCCGATCGGAAGTTAGCCGTTGCGAACTACCGCGGTGATAAAATCGTTTAATTAAGTGTTTTAATACATAAATATCGAAATTAGTAAACAAAATAATTAGAAATGTGAAACATATACGACTCTAATTGTCTTTACACGGACTCTTTCTATTAAAATTACCACTTCTAAGCCACTTGTAGACAACTTCCGATCGGCTTACTTATTTCGAACAAACTGTACATAATCTTTGTCAATACACATATTTCGCTGCTAGTGTGCCCAAGTCCTTAAGTTCGCGTATTTAATATGAGACGTATCTATTTTGTCGACTGTACATCCTGATGTATTAATATTACTGTGTTGACTTATCTCCATATGTAATATTGAATATTCATCCGCACTTTTAGGAATAGATATTACTGCTTCGTCAACAACTCCTCAATTAGATTTTAACCTCAAATTAAGATAGATAGAGAACAGACCCCTTTTTATGGAACAAAATATTTATTTATTGATACTTTATGCACCATTGGTACAAAGGCGGTCTTTATGCCATTAGGCATTTTCTGCCAGACAACCTTGAGGTGATGCAGAGAGAAATAATACAGTTGTGCACTCGTAAATCAAAGAGAAATGAATAAATTGTTGACTTAAATAAATTATATTAGATATAAAAAAACCTAAACAGATGCATATAGGTATCTACACATAACACATAAAATAAAAAAATCAAGGCGATGAGTCAGCCAAAGTACAGTCGTGAAGGTATTTTCGTAGCTTTTGTTTAAAAGAAAGCTGAGTGCTTGCCATCCGGATTTCAGATGGGAGAGCATTATCCTTACGGATCGTCAGCCACCTAGGGTAGCGGCAGAGTATGTCGGATTCATACAGAATAAAACCGCATTTGCCTTCACTTGCCTTAAAGTCAAGGCCATGAGATTCATGACATTCGCCACGACTATGACAGGCTGTGGTCCAAAATTAGCTAGACTGCCTTATATATGGTGAGTCCTTGCCATTGTACTCGAGAAGAAGCCCTGGATTCTATGAACAGTTTGAGCGATTTTATAAGGTTTTTTTTCTAAAACTCGTAGAAGCTGCTCTGATTTTTTAATTGGCTGCTTTTAACTACCAAAAAAAAATCCCCCGGCATTGAGGTAAACGGGATCATTGTGGGTATTGTAATACCATGGATAACACAGCTAGTTATCTAAAATTTGCAACAGTCGTCTTGATCCATCCACTCCCACAAACTAACTCAACTGCTGAAGCGATTAAGATAGGATATGGCGACACTTGGAGACCCTGGGAAAAACTAAGGGTGGTTTTTATCCCAGAAATCATCCCTTTAGTAGGTGAAAAGGAGGGTGAAAGTGTGTATCGGGAATCAATCATTTCTTAAGTAGTGATGGGATATATGTATAATTTATCCCAATCCAAGGCACGCACCTCTGACTTTTCGAAGTTATGTGAGTATTAATTATCACGCGCTTAAACCGTGAAGGAAAACGTCGTGAGGAAACCTGCATGCCTGAGAGATTTTCTTGACGACGTGTGAAGTCTGCCAACCCGCTGTAGGCTAGCATGGCGGACTACAGCCTAGTCCCTCTCGTACTGAGAGGAGACCCGTGCCCAACAGTGGGACAAAGTAACGGGTTGATGACGATGAGGGTAGGCCCACGTCCAGCAGTGGACTGATACAGGTTGATGATGATGTTGATAATTATAATTTATAAGAAATAAAGAACGTTTCTGCATGTTTGACCAAAGAAAGCTCAGAAAAAAATAGACTGCTAAAAACAAATTTCATTGTGGACCGAACCGTACGTAAGTACCTACATATAAAACCAGACGTTTGACCAGAAGTTTTTATACGGTAATTTCGTTTGAAGCCGCTAATTAATTTCTGAAGGTTTAGACTAATCAAAGTTTTCTCATTTGCTATGATGTATATCGTCATCCCACAAAGTTATATTTTGACAAATTCCCGTTTGGAGAATATTGCGGTGTTTTTATGGAAAAAAAGTATACTAGAATTTTATTTTTCTAAATGACTTGCCGTCTAAACTCTGAGCGACTACTGAGAATTTAATATAAAAACCCAATAATACTTCGAACTATGCTCGACCTGGGTATCGAACCCAGGACCTCTAGCGTAGCAATTTTATTGTCCTGACGACCAGATAAGATTAATGAGGCATTTACTGGATGATGCGCTTTTGTTTTTTTTTTTATTAAACACTAACCAATCTTAAAATAATAGCTTTTCATTTGACGAAAGCCAATTAAGAATCTAGTTGGCAATTACTGTGTTTCTTATTTTGAATTTTTAAATTTGGAAGTAATTTAGTGCTTGTAAAACATTTGTGATGGAGCAAGTAGTGTTACTGGAATGTTCTAGGAAATTTCCATATTAATAGCATCACGAAATTTATAATTATGTAACCAGTTATTATGAAGAACAATATATACTCGCCTAGTTTTACATTAATTATAATTTATGAAATTCTGCAAGAATTTGTACCAAGGCTGACGTAAGCTTCCTGGCTATCTATTTTCGACTAACGATCCCGAGAACTCTAACACTTACACAATATTATGTCTCATTATATTAGCTTATATGAGCAAAGAAGCGCTTCTGGAAAATTATTACAGTTCTAGTTATTCTAAATGTCACGCAGAATTCCTTTGTGTTCTTGAAAAAGTGACGCCTACATTTTCTGTGCGAACAATGACAAAGTTTCAGTAAGGCGATTGTTTGCTATAAGAAGTTTTTACATCTGGATTTTGTATAGGAAGTTATTTTTCAGCTTAAAGCTGAAAAATAACTTCTATAGCTTAAAAATATTTACTCATTGTTGTTCTGTGCTGATTGGCCACTTGATGCGACACGACAACTATTTTAAGACAATTTTAGAAGGCAAAATTGAAGGAAAACGAGGAAGGCGAAGACCTAGAAGAAGTTTTATTGAACAAGTGAAGGAAAAAGTGGGAGTACTGTCGTATCAAGAGGTCAAACAGAAGGCAGAGAATAGAGACGAGTGGCGATTGCTCCACCGACAAGAGTACCATTGGCATTTTCTTTTTTTTATTGGATACCTCGGCAAAGGAGCAGGCGAGCCATGTGATGGTAAGGAGTTATCGCCGCCCATCTTCATCATCATCATCATCATCAGCCTATATTAGTCCACTGCTGTACGTAGGCCTCCCCTAAAGTGCGCCATTTCACCCTGTCCTCCGATTTTCGCCGCCCATGGAGATCCGCAATCCCAAAGGGATTGCAGAGGTGTTGCTGAGCCTATATAAGGAAAAGGGAGGGGAATCAGGAAAGGAGAAGGAAGGGGACTGAGTAAGGAATTGGGCCTCCGGCGCTCCTATTACTTATAAATTCCTTTTATTAATCATTTTTCATTCTCCCAACATTCCCTATCTCAACATAACATTTCCAATTTGTGTCACTATAATTATTGAGAAAACTCCTATATTTTGGACACTTTACAGTATATACAGCTCTTTATGGTCCTAGAAATACTGAATGTGACTAGAAAGTACTAGAATTTCTGGAATGCAATCAGCCACAAAATCCTTTCTGGAGCAACGAATAAAAGCGTGTTCACGAAAACACTTAGAAATTACGAAGGTATAAAAGTTTTACTATGCTATCCCCGACGTTTAAGGGTTGAGAGAACAATTGACGTTAAAAAAATATATTTTTCAGGCTTTGTCCGCATTGTTTTCAGTTGCCACAGCGACTTTTAAAAACACTCATTTGTTTAGGTCTTAAATTTGGAACGTGAAAATGACGTATATTTTTGAACAATGGAAAGGTTCCATAATTTAAATGGAAACCTACCCACGCTGTTGGGTCATTATTGTTTTGTCCTGTTGGTTTTTAGTTTTCATGCTGTTTTGGATCCACAGTGAGGAAAATAAAGCACAAAGCCAGGTGTCCTCATTCACAATGTGAATACCGACGCGTTTGTTTGTAGAATGTTGTTTGTAGACTTAAATGATCGTATCCCTGTTCTGCTATGTCCCTGTCACTATATAATGATAATGTAGGATTAGTATCTCGCTGGCATGTCTAATATTAGGACCTCTAGCGTAGCATCAGCATACAGCATAGCATAATTGGCCTATATTGTTCCCACTGATATATGTGATACAGGCCTTTTCTTGATAGGAGAGAGTGGGCCGTAATCCACCACGCCGTGATAGCATCAGCGCTTAGAACCAATAGCCTAATAAGGCAGTCAACAATTTAAATTTAAACTTCAAATTGGACCCTTGAATAGCTCATGATTAGCAAAACTTAAAATTCAGACATTACAATTCTCTAATCAACTTATAGTTAAAATTCGTCAGTCCGGGTACGACGTAAAAACTTTTTAATTTAAAACCTGTGTTTGTTTCGTGTTTCAGTTTGACAATTTAACAACTTTTGTCACTGATTAGGGTAAATATTTACTTTTTGATTTTGTTGTCACGGGAACGAGCTTTGAATTGAGTTACATTAAGGGTGCGTTTGTTTCGTTTGATTCCTAGACCGAGTAGTGTTATTGGGTTTTTCTATGAAATTCTCGGAATAGCAATAGTCTCGCCCCCTATTACATGGGACCTCAACATACCAGCGAACTAGGTGTACATACTGCCTTACCCTTCGGGGAATATGGGCGCGAAGGTATAAAATGTTTAAATTCACTGGTGAATTAAGAATTAATGAATGAAGAAGGTAGATCGAAAAACATGTACCTAAGTTAATTGATATGTAAGCTTTTGAAGTTTGAAATTATTTCCTAATTGTGATAATAAGTCACATAGTAAAACAAAAATTACATCTTGTGGAGAGTTTTGAACAATATATTATTTTGGCCTGAATACACCGCAGAGAAATTACTACTAGAATTTCTAGACATTTAATTGGTATAACAACTGAATTGGCTTGACTTGGCTTCTGAGAACTAACGATTCGCTACCCATGTTATATTCGAAGCCTGTTCTAATTGGAAGTTTCTGACAGAAAAATCACAGACATATGATCCGATTTTGTGACATAGCTAATACAACTATTTGTAACAATAATACTACATGGGACCTAATTGGTACGCCATTGGACTCTGAGAAAACTTTTTTTTTATTTATTAGTTTGTTGCGGGGCTAAGTCCATGTTCAACCATCACAATTTCTACTCGATGTTCAGCACAGGGGATTAAATATACGGACTAAATATGTTGCGGAGGAACTAAAGCGTATCAAAGATTTATTGTATAAGTCATTAAAATTTAAAACGTTTAATAAACCCCTTAGAACTGTACTTAGTCTTGTTTAGTCACGTGATATATGGTGACAGAAAAAAAGCCAAAAAATTATAGCTAAAAAAATTTTGTTGAATTAAAATTTTTTTTTTTTATAAATACGATGGTAATATAGTAACCATGTTTCTTTTCTTTTTGACATTTTGTTGCAATTCTTCTCCCTAACACCTATTTCTTGGACACTTTTCAGAATCACGCAATTATGTACTTCTTGACTATTGAAAACTACCAGTTTTAACAGTCCTTTCTGGTTTGAACAGGAGGGAAAACGCTGGAAAATGGATTGAAAGATAAATGAGAAGGAAATATGAATGGTTTAAATGAAAATAAATATATTTTACAATGAAGTACACTTAAACAGGTTCTGCAAATGTGGCCAACAAACATTAAGCGACAAAGTAAGTACGTAACAACTTGTTGAAAACACAAATTGACTTTTGTACCCTAACTACCCCCCAGTTGTTAAAAATGTGGAAAATAAATGCAAATAAGGACCATTAACAGCCCTTTTGCGTGGTCGTCAAAAGTTTTTCAGAGCAAATATATTCTTGTTTTAGAGTAACTTCCCCTGGTATTTTGTTGAGGTTCGTTAGAGAAATGACCTGTATTCACTGAGTAGCCTCATAAAGTCAGTCTCGAAACCTATTCAAAAACCCAAGTATCATCATCATCATTAACAATTTATTGTTCCACTGCTAAGCACTGGTCTCCTCTCAGAAGTGATGGGATTAAGCTGTACTCCAACAAGCTGGCGTAATGCAGGTTAGCAAACTCCAGAAAGAAAATCTCTCAAGCATGCAGGTTTCCTCAGGACGTTTTCCTTCACAGTTCAAATATTAATACGTGTCATGTCGAAGGTCTCAAATTGGAATCCAAACCTCACACTTTCGAAGTCATGTGCGTATTAACACTTAATTATCACGCGCTTAAACCGTGGAGGAAAACATCGTGAGGAAACTTCCATGCCTGAGAGATTTTCTCGACGGCATGTGAAGTCTACCAACCCGCAGTAGGCTAGAGTGGTGGACTATAGCCTAATCATTCTCATCTGAGAGGAGATCCGGGGAATGGGATAATATACGGGTTGATGGTGATGAAATATCTGAATAAATACCTAATTTTACATACCATCACACCTGTATTCCCCGAAGGGTTAGCAGAGGTGTACTAATGTAAACCCACATTTCGCCGATATGTTTAGGTCCCATGTAGCAGAGGCCGAGCCTATTGCCATTAACCGGGCACTAATCCAGACTGCGACCAGCTACTGAGAATTTTAGCTATACCTGGGGATCGAACCCATTACCTTTAGCGTAGCAGTCGCGCTTACATACTATAAATACCTAATTTTGCGATACAAAATTGCGCAAAAACGTGGTAATTTCTTTGCTCTTCAAGACTTTTTATCTGGAATCGGTGAGGGTTACGAAATTATCTTGAAGGGCTTTATCTCACAAAACGGCCGGCAGTCATAACTTCGTCTTAGTCCAAAGGATAATATCTGAGAACAGTTTGCGTTTCTCATAAAACTTTTTCATATTATCAGTAATTGTGTTAAGAAAGATATATGTTTTTGCGAGAACTGTTGTGTACAAAATGATATTTAGGCAAGTTCTAAAGAATTACCTTGATTACTTCAAAAATTCCCACGCGAAACAGAATTCACAGTCGTCATTTACAAACAAAATACGCTTTGACGCAGCCAAATATGTACCTACACCGTATACAAATAAGCTCAGATATCCAACGGATTTCACAAAGTCCGCCGTACACAGACCAAAGGCCTTATACAAATACAGTTAGTAAACCTCAACTAACTAGCGAACCTTTGAAATTATGTCTGCCCTTGTCATTTTGATATCTGTAAAGCGAGACGGCATTAGAGATAACACAAACTTTAGCCGTCTCTTAGATAATAAACGTTATCGAATGATGAAGCTAATCCTGTGCTTTGATGTCACATGCATCATCTGGTGACGTCACTGGCAGTCAGTTGTCATGCTGGTGGTAAAGTAGATATTCCCTTTGGCATACAAACTATTTTTTGATATTATGCGTTGGTGCGTTTGGTGTCTCGGTTTTAATCCTAGTTTAAGCTTATCTCGCATTTTTTTTATTTTTTATACAATAAGAGGAGTATAGCTTCGTGTGTCGCATTAAGCATTAATTATTTTTCTGCAGTTTGAATTTGTTTTGGCAACTTTAAACAACAACAAGTTTGGCAAATTTGTGTTTATTTCGGAACCTTGCTAAAACATGACACAAAAAAAATATACTATGTACCTATATAATTAAATCCTAAGCCAAATATATTATTATTAGTTTAATAAAATCAATTAAATAAATAGGGACACTGCAATCTAAACTCCATATTAAACTGAATCAATGTTTCTAAAGGGATAGATTGAAACTTGGGCATAGGCTACTTTTGTCTCAAAAAGTCTTATGAAATTCTACAACAAGGTAATAATAGCTAGTATGAATATTAGTATAGGCAGGATGCCTATTGGGCATCCCTGAAAATATTCTGTGAAAAATATTGTTATTCACAGAGCTCTCTAAACGCTAAAAGTATTTTCGGTATTCATACAAAATATGGAAATCGAAACTATTTCTAAATTAATGGTGTTACGGTGTGTCGGTGTTGAAAATTAATATTAGAATAGTCCATTTCCGATATAATATATTCCAGTTTTGTAGATAATAAATATCTAAAAGCCGTTTGAATGAAACCACTCGCTGAAGGCAATTTCCTCTTTTGGACAATGCGGCCACAATTGCACCGTCGCGTAATTTAAGATCGTTTTTATGTTATATAATTATACTCCTTGGTTGGTATTAGGAAGAAAGCTAAACTTTTTTATACTACCTAAGCTTTATTGAAACAAGACATCCATAACTTATCAATATAATGTAATCACTGCACTACCCAATTCTATAATTTAATTTTCTGATATTTACATAAAAGTAGGTACTTTATACTTTCCTCAACGGTGTTTTTTTTATTGTAATTAATTCATTTTATCTTTTTATATTCATATGAAAATGTTATGTACATCTATAATTATTATATACATGAGAAAGAAAATATCAATTTCATAGAATTTAAGTACCAATCTGTATGTATTTGGTGTTGGTTTACTTTATGAATAAATAAATAAATGTTCTTTTGATTTTTACAAAGAATTGTGTTGGCTTAACTAACCATAAGTATACGTCAAGTACAACAATTTTACTTTTCAAAATATTTTTTATGAAATTTTGTTGCTTGTTTCCTTCTTATAATTATTTTGAAAGAATTTTGTAAAATGTTACGCAACTGTGTAAATAGTACAACCATTTGAACATCGCCATAACAAACGCCTGTAAAAATAGGTTTCGCCTGTTGACAATAAAGGGTTTGGAAGGGTTCGCTTTGTATGCTGTTACCTGAACCGAACGCCAAGTCACGGTCCACGACTTCTAAACGTGACGAAGGAAAGTAGAGGAAAGAAGGAAATAAATGGAACAGGTTTGTATGAATGTTATGAATGGAGAGATTTTTGACATACTGATTTTGGGATAAAATTTTCTGTACCCTTTTAAGCGAGCTGTAACGGAAGTGACCAAAATAAGTGATTGTGCTAAAGTGAACCCGGATATTATGTGATATTTTAGATTTATCAAAAGTGGAATAAGAAAACACCGCGATTTTTTATGCAAAAGGAACAAATAACAGCTACAATGAACATAGAAATATGTAAATAGACAAAAAAATAAAATTGTAGCGCCTGGAATACCTACTTAACCTGGCAAGCGGTACAGTTCCTCTTTTAAGCACATAACAATAGATTTTGCATTGTGTCTACAATATGCCGCTTGACAGGTTAAAGATACATAGTATACCTATATTTTATAATATATTGATATTCTTTACAGCATCCATGGTCACGGGTGGACTGAGGTGTTGGTCGTCCTAATGTCAAAATTATCATATATTGATATTTTTCTAATATTTTGTTATACCTATATTATATGGTATATTTAAAAAAAAAACACGTTTCAAAATGCTTTATGTGATTATAAGGAATACAAAAATAAAACAAAAAGGATCATTAAGTGAATATGTTATTAGAAGGATCCATGCTCATAAGCATAGCATAAGCATAATCGGCTTCCCACTGCTGGGACACAGGCCTCTTCTCGGTAAGAGAGAGTGGGCCTTAATCCACCACGTCACCTGTCACATGTCTTCGAGATTTTTATTCTGCCGGTTTCCTTGCGATGTTTTCCTTCACCGGTTTGTGAGCATTGGTGATGAAATAATTTTCACAAAGTAAAGTGCCTGTCTGTGTTCGAATTCGAACCTATAACCTACATTCGTAAGTGGCGGCTATTACTAATGCGCCACCACCACTCCCTTAGCTTGTAATTTAATTTCATCATCATCAACCCATTACATTGTCCCACTGCTGGGCACGGGTCTCCTCTCATTACGAGAGGGATTAGGCTATAGTCCGCCACGCTAGCCTACTGCGGATTGGCAGACTTCACACGCCCTCAAGAAAATCTCTCAGGCATGCAGGTTTCCTCACGATGTTTTCCTTCACCGTTTAAGCGCGTGATAATTAATTATTAATACGCACATAACTTCGAAAAGTCAGAGGTGCGTGCCTTGGATTCGAACTCAAGACCTTTGAATTGGCAGTCCAATGGTCATATCACTAGGCTATCACTGCACTTAATTTATAACAATAAAAAGTTTTTTTATGTCATAACAAAATATTATAGGCACTAGACCATCTACACATATCATAATGAAAAAAAACCGTAAGACTCCATATCATTCATTTACTCACAAGACCAACCATACATCAGGTAGACAGGCTCAAGCCAGGTGAAAGTGGCAGGGTTACCCAACAAGAGGAAATAAATCACCACGGTATCACCCCTGGCTACTACGATGAAAAACTGCTCCCTGTAATGTTATGAAGGGATTCTGAGAGATTTATATCATGCCCTGATCTTATATAATAATGACATTGTCTGGTAAAACACGCGAGGATAGAGTTATAGACCTTTTTCATATCGTTTTCTCAATTCGAGGGTATTTTATAAAGGAATTAAACCTACTTAAAAAAAAGAAACAAACGAATAAGTGTTTAAAAATAATTACTAAAATAAATATATTTTTTCATAACTTTAAGTTCCGCAGGTACCTACTTATTTTACTTACTATTTATTATAATAAATAAGTGCTTATTTTTATTGAAATTTATATATACAGGATAGGCCGCTTATCGGACTTTTGCACACTAAGGGCCTGTTTCAGCGCCTTCTAAATAAGTTCCTGATAAATTATTGTCTGACACATAATTCAACACAAATTCTGTTCTAATTTTGAGTTTATCTGGTAGATAGTGCTTATCTTAGGAGATGGTGAAACAGACACTAACGGTTATTTGTTGTTTTAATGACAAACGCAGAATAATTTAAATACTCACTCTCCGAGGCACGAAGAGAGGGGTTGTTGTGCTAATTGTACAATAGATAAACACTCAATTTGAGAAGAGTATCTTAGCTATATAAATATACTAACAAGAACATATAAAAATCCACCAACTCTTTTAACTCGGCTACTTTATAAAAAACATTGTAAAGAAAGTTTTACAGGAAAAATAAAATTCTTATCTTATCCTTTTTTAGATACGACGAACGTTGTATTATCCTGCTGGCTTCAAAGAAGATAGGATAGCCACCCTAATTGGTTCTGTCGTCAAGTTAAATTTCATAGGACGTGCTTTTAAAAGGGGGTTCAACAGCCTTTGATGATTCTGGATATACATAAACTGGGTTGAATTGAGAGGGAAGATAATTACAATTATCTAATGGTCTATTCACATATTTGTATCCGTCGCTACATGCATGTTCTTCTCTAACAGGATCCAACCGGGTTTTGAGGAGTTTCATACCACGTGCGGGTCCGATGATGTGAATGTCATAGAGATGTTTAAAATAATATGACATAGAATTTACCATCACGCCTGTATTCCCCGAAGGGTTAGGCAGAGGTGTACTTAATGTACACCCATAGTTCGCCGGTATGTTTAGGTCCCATGATAAAGGGGGCGAGCCTATTGCCATTCACCGGGCACAAATCCAGACTCCGAGCTGCTACTGAGAATTTAACACTTTGCTCGACCTGGGGATCGAACCCACGACCTCTAGCGTAGCAGTCACGATTGGGACCACTAGATTAACGAGGCAGTAACTACCGAATAATACTTTTATAATACAAAAACATCTATAAAAGTCGCCAGTCTAGCAATTATGTTAATTATTGAAATCGTTCACGGTATAAAACAAAACTACGACTTCCGTCTAATTCCCTTCCAATGTCAATGTTGAAACTAATCGATTTGTTTTAGATTGTACAAAAAAAATTATAGCTAGATAATAAAGTTGTTACGTTGTGCATGAATCATAATCGAATTAAGATATCATTGTCTTAAAAATAAATCGGTCGAACAAGATAGTTTTTTTTGTAAGATATCATGACATAGGTATAAAAGAGGAATGACGAATTTTTAAATGACCCGTCGAAAACGCGGCTACACATCAAGCTAAGAAACCAGTTTAAACTGATCTCCCCTTGTAAAGGTTTTCCGCACAATTCAAGGGCAGCCTATACTGGTTTTCTATAGCTTTATGTGTAGCCGCGTGTACGACGATACCATATCAGCGGAACTGCATGGACAATGTTTTTTTTCGTAATTCTATAACTGGACTCTTTTTTTATCAACTGAATACATCATCATCATCATCACCATCAACCAATTACATTGTCCCACTGCTGGGCACGGGTCTCAGTAGAGAGGGATTAGGCTATAGTCCACCACGCTAGCCTACTGCGGGTTGGCAGACTTCACACGCCGTCAAGAAAATCTCTCAGGCATGCAGGTTTCCTCACGATGTTTTCCTTCACCGTTTAAGCGCGTGATACTTGGATTAGAACTCAAGGCCTTTGACTTGGCAGTCCGATGATCATATCACTAGGCTATCACTGCACTGCAAGTGAATACATAGCATCAAATATTGAACATCACGCCTGTATTCCTCGAAGAGTGGTGTACTATTGTACACCCACACTTCTCCGGTATGTTTAAGTCGCATGTCATAGGGGGTGAGCCTGTAATCATTAACCGGGCACAAATCCAGACTCCGAGCTGAGAATTTCATAAAATAACTAGTTAACACTTTGCTCATTGGAATAAAACCCAGACCTTCTAGCGTAGCAGTTGCGCTTGACCACTAGAATAATGAGACTAAATGCATTAATAAGAAGATAATTATTTCCTAAAAATTCGCACACACATAAAAAACTTTAATGACGTCACGTACTTCTAATGATTACATAAATTAGAACTCTAGTAGAAGTGTTAAGTAAACATTTCAGCCAAGGTCGGGTTCGCGTTATGGATGTCCGATCGATAATGAGCACGTTTCCATTGTATATACACATAATACTTAATTTTTTATTACGTTCATGAACGGATCCATACTAATTCAAAAGACTGTACTATTTTTTGTCTCTATTTCTTACACTTATTTTTTTTTATGCACAATTCGGCAGAAGAGCGGGCGAGCTACCTGATAGTAGGTAGTCATCGCCGCCCAGGGACATCTGCAATAAGGGTTTGCAGATGTGTTGACGAGCCTATTAAGGATAGGGACGGAGAAAAGGAGAAGGAAGGGGACTGAGGGAGGAATTGGGCATACGGCGCTCCACACTCACCGTACGTAACGCAACAGTATGCATACTAATACTTAAAGTCGATATTCTGTAAACTGACATCTATTGATATTTTGATTACCTTGTTGACTATCAGGTGCAAGTTTGGCAGTCTATTTAAATCGCTGATGGAACAAATCATAAATTGTACATAAACAAAATATAAATTAGTCAAATAAAGGGATGGTGCTACTATCATTTACCGTACGACATAACCTAAATCAATACGAATCCAAAGACACCTCATTTGTTAAAGTCGAGTAAAAAATAATATTTTTCAGTTCCCTATTTAAATGTTTTGTAAGCTATATTGTTTTATTTTCTCAAATATTTATAGCCTGTAACCATTAAACTGTAAAGACGAATAAATTGACACCGCATTTGTCAAAATCTGATCAGTAGTTTTAGAGCTACATAGACATATACATACATTCTCTGACTTATAAACTCATTGCCCTTCCTTTTTCATAGTCGGTTAAAAAAGTGCACTGAGATACGAATCAGGTGCTAATTCATATCGAGCTCACATAATACTGTGAGGGGTATAAAAACACGTTATAACAATTAACATTCTTCTGTATTCTGCCAAATTGTTAATTCACAGACAGTAGGTAGTGTGTGAATTAACATTTTTAAGCAAAAGATTTAATATGTCGTGAATACACAATTTGCGAAAAACCAAAAACAATAAAATATTGATGCCCAAAGAAAGTCGATCTGCAATATTATAGCAATAGCAACGAAATGTAAATATGTTACTACTTCATTAGACTAGTGGTCCTAAGCGCGACTGCTACACTGGAGGTCCTGGGTTCAATACCCAAGTCGAGCAAAGTGGTATTGGGTTATTCTATGAAATTCTCAGTAGCAGCTCGGAGTCCGGATTTGTGCCCGGTTAATGGCAATAGGCTCGCCCCCTATTACATAGGACCAAAACATACCGGCTAAATGTGGTTGTATAGTACACCTCTGCCTAAGCCTTCGGGGAATACAGGCGTGATGGTATGTAAATACCTTAATAAATACAGTTACTTTATTTTACCTTACGGATTAATTCCAATACCTAGACCACAGCAACAAATAAATTTCCTAGGCTAGTTGGTTGCCTCATAAGGTCTCCCTGGGGTGTTACTAAACTTTAACTGTTCATAAATCTGCCAGCCTGGATAAAGGGTTGTTCACCTCTTCACGTCAATTGATCGGGTAAGAGCAAAATGTTTTAAAAGATTGTTAGTAAATCTCTAACACTGCAATTTCGCTCTTAAGGTACGTCCAGATTAGTATATATGATTACTTGATTAATATTTAATTAAGTACTAGAGTTTTTCTTGCATCTTATCTCTCTGTCATACCAAAAGGACATCAAAATTAGTTCAGCAGTTTTAGTATTAGTTTGGATAAATTTTAATTGTGTTTTTTTATCCACAATTATATACAAGAAATAATCTGAGCTAAACGTAACGAATACATATTAAAAATATACCCAGTAACAGAATGACGTAATGTCAGTACCAACACTGGCTTATTTCCGTTTAAAAAAGAAAAACACAAAATTTGAATAAATTATTCTATTAAAAATGTTATCACGTTACATTGATAATATTTAATTCCATAAATTATTATATTCAGGTATTAATTAAACGTAAAAAAGGAGAAGGCTATTTTAATATAACAGTAGATACAATTTATTGGTAGCGGTGTGACTTTTAACTTGACATTTTACCATGTACCCTATAACATGTCAAGTTATACAATTTGTCAAGTTACACACTTTAGAAGAGAGCCTAAAGAAAAAAGCTGCTGAAATGTATCCGAAATACTGCGAAATAATTTAAATTAAATTCCGCTTATCACTAATCTAATAATAGTATCGCATACTCGCGGGAACGCTCACACTAAAGCGTCAGTTTATATATACGCGCCGTCTGACGCAAGCGCAGTGACTTACGCGACGAGGTTACAAACGCACGTGTGGCAACAAACATCGATAAAAACCGGTCATAAACAGTGCACATATAACATAAAATCGATTATCGTTATGAATTCGATACCAGTGAACCTGCAGGAGTTGAAACCGGAGGAATTGAAGGCGTTCCTCGATTCATTCGATCACGTGTTCTCGGATTGTGACGGTATGTTCCACTTGGTATTATTTGAACTTGATTATCTTTTGTTTTTGGTGAAACCGGTGTTTGCTAGTACTGCTAGTAGAGGTGTTGTGTCGCGAATAACATCATTACAATTAACTATGCTTAGGAATTTATCTGTGATACTAGCTAATTAGCTCAGAACCATATATATAATACACCCAAGAGTATACAAACTATACAATACACATAATTTTAATACCAATTAGGTTGGTTCTGTTTAGAAACATGTTTGTGAATATAATTAATATAGATATCCTATTTTTAATTTATATGAATACCAATCTAAAGTCGAGACACTATGTTTTTTTACATAATACAGGAAATATATTTTTAACGACTTAATTAAAAAACACAAAAACATTATAATGATGCTTGATAATAACTTCAATGATAGCACAAATAGTACAGTTTGTTCGAAATAAGTAAGCCGATCGGAAGTTAACCGTTCCAAACTACCGCGGAGGTAAAATCGTTTAAATAAGTGTTTTAATACATAAATATCGCTATTAGTAAACAAAATAATTAGAAATGTGAAACATATATGAGTCTAATTATCTTTACACCGACTCTTTCTATTAAAATTTACCACTTCTAAACCACTCGCAGACAACTTCCGATCGGCTTACTTATTTCGAACAAACTGTATTTTGAAACAAAACTTAGTTTAATAATAAGTTAATTAACTACAGTCTGAAACGCTAAGCTGCACTTGCTTGAATAATTTTATGAACGGGTGAAGTAGCACATCTAGAGTTATTGATCATCAAACAACAAAATATGAACGATCCACATAAAATTATATCATGATGTATACTTAGATCAAATAAAAAGTTAAGATGGAACATTGCGAACAAAGAAGTGAGGCCGCCTAAAACTACGCCTAACGGTGTACAACACACAATTACATGCACATAATGTATTAGTTAACTACGCCTTATCTTGTCAGTGGAGCTTGCGATACCTCGATAGCTCGACTGACAAGATAAGGCGTAGTTTCAGTATACGTGTGTGCGTAAACTAGAACACAAAGAAGTGAGGCCGCCTAC
Source organism: Subacronicta megacephala (assembly GCA_958496365.1). NCBI lineage: Eukaryota > Metazoa > Arthropoda > Insecta > Lepidoptera > Noctuidae > Subacronicta > Subacronicta megacephala. The sequence goes on from OY292524.1 coordinate 2,842,713, forward strand.
AGTTTTAGGCGGCCTCACTTCTTTGTTCGCAAAGTTCCATCTTAACTTTTATTTGATTTGAGTATACATCATGAAATAATTTTATGTGGGTCGTTCATTTGTTGTTTGATGATCAATAAGTCTTGATCCTCTCTTTTCCTTAAATAGGCTCGGCAAGGTATCTGCAACTCCTTTGGTATTGCAGATCCATGGGTGCGATGATTACTTACCATCAGGTGGCTCGCCTGCTCGTTTGCCAAATTATCCCATTATAAAAACCATGAAAACTAAGAGATACTAGCGTTGTCAGCGTCTATAAATTGCAGTTACATCTTTAGCCACTTATAAGGCAGGCCGTATGATTGTTTACAATCGAAGTGCAATAATAAAACGTATTTTTTAGGAGTAATATGGACAATAGACCCGTTACCTGAGGTCGGGAAATTCTTTAGGTTAATGAAGAAGTATGGAAAGACTGTCCACTACGTGTCAAACAACAGTCTGCGAAGCAAAGAGAACTACTTAGAACGGTTTAGACAAGCTGGTATCGAGAATGGATTTGTAAGTAACTCTTTAAATTAATAAAAACAACGAGTTTCCCAATGATTTTTTATATAAAAAAAAAAAACAACAAATTAAATCTTTGAGCTGCATTACTACTGGAGCGGTTTAGTAATACAATTTGAAATTGGTTTAGTGGTCTATGGCTTATCATATAGGGGAAATATACGTGTACGAAGAAGGTACACCTCCGCCTAGCCCTTTGAGGGTATATATGTAATTAACAATACAACTAAATTCAACACATTGCCTAATATTTCTTAATTTATACCCAAAATGTTCTTCTTCAAATACATACGTCGTTTATGGATGAATGCCAATCCACGGTTTTGTATATTGGAGATTTGCCCACCCCGTTTAGCTAGACAGCCGGAAATGAAATTGAGAAAAATTTCTTAGAATTGCGTACAGCAATAAAAAAAAACAAAGAAAGGAATAGTATGTATGGCATTCATAACGATTCCAAACATTTAATTCTTTTTAGATTTCCTTCAAAAGTCACGAGAATTTAAACTCGAGACCTTTGACTTAGCAGTCCAATGGTTTAATCACCTTTTACTGCTCTTTCAGATGCTCATATTATGTAGGTATTACAAAAACATACTGTAAAACTATGACAAAAAAAATAGATAGTGTATATGTTGCAATCTAACAGGTTCTTAACAGGTTAGATTACAAGCTTATCAATTCCCAAAATCTTCCGGAATATTTCAAGAATCGGATTTTTTAAGCAATGGATTTTTTCGTTTACTTATTGTCAAATCCGACCTATAATTGCGACAAATGTAGATAATATAGATTCATATAGTTATATCAAACTTTTTGAATTCAACCTTTTAAATTCGCTGCTTAATTTACTTTTAATACATAACAAAACAAAATTCCGATCAGAAATCGAATCCAAAACTCGTAGCCATATAAGTAATTATGACTTAACATCTAAAAATCTAGTTGCATTATCATGCAATGTATAGTCATTATTACTATTCGATACGATATCTTGTATTCCCTGACAATTTCGCGTTATTGCAGCGATCGAGGTCGTGTAGATAAACATCGTCAAATTGTCGAAGTTTGTCTACCAGGTGCTATTTCATTGTGAATGGCAATTTGCGCTTTCATTGTCCTTCACAATTTGCCCTATCACCGTACCTTAGTACCTACAAATTGCCACCGTTACAAATTCTAGGCTTAGACTAGTGTGGAAGCATAACTTTTAATTATTTTTTTCTTTTTGGAATTCAAGAACTTCTTTTCAAGCAGACGAAAGGCCTCTTTTTCATATTTTATCCACGACAATATTTTCCACACATTAATAATTATAATTTGTCAAGGGAACCGATATTTGTGACGTTTGTGTGATTGAGAAAGAAAGAATAATTTATGGGTGGATTTTGTAGAGGATGATAAGAGTGAATACAGTGAATGTTTGGCTAGTGAGTGCTAGATAAGTTTAATTAAGAATCATAGAATCGACAAGTCTGCAATATTGATTGAACTATATCCTACATAAATGTCATAATGTTTTTTTTTTCAGAACTACCTCACAATACCGTCCATTGCGATAGCAGAGTTTTTAAAATCAATTAATTTCAATAAGAAAGTATACAGTATTTCCTGTTCTGAGACCAATAAAGTATTAAAATCTTACGGATTTGATGTTAAAGAGGGGGTGAGTTGAAATTTAGAATATTAAACCTTACAGCATTTATTCGTAATCTCCAATTATATTGGAATTGTCCAGTCTAAAGACTGGAAAAATGCCTACCACTACATATTAAATAAACAAAGTCCTACGCTACGTGTGTCTGTCTGTTCGAGAGAAAAGTTTTTTTCTTTTTTTTTAAAAAAAAAAAGCTTACTAGCTATGTGGGTCGCACATTACTAGTATTCTTGTTAACCCCTCGTGCTAAGCTAAAATGCTTGTGTTACGAGTGGGTTCACGTCGGTAGTGCAATGGGTGGGGTTCGAACCGGCAACCACATGATCGCAAGTCCGACGCCCTAGCCATTAGGCTACCGCCGCTTATAACTCAAAAACTACTGAACGGATTTTCATGCGATTTTTGTCAATACACAGAGTGATTCATGAGGAAGGTTAATCTGTATAACTGTTAAGTTTTTGGGTAAATTGGTTAAAATATGACGATAAGAACCAGTGAGAAGCCGGTGTTACAAGTGTGTTATGGGACACTTATTTAACAAAATTTTGAGTTTTATGAAATTCAGCTATACACTCGTAAATAAAAATGACTCGCCAAAATGTATGTTCGCGCATAACTACCGAACGACTGCACCAAATTGGTTAACTCTTTTTTTTGTGTTCGGTATTTGCCAGGGCAAGGTTTGTATAAAAGAAATAAAAACTAACTTTTTTTTAATCTTATAATATGAATTATGGCGTTACGGAGTGGTGCCGTTGTTTTTAATATATTCAATCCCAGTCAACTACCTCTTTACCCATCAATGAATGTAAATTAAAAAATATATAGATTAACCTTTTCATTTATAGCCAGATGTAGGTGTAGATTATTATGAAGACTTCGTCCAGTATATGACAGACGATGAAGAGATAGGGGCAGTGGTCATGGACAGTGACTTCAGCGTGAACCTGCCCAAAATCACCAAAGCTATTACGTACCTGAAGAGACCAGAAGTATATTTCCTATGTGGTGCCACGGATCGAAAAGTCTTCTTCAAAACAGGGCTCGGATCTTTGGGTAAAATATACATATATTTTTTTTACTGTTTTATGTCGACAAAAATAGAGCCGATGAGCCACCAGATGGTAATTCGTTTTAGTAGTAATGTCTTGCTGGTATGTTATTTTAGTGAAGGAAAAATACGACCGCGGGCAGGATTCGAACCTGCGTCTTCTGGTTAAATACACCAGACGCTATGACCGCTAAGCCACCGCGACCCCCACCCGCCATGTCGAAATTTGCCTTCACATTTTAAATTTACGTCTTTGAGGCGACGTCAGTGACATCTGTTGAAAATGTGATTCTCAACCGACATGACATGCTTTACAGCAAGTACGATGTCGTACGATGCCACCTTACCTTTTAACTATCTTTTTGTATTTTTTAGGAATTTTCCATGCAAAGATTACTAAGTTATTTTAGTGAAGGAAAAATACGACCGCGGGCAGGATTCGAACCTGCGTCTTCTGGTTAAATACACCAGACGCTATGACCGCTAAGCCACCGCGACCCCCACCCGCCATGTCGAAATTTGCCTTCACATTTTAAATTTACGTCTTTGAGGCGACGTCAGTGACATCTGTTGAAAATGTGATTCTCAACCGACATGACATGCTTTACAGCAAGTACGATGTCGTACGATGCCACCTATTTCTTGCTGGTATGTTTACGTGCCAGCGTGAATTGGCACGAGCGAGGTACTACTACTCTCCCACAGAATATCGACGTGAAGTAGCAGTATGCACACTGTTCCATTTCATCATGTGGAGCGCCTTTGGCCCAATTCCTCCTTCAGTCTCTCACAACTTTTCTCCTTCCCCTCAATTTTCCTTAAATAGGCTCGGCAACGCATCTGCAACTCCTTTGGTATTGCAATGCCCAGCAGTGGGATGATGTAATAGGGTTGATTATGATGATCATGATGGGTTGCGGAGGTCTGATGGCAGTCGTTTCAGCTACGTCTGTTTAGACATAGTTGGGAAAAACCTTAGACTTAAGCCTAAGCCTTATATTAGTGGGCGTTGAAATATATCGTTCATCTTTCTTTGTTTCTAATTAACGTATACAATTTTAGCTCCAGGAGTATTTGGGGACTTAGTTGCCGAGGAAGCAAACCGTGAACCTACGCTTCTGGGGAAACCTGGCAAATTGCTGGGAGAATTTGTAATGAAGAGGGCAGGAGTCACGGACGCCAGTCGAGTCCTGTTTATTGGTGATATGTAAGTTTGACAATAATTAGATGTACTAGCTCTTGCAGTCATTCCAGTTATACCAGTGTCTTTCTGGTTTTCCAATAACGTAAGAACTTCCCTAAATATACATTTTTATAGCTCGTGTGGATATGCTTCTGGATGGACAATGACTATGACAAACTCCTACTGACTAAAACCTAACGGAAGCCATTTCAGTCGTATAATGAGGGACTCCGAGATATTCAGGGAATGCTACCATCACTCCTTCTGTGTAAAACATGGTGGGACATTACCTACCTATTTCCTCCCCAATTTAAAGAAGAATAGTCAGTTTTAGAACGAGATAATCCTTCTTATACTTTTTATTTACTATGGAGAAAATCTTCCAAAAGGCGACCAGCCTTCGGGGATTAGACCGGAGGGTTTGAGGTTCTGATCCACTAAAACAACCAATGTTTCCGTCATCAGCACATAAGGGCGGGGGGACTGTATCCTTCAAGTACCGTATCAATCCCTTAAAAAAACCGTTCCTTTGTACGCATGATTGGGTTATCATTAAAAAATAGTTTGATGAAAAATAAGACTATTAGGTAAAAAAAGGATATTTAAGACTAGAAAAGATTTCCCTTATATTACTTGCTTAGTAAAACTGTGAACAACTGTTACAGAAGCTATTATCTTCTCCATTTTTGGTTTCTCCTTTTTCTAATAAATCTCCATTTTCTGATGCTTTCAGGATTGAACAAGACGTTGGCCTAGGCAGAGCAACAGGCTTCAAGACCTTGCTGGTACTAACAAACTTGTCCAAGGACACAATGTTGGCACATAAAACTATTAGACCTGACTACTACGCCGATTCCCTTGGAAGTCTAGTGCCTTTATTAGAGAAAATATAAATAATAATAAATGTTAGCACAATTTATATTAATATACTGTTAGAACAATATTGAAATTTTCTGTACATACGGCTCCAGGTATAAAAATCAGTTTAAGCTGATCTCGCATTGTATAGACTTCCCATACAATAAGAGGTCAGCGTAAACTGGATATATATACCTTTATGAGTAGCCGTGCGTACAAAGAATTACTATCTAATGTATTATTGGAAACGTACTGTGTATTTAGAAAAATATATTTATTTAAAATTTCAGTAATAAAGTACAATAATTGTATGGAAGTTCAATATTATTTTTAAGTCTACTTGAAATATCAAGCTTCTTTGTTACTATGTAGTTAGTAGGTACTCGTATCGTCTCAAAAAATCTCTAAAATGGCTTAATGATTTTTTTACGTTTGTTTGAGTGGCTCGCTAGGTGGCGCGACAATCGTGTTTGGGGAGGACAACGCCCGATACCACTAGTAGTTAATAATAAGGAAATACGCAATATACCTAGTTCTTATTTTGTAATTTTTTCGTGATGTTTTGTTAGAATGAATATGTTATAGCATTTATTATTTATTTCGTATCCTTATTTATAAAATAAACAATGACGTATAATTAAAAATCACAGTACTTAATAAAGACGAATACGCTAACGATCTTCTTTTTTGTATTTTTTTGGCTTTTTCCATGCAAAGATTATTAAGTTATTTCAGTGAAGGAAAAATACGACCGCGGGCAGGACTCGAACCATTGTCTTCTGGTTAAGTACACCAGACGGTATGACTGCTAGACGCTATGACTATATGACTTATAGTCGCTATGATTTCGACTAGGCGGGTGGGACTCGCGGTGGCTTAGCGGTCATAGCGTCTGGTGTACTTAACCAGAAGACGCAGGTTCGAATCCTGCCCGCGGTCGTATATTTCCTTCACTAAAATAACTGAATACGCTAATGGTTTAAATTTTTTATTGTAAATGTATGTAGGTAATTATTTATTTCTATCAATAATATTATGTTAAATTTGTATACCTATACGTAACAAACATTTTTAGAAACATGTTTCGTGAAATATTGCCGTTTTTTCCATTGTATTTTTTGTTGCCAATATATTTTTCTTTTTCAAGAAAACCTTATTCTTTGGTAGTGAGAGAGTAACCATGGATCATTTTTTATCTTATTAGATAAGGAAAATTCAAATTAAACCTTTCAATGGAAAACGAGGCCTCTTTTCAGCAGTGGGGCCTTATGTGGCCTGGTTTTCGTGGAAGGGTTAGGCAGAGGTGTACTCTTATTATTGTACAACCACAGTTAGCCAGCATGTTAGGTGCCATGTAATAGGGGGAGAGTCTATTGTCATTAATCGGGTACAAAATCCATTCTTAGAAAAACCTAATAACACTTTGCTCAACCTGTGATAAGAACTCGGGCTTTCTAGCGTAGCAGCTGCGCTTATAACCACTAGACTAATGAGGCAGTCACCTTTTAGTGATGAGTGAGCATTTATCAAAAATTTTGTCTTGCCATGGAAAACAAGCTCGATTGTAGGTATTATAAGTACTTCGCTATAAGTCACCTCGTCATTTATTTAATATAACAAAAAAAACTGCCTTCAAAAAATAATAAAAATAATTGGGTGTAAATGTCTAGAACAGTCGGTGACTTCAACATGAGTGGTTTTTTTGTTGTCGCCGCCGTTTCTGTTTCCCAAACTGTTTTAGACATAAAATTATTTTTTGAAGACGGTTTTACTTTTTTGTTAAAAGTTTTTAATTTTTTTAGTGCAAAGTTTTGTTTATATATATAACACTTGTGCCAACTAAACGCATTGCGCCAATGAGACAGTGAGGTTTCGGAGATATCAATAATGTCATCGATGTACACAATGTTTAGATTTCCTGTTGATCTTTTAAAACCGCTCAATCGATGTCGATGAAATTTGAATGGGACCTCTGAAGTATGAAAAACCAAACCAAAAAGAATTATCAAAATCGATAGCGGAATAATCGCATAACAAACGTACAAAATTTTTTTTTTTTTAATTCGGTTGAAAATTAGGATGACTACACAGACCACTTTGGGTGCTGTCAGAAACTACGAGTGGTCCACGGACCGTTAAGAACCACTGATCTGTAGTTTTCGAACTCTGCATTTTTCTTAATGCACAATAAATGTCACACTTTATATATATTTGATTACGATTTTTACATACCATCACGCCTGTATTCCCCGAAGGGTTAGGCAGAGGTGTACTAATGTACACCCACATTTCGCCGGTATGTTTATGTCCCATGTAATAGGGGGCGAGCCTATTGCCATTAACCGGGCACAAATCCAGACTCCGAGCTGCTACTGGGAATTTCATAGAAAAATCCAATAACACTTTGCTCGACCTGGGAATTGAATCCAGGACCTCTAGCGTAGCAGTCGCGCTTGGGACCACTAGACTAACGATTTTTTAATGCGTTATATTTATATCCTAAGCGATGTACCAACTCATTAGGTATTCATATTTTTTAATTCACTGACGCACTTAGTGGTCTCATGACGGTACAACAAACGATTTTGAATTGAGTCTACAATATGGCGCTTGATGGGAAGATTTCCAAAAATGTGAGGTGTTTCTGTTAAAAATATCGCCATACGTGTCAATACACATGACAATGTCAATTGTCGAAGCACGCGTCTGTCACGGCATGAACTTTGACACTTCAGTGGCAGCCTACCGTTTACAAACTTAGTCATATGAAACACATCGATATTTTTAATACCCTTACAAAGTACAGTCTTATCACGTTCCTGCCACGGCAGTAATGTGTGTTCAAATTAGACCTTCGCATCCCTCTTTCCTTTTCTCGCTTTCTCCTTCCGTTAATATATGCGCACCATTGCATCCCTGCGCAGTGTCTTGCGCGACGAGGTTATTAAAACACGTGTGTAAACACAAATAAAACAGCTCATAAACAGTGTTTAAAACAACAGAACATCGATATGAATTCTATACCATTGCACCTACAGGAGTTGAAGGAAACGGAGTTTAAGGAATTTCTCAATTCATTCGATCACGTATTTTCGGATTGCGATGGTATGTCGAATTATTTAATTTGCTAACTTTAAGTTAGTTTAATTCATTTTAAACTCTTTTTTATGTACTAAAGGTACTCATTTAAGGTCACAAAGAGCCTCTTGATCAGACTTCGATCTCCTCCAGCCTGTTTCTCCAGGAATTAACTGTATTTGCTATCGATTTCGTAATAAAATAAAATTAAAAAATAAATATTTTTTTTAAATATCATTGAGGTTGGGTAGATTTATCAAAGAGCAAAATGATTTAATTATAAACAAAAAACATCACATGACTGCAAAAAAAAATTAAGCAAAGTTGCATTTTTTTTCCATTTTGTTCTTAGGAGTAATATGGACAATAGACCCATTACCCGGGTCTGGAAAATTCTTAAGCTTAATGAAGAAGTATGGGAAGACTGTCCACTTCGTGTCAAACAACAGTCTTCGAAGCAAACAGAACTACTTAGATCGGTTCAGACAAGCTGGTATCGAGAATGGATTCGTAAGTAACTTTACATACATACATTCCATCACGCCTGTATTCCCCGAAGGGCTAGGCAGAGGTGTACTAATGTTCACCCACATTTCGCCGGTATGTTTAGGTCCCATGTAATAGGGGGCGAGCCTATTGCCATTAACCGGGCACAAATCCAGACTCCGAGCTGCTACTGGGAATTTCATAGAAAAACCCAATGACACTTTACTCGACCTGGGGATCGAACCCAGGACCTCAAGCGTAGTAGTCGCGCTTAGGACCACTAGACTAATGAGGCAGTCTGCAATTTGTAAGTAACTTAACTGTAATAATTACAGTTAAGTTACTAAATACCTTTAAGCTTAAGAGTATGTATGTATATTTTTTTTAATGAATTTATGTGCCGTTCAATCTAAGCAGCACAATACTACAGCATTTGAATTGAACATTATCCATCGAACTTTCAAAAAGTGATTAAATTGCTCATTGCAAACTCTCAAAGTACATGAATATCATACCAATTGGAACTGTCATCTACTGCATGTAATCTAAGGGATGTTTTCCAATTTAAAATGGATACCTTCAACGTTAATTCCGGAAAATCTCAATGGTCATAAAATGGGAAACACAGATCCAGTATTACCTCACTTCAATATACCTACGATCTTCTTAGGTCATCAGCAAAGGTAGCCTTGTGGTCATTCTGAAAATATGTGAAGAACTTTCTGGAATCTTGAGATTGTTTTTTGAGAATGTTTTCCATAACGGTTAAAACAAGTCGGAATCGATTTAATTCACACACGAATTTAAACAAAGGTAGTTCGTGCCTTGGATTTGTATTTGAACCTCTATACAATTATATATTATTATTATTATCTTGTCTAATGACGTACCTAAAAGTATTGAGTACCAAATTTTTATCAATAGTATTATCCAACTTACGTAAAGCTTCTCTCATTGGTCCTGTAGCGTAGTGATCGTAACCTCTGCTGAACCCTACAGGGTATATAGGCGTGATTGTATGTTATGTCTGTCCATCATGACTGATAAAGTGATTAAAAAACAAATTTAAAAGGTATAAACAAGGTATTCTGTATAAACATATCATGTTTGGCCTCCAGACAATAAGATAAGGTATAACCCAGAAATGGAATACAGAACACTGACTCATCCCTGCATTTATTATGCATTCCATCCATCGTGCATTCTGACAAGAGAACAACATACGATTTATCTTGTTTTTACCGACATTTTTGCCTTGTATCGGCTGAGGTTATTTTGATAACGTTGCGAAGGTATAAAAGTTTATTTACACTTACAATAAGTCCACAAATGGACTCCCAATCTACTTAACTTCCACGAGAAGTGAATTATGAAGGGCAGGAAGGAACATACCTACTGTAATGTTCCACTTAATTTTTTTACTGAATTCGAAGAAGATGCTCGTGGAAGAAGTGGTAAGATCTATTGGAGGCCTGCTTGATTGGCGACAACAATAACGACGGAGTTTATCGTAAAGCACTTTGTCGTGTATTCCGACATATGCGCGTGAGCGTGAGTTTGCCCTCGGTTGCTACGGCTACGGGTCTCTTAAGGCTCAGCAACTCCTCTGATGTTGCTGTTAACCCATGTCTTTGATATAAAAAGTGGATTATTGATGGTATTCCTTTGTATATTTTTTTCGACACAACGTCTTTAAGCTTCGTTCATATTTGGATCTTAATACTTTGAAATTGGTCTATTAGTTTAATACCGAGCTAATATTATGTGATATGCATACAGGGTGGCCGGAGAAGTGACGTCCAAAGACAAAATTTAGATACCTTTTATCGAGGGGCATCCAAATCACCCATATATGTTCTGTATCATATTCAAATTTTGTCTCTGGATGTCACTTCTCTGACGACGCTGTGTATGATTGGACAGATTTAAACAGTAAAAAAGTGACCCGTTTTTTTTTCAGGACAAGCTCACAACACCTTCTATTGCGATTGCAGAGTACTTGAAGTCGGTTAATTTTAACAAAAAAATTTTCAGTGTTTCCTGCTGCGAGACCAATAAAATATTAAAATCTTACGGATTCGAATTTAATGAAGGGGTGAGATTGATTCTAATAAATATTTTTGTTCTGATTTTCCAAAAAAAAAATATACATTTGATCTACTAGAGAAACTACTAACTTATTTAAATGTAGTTTTTAGATGTCAAATATTTTATTCTATGTATTTTTTTTTATAGCCAGATGTAGGGGTAGATTACTATGAAGACTATGTCCGATATGTGACCGATGACGAGAGTATTGGAGCCGTTGTGATGGACAATGATTTTAGAGTAAGCTTGCCTAAAATAGCCAAAGCTATCACGTACCTGAAGAGACCAGAAGTATATTTCTTGGGTGGCGCTACAGACAGACATGTCGTTTTTAGACCAGGGTACAAAATATTAGGTAAAAAAGAACAAATTAACCTTCGTATTAAAATAAGCTTTGATGGTGGTTGGGCTTCGCTACTGCTGGTCGGGATTGGCAAATTTTCGGCCCTTTATACAGAAATGTGGTACCATTATTATTGTGTTCCGTGTATGGTGATAGACTGAACAGTTTTGGGAGCGTTCACTAGAATGATCGACGAAATGTGCATTCCGATTGGATGTTCAATTTGAAGAACCAATCGGAATGATTTGTCGATCATTCTAGCGAACTGCTGCAAAATGCTTAAGTCTATCAGCATCCTTAGAAGAGACAGTGAAATTGCTGGACATATGAAACTCTTAAAGGACTCAAAATGCCAACGCGACAATGATATTTCTAGAGATTTTGATGTCTTTAGGTGCAGCTGCCGCTTACCATCAGGCGGTATTATGCTTGGCTGTCAATGTTGTCATCTAGTAACAATAAACAGAAACCAACTAGCATAAATTATAATAAATTATAATTAACTAATTTATAATTGAGTACACAGAGAATCCTCATCGATCGTCTGCCAGCTAGGGAAGCGGCAGGGTATGTTGGACTCATACCGAGTACAAACCACGCTTGTTCCCTATAGTCGCGGTTATGGTAAGGCGCGCGTGAACCAAACACGCGCGTCGACTTGAGGTGCCATTATCTAGTCGTGCGGCGGACTCCTCAAGTTAGCAAACCCACAGGCCACGGTAATGTCTTCTACAATGACGAAAAGAGCAAGGCGTTCTCTTTTCTCAAAGGGATTTGGCGTAACTATGTCATTTGTTTTTTATTTTATTAATCTTATCTCATCAAGGTTAAATTAGTTGACACAGTAGAACAACAATTGTTTTGACCTACGATAAGGTCGCCGTTTCTTTAATTAATTAAAATTCTTTAAGATCATAAGTATTCATAAGCCCCACATGAAAAAAAATCTCTGTTCCTCTTTCAAGCCATGAACTTATAGCATTACAATTTCTGATTGCCTCATTGGTATATTGGTCATGCTACGCTAGAGGTCCTGGGTTCGATTCCCAGCTCGAGCAAAGTGTTGTTGGGTTTTTCTATGAAATTCTCTGAAGCAGCTCGAAATTTGGATTTGTACCCGGTTAGTGGCAATAGGCTCGCCCTCTGTTTCATGACCAACATACCGGCGAAGTATGGGTGTACCTTCGCCGAAATCTCTAGTGGATAGAGATGTGATAGTTTGTTATGTTTTTAAATTCTAGCACCAGGAGTATTCGCGGAATTAGTGGCCGTGGAAGCGAACCGCAAGTCGACACTTCTGGCTAAGCCAGGCATATTGTTCGGACAACTGGCAATGAAGAGGGCAGGGCTCACAGACCCCAGTCGAGTATTGTTCATTGGAGATATGTAAGTTGATATTTAATGTTAGATATGCTTTTCAATATACAAGCTGACTGTTGAGACACTAACGATATTCGAGGACGTGATATTTGGCGATAATATATGAAGAAAAAAATTACATTAAAAATAAATATTAATTGACTATTTAAGTAGTAAACTTAACCGAAAGTTAAGTAATTAATTTCGCAACGCATGGTCACCACCCGGACATACCGTGCACTTGTTGCGCTGTCATCACACAATAGTTATCTACATTTACTCATACTGCAACAAGGTTATCAGCGTCGCACGTCGGGAATGTCTATCCACTCTTCATGTATTTATAGGGAAATGTTCAAAAAATAAGTTCATTTTTTTATTTAATTAGAACGAGATTCGAATACCGAGTACTCTCCTTAAGTATCGTTAGTGCCTCACCAGTCACCCTGTATAATCTATTTTTTTTACAACTTTACTGTTAAGGCCGAATTTCATCGACTCTGAATATATCTGTCAGTTAAATAGGCTATTTGACTAATATTTTTTATGGCCCCATAAAAAAGTTGAACATAAATAAAGCCGAAAAACAAAACAAAAACAAAATAAAAATATTTTATATTAAGCGTTTTCATTTTACGGGTATGCTAGACAGAGAGCACACTATATCGACTTGTGACGTCACAATCTGATATATCGTGTAATTTTATACACATTGCGGAAAATCACCAGAGTATCCCCTCTCAATCCCCTCAAAAAACTTTAAACGCCTATATCTTAGACTTTTATCTCAATCCCTTCAAAAAACTTTAAACGCTTATATCTTAAGACTTTTATTTGTTTTTTTCAGTAGGTATACTTCTGTTATTTTCAACACCATTCAACTGCCCTTTTACTTATTTGCGTAACGTTATTAGCACTTTACACAACGTACCATCACGCCTGTATTCCCCGTAAGGTTAGGCAGAAGTAGTACCTACTACAGGTACTACTTCTACTCTAGTACCTGTGTACTAGTAGTACCTGTAGAGGTTAAGGTACACCCAAATTTCGCCGGTATGTTTAGGTCCCATGTAATAGGGGGCGAGCCTATTACTATTTAGCGGGCACATATCCAAACTCCGAGCTGCTACTGAGAATTTCATAGAAAAACCCAATAAAACTTTGCTCATCCTGGGAACCAGGATTTTCAGGAAACTAGGTGTTTTGACTCTGGTGTCTATGTACATATTAGAGATAGAAATGTTTGTAAGGAACCAAACGCTCTTGTTTGCTAAAGTAAGAGAAAATTGCAAGTATAAATCAAGGGATCCTACCAAATTAAATGTTGTAAGATGTAGAAGCACTTATCATAAAAATAATAGCAAAATGATGTGTATAAAAGTATACAATCATATCCCACGTATTTATAGAGAACTTCCTACGACAAAATTCAAAAACAAATTAAAGCAATGGTTGATTGTTAATTGCTTCTACACGATTAATGAATTTTTCAATTATAAGCACAATCAATGTAAAAAAAAAATGTAACTTTCGCATGCCTACTATAGGTGAGATGTCTGTGTACCTTCCCAAAATGTAACAACAGCTTTGTAAAACCATATCTCTAGCGAATAAATGATTCTATTCTATTCTATTCTAACCCCCCTGGGAAAGTTTATTATCATTATTAGCACTTTATTTTATACAAATTCTGTGTCGGCTTCGCCAAAGAGATTTAATAGTAGTGTATTAAATGTCTTTGGGCTTCGCTCTCGAGTCCCTTCGACGAATTGAAAGATTTAAACAGATAAAAAAATAAAAAATAAAAGAAAATGTTTATTCATCCAAAAGTAAATACAGATTTGACATAAGATGGTCATTCATAGAAATCATTTAACAAAATCTATACAACCAAAGATTATAAACCCTGCCTCTTAAACTAGGAGACCTGTATCTTAAGAGACAGTGTTTGGCCAAACAGTTAATTTAGGTCACTTAATAATAACGAACGCGTATTGATCTACCAATACAAGTGTACAATTAACATTAAATTTTTTTATTTGATGTGAAGCTTAAAATGGCAGTTTAATGAGTTCCGAGTAGTTTACCAGTGGAAAGGTGTGTGTTTGTGTGTGTGTGTGTATGTGTGTGTGTGTAGTGATGTGTTGTGTGGTGTGAGTGTGTAGTTATGTGTTGTGTGGTGTGAGTGTTTGGTGCAACAGAGACCGACGACAGTGATCTCTTCTTTCTGTTGATCTGCATACAACAGAAAGGTCAAGCACTTTCTCATGACCTGTTCAACTTGAGAGAATAAAGACTGCACTTTTTAAATTGAGGTATATTCTTTGTAACAGAGAAAAAAAACTGTTCAGTTGTTTTCGCAAACCCCTAAACAAACAGAGAAGAATTAGAAAAATTACAATTTTGACTTCGGAAAAGTTTTTATACACTAACACACTGGTTTTTTTTTCAATTTTATCATATTATACAGTTCCTTTCATTTTATTTAAATACAATGTAAGTTCAAGTATTAATATTCTTAAGTCTTGAAATTGAATTTTCTTTCACTTCCAGGATCGATCAAGACATCGCCCTAGGAAAAGCTCTAGGCTTCAAAACCTTGCTAGTACTTACGAACGTGTCTAAAGATACTATGTTAGCACATAAGACTGTTAAACCTGACTACTATGCAGAATCCCTAGGAAGCATAGTGCCTTTACTAGATAATGTATACAATATTGATAAGAAATGCAATTAATGTTTATTCACTTTGGATGAGTTTATTTTATATTATAATTGTAAGAACGTAGTTTATATAAAAGATTATCTTATTGTTAAAGATATTATATTTTTATTATGACTTTTTTATTCAACTTCGATTATTTTTAATAACGGAGAGCATCAATTAAAATTGTTATTCTTTAAATTAAGATTTGAATGTTATAATGTATATAGGACATCCTTATTCCCTGTTGAATTTAAGAAATATAATGTTTATATTAGAAAATGATTGTATGCTTTATCCTCATTCTATCGAGTTCAGAGACAAAGCAAACAATATAATAAATATATAACATACTTAGTATTCTAAACATAGATGACATCGTTATATATTTATGTGCACCTAAACTATAAAAAAATCAATAGAGGGCAATGCCTGAAATGATCTTTTGAAGAAAGAGCCATAGCAGCTTTGCGTTGATAAGGTTCTCACTTTGATAGAGTATTAGTAAAATCAAACCTGGGATCTCACATCGCAACTTTACTAACGATCAATGAGTCATTCGAATATTTTGAAATAAGTTGTAAATGCATACATAGGAAACAATAAGCCAATTTGTCAAAAACAATTGCAAAATAAGCCACGAATTCCAATTTTGGAATTAGCAAATTGAAATTTTCACCACATTGCAATAATCAAAACAGTCGAACAAAAGACAACCTTAATGCTACCATTCTACTTGAACGGGCCATTCATATATTGTGTCTACAATAAAGAATTAAAATCAAATACAATTTTATTGTATCCTATTTTCTAGTTGAAAAGTCTCTATTCTGTCTTCAAATTGCGTGCAGTGGGCCGCAAAAGGGCGAATTGATTACGCTATCCAAAAGCATTTTTATTTATTGGTCCTTCTTTTTTTTTTCAATATAAATTCTAGTCGGAATGTTACCGATGCTTCTGGAATTTGTATTGGACCCGAATAAAAGTGAGAAATGCCGAAAGTCTTCCTGTTTTTTAAGATAACATGGTAACTGAGGGTTTAATGGGTGTTCAGTGTAAGTTGATTATTAGCCTTTTTGATTATTAGGTTTATTATTACCAACTATCATTCTTCTGAAGGGTACCTAATTCTGTTACTTAAAAACAGATTTTTCGGTATTCGGAATACGCACAAGATGCCAAAAGTCAAAGATATTGTCGCGTGGTCACGATTTAAACACTAGTATCTTTAGGATAATCACTGCTAATGACCTGCAGATCATAGAAATTTATTCCATGTGGGATCCAAAGCGCAAAAGCCATACCATTTCATACGTTTGTTAGACTTTAAAGCTTTCCTACATAAAACCACAAAACCCACAAAATACCCAACAAAGTCTTTTCTACACTTTTTAGTCAGTTGGTACATACGAGTACAAAAGCGTTTACGGTCCGTTTTATTGCCGTTCGGTGTCATTCAACTTTTTTGCATACATTTCTAGAGTTTTTCACCGTTTCGTTCGTATTCGTGTTTACACATTCAAATGCGAGTGTTAGATTCGGTTCTGCTCGTCACTGTACCGTAATCTAGTTTTGTGGAGTGTGAATTTACTGTTCTTTTTTTAAATAGTAGGATACATGAAAGTACCCTTGTATGTTTTATTGATGGTAAGGTTAGTGATTAAAGTATATAAAAATTAATGCGGAGGTTGGATCTGTTGGTGTCCAATCGTTAATTTTTTACCTATATTTTTATTTATTAACTAGTCGCTGCCGTGGACGAGTAGAAGCATTTTAATCAGAAACCAACAGTGATGACATCTTCTTTCTATGGATTTGTTCAACTAGGTATTTGAGATAATGATGTACGCACGGCTATACACCAAGCTATAAAAAAACAATTTACGCTTGCTTCACATTGTATACTATACAATGCGAAATCAGCTTAAACTGGATTTGTAGGCTGACCTGTAACAATGTGTACCACAGTTTTTAAGTTCGAGTATATACTTTCTAACAGTGAAAACAAAATGTAATCTTTTTAGTAGTTTTTTTTTGCCAACTCCCAACAAACAGACAAGAAATCTTAAAAAACCTTTTTTTTGTTTCGAGTTCGTTTATATACATACAATAATCAGCTTGTTTTTCGTAATACATAATCAAGAATCAAGTTTAACACAATTTCATAATAGTTTATCACACCATTTATGAAAAACCATGCCTTCCTCTATTGGCAACGTTATCCAAAACGCGTTACAAAACAAAACTGCCGATACATCACAACTTCTCACCTCAGCCCCAACTCTGCTTAACAATAGCTAATTGCCGACACGTCCGCGCGCGTGATCAACATAGTTAATTGCGGAACTATCGAACGCTATATACGACACACCACAACGCGCCAGCCCTCTGAAGTTTTGATGAACGCAATCGTCCGACGGAACCCAATTAGCGATTGTTTTACGTTTCAAACCCTTGCGTATTGGGAGCAAATTGGCGATATATTGTATTTTATAGTCTTTGAAATAAGTGTTTAGAAATATGGCTTTTAGATTTTTGGATTAGAGTTAAAAGAAAATGTGCTTGTTTATTGCATTTTTTTTTGTTACGTTATGAACAGGTGAATCCATATTAAAGTTGAAGCTGTTTTTGTTGCGGTGGGTCTACGCATTGATGATTCATTGCTCATAGAGCAATGCCTTCTCAAAGCTTCAAAGAGTGCTTTATACCGGCATTCTCGGTTGTCGTACCTATGATAATAATTACTGGTATTCGGATGTCCGAAGAGTCTGACAACCTTGTTTATCTTTATGATTATTAGCACGCATATTAGAATACGAAATCAATTTGTTTAAATGAATGATATTATTAGTCGCATCTGATTAATATAGAAGCTGATTGCAACATTATTGCGCAAAGATTAAAATGATGATGACTGTTGAGCTATAAGGGCTCCTCTCATTCTATGAAAAAACAAGGGAAATCACAGGGTAACTCCTAGTTGAAAGTAATACTCTCATTTCAAAACCCAGTACATATCATTTTTAAGTCACTTCTTTGCAAAAATCTTGCTAACCTCCACTATATTAGCGAGGTTTTTGCAATGACACGATTTCAAAAATTGTTGTCCTCTACTGGGTTTTGAAATGGGACAGCCAATCTCATTCTCTGCACGATTAAGTTGAATGGTTGACCATGAGCGTTCATTGCACATTGAATGCATCCTGTGCATTGGAAAAGTGCATTATACCTCATAGCATAGCCGGCCTATAATGTTCCTACTGCTGGGAAACAGGCCTCCTCTCGTGAGTGTGTGGGCTGTAATCTACCATGCGGGCCCAGTGCGGGCAGTAGATGTCGCATGTCTTCGTTTTTTTTGGTTTTAGGACATGCCAGTTTCCTTACGATGTTTTCCTTCAACGTTTGGGGAGCAGTAGTGATGAAATATTTTACACTAAGTAAAACGCCTGTCTGAGTTCAAGCCTACAACTTGCAACTCCCGATAATTTAATTTATAAGTAGGTAGGCACATTATCATCTGTTTATTAAATGATCCGGATAAACACATTTACACCAATCTGTTTAGGTACGGAGGAAACAACCGCTATCACTCGTGTAAAAAACACGTGACAAGTCAGGTATTCGAAACACGTAATGGGGATGTAAACAAAATTCCGAAATGGGGACATAGGTAGATTTATTAGGGTTGAACAGGGTCGAACAGAGTCGCCGTGGATTGCTTTCGGTTTTATGGTATGTTAAGCCTGATCGGCAAACGCGTCGATAGGTCAAGGATAAATGCTTTAGCGATTTCAATATCGTTACCTCGATCTTCCGTCAGCTGTTTTTGACATTTCTTTTTCCTATATTTGGAGATTGCTTATTCAGCTAGCTAGTTTTAAAGATGGATGTAATTATTTTTTCTGATATTAATGTCGTATTAGATGATTTCTTTTATTACATTTCAATCAAAGGTCTAAAGTTTGAACCCAACGCAACTCTGACTATGACCTAACCCCTATTACTCTGATAGGAGGCTTGTGTCCGGAAGTGGGACAGTATTTGAGTAGATGATGATTAAAGGAAATCAGTAGGCACAAGTTATATTTGGAGGTATTTCTAATGGAGAATGTTACTAGGTATGCTAAATCGCTTGAAATGTTGTCTCCGTAAAGCCTGTATGTATAAAAATACACTAGTTTTTGTTGTAGTCAAAAATACCTAGTAGTTTTGATTTTATTGGCATTCAAAGTTTCGAAAAATATCGAGTCCCGCTAACAGTCACGTGACCGCTTGTGACGTCATGTTACAACGCGCCGCGAGGGCCGCGGCCGGCTTAGTATAGTACCAAGTCACCAGCGTAGTAGTTGTAATAGCTTGCGCAGTATTTTGTTGTTTTCGTCTGCGTATTAAGTTAATAGTCTAATAATAGTAAATATTATTCGTTTAATAAAATGGATGAAGGATTCGAAAAAGGGCAATCGGATAATCTACCTCAAATAGATGGATTAATGGTTGCGCATTATTTATCAACAAATAGTGATTTCGTTGCCGCCGAAATGCGAGGAATAAAAATGCAAAGGTGAGTGAACTTTCCGTGCCACTACTTATGTTTAATAGTTTATCTGTTCTAAATTGTTTTATCAAAACAAAATACCCAACTATTATAATGGAAGAATGTAACTCATATAGTAGAAGTACCTACCTACCATTAAATGTTTACGTTAAAGACAACAAATAATAAGTATTATAGTTTTGTAGCTATTGGTAGGTACGTATGTATATATAGGTAGGTACCGCTCTTCTTAGTAAATTTAAATGAAAACAAACATTGATTTATTGCAAACTAGCCTCCGCCAGCAGCTTCGCCCCGGTTTCCCTCGGGAACTACATTTTCCCAGGATTAAAAGTAGCCTATGTGTTATTCCAGACTTCGTCCAGATCCGTCCAGATCAGTAGTTTTTTCGTGAAAGATAACAAACACACACACACACTCACAAACTTTCGCATTTACCTATAATATTAGTAGGCAGTAGGATAGGTACTTAGGATGTAGATGTAGTGGGTTGAAAGTTACAGATGTACTAAACCTTTTTTATTTGTATTGTTTTTACTTACAAAATACGTAAGGCCATTTATTTTTATTTGAAACTTATTTCAGATCGGCAAGAGACAGCTATGGCGATGATGCTATTGGTTATGTTCAAGTAAAAAGAGTAGGTGATGTATGTACGGTTAAATGTAGAATCACGCCAGAACACCGCGTACGTACAACACCTTATCATTGCAGTTTAGAATGCAATGAAAAGGATCAAGAAGTTTTAAATGTAACCTGCGAAGACTGTGCCGCCAGCAGAGGTGGCTGTAAACATACTATAGCATTTTTAATGTGGCTACATCGTCGAAGCGAGGAGCCTTCAACGACTGCTACCAAGTGTTATTGGAAAAAATCTAAGCTTTCAGGTATTGGTACCAAACTGAAAATGATTAAAGCTAAAGATTTTGGTACAAGTGGTAGAACACTTCATTTAGCCGGTCAGAATGAAAATATTTTTTTTGACAAAGTAGCATTAAAACTTAGAGAGCTTCAAATACAGTGTTCTCTTTCACATTTTATATGTGAAAAAAAAGAAGTTGAAAAGATGTCTATTCATTATTTGATTAATCGTTTCAAAAAATCCTGTGCTGATTTTGACGTCGAAAGTTTTATAACATTTTGTAAGAACGAAATGACGGAATCAAGATGTCTTCAAGTAAAAGAGGGTACAATAGCTCAATCAGATTCAAGTTTGTGGTTTGAGATGCGCTACGGACGTATAACAGCTTCAAAAATGCACGAAGCTGCTCAGTGTACAACAAAAGATGGCTCTTTAGTTGAAGAAATATTTGGTGCTGTAACTTTTAATGAAACGAATGCTATCAAAAGAGGAAAAATATTAGAAAAGGATGTCATAAAGGAAGTCTCGAAGATACACAATATAAAGATAGTGGAATCTGGTTTTTTTTTAAAGAATGAGTGGCCTATGATTGGTGCCTCGCCTGACGGGCTTACTGGTGACTACGTTATAGAAGTAAAGTGTCCAACCAAGGCAAACACTTTTATTACGTATTATAGTAAAGGTAAACTAGGCAAAAAATATTATGCTCAGATACAAACACAAATGGAAATGACCGGAAAAACAAAAGCCCTATTTTGTATTGCACACGTTGACTTTGAAACCTCAAGGAATGTTGACGTGCATGAAGTAGTTTATAATAAAAAATATTGTGATGATCTTTTTGAAAAATGTGTAAAGTTTTGGAAGGAAACTATTTTTGACAAATTAATAAAATAACATTATCCTAATGTAATATAGTTTTATTAAAACTCTATAAATAACACAAACATTGGTGGAAAACGGAACGTACGTAACTTCAAAATCCTTTATTTTTAATACAATAAAATAGACTTAAATGTATTTTGCTTAAAACACTAGGAAGTTACTTTAAATGAAACAGACTGCTTTGAAGATTAACTATTCCACATGCAGAAATCACTACTGAATCTAGCAGATCGACTTGCTTTAGATCTACACAAGCGTGTGGCAACATGAACTCAAAGAATCTAAGTCTGCCGATAGCTCTTTCTACGTGTATCCGTAACGCTGCAATTTTTTTTGTCTCCAAAATTTCTTTTTTGGTCGGTTTTACTTTAGTGCTCACGCTAGGAGGTCTGATCAGAGTATTTCCATTTTGTTGTAGCAAATGCGCAATATTTTTAAAACCTCTGTCTGCTAATACTGCTGATCCTTCAGGTAAAGTTTGCAAAATACCACAATCTTCAAAAACTAATGAATCTGTTGCTCTGCCGCCATACCCTGGTGAAATAAAATTGATTAACCCGTCGGGTGTTATTGATATTAAATATTTTATTGTGTTACAGTTTTTGTAATCCGACCACGTAAGAGCTTGTTTTACGGCATCAACAGGCTTTTCAATTTGAATCTCAAAACAGTCGATAATGCTTTGAACCTGATTGTAATTTTTTCTAAATGGAATAGGTAGATTCATCTGGACATCGGATGAAGGTGGAAAGTATACAAGTGATTTAAGTACAGATGCTATAGCCGGAACAGTAACCTTTATGATTTTAGTAACAGAACTAGTCGACAAACCAAAATCCAAGGCCAGAATAGTATTAGGTTGATACAAGCGTATTTTTTTTAAAGTTATCATTATATTTCGCGGAGTACATTTTGTTGTTTCAGATAACATATTAATACAAAAATAGCATTCTTTAGGTAAACCTAACAACAGTTGTGGTTCTCTAGATATGGATAAAAGAGCAGCCTTTTGCATATAGTTTCTAAAAAAAAGTGTTTCGCATTCCGGTTCCGAATCTGAATCTTCATTAGGGTTCTTTGATTCTTGATCAAGGTTAGCCATTTCATATGAAGAGGCGTTTGAAGATGTCTCGTTCATACTACCAAAAGATACTGCATCTGGTGAAAATAATATTTTCCTCTTTTTTATTAAACATTTGTTAACAGTCATGGTTGATTTATGGACACCTTTAGCTTTCAGATTTACTTGCACTCCCTTATTTTTTTTTGATATTTCTAAACACTGATCATTATTTCCAAAACTTAATGGATCATCTATTACTATTTCGTCTTCACAGCTAACAACAAATATCTCCTCAGGTTTTTCTAACGTCGAAGTTTCATCTTTATTTAATAGTTTCTCAAAATATTCTATACGATTACGTTTTTGCACTGCAGATCTCTGAGGATTATCTTCCTTTTCCTGTTGACATTTGAATTTGTGTGGAACTATACCCTGTTTTAGTTTAATTCTTCCCCCGACCAACTTATATTTAATGTAGTTCTTCATATCATTTTCAATCTAAAACAAGAAAAAATCTTATAAGCCATCTACACCTAGCCGACGCGAGCAGAGCAGTAGGCACAGTCTAGTATAGATTAAAATTGTATAGAAAACAAAGCATTACGCAAAACAGCTGCATTGTTCTCAAGATATTATAATATGTAATACGATGTAAAAACATAACGGAAAGTTCTGTCACCAAAGGTTTTGCACCTCTGACCAGATTTTATGTATATAGGTATTTTATGTATATAGGTACCATGGAGTTTCTTGCCGGATTCTTCTCCATAGGATCAACTTTTTGGAACCGTGCAACTAGAGTCAATAACGTTTCATAAACGCTTGTAAAAGCTTATTTGAAATAAAAACATTTGATTTGATGATTTTGATTTGATTAAATAAATGTAAACTACAAAAGACTATAAAAGTAATGTCTTAGATATTCACGATCATTGTATTTTATAATAAAACTATTTTTAACCGGATTAATCGCGTACTTCTTGATTATACATTTTTCCTGCCAATGTAAAATCAATATAACACGCAATAAATCCGGTTAGAAATTGTTTCATTATAAGATGAAAATAATTATTATTACTTATGTACCTACATAAAATATGATCACTATACTTACGTCAAAATGGTCTTCACAACAATAAACTGTACTTTTATCTCCAAATGGATCTAACCTCTTCATAGCTCTTATCCATTTTTTCCGCATTTTAACGTCTTTTGGAACCATAAAAAACAACTTTTCCGGCGAATTGATGGTTGTATTTTTGCATTTAGGCACAACACATGATTTCCTAGTATTTGGATTGGACATTTTTAAAAGTATTTAGGTATAATTTCGACGGCACGGGCGCGCGACTGCGAGCGGACTGAGTGAGCCAGACTGAGCGTGTTGTCCTATGACGTCACACCGTAACCGGCGGCCCGCGTCGTTCGGTTACAACTTGTTTTACTTCTAAATCGGAAACTAATTGACGTATCGAAGTAATTCTTTCACTAGTATTTTTTATTTTTGACAGAGAATATGGAGTGCTAATAATCAAAATTCGTTAACATTCTTCATTGTAAAACAATGCCTAAGCAATATTAGGAACTCCTTAAAATCAGTTTAACAGTTACTATTTAGCAATTTCGAACGACGAAGAGTATGAGATCCTGTCGTCCAGTAGAATAATATAATGGATGATAACGATGAAGATTGAGGACGCGTCTCATTTTGTGATATTACTAGACTTTTGTCTGAAGTAATACTTTCTTAGTCAGAAATTTTAGACTAGATCTTTATTTTTCCACAAATACACTTGACTTTATACGATAAAGAAATAACATACCATCACGCCTGTATTCCCTTAAGGGTTAGGCAGAGGTGTACTAATGTACACCCACATTTCGCCGGTATGTTTAGGTCCCATGTAATAGGGGGTGAGCCTATTGCCATTAACCGGGCACAAATCCAGACTCCGAGCTGCTACTGGGAAATTCATAGAAAAACCCAATAACACTTTGCTCGACCTGGGGATCGATCCCAGGACCTCTAGCGTAGCAGTCGCGCTTAGCACCACTAGACTAACGAGGCAGTCCACTAGAATAACGATAAAGAAATGACTAACATAATTATGTAAAAACAAATTTCAGTCAGTGTATGTGCGGAGCTGGTGTCTATTATAAACCTGTGTTGCAGATCACCATTGATAAAAAACTGCTTATACAGATTATTTCCTAACGCCGATCCTAACAAAGTTGGGAAAGATTAGGATAAGACTGGAATAGTAAAGTTCAGCGTATTATGCAATTTAAACCGTATTGCTTTATGTTTTAAAATACATTTACACAAGCAATATTCTCGTCTCGTATCGCAACAAAGTATTACGGGGATAACCTCGCCCTAACTCTGGTCCGTAATATTCATTATCGTAAAACTCAGGTGCTCGCTACAGGAAATGGCCACTCGATATAAAAGTGCTTTGACAGCTCGCACACCCGACCGAATTGAGAGTGCACTCCGCTATCTGAATTGAATTGAAATAATAGTGCTTCTGAATTTTATGATGTTATGTTTACGTATAGAATTTTTATTTATGATGTTGTAACAAAATATCGTGAGCGAACCTGTATGCCTGTGATAATTTTTCCAAGGTAGTGTAAGGTCTGCCAACCTGCAGTAGACTAGCTTGATGGAGTATAGCCTAACCCTCCTCATTTTTAAAGAACATACATACATACACTCACGCCTTTTTCCAACAGGGATAGGCAGAAACAATAGACCGCCACTTACTAGGACTCTTGCATTATCTCTTTCGCTTCTTCCGCATTCATACACACGCGCTTGTTGCGAATACTACGCATCAGACCATTTTGGAGAATCTCACCGATAAGATCGGTGTACGTCCTTCTAAGACGACCTCTTAAAGAAGACCAAATAAAATACTTATTATTTCCCCTTTTTCAATACATGTAATACCACGCTAACTCGGGTTTCCCGGCATAATCCCGGCCGGTATATATTCCCGTATACAGGTGCAATACTCATTACCATAAGCTCAGGTGTTCTTGGAGAACCTACGTATCTTATTTGTGTAAAATTATAAAAGGTATGCACTTACATTACCGATGATGAGGTTGTGTTTACATAAGTTGGAGAGAAATAAATTAAAATTATCATATTCATATTTTGTGTTGTTCTAAGTACATAGGTTGTTGTATATATTTTTTATTATCTTTGCTTCATAAATACATCTGCATATCTTGCGATCTTATGCGAGGTGTCATGAAGATATTAATAGGGTTTGTATAAGTGTCGACATTTTCAAAGTCCCAGGGCCACCCAGGACTTTCAAGAATTCTCCGAATAAAATATTTTTTGGAGATGAATCAATTAAAAAAAGAATTAGTTAAAATAATTCGTGATTAAAAAGGTTGATGATGATACTTGTTTTTACAAAAATACCAAAAGAATAGTCAAACACATAGAAAAAATATTAAACTAAAGTATATATTATTGATTTCTAATCCTAGACATAACCTATTATTGTTTATTAGAAATGTTAATTTACAGATAAATAAGGATGATTATATCTTTATAATTAACAAAATTCTGTCAAAACAATTTAATTAAAGTAAATGACAACTTGTTTAATTAAATGCAAGTAGTTTGTTTACTTACAAAACAATATTTATAACTTCGTTTATTAGTTGGAGTTAGTATTTATGAACGTTAGAACAAATTTTAATTAATTTTCAACTTTTCAGTTTGAAGACACATATAAGTACGTCCCGACCTAAGATAGGACATTCATAGTAAGTCTAAATATCTAAACACAGCACATGAGAATTGAAAAGAAATAGAGATTAAGATTCTAAAGAGCGTGCATTTTTATACCTACGAGTATAACTTATACCTGTTTTGGTACGTGAGTATCAATCTAACATGCATAATATACCATCACGCCTGTATTCCCCGTAGTGTTAGGCAGATTTGTACTTAATGTACACTAACAGATTGCCGGTATTTTTAGATCCCATTTAATAGGGGGCGAGCCTATTGCCATTAAGAGGATAGTATCCGCTCCGCGCTCCATACAAACGTAGTTTGGTCTTATCTTGAATATTAACAAATTAAAGTCTTTGGAATTTTGCAGTAACAATCTTATCATTAAAATACGTGTTCCTGTAGTATACAATTTCATTTCAATATACGGTTAAAAAGTTACACGAGCTCAAAGATTGGCAATTTTCGTTGGAAAACGGCCCAACTTTATGCTAGTATTTCTCGACAATGTATCAATAGAGAAACATTCTGATTCGAAAGAAACCCAGATAATATAGTGAATATATTTTTACAAGATTTTTTTACGTATTAACAATATTATAGGAGTAATCTCCAAAATTCGGAACATAAGAAATACGCGTGATAATGTTGCAAATGTATTGTTGTTTCTCCTCTCGGGCACGCGTTCGCATCGCGAGGGATAGAGACAGCGACAACTGTGCAACATTGTTGCGTTCGCGAGGGACACTCCTCTTAACGCAGCACATATCCTAACTTCGAGCTGCTACTGGAAACCCAATAACACTTGGCTCGACCTGGGAATCGAACTCAGGACCTCTCAGCGCTCTCGTGTTTTAAACCACCGGATAAATGAGGCAGGCAGTATTTCAAGATCAAAACCAAAATAAAATTGTAATGAGTTCATAATACAATTTAATCACTACATAGTATAAAACAATACTAATAGTGCAGTGATAGCCTAGTGATACGACCATTGGACTGCCAAGTCAAAGGTCTCGAGTTCGAATCCAAGGCACGCACCTCTGACTTTTCGAAGTCATGTGCGTATTAATAATTAATTATCACGCGCTTAAACGGTGAAGGAAAACATCGTGAGGAAACCTGCATGCCTGAGAGATTTTCTTGACGGCATGTGAAGTCTGCCAACCCGCAGTAGGCTAGCGTGGCGGACTAAAGCCTAATCCCTCTCGTACTGAGAGGAGACCCGTGCCCAGCAGTGGGACAATGTAATGGGTTGATGATGATGATGAGTATAAAACAAAGTCGCTTCCCGCTGTCTGTGTGTCCCTATGTATGCTTAGATCTTTAAAACTACGCAAAGGATTTTGATGCAGCTTTTTTAATAGATAGAGTGATTCAAGAGGAAGGTTTATCCAGGCATATTATAGAAGAGAAAAGCCGAGAAACCACGCGGGCGAAGCCGTGGGCGGAAAGCTTTATTAATTAATTAATTTAATCTATTTTAGTCAGTGCTGCAAGCCTAATTGGGTTAACCAGCGCTATAAGCCTCATTATCTTAACCCGACAACCCCCTATATAGACTCAATGCAAAACCTATTGTCGCAGCTACGAGCAACCAGTACGGTCAGTGAATTAAGCTGTTCCAACATTTAGGTCATTTACCTAGACATTAGATTCGCAATAAAATTATTATAGGTATCAAGTAAGGTTAACCAAGGGTCGAATCGACTTAATCTAAATTTAAAATGGTAGCTGGATTTCTCGCATTATTTATTTGATACTTTACCCTACTACTACTAACCTTAAGTTGAAATTGTATTGTGTTTTTCTATGAAATTCCCAGTAGGATTTCGGAGTCTGGATTTGTGCCTGGTTAATGGCAATAGGCTCGCCATCTATTCCATGGGACCTAAACATACCGGCGAAATGGCGTGTAGGTACATTAGTACACCTCTGCCTAATCCTTCGAGGAATACAGCCGTGATGGTATGTGTGTAATTGACTTTTAAGTTAAATTAACATTTTCATTTTTCACTTTCAACGGTATTATTCTGTTACAAATAGTCAAACAATTTTCGAGATTACGCGGGACTAACAAATAGCAATTGGTTTTTATATAATTAGAGACAGAACATTATTATTTTTTTCATTCCTAAAATATATTCCGGTTTATTTAGAAACAGTCAAACACGGTGTATATTGTAATCTGTATTTTTTATAATACATTTTTATTAAGATAGGTTTCGATATTTAAGTAAATATTACAACCCTTTTAAAACTCTTTGGTTCCATCATAGCAATTGAACACTGATATATTATTATTAAATGCGCTAAGTTCATATTAAATTTCATTTAAAATCGAGTCACGCATCATAAAATCACACTTATTTTATTTTGTCAATAGCTGTCTATGCACCTTTGTGCACATGATGACATGATGTCATTGATGATGACACCAAAAATCATCATCAGCCTATACTCTCCACTGCAGGACGTAGGCTCTTCGGCTTTCCTCATCTAGTTACTGCCTTTGGCAAGCACAAATGTCACACCTTATTTACAAATTGACCACGATTAAAAACTTCATGTTCAGACGCATAAACTATGTCGATCTCTTTTTAAACTATGTTGAAAATGTCATTGTCATTGAATGACACATCTTTATTGCACGTGTTATAATTTCCTTTATGTTTGATCATTGTTGTCATCAGTTGTACACGAGGACTGAGCCTGGAAATGTGGGAATCGAGGAAAAGTAAATATATTTGACACGTGTCTCTTTACTGTTTGTGACTACTCTTAGTATCGGCACGTGCTGTTGTACACTGACTTCAAAAAGAGTTTCTCTATTCGACTGTTTTTGTTTTTTTTTGTATGTGTAAGATAAGTGTAAAAAGGGTTTTGAAATGGATCCCGAAATACTAGCTTGGTTTATTTCTAAAAACTTAATTAACAGCGATTACGATACATATTTTTTTATCGGTTATTTACGGGAAATGTTTTATTAACGAACTCAGGTCTTTTTGAGCGACGATAATCTATTCATACAAAGACGTAACTAATAATAGGTACCTATGACAAAGTAATGTAATTTTATTAAATTATTTCCATGCAGTAAGTGCAGCAGTGATAATTGGGCAGCTTAGCGTTATCGAGCGATTATCTCTATCATACAAATCCGTCGCATAACATGCAATGTACCTTTATTTTTTCTTTAAGCATCGGCAAAAAATAAAATTATAGATTACAAATGAGCAAAACGGTATTATAAAATAAATCGGTTTCTTTAATAATCCCCAATTTATAAGAACACTGAATATTCTAATTAATATCAATAAGTAAAACTGTTTATTATAAATGTACTTACTTACGTCATATTTTATTCATATACAAAAATAGAATTTATATTTATTTTTCATATATTCCATGAATATGCGAACAGCAAGCTAGTATTTCATGCCTTACTAGTCCCGGGCAGCCATAAAGTATAAAAAACGAAATAAATAAAAAATATATTTTTCTCTACCACAGTAACTGGATGCCAATAAAATATAAAAAAAAAATATGATAAACGCCGACACTGCAGTAGGGAGTTTGGCGCGTGAATACACATATATTTTTTAAACCTTTGCTAAATAAATGATCCTCAAACTAAACACTGGTTGGTTACTAAAAGGTTGTGTATTTTGTGGAATATTTACGCTAGCAAATAGTGAAGAGATTACACTTCTGGTTGAGTCAGCATTAGATTCTTCTTCTTTGCAGAATGGTTGTGGTAGTCACTTAGGGACTTTATTGACACGCTTAAAAATCCGCAACCATTCCTCACGTAGCGTTGCCTTTTTTAAAAAAAAATAAAGCTTACTAGCGATGTGGGTCACACATTACTAGTATTCTTGTTAACCCCTCGTGCTAAGCTAAATGCTTGTATTACGAGTGGGCTTACGTCGGTAGTGCAATGGGTGGGGTTCGAACCGGCAACAACATGATTGCAAGTCCGACGCCCTAGCCATTAGGCTACCGCCGCTTAAAACACGCCTTCCTAGTACACAAGGGACTGTTTATTGTAGCCTTTATTTGGTCGGTCCAACGTAAAGGCAATCGTAATCCTAAACAAGCTGCTCTATAGAAGTATCTCCGCATCTCGATACATGTTCAAAGAATGCGAGAATATGGGCTTGACTGACAGAAGATTAGATAAAGGTAAAACTGCAGTTGAGTTCGACTGAGCTAGAAGCATCAAATTTTACGGAATATTGCTCCCGTTACCCTAGCAAAAGTAGTAGACAAAACATATATGATTTTCAAATAGCTGATCCCAACCTATCTTGGGAAACGCTAGGAGGATAATGATGAAGTAGTTACAGTAGTTACAGTTTTTGTTGTGGTAGGGCCACGCTGTTCGCAGCATGAATGGGCCGGCTTGACCGGGGAAGTACCACACTCTCGCAGAAGACCGACGTCCGAGTAGTAGCGTTTCGTTACTGCGCTTCGTTAGGTGAGCGAGAGGGCCGGAGGCCCAATTCCTCCCCCAATCTCCTTCCTTCTCCTTTTCTCCTTCTCCCTTTCCCTAAATAGGCTCGACAACGCATCTGCAACTCTTTTGGTTTTGCAGATGTCCATGGGCGGCGATGACTACTTACCATCAGGTAGCTCGCCTGCTCGTTTGCCGAGTTATCCTATAAAAAAAAAAAAAACAGTGAGTTTAGTAATTTTTGTACAGAGGTGTCAAATCAAGGGGTGAACTGCCACATTCTAAATTAGGACAGGAGTGTGTTCTAGGCAATGTTGATCCAGATATATTAGTGTAGCAACATCTATACTGGTTTCACACTGGTAACACTTCCGCGAATATTAGACATTGAAATAAACGACAAGGCCCAGGCCCCACTACATCAGATTTGATAAACCACAAGTCCTTGCAAAAGAAAACCGATTCCAACCTAGGACGATTCGCGAGGCTATTGAAATTAAAAAAACATCCAAATTTCAATAGACAAGATGGCTGGGTCTTACCATCAGCTTGAAACCCCATCATGGACTGCGAGACCAAATACGGTGAGCTAATTCTGCGTGACCGGATCAAATAATATTTAAATGAATGTAGGGTAGCTGTTGATAATTTCGACATTAGGACGACCAACACCTCAGTCCACCCGTGACCATGGATGCTGTAAAGGATCCGAAACGTCGGGAATTAAAAATATCAATATAACGCGATAAAATCCGTAAAAAGTAGTTTTATTTCAGTAGCAACATCTAGCTTAGTAACAAATCCAAAATCGTGCAAGAAATAATTACTACGCCACTTGCATATACATATATAACCAACAACCTTCAACCGTCGGGTCGCTGCCCGCAAGGCAAAATCACCTGTATTGTCAAAGAATCCTCCGTTATTGGAAGGGCAAAACACCTCGTCCCTCCACAATCGCAAACAACTGTTATAGCCAGTCATGTAAGTACTGACATACCTCTTACTCAACAGCTCAGACGTTGGTTGTCCTATACAAACTTGAGTTGATATCTTTTTTTTTTAAACTAATATCAGTTTTTCAATATATTACAAATTTCCAGTCAACCTTTCAAATTTTTCATTCTTTAAATTCCTCCAATATACATTTTAAGACAATAGTAGTCGGTTCGGTCTTTCTGTTCTCATTGATGCGATTACCAACGTGCTTTTACTTACACCCTCATCGAAATTCAGCGTCAAAGCGTAGCAAATAGAGAGACAGAAAATGTTACTTATGTTATGTCTAGATAGTCGGAAATACTAGAAAACTAAGAACATTTCGCTCGAACGAAGCAGCGAGAATAACTAGTTGCACTAGCAATCCTGCCACTCTAATCCAGCTTATCCCAGCTCACAAGTACCTAAAGTCGCCAGCACATCAGGTTATACAAAACTGACAAATTTCTCCAAATGATTTTAAACCATAAGATGTTGAGCATTCAGTTCAAAATCGACTAAGACAATTTGATATTTTGTTATAACCTGATGTGTTGGTGAGCGTATGGGAGGATGTCAGTTTGTTGTGGCATTCCTTATGGTTTATGTCCGTAGGAAATGCGAGTTGTATTGTACTGTACCACGATAATCCCGGTAGAATTTTCACCGTTGAATATTTTTTGTGGTTGTGATGGTACGCGGCAACTGCAGCCTATAGAGGCTAGCAGCTTTAGAGGTCGGACCACAAAGTGTTAACATGATAATTTTTAGGTTGTAAGAAAGGGATGGAGCTATTTAATGTGTAGTGGTTTCTCTTCCTCTCAATCGCAAAAGGATTGCTATAATACGTTGAGGTATTATGACCAAAATATTTTGTCACGTGCCAACAACAGCATGCGTGCCATTGGTTCGCCATCACTGCCCTAAGAACCAAGATTTCGCAGATACGGAAAAAAATATGCGCGCTTTATGATCAACCTACAAGTCCCTTTTCACGAGTTTGGCGACGTTTTATTAAATTTCTGCCATTTGAACTACAACAGTAAAAAGTTCGAAATGATGCAACACCGGTGTTTTGAAAAGTTCGTGGCAATAAATACTTTATATTGCATTTATACCTACCATTTGCAGATAGCTATACCTATAGGTTCTGTATAGGTTCTGTATATACCTAGATGTTAATACCTATAGGTTCGAACCTGCGTCTCTCCGGTTAAGTACACCGGATGCTATACCAACTAAGCTATCGAGACCACTGCCTATCATGCTGAGATGGTTTGATGGTCTGATATATTAATTAGAAAGCGAATGTCATTGGAGCCGCCGCCCGGGATGGACATACAGACATATTGTCACGCCTGTCTCCCATGGCGGTAGGCAGAGACTATGGTTTTCCACTTGCCACGATCCTGGCACACTACTTTCGCTTCATCTACATTCATGACGCCCTAGAAAAACATATACCAAACTTATTGGTGAGGTCCTTCAGAAAGGTCAGGTGCGTATTACCCGCAATGGGTGCGTGTTTATGATAAAATGTATAATTGTGGACGAAGCAAAAGTGGTATGTAGAATCGTATCGTATCGTTCTGTAGTTTTTGCCTACCCACCTCGGGAAAAATGTGAAAATGTCGAGAATGTATGTATGTTCTAAAAATTGATTCCTTTTTTAACATTCAGCAAGCTAGCATCTACAAAAAACATTGCTTCGTAGAATAAACCGAACCTAAATCTCGAATCTTTCTCTAAATACACACCTCACTGATTCAAGCCAGGCGGGCATTAAACGTGTTGAAGTAAACCCCACTTCCATTCGCATTCATCTACCTGAAAGGCTAAACAAACCCTGGGAATTTTAATAGCCATGAACACTAAAAACAAACTCGAAATAGCCAGCGATTTCATGAATACAGCTTTTCTAAAACATTAGGGTTGTCACGTGAATATTTTTTTGTAAAAAATTCAACTACAAGCTGCATTATTTATTGTATCTTTCAAACCGACTCGTGACCTGCCTCGGCTCCTCACGGTTGTACACAATTATCGTTATATTTCAACCAATTTATACAAAACATTAACAAATTAAACACTAACATCTTCCTCGTGCATTATTCTGTCTATTAGTGTAAGCCGCATGAAAATCCCTACTGTACGGATTTTTGAGTTGATGTGTGTAAAAGTTATCATTTTTATTTTGCACAAATGAGAAAGTTCGTAAGAATCCGCAAAAGTTCAATGAAAATTGCTGTCTTCTCCGTCAAAAATTGGTCGGGTCGTCAAAACTCTTGGTGAGAACCTAATTGTACCCTTTTATAATTGATTATGTACTGGTCCTTGGTTGGCGCAATATTATTAACAAAAGCAGCAAAGTCCATAGTTTTTGATCAATCTGTTAGTGACAGGTGACATCCATTACATGACCTTCGAGAGAACACGAGGTAATGGTCTTTCGTGCTACAAACAAAAAAGAATTCAAGAATAAATCACCAAACTAGAGGAGTGGCAACCCTAAGCTTGTATAAAACATTTTTATTACCTGCAATATTTCTGGATCCTCCATAGGTACCTAATTAAATTAATGCATTTTATAGTTCATTATAAATTAGAGCCAGAATTTAATTTAAAAGCCACGGTAAAAGTCTTTAATGGATGAGTTTGGTAAAAAGGAATTCCTTGGCAAACTTGGCGTTAAATAAAATATTCAAGGCCCAAACAGGAATTTATAGCATATAATAATGGACATACAGGAATCAATATAACATTGAGTAATTTAATCAATTATTGTACTAGAGAACATCGCCAATGTAGAGGTTGCTTTTTGAGGTCCGGAGTAAAGATATAATATGAGAATGATAGCGTAGGTATTTGGCCTATGTAACTAAATCTTTAGGTATTTAGTTACATAGGCCAAATACCTACGCTATAAACATTAGCGACCTTAAGTGAGTCGTAGTCTTCAATCGAGAGCTAAGACTTCACACAATGAATCGTCTACAAGGAATAGTTACATAACAATGCTTACTTATTACATAATCCAAAACACCTTTATTAGCTAATGTTTTACTTTAAAATAATTACATGATTTGTATTGTCATGGTCATTTTAGTATTAATACATTGCGATGACACTTGCTAGAGGAAATACCCAGATTGGTTGTGACTTTGTGATGACTTTGGAATATAGGAGCTAAAAATTAGAAAAGAAAAATTTTACTTGATATTTTTAAAATAGGTAATTACTATAATTGAATCCTAGCTTAGTGAAGAAATAAATGTAGTAATACTAGCTTTAAAACATAGTGAAGAAATTAAGTTACCTAGTGAATACTAAGGTTAATAAGTCCTGGAATGGAGTCATGAAAGAAGTAAGTTCTAAGTGTAATGTTTCAATGGACAATTGAAAGTAGTAAATACTAAGTTTAATACCTATAATGGATATTTGAAAGTATTTCATGCAGTTTGTGTAGTAGTTGTGTCTTGCTGGCATGTAGACATTCCAGCATTTATGGCACGACCAGGGAAGTAGTACCCTCCCACAGAATATTGACGTGAAGTAGCAATATGCATATGTTGCGTTTCGTACGATGAGTGTGGAGCGCTGGAGGTCCAATATCTCCCTCAGTCCCCTTCCTTCTCCTTTTCCCCTCCCTCCCTTTTTCTTGGCTCGGCAACGCATCTGCAACTCCTTTGTTATTTCAGATGTTCATGACGGCGATGACTAATTACCAAAAGGTTGCTCGCCTGCTCCATTGCCGAGTTATTCCATAAAAAAATTAATACGTCAATATAAGTTTAACATATCAATGGAGAATCGAAAGTACTAAATAATAAAATTAAATCATCAATAAAAAAATTCAAGTATTAAATGCTGAGCTCCTTAACCTAACTTACTTCTACTTCACTTAAGTGGAAGAACAAAAGTAGTTAACTGCATTAGAAAAGGTTTAGTTTGTCATTTACGTCATTATCGCCCAACATCAATTACTACGTGACCAAAAGCACATTACGATAAAGATTAAGCTAACGATAATGCATTTTACCAGATTGTAGAAAGAAATAGAAACTTTCCTAAAGAGTATTTAATTAATTTGCATACTGCGAAAACCACTTAGCCTTAATTACGCAATATTGCTAAATTGAAATAGTTTTTCTGTGTTATTTGTTTTCGCTCTGAAAACGAGAATTAGACAAGCATTTCTTTTGGTGTATCTTTTCCAGTGGTGTATCTAGAAATTGTTTTTGCGATTACTTGTGATACTCTTATGACCGGCGAATCGGTTTTTTATAGGCAAGCGCGCTCCATCGTATATCACAGTGTCGCTTAACATCAGGCAAACTGGCAATCAAGCGTTGGCCTATCAAGAATAATAAAGCAAATTATCCATGGTTCGGCAATGTATCTGCAACTCCTTTGGTATTGCGAATATCCATAGGTGGCGAAGACTACATACCTTTCAATATACATACCATTGGTCGTTTGCCAAGTTATCTCATAAAAAATGAAGATAGGTACAACGCATCAATGGAAAAGTCCGTTTTTGACGCAAGTAAAACTACGGGCAATAGCTAGCGTAATGAAAGCTCTAAACATGTGTCAATGACCTCAATGGGCTTTATCAATATTCTGTTTCGGCAACTGCTTAAGGGCGTTAAGAGGGATCAATGGCGGAACATTTCGCGTCAACTCTCGAGATGACTATTATGATCAGAGGGCTTTCCCTCTTTCCCCTTTTTATAGCATGTTATTGACTAGTACTTTAGTCAATATTTATTATTTAGTTAATGTGTAGTCTTGATAAGTTTTAGTTACTAAGAGTTCCGTAGAAAAACCCAATTACAATTTCCTGGACCTGGAAATCAAACCCAAAACCTCAAGCGTAGCAGCACTCTTAGGCCCACTAAACCAATGGGGCAATTTAAAATAAAGTTTTATTATTTTACTCAGAAGACATGTAACTATATACCTACATGTTATTATATCTCAATGGTGTCCTTACGACGCCTATCTTTCAATATGATTTGAAAGTCAAATCTCAATATTGCTTTGACAAACTCCAGCTAAGTAGTGGTACAAAAGTTGTAGATCCGTTATTACTCATGCGCTTTGAAATGTTAACCCGGTATGCAAAATGTGGTAACAAGTTGCACGAATGTCGAAACTTTACAAAATTGGCTTACTACCTACCCACTGATTTGGGTTTAGTGTAAACTTTGATCGCATGAATAAATAGGTATGGAAACTTACTTTGAAGGGTGGTTACATATTAGTGACTTTTACCTTAATTTTGGTATACTATCTCATTAGTCTAGTGGTCGCAAGCTCAACTGCTACGCTATTGGTCTGGTTCAATCTGTTCAATGTTCAATATGAATATGAATACAACAATCCCAGCTCGAACAAAGTGTGAAATTCTCAGTAGCAGCTCGCCCCTATTCCACCACAGTCAAGCCCCTTAATTTTTTTTTTTAAAAAGCCTACTAGCAATGTGGGTCACACATTAGGTACTAGTATTCTTGTTAACCCCTCGTGCTAAGCTAAATGCTTGTGTTACGAGTGGGTTCACGTCGGTAGTGCAATGGGTTGGGTTCGAACCGGCAACCACATGATCGCAAGTCCGATGCCCTAGCCATTAGGCTACCGACGCTTCATATTTACATTTAATGAAAATGAAAAAGCGTTTATTTTAAACATACAAATCAATCAGTTTTAATAAAGATGAGGAAGTATTTGTACATTGACTAAAGTTCAAGTTATATTTGCCATGGTCCACATACAAGGCAATGCTGAGATGCTGAGAACCTTCTCTTAATTTTAATCCCGACTTCAAGCTAATTATAACATAAACCTCCAATTTCCTCACATCCTGCTATTGCCATAATGTACGAGTGAATAATGTAAAATATTTTATTTTAAAAGAGTGTCCATTGAGATTCTTGCCGGATTATTTTTCATAGGATCAACTTTTGGAACCGTGCAACTACAATCAATAACGTTTCATAAACGTTTGTAAAACATTATTTGAAATTGAAATGTACAGTTTGTTCGAAATAAGTAAGCCGATCGGAAGTTATCTGCAAGTGGTTTAGAATTGGTAAATTTTAATAGAAAGAGTCGGTGTAAAGATAATTAGAGTCGTTTATGTTTCACATTTCTAATTGTTTTGTTTACAGATCTCGATATTTATGTATTAAAACACTTAATTAAACGATTTTATCACCGCGGTAGTTCGGAACGGCTAACTTCCGATCGGCTTACTTATTTCGAACAAACTGTATGATGTATTATTTGATTTGATATGAATGCTTGTATCATGAGGGCCCTATGTACATTGTGTTAGTAAACAGTCAAAACCAGTGTAATTTACAACCGTTCCACCAGTAATCGTGTTTCCAAAAGACAAGCACTTCAGCCCGTATCATGGATATCCTTTGTGGATTCTCGTGAACAAAGGGCTGCATCAAACTGCGGCGGTGACAATGGAGACTCAATCTCGTAACTCACAAGTGGATAGTGAGGTTTAAGTACATACTTGTATATTATACGGGATATTTTATAAGATATTCTTTTGAAGCGGGTATAGATATTGTACGGCTCTGTTGCAAGATTTACGTCCAAAAGTGCACAAATCAAAAGTAAATCCAAACGCCAAACTGATAATGATGTTTTCCAAAAGAACAATGTTTCACAACTTATTCACTGAAGGGTTAGGCGGTTAATATACTCTCACAGTTCGCCGGTATGTTTAGGTCCCATGTAATGGGGGGCGAGCCTATTGGCATTCATCGGGCTCATGTTCAAACTCTGAGCTGCTACTGAGAATTTTATAGAAAAACTCAATAACACCTTGCTCGACCTGGGAATTGAACCTTATGAATGAATGAATAATTGAATTTTATGTTGTGGTAGGGCCACGCTGTTCGCAGCATGAATGGGCCGGCTTGACCGGGGAAGTACCACACTCTCGCAGAAGACCGACGTCCGAGTAGTAGCGATTCGTTACTGCGCTTCGTTCGGTGAGCGAGAGGGCCGGAGGCCCAATTCCTCCCCCAATCCCCTTCCTTCTCCTTTTCTCCTTCCCCTCCCTTTCCCTAAATAGGCTCGGCAACGCATCTGCAACTCCTTTGGTTTTGCAGATGTCCATGGGCGGCGATGACTACTTACCATCAGGTAGCTCGCCTGCTCGTTTGCCGAGTTATCCCATAAAAAAAAAAAAAAAAAAAAAAAAAACCCAAGACCTGTAGCGTAGCAGTCGCGCTTAGTACCACAAGACTAACAAGCAAATTGAAATTTACCTTTATTCCAATTATTCTGCATTATATAACAAATAATACCTACCTGTAACTACGTAGCATGCAAATAAAGTTCTTAAGTAAATTGTATTCTATTCAGGCCTCTATGGCTTTTCAATATGAAACAACACCACACTTTTTTTTACTCTTATTTTTCTAAGAAGTATTTATTACGATTAAATGCTGTGCAAATGCAAAAAAACAAGTCAAACACTTCAGTAAATAAAAAACAGGAAAAAACGGTCGGCAATATAAATTTAAACATGTTAAGGAAGGAAGTAATTCATTACCAAAGTCCTCATCAATTTATGAAAGAAATATCATCGTTCACCTCGTTAAAACTTCACCAATGAACCAATTAAGAATTCCATACTCAAAGAAAAGTGCTAAAGTGCCTATTGAAGGGGAGAAAATGAAAACTTAATATTATCAATTGAGTCATTTTGCGACATAATACTTTTTCTGCCTTTAAACGAGTGGAACTGCATTTGTTTTGTTATAGTTGTTGAATATTGAATAGGTGGCACTCCTGGTGTAGCAAGCGTCCATAGCCTAGGGTTACCGCTGACGCATGTTTACAACCTTAGTGGTATAAAAAAATATAAGATTGGTCATAGTGTGCTGATTTTTTATTATTTTGTAGCATTAAATATTGCGAAATGTTCACAAAGAAATGAATTTTCTAATGAAATAAAATTTCTAGTGAAAGAAAAATTCGATCTCAGGCAGTGTTTGAACCTGCGTCTCTCTGGTTAAGTACACCACTAAAAGGTCTCGGTAGACAGTAGCTTAGTTGGCAAAGCGTCTGGTGTACTTAACCAGAGAGACGCAGGTTCAAACCCTGCCTGTGATCGAATTTTTCTTTCACTAGAAATTTTCTTTAATTAGAAAATTCATTTCTTTGTGAACATTGGTCATAGTGTCCATTATCCTAAAAGACAGTTTCACCCTTTTTTATAGTACGGAAAATTCTGATGAACAACCATCATTATCATCTGGGAAGAAGACAGGGTATTTCTGTCTTGTACCGACTAAAAGCGCACTTTTCTTAACTGGCCGTATAGCAGTCTTTCTCAAACTCGGCTATAAGCCTACTTGTGAGGGGTTAAAGAGACCGTAAGGGTCCTAGAAATAACATAACATAACATACCATCACGCCTGTATTCCCCGAAGGCTTAGGCAGAGGTGCACTTAATGTACACCCACAGTTCGCCGGTATGTTTGGGTCCCATGTAATAGGGGGCGAGCCTATTGCCATTCACCGGGCACAAATCCAGACTCCGAGCTGCTGCTGAGAATTTCATAGAAAAACTCAATAACACTTTGCTCGACCTGGGGATCGAACCCAAGACCTCTAGCATAGCAGTCGCGATTGGGACCACTAGACTAACGAGGCAGAACGAACGAAATATTGCGGGTAATATCATCATCATCAGCCCATACTCGTCCACTGCTGGACGTAGGCCTCCCCTAGTGAACGCCACAGAGCCCGATTTTCGGCTTTCCTCATCCAGTCACTGCCAGCTGCCTTCCGCAAGTCGTCACTCCATCACACTGTAATTAAATAAAGGCGGAGGCGGAGGCGCTAAAAAATTATTGGTTTTCAAAGTGGGCGGTAGATGAAATAAGTTTGAGAACCTCTGCCTATAGAAACGGCTATGAAATCCAAGGCATGTACGGTCGCACATGAGTTACCACAAAATGTCAATTTTTCTAAGAATATTTTGAACTTAATTTTCAATATTTCAAGGTTTAAAATCATTTGGAGTTTGTTTTTTTTTGTTTATACTGATGTGCTGACGACTGTACATTAGAAATTTCAGGATCCAGTAAATCAGTCGGTTAAACCGTGAAGGTAACATCGGGAAGAAACTTGAATGCTTAAATGTGATTTTCTGACAACATTGACAATCAAATGAGCGAGCCCGATCAAATGATTCTATGAACTTAAGTAATGAAGATAAAGTTTAAAATACTATGTCAAATTTTAGCACTGAAAGTAAGCACTACGTCGCTATTGTCCGCTGTCACTCTCCAAGCAGAGCCTAAATTATCCAAAAGATACTTTCCCTTGATTATAATAAAAATAATCTTAAACTCTAAGTCCAGACTTCATCAAAATAATGAAGGACGAAACAAAATCCCCTTGTCAATTTGCTGATGGATTGGAATTTGTATCTAGTCCACGAATGAAAAAATGTTGAAATACAATACTTGGAAATAGGCAATTCAGAGATTATTTAGGTATTTTGACTAACATTTTTGTACGCATTTCTTATAAAGACAATTTATATTTTTTATAGACAATTAACGTTAGAATAATTTGGATCGTGAATTCGACAGTTATACTGAACTGGTTGATTTAATAAAGTCGTTATTATCTAGGTGCTAAGTGATAAAATGCTAAGCTTTATAGACCAATATACAGAGAGTGCATTTCGGCCCAGCTATTTTGACAACTTATATTTCATCTCTAGAGTAGATACACTCGAAGAGTTTTCAGTATCAGAGAAGAACTTGCTAGTCTTTTTTATAATTTGTTTCTCCGAAAAACTTGGCACTTTATACTTTGTGATTTTGATGGAATTACAATTTGTACTGGAAATGGAGGACGGCATGAAAAATAATAGTTTTCGTTAACGATTAACAGGTTCATCATGATAATATTAGTTTTAAAAAATCCAATCTACAAAATAGCTATAAAAAATACTTCCACAACACATGCCACCTGCATTCAATAACTCCTAATTACTTTCACTAAATCGTTTTCCCCCATTGATCCCCATTGTTGGCAATAGGCTTGCCCCCTATTACATGTCTGATTAAAGCACTCTACATGCTATCAATCTGAATAACACACACCCTTTGGTATGTTTGTTATCAATAAAGAAACCCGAAAAAACAAAACCGTATCATGACAGATTTATTATAATCCCACTGTCATGGCGGACTGCTCAAAGACACAGGTAAACAGGAAAAGATATAAAAAATCCCAAACGTTACATAAACCGCGACTATAAAAGCAATGCGGAGTCTTAAAAAATAAGGTTGTTGCTATTCTTATATCTATTCGGGAGATTGGGGAAATGCCCGCTTTAGTCTTATGGAGGTCGAGGTAGGTAGGGAAAAAGTAGATAACATTCTTCTATTTATTCTATTACATATTTTTTAAATATTTTTTTCAAATAATAAAAAAACATTAAGACATTTAAAAATACAAAAAAAAAAATAGTGCACCGGTATCGGGAGCAGGGTCCAAGCTACTGGTGGTCAGGGCCCCATAGAGAGGAACATTCTTCTTATTGTTAGAGATGTAAATTTTAACGAAAGAAAAATTCAGCCCCAGGCAGGGTTCGAACCTTCGTCCCGCTGGTAATATTTATACAGACTGACTGGTGAGGTACTAACGATACTCATAAAATAACATAACATACCATCACGCCTATATTCCCCGAAGGGTTAGGCATAGGTGTACCTACTAATGTAAACCCACATTTCGCCGATATCTTTAGGTCCCATGTAATAGGGGGCGAGCCTGTTGCCATTAACCGGGCACAAATCCAGACTCCGAGCTGCTACTAAGAATTTCATAGAAAACCCAATAACCTTTTGCTCGACCTCGGGATCGAACCCAGGACATCTAGCGTAGCAGTCGCGCTTAGGACCACTAGACTAATGAGGCAGAATAACGATACTCAAGGAACTGATATTTGGCGATTATACCTATATGAAGAGAGAAATAGGGGAAAGTTCCAAAATTAAGTACCTATTTTTATTACATAATTAAAAAGAGAATCGAATAACGCGTACTCTCCTTAAATATCATTATGGTGTCAACAACTTTACAGATATGTAGCATTAATTAACCTACGTTCGTGTTCCGGCACCTGTTAATATAACCTAACCATAGTTAAATGTTATTCTTAAAGAGAAATAAACGTCTATAAACATAATGGCAAAAAAAAAATCAATGGCGATTGGTTAGGCCGTAGAGGCCGTTCCTCGTGTAGGTTGTTGGGCACAAGGGACACACCAATAGGTCTTACACAGATTACTCTGGGTCGCCACAGTCACATTGAACGAGATACTTTGAACCCTATTTACACATATTGGACCTGCATCTACCAATCTGACAAAAGATAAAACATAATATATAGCCGTTACTCTATTTTATATCTAGTATGAACTATTTTTTTTATTAAAAAGCTTACTAGTAATGTGGGTGGCACATCACTAGTATTCTTGTTCCCTCGTGCTAAGCTAAATGCTTGTGTTAGGAGTGGGTCCACGTCGGTAGTGCAATGGATGGGTTTTGAACCGGCAACTACCATGATGGCAAGTCCGACACCCTAGCCCTTAAGCTACCGCCGCTTTCCAAAATCTATACAGTAAATGAACTGATGATGGTGACCTATTAAGCACATATAACCTATTTATCCTTGTAAATAGGCACGTCAAGCGTCAGAGGCATCCAAGTCAAAATTATAAAATATGTACAGTGGGTTATAGCTGTTACCTGACCCACCCTAGGTGGGCCGGCGGGGTCTAAGTGGGTCAGGTAACAGCTATAATAACCCACTGTACTTATCTATATTTTCTTTGAATACAGGTGATCATTATCATCATCATCATATCAGCCAAATGAAGTGCACTGCTGAACGAAGGCCTCCACCATAGACTTCTAAAACGACCGGTTATATGCCGCCTACCTCCAACGACTCCCAGCGACCATTGGAGTT
The DNA here is from genome assembly GCA_958496365.1 of Subacronicta megacephala. Classification (NCBI taxonomy): domain Eukaryota; kingdom Metazoa; phylum Arthropoda; class Insecta; order Lepidoptera; family Noctuidae; genus Subacronicta; species Subacronicta megacephala. The sequence goes on from OY292524.1 coordinate 2,886,653, forward strand.
CGTCCCACACTGCGTTTTCCGGTGCATGGCCTCTACTCGAGAACCTTTTTCTCGAGAACCTTTTTGCCCCTACAGGTGATATTGTATCAAATTTATTTTTATTTTTGGTGTTGTGTCAGAGCAAACCTTAAAGGTTGACAGAGATTGTTTTATTCTAGTTAACTTGCCCATGATACTTAGCCATTAAGAAAATTAAAATGGTATATTTTTGTTACACAAATGTACATTCCTACTTTACGGCAAAATAAAGATAACCTAAATTAAGAGTTATAAACCTCACTTCTTTATTTTATTCAGCAGAAAATTTAGGGCCATCTGTGTCGTTTTCCGCTAACAATGACACCACACGCAAAAGGCGAATTCTCAAGAGAGTGCTCCCATCTTCTTATTGCAGAGAGTTTTTCCATCAAATCGGTGCTCTTTTTGTCAAGGCCTGTTTGTGAATTGTACCCCAAGAACAATAGGTACATCTCTAGACAGGTATTTGTTACACAGAAGTGTAATTTGCGAATAATTATTTATTTGCTTTATATGTTTTTACAAACTTTTTGTTAATTAATATATTACAGGTACTTAGCGAATTTTAATTAATTAGTTCAATGAAAGTGAGTTTAGAACTTGAGTTGACAGAAAGACACATCAAATAGTTACACACATGGTTTATTCGTCGTAATACTTCTAAAATTAAATTATAATTATAATTGCAGCTTTTGTGATTCTTTTAAGCTGCACTGACCGTTTTTGCATCAATTGAACTACCTAACAGTACTATGATGCTTTTTAAACTGGTTCTACGTTGGGTAAGGTAAACTTTTATATTGACCAATTAAAATCACACGATGTATATATCTTTCTTTTTTCGAGTCGAGGCTGTAGAAAATGCGCTGAGAGCTGAGCTGAGCCCTGTTTAATGTACGACGACGTTGATGAATGACCCGCAATATGATAAGAGAAAAATATTCGCCACAAAAACATGACCAGGTGTTCACACAGCCATATACGGGTTAAATATTGTTACATTTCGGTGTGAGAAGCGCCCATTTTTATTCTACCTGAATATTCTAAAACAAAATTGTGATAAACCTTTATTGGTGCCCTCAGGAGCGAAGCAGCTTTGTCCCTTGTTTTGTGAGCGATATCATTCCCTTTTTCTATGTGTACACAGCCTCACAATACACGGAGTCGTAAAATGATTGGTACTCTTACTGCAATGAATTTTGTGTGTTCGTGTCTGAACCCAGCTTTTCCGGCTTAGGGTTACTACTGAAACGATATATAACTCTTTAGTTTCATAAAAGTTGTATTGCTAGTTCTTAAAAATAATAAATGTTTCTATAATTTAAAAAATGTTCTATTGTTATACTGTTAATACTTAAGATCACATTTATATTTGTAGATGAAGTGAAAAGGTTCTGCTAGAACTCATATGGCTATGTTATGTTTTATAATGTTCTATTTTTAAAAATAACTGGGATATTGTATAATAGCTTTCGGCCCGCGGCTTCACCCGCATCGTTTCTTGGCTTTTCTCTATTCTATTTAATATATAAATTTCTCAAATAAAAGTAGCCTAAATTTTTCCTTACTACATCATCTGTCTGCCAGTGCAAGTCCCGGCGAAATCGGTCAAGCCGTTTCAGCAATTAACCGGAACAAACAGACAGATAGACAGACAGACAAAAATTTGAAAAATATATATTTTGGTACACGTACCGTGTATTCTGATATAACAAACAGACAATCATCACAGATTTATTTATCTGTATAGATTTCTGACTAACATCACAAACAAATTTTTTTTTTCTATGACTTTTAATAATTCATCAGAAGTTATTTATTAAAATATTCATACGAACATAAAAAAAATAACTCAGTACCGAAAAGCCAGTGACAGGGAGGGGGGTTCGGGCGGCAGGGGAATTGAAATTTGTTACAACAATGAAATCTTTAAAGTTATTTTTTATGTTTTGTAAAAAGTCATAGAACAAAAGTTATTATTTATTGTGTTAATAATACCTAAAGCTGTTCTATATGAATTTGTATTTTACTTATAATACTCTGCACATGCTACCATGTTAAAATAGGTGCGTCACCCCATTTTAGCGCCAATATATCCCAGTTCATTACAAAGCAATAACAATTGGTAGAACAAACAAACAGACAATTAGACAATACCCAATTATCAAACAGTTCGAGTGAAACCAGTTGGAAATGCAAATTGATTTGCGGTACCGATAATATCTACGGAATTCCGTCATCAAACTGACCCATACATCATTTATTTCGATAAGCGACTCTATTATTAATTTCACAGAGTCCTATTTCTATTGCTATTAACATTAATACATATCTTATTATGTACTTATTTTTGCCATTTCAAAACGAACTTTAAATTTATAACACAAAGTTTATAGTATTATGTGAGAATTGTTGAATTATATTGAAATATAAGCATTGCTCTTCCTAAATTATTCAGATGTTACATAAAATAATATTCAGTAAATTCGTGTGAAATGATGTTATAACTCTGTTTGTAATTAATTGATTAACCGAACATTAATTTGAATGTAACATTGTTAAATTTATTGCATGAAACATAAAAAGAAAAAAATGAAAATAAACAGATGTGGTTGTCTGGATGTTTCTTATCTAGGTAGGTAATGAAGTTCTATATATTTAGAAAAATATATAAGTATTATATCCATTGTGTAGTACCCATAGATCAAGCTATGCTTATTTTGGGACTAGATAGTGTTGTGTTATTCCATAATTTGCAATGAATTTATAAGAAGATTTGAAGCGGCGGTAGCCTAATGGCTAGGGCATCGGACTTGCGATCATGTGGTTGCCGGTTCGAACCCCACCCATTGCACTACCAACGTGAACCCACTCGTAACACAAGCATTTAGCTGAGCACGAGGGGTTAACAAGAATACTAGTAATGTGTGACCCTCATAGATAATAAGCTTTTTTTTTTTAAAAAAAAAAACTAGGTTTCCGCCCGCGGCCTCGCCCGCGGGTACTATACGTATTTTCCATTTTACGAGATAATATATAGCCTATGTCACTCAGGAATAATGTAGGTTTCTATTGATGAAAGAATTATCAAAATCGGTTCAGTAGATCCAGAGATTACCCCCTACAACGTCACATACTTTACCTCTTTATAATATTACTATAGATAAGCCTTATTTGTTTAACTTTACAGTTTAAGAATTTAAAATATATTTAATTTATTTTTTGCAAGCTAAGGCCCCATTGGTAGGCCTCCTCCAGTTACCTTCATGCTTGTCTATCCACTAACATGAGTTTATTGTTAGGTAAATTTGTTTCCAAAGCAAACGTCCAAAATGCAAAAATAGCATATACATACATATACAAATATATTTTACGAAAAACTCCTCCCCAACCATTTCATCTCTGTAAAATCTAAGAAACCAATTGTCTTGGAACACTCGGTCTAACCAATTGCTTATCTGGAGTTTCCAGACTGGCCTCTCTCCAAATAGATTCTTCGTGGACGTAAAGTAGACTATTCTATAACCTAACTTGTGTGTGATACATACGGTGATCTAGTTCGGAAAACTTTTTAAACAGTTGAACGATACACTGGTGTTGAATTTAGGTAGGTATTGAAAATAAAAGGCCTGTTGTAAAATAAAATATAAGACGTATACTAAAAAAATATTTAAATTGACTAATAAATTTATAACATAAAAAGCGCTTAAAGATTTGGTAGGGATTGAGAGAGGATGCTCTGTCCCTTTTCAACAAAAGAGTGTTAGTATTGAAATTGTATGGCATATCAGATTGAGATGTCACAAGCCAATATAGTGCTCTCTCTGACTAGCATAAAATTAAAATGCTTATAAATGAAAATACAATTTACAATATATATTTTTTTAAATAACTCGGCAAACTAGCAGGCGAGCTACCTGATGGTAAGTAGTCATCGCCGTCCATGGACATCTACAAAACCAAAGGAGTTCCAAATGCGTTGCCGAGCCTATTAAAGTAAAACGGAGGGGAAGGATTAAAGGAGAAGGAAGGGAACTAAGGGAGGAACTGGGCCTCCAGCGCTCCAATAAATTTGACACCCTATTAATTGAACCCAAAATAGAAAATACCCACGCTCGCCACTCACCCGACCCATGGATCACTTTATGAAAATTGCATCGTAACATTTTTGTGACGTAAAAACATTCATTTCATACATTCTGATCGTCTAGAGCAATATGACTTCATATTTCTTAGTTATTTTAATAGTGAAGGAAAAATACGACCGCGGGCAGGATTCGAACCTGTGTCTTCTGGTTAAGTACACCAGACGCTATGACCGCTATGACCGCTAAGCCCTAAACTTCATATTTCTTGTTTTATAAGCGTTACCTCGAGTTTGGAAGCACTTTACGTTCAGTAGTTTTTGACAGCCTTCAAACACCAAATTATGGATGTCATGCACATCTTTGTAAATTGTTTTTGATTAACAAAAACGACAAATAAATCACATTTCCAAACTCCGAGCTGCTATTGCGAATTTCATAGAAATTCTGTCTTCACTCAACCAGAGAATCGAATCCAAGGTCTGTAGCGTGGCAAAGTAATGAGGCAGTTTTTTTGTTATTTGAAAATTGCTCCCATATGAGACAATACGCAAATCAACAGAGTACGTAGAAGGTAGGAGCAGATAAAAATATTAGATCTCGCTTCGTTTATTCGGATCGTAATAAAACTTTCTTGCGTAAATCCGTTGTTACATTAGGCGCGACGTGTAATGGTCACAATATATGAATGTTTTTGTTCGTCCCATGGGTAAGTTCTTCTCTATTTCGGTGGAATTAGGCTTGCCTGTCTAGATTTTTGCTGTAAATGCTACAAAAAGTCTTGCTTTTATTTTTCTCTGGACGGTAATCTTTAAGAAGTCCAGATTTTGTAAGAGGATTTGTGAGTTGCTTCAAATCCTCAAAATCAGGGGACTCTCAGCTCCTTCCTTTAAAGGCTAGAAATGATTGTGAACGTTTAAACGACTCGGGAATGAAATTCAGGATGACACGAATTGAAAGGAATATGCTAAGATGGTTTGGGCATGTTGAGGGAATGAATGAAAGACGATTAACAAATGGAATTTATAAGGCAAATGTCAGCGACAGCGTCGGGAGAGGTCGCCCTTGAAGGACGTACACCGATCTTATCGGCGAGGTATGAAAATTTTCAGCATAGCCTGGAATTTATTATTCGGAACGTGAAAATAACAATAAATTTTGTCATCAGGAACTAAAACTGTCGTCTTTCGTTCTCTACTTATTAGTTGAAAGTCATTACGTTATAAGAGAATTAAAAATTTTCAAACGATAAAAACTCCAATTGATTTTTGTTTGAAAACCAATAGTTTTGGATCCAAATTCATATATTTTATACAATGTTGATAACTGAGAACTAAAATGTTGCTAAAAACTATCCTGTGAGAACTATGTCAGCTACCAAAATTGACAATTAAGGCTACTTTTAGCTTGGCAAGATTTAGAACTGTAATTGTAAACTACTGGCATGATCCTAAAATGTGTTATAGACCTACAGATTGTAAAAAAGGAATTAACTAAACGTTTAAATTTGCGGCCAAGTGGACGCAGTCACCTTCTTCCATTTCTTTCTGGGATTAAAAAATACGGAACGTGATAACTGCAAAAGCTAACGACAAAGCACGTAACCACATTTAAAATTAGAATAAAAATCTCATCAGGTCTTCACCCAACCATCAAACGTAACGAACGCCAATTCCAACCCCCCATAAGTTGGAGTGGAAATTAAATTTAGAAAGAATTACCCAATCCCGAAGCGGTTGCGGCGCGTAAAAGTTATACGTCATTTTTATGTGCGGTTACGTTCCATGTAACCAAATATTTGTATTGTGTGTGGACGAGTATCGCATATTTTAGGGATTTATGCTCCACCTTTTTCTATTACGGACGAGTGTTGCCATAAATAACATCAGAGGAATTTGGTAGCTTATTTCTAAACTTGTTTGGAGTTTAACAATAATATTATCGCAATATTTTAATGACTATTGTAGTCCCCTTTATAATGAACATTAATTGTAGAAATATTAAAAGTAAACTTTAAATAAAAAAAAAACATGGCCGAGACCAAAATCTTCTAGATGACCTATCATGCAATAGGAAGCCATTATTAGGTCTTTATAGTAAAATTTAAGAAGATGCCTCTGACTGTGTGATATAGGAGTGCACGTATAAATTTAAATTGATATTCAATATGAAAAATTATTAGAGAAACCAAAAGATAATTTTCAAAGACCTATTTAATGATACCCCACTTGAAATACCTAGTTCCTACATTTTTTTCTTTTCACAATATGGCGTCATCTATAGTGCCTAATAATTATAAGTCATTAGTGACACTTATGGGATTATGACAAATCGATTGACGTAAGAATGAGCAAAATTGGCCCACGCTTTTGGTTTCCACATCGCCGCAAAGGCTCAAACAAACATACCTATAGCTGATAAACGCATTAGCCTCCTTTGCGTCACGCAGTTGGGTAATACAACATATTCCAAAACAAGCTTGACAAATCACGAGCAGTACCACAACGTGTTCGCAAAACAATCCCAATAACACTATTTAATCTCAATGTGTCAAACGACAAAAGAGGATCAAAGTTCAGTTAATTTCGGTTGGATTTAAAATGTTAATTGAACGGACGGGCCGTCACCGAATCGCGCACCGCAATATGGCGGCCGTCAATCGCTCTGCGCAAAACCACAGGCGTGCCACATATCGCTATCATAGATTAAGGAATTTCAGATTTATGGTTGAGCTACACGAAATCTGACTAACTAACTCAAATCTGCTATGGCTCTTTCTTCAAAAGGCCTGTTCAGATTTTGCCCTACATTGTTAAACTCGCATATTTAATAACCTAACTATAGTCTTGATTCTCTGAGTTTGTTTCGATGTTACAGGAAACGTCGGGGCCATCTAGTTTAAAAAATGTAAAGAATCAACTTGAAAAGAAATAAATATCATTTCATTTCATCATTTCAATCTCTCAAGCATGCAGGTTTCCTCACGATGTTTTTCCTTCACCGTTTAAGCGTGTGATAATTAAGTATTAATACGCATATGACTTAGAAAAGTCAGAGGTGCGTGCCTTGGATTCAAACTCGAGACCTTTGACATAGCAGTCCTATATCACAAGACTATCACTGCACTTTACAGAGACATTAGTCAGCTAGTTTATTATAAATTGTTTTGTTGTGATAGGGCCACGCTGTTCGCAGCATGAATGGGCCGGCTCGACCGGGGAAGTACCACACTCTCGCAGAAGACCGACGTCCGAGTAGTAGCGTTTCGTTACTGCGCTTCGTTCGGTGAGCGACAGGGCCGGAGGCCCAATTCCTCCCCCAATCCCCTTCCTTTTCCTTTTCTCCTTCCCCTCCCTTTCCCTAAATAGGTTCGGCAACTCAGATGTCCATGGGCGGCGATGACTACGTACCATCAGGTAGCTCGCCTGCTCGTTTGCCGAGTTATCCCATAAAAAAAAAATTACAGAGACACCCTATACATGGATTCTAATAAACTTTTTTTTATATTTAGATGTTGCCAAACGAGTAGATGAGCCACCTAATTAACATGGCGTCATTGCCGCCAATAAAAACCTGCGACACCAGAGGATTTACTGATGCGATTCCAGCCCTTAAGGATAAAAGGAAAGGGAAGGGGACTGACGTAGTAATTGGCCCTCCCGCGCTCTATACTCACCGAATGAAACGCAACAGTATACTGCTACTTAACGTCTATATTCTGTGGGACAGTAGTACTTCCCTGGTCGTACCAATCAACATGTCAGCGAGACTACTATAGCAAAATCTACTATTTTAGAACATAGAAAAGAATTATATTATTATGTATCTGTTAAACAATATTTTGATGATTTTCCAAGTACCTATCTCTTTCGGATAGAAATAAAATAAAATTTGAATGAATTAAAAAATACATATTATTGTAGGTATTTTGGTGCAGATTTTTCTGGAACTCCAACAAACGAAAACCAAAACGTATTTTATTGGCAACCAGCATGCGTGGGTTCATTAATCATGTCTGCTTATGACAGTTAATTGAAATATTACCGAGTGTCATTCCAATTTCAAATTACAGTCCAAAGTCAATTTTTATTAAATTTTTCTTAAATAATATTTGACTTTCTTTAACGCGCCTTTTTCTATCATATTTCAATATGGCTTTTCGAATTTCGAACTATTTTTATAATTCAATTTTTCTTTGTCTACCCGTCAGATATTAAAATGACATTAATTCGTGTCAATGTCAGTGTAACAGACGTAGTTATCAATTCCCGAGAGTTTGGAACTTCCATTCTGTGTAATTTGCATACATATGGAAAAATAATTCCATGTAATATAATTAAGTTGAAAATTATTTTCTCCATTTCGTGTGATACCGAAGCTCATCAAGTTAAAGCCTTAGGGAAGGAAATTAGTTTCTAGGTGAGTAATAAATGGTAAATTGAAGTAAGAAACACAATCAGAACAGTGAAATGTTAATTAATACGTAGTGACTCATACAGATGTCCGGAAAATTAGATTTGAGTATTCTAAATATTCAATTATTTCAAATATTGACTTAATGAATTTTTAGAATCCTCAAAAGAGTTGCTCTCTTGGTAAACCGAATTCAAAAAGAAGAAGATTATATCTATATTTTGGTTTTGACTATAATATCTACGATTTGTTTTTGGAATAATAGGCTCGCCCCCTATTACATGGGACCTAAACATACCGCCGAAATGTTAGCGTACATTAGTACACCTCTGCCTAACCCTTCGGGGAATACAGGCGTGATGGTGTGTGTAAATATCTTCCTAGGTATTTACCTATTAGTTTTCAGTTTTTTTCGGTTCAGGATAATAAATGAAGTTTCTCACGTATTAAATAAAATAAGTATAGCGGCCAGCGCTTTACGATAAAAACCGAACTACGCCGAATGGAACCGATCGTCTCGAGATGTTCGGTTCTGTCCAGCATGATGCTTCTTCTTTCTCCTACCGCAAGTATTTCCAAAAATATCGGCACACCTCTGCTTTCCGGAAGAATAATAATTGGCAATGTATGATGTTCAGAGTTATTAACTATTTTTAAAATGATTTAGTAGTACTAGTGTAGCTTTTTTACCTCTCTCCCTCTGTTACACACCCACAATTCGTCAATATGTATCTACATACAAATCTTATGAATTGACTTTACAAGAGCTTACGCGTGCACGAATAAATTTTCAAATATCTCATTCGTAACATTGGATAAGTCATGCAAAGTTATAATTGGCTAACTTTTACAACTTGAATGTGCGGTGAGGTATTAAGTAACAATAAAGGATCAGATTCGTTATTCTAGAATTGGAATGTGGAAGAAACTTGGCAAATTATATTTTATTAAGCCACATACGCATTGAGGTGAAACTTTTCATATAAGTAAAGTTATTTTAAATACAAATTGTATTTTAAATAATGTAATTTTCTTTGTGTGATTCTTGAACGGTATTCTATTTTTAAATGTATTTTTTTAAGTTTTCTGACATTTATGCGATTATTACCTCCATGTCGTAATATAACCTCTTTATATTATACCCCAATTTTTGCTTATAAATTAATACTAAATATATATTTATATGCATTCATTTTGCTTCCGACTTTCCTAAGCAATTATAATTGTAAAAATCTTTCATATTGCATAATATTGAAAATCAATTAACTTGAAATAACAGTTGAAAATTTTCTATAAATAAATGATAATACTTATCTTTTGATAACTTTAATCATTTAAATCACATTAATCGATTACACAACTTTGCTTAAGATACTCAACACTACAATACAGTTGCCACCAATAATATTATTTTATTGATATTATTTAATTGATACAATTTCATTTTTATCTTTATCGTTTTTTATTAAGTGTTGAAAGATAAACATATTATGGAAACCATTAAAATAATTTAGTTTTCATTTATTTATTTTAGATATCAATACTTTAAAATATGCTACATTAATAAGTGATACCTACACCTTATTTTCAAATAAATAGCGACGTGCTTCCCTAACAGCCTTTCTTAAATATTTCTTAAAAAAAAACTAAGAAATCCTCAATCCAAAAGGTGGACGTATATTGTAGTTTGTCACAGGACCAAACCTTTTTTTTTTAAGAGCAAATGCAACAGATGTTACAGGTTTACTACCTGTAACTACCTTATCCTTATCTATAGGTACTAAGTACCTTGCACATTTTACACCTCATAATACAACAATGACGCAAACTACAAAGTAACATAAAATTCCCCAAAATTCCAGTTTTTTCCAGAAAGCCGTTGTAAACCCGTCAAAGTATTTAATCCCATATCCTTTGTTCTTTACTTGTTAATTCATTATCGACTTAACACCTTGAAGTTAAGCTTCGAAATTGCTTGGTAGAGAAAAGGTGATTAGTTTATTAGTATTATATTATTGTTACCGAACACCTGTCAGGAGTGCAGTTTTGAATTCAGTCAGTATTGGAACGTCGACCGGTGTAGAAGTGTCATTAGTAAGAAGGTGACACTATAATATAAGTGAAAAGTGTTATTGGATTGATCTCCATTGTGATTGCCTTGGGATCTTTTGTGTCAGGTTGGTGTTTATATTATTATTACCAAGATATTTTATGTATTATGTTTCCGTTATAATTATCGAGATTGTTTCTTGATTAAATTGTAAAGTTCTGGAACGAATCGATGTGATTCACACGGTTTTATATTTTGGGTGAAGGATTTAATCGATATAATATTTAAATACCATTCGAATTCGGAGATAGGCTCGTTACGGTACAAGTAATTAAGACAAAGTAATTTTAAATAATACAAAATATTATAATTAATAATAATGCGCTATACATGAAACATATACCGGCAAAATGAGGGTGTACACTAGCACACCTCTGCCTAACCTTTCAGAAAAATAGGCGTGATGGTTTGTTCGGTCTCAAAACAATAAGTAATTTGTTACATATTCAAAGCGTAATAAAAAATTCAAGAATAACTTAAGTAAACTTTTCAGAGGGTTGTGTTGCGTGAGCGCAGATTCGTAGGCGCATGAATATTAGTAATAAAATGTAGCGTGTTAGCTTAAAACAAACATGCAACTATGCGTATTATATTTTAAATTAATATAAAATTTTGACTACCATATTAAAATAATGTTATTAATTCAAATACGTAGATTTTTGTGTAGTGTTTTTTTATCATACCATCATGCCTGCATTCCACAAAGACCTAAGCAGAGGTATAATTACTAGGAGACAGTGAAGGGTGGCCATTTTGGGGGCTGTCTATAATGTGAAAACGACGTTAAAAAATCTAGTACTTTTTTAATGTCATTTTTACATTCACAATCTAGTACCACTAGGCTAATAAGGCAGTTTTTTTTTAATATATCCTGTCTAATCATGGGTATAATACAAATGGCACATAAGTAACACCACAGATGCCAGTGCAGACCATGTAAATATTTATACTCCATGTGGGAACTGAACCAGTGGGTTACACGATTGCCAATTGAAACAATACTTTTTGATGACTCACCTATATGCGAGTGGATATAGTTTTAGTTTTTTTCATAGTTTCCGTTTGAGTGTTACCAGACGAAAGGTACAGTGAGTGTTTTAAATTTTGGGATTTCAAATGCCTGACTGCGTCATAAGTCTAGTGATGCCAATTGCGACTGCTATGCTTAGAGGTCCTGATCGTGCAAAGTGTTATTAGGTTTTTCTATAAAATTGTTAGTAGCCGCTCGGAGTTCGGATTTGTGCTCGGTTAATGGCAGTAGGGTGGCCTCCTACATAGACCTAAACATACCAGCGAAATGCATATTTTTGTAGATATTTCGAATTATTTCAAGCTATAATAAAAAATAGCTAGTAAACATACACATATTTACATATTTTACATATATTGCAATTATATAATTTTAAAGATTTTGTCGGTCAAAGGAGCGTGTGATTATAACTTTTACAAGGTAGATATCAGTAAGGCTTATAATAACAAATTCCCAAAATTTGCTAAGTGAAAATTCACCGATTTATAAAACAACAAAGTTCCGACTAAATGGATTAGTATAATCCTTTCCACACTATTATATATTCCATTCCAGATTTCCTTAATCCCAATTTAACACTAAAATGCCGACATAATTCCGAGTCCTCTAGCTTTTATTCCTAGTACTTTAAAACTGAACAAAAATATCCCAACTTGTTTTATCTGGGGAACAATTGAAAGGATTCAAAAAGACTTTTCCGAGTCATAAATTACGTGGGGTTGTCACAGATTTCGTGGTATAACAAATTGGTTACCGATAAAGGGGTGGTAAAAGGAAAAGGTAATTTTGTATGGGAAATAGTGCCATAAGGTTTTATGTTTTATTTGTGGTAAATAAAGTTATCTTTTGTATTTGTGGGGTTCGGGTAAACCCTGCTTGGGAATAAAAGAGTGAGTATTTTTGTTAGTGTAATGTTTAGACGGTTTCATTATTATCTTACTTCATTGTCTTAATTTCGGAATCCTAAGCGCTTACAAATATTTTGGGAATTTAGAATGCACTTTGGACCTACTTCTAAGAATAATCTTTATTGTAAATTAGGTATAATAAGAAACAATATTTGTTACAAAATGATTAAACTAAGGGAAAGATAACGCCTTTAGCTATAATAACACTATTGCACGGTATTATAGCTTAAAGCGTTATCTTTCCGACTTTGGAATGACAGGAAAAATGAGAAAAAATGGGGAGGGTATCATCTGACACCTATCTTTCATCAAAAAACTAATTAAATGAAATACATTAATACGATAAAGTATAATTTTACTAAAATAATATACAGGGAATCGTTTGTCTTGGTACGGGTACGTGATGAAGAGGGATGAAACGCATGTGACTAAAAGAGTTATGAATATGAAGGGATGGAGAAGTAGAGGAAGACCAAAGGATAGATGGATTAATTGTGTAGAGTCAGATATGATGGAAAAAGGATTGAATGACGAGATGACGACTAATTCGGATGAATGGAAGAAAAAGACCTGCTGCGCTGACCTCAAATAAATTGGGAAAAGGGCAGGAAGATGATGATGATGACGTAGCTAAGTCAGTTTAAGCTGATCTCGCATTGTATAGGCTTACCATACAATAAAAGGCCAGCGTAAACTGGTTTCATATAGCTTGATGTGTAGCCGTGCATACAATGTATAATATTTATAATCTACTAGTGGGTGTCTTACTTTTAGTGTTTGTAATACACGCTCATATTTTGATGGCTAGAAATCAATAGTATTTAACAGTCATGTAGTAATTGGGCTGTCTAAACTAAGAAAATATAAACAAAACACAGGCCACTATTGTCATAACATAGCTACCAGCTCGCCTGTATTTGCAGAAGGATTAGGCAGAGGCGTATTACTATACACCCACAGTTCGCGTAATAGGGGGTGAGCATTTGTCATTAACCGGGCATAAATCCTAACTCCGAGCTTCTACTAAGGATTGCATAAAAGAGCATTAAAGAGTCAAATGACATATTATTTGGCCTGGGAACCGAATCCTAAGCAGTCGTTAAATGCCTACTAGACAAATAAATCATAAGAATATAATAATACCTACTAAGGGACCCAACAGACGTAGTCCTTCCCTATCGTTAGCTAGCGCTACCTACCGGGTCCAATTGTAAATCTAAACCATCACTTAAGAGGAGTGTCCCTCGCGAACGCAACAATGTTGCACAGTTGTCGCTGTCTCTATCCCTCGCGATGCGAACGCGTGCCCGAGGGGAGAAACAACAACATTTTCACGCGTATTTCGTATGTTCCGAATTTTGGAGATTACTCCTATAATATTGCTAATATGTAAAAAAAAAATCTTGTAAAAAAATATTCACTATGTTATCTGGGTTTCCTTCGAATCAGAACTTTTCTGTATTGATACATTGTCGAGAAATACTAGCATAAAGTTGGGCCGTTTTTCAACGAAAATTGCCAATCTTTGAGCTCGTGTAACTTTTTAACCGTATATTGAAATGAAATTTTATATTACAGGAACACGTAAAAAAATGTCAATTTTTCTCAGTTGATTTTTAACTTTATCTTCAATAGTTTAAGGTTTAAAATCATTTGGAGAAATTTGACAGTTTTGTATACCTTGACCTGCTGGCGACAGTACCTACTTCCTTCAATAAAAGGAATGTAGGTGCTCGAAACATTTCTTTCAAAAACAATCTATCAAGTATGTCAAACAGATAGCTGTTTTTGTAACAAAAAGGTCAGAAGTGCGAACAATAACATGTTATTATAGCAATGTAGTGTTATTATTGGATATATAAACTACACAGCGATATTTGTTATGAGATCATTGTCTTACCACGTGTTGATTTTTTCTATGAATAGTTGATTAAAACAATTGTAAAAAAATACCACAACTGTATTAAAGAACTTCGTTATATCTAGAAAGTAGGTGTGACATATATGTTATCTATGTTTCACACTACTTAAATGTTTTTTTTAATCTTTTTTTAAGCATTAATTTGTCCCCAAATTGATGAACACTAAGATAGTTGTTTAATTACGTATCACATTAAAACCTTTAAACCGCATAATATAAATCAATATAAAAAAATACAGATTACATATAAAAATACAGGCAATTTTATTCGACATGGTCATTCATAAAAAAGTTATCATGTGCAACAATAATTTTACTTAAAATGAAACAATTAGACATAATGATGCATCGGCATGTCGTTTGGATTGCAAAAGTTTTGTTTCATGCAATAATTACATCACTAATTGCATGATTAGCGGCTAATTGAAAAATAATTGTACCTGGTTCTTCAAAAATTTTTTTATTAAGTAGATACTTACCTAATTGTTAGAACAAAACGTTTAATTAATGTTAACATTTTTTTGTTATAGATCAAGAATGGAGGCAATAATGTCGGAGAACGCTACAAAAGAAAATATAATGCAGCCAACGACACTTCAAGAGGCAATAAACATTATTAAATTCCTGAACACGACACATAAGCAAGAAGTCGTAAGGTTGAAAGAAGCATATACGAAACAAGCTGATATTGTAAAGAAATTGGAATCGAATAGGAAAAAGGAATTGGAATTTTTATCGGCTGAATTGCAAAAATACGAAGTAAATTTAGCTCTAAGAACGGAATCAGTGACAAAACAACTTGCTCAAAAGGATTTGATTATACAAAAGCAAGCAGAAAAAATAGAAGAATTACAAAATCAATTGAAACTTAACGAATTCAGTGTTAGCATTCCAGAAATCAATATTATGGTTGATTCTAATTCTGACTCTGGAGTCGCGTTAGAAAACGAAGATTGCAAAGTTGAGGAGACTAAACCTGATGTTAAAACTATTAGGAAATGTAGTCGAAGGTTTGGAGACACGATAAGCTTTCTTCGAAGAGTTGACTTTTCTCCAATCAAATACAAACCATCCAATCGAGAAGGTGCCAAAAAGAAGGATGATAAGAAGAATAAATTACAAGTACCATCAATTACTGATAAGAGGATGTTTAACCGTCAGATGAGTAATGATAAATCTCCAAGTGATGATGAGCGACCCATTACTGATGATTCCATCTTCTCCGATAGTGGAGTAGAACCTTTAGTAATACGACCAAACAAAGTAAATGATAGTATGAACAACCATTTCTCTGATGATGGAAGCGAGGATACCAGTGAAGAACTCTTCGATAGAGTCATGACTAGGAGCAGCATAAGAAGATCTGTTAAAGCCAATCCAAAATACAAGAAGATAAATAGAAGTAAATCGAAACTCCTGGAACAGGTCAAAGTGAATATAGTTGATTAAAAATATTCTCAGTATTTTACAAAACATGTGCAATCCTTATGTATTCCTCTGAAATTATTAAAGGCTGCTTTTACCAAAATTGTCTTTTTATCGCATTGCTTTTGTTCCAAGTGAGTAGGCAATCTACACTTGAGTATTTTCTTTCATCAAAGTCTAAAAGAATTTGACCTGGAATCGATCATTTGTCAACAATATGGTTTATAGGTCACAAAAAAACTTTCTTTAAAAAACCCATTAACATAATGTAAATGTTAAATTGGAGTAAATTTCTTATCAATATTAAAATTAGGTCTTTTTTGATACGTGTTTTATTTTAATTTTATGTAGTTTGTGGCAAGATAGAGGCTGGTAATATTTTATTCATCTTAAATATGATGATTTGGATGCGCTGCGCTAAGACTGGCTTGAGGTTGCGCAGAAAAAGAGTCTGGAGAGACGGGGAGGTTTTTGCCCAGTTGTGTGAAAGTACTAACTAATTAAAAAAAAAAAGGTTTTAGCGCTACCAGCCAAGTCATTGTCTATCTAAACAGAGTCCTGTACCCAGTATTGATCATTTTTTTTATTATTATTTTGTAAAAGAGGCTTTGTTGTACCTACGTCTCATGATTATTTTTCCAAAAAAATTGACATTTTATTATTTATCTACCTATCTAAAAAATATTTACGAACTATGTATAAAAAATGGTAATACTAAAGATACCTACTAAACGGGAAATAATTTTCCATCAAAGGAAGTTGCCTAAAATTGCATAAGGCCAGTTCTCACGGATAAGGTTGTCAATCCAAATTAATTTCTAAATTTTCACTGCCAAAAAGAAATCAAATAAACCTCTGCAAAGGTCGAAGAAGGGTTGGAAAATAAATTATACTCAACCGACCAGCTGACGAATCAATTTGATTTCCAGAACCGAAACATTACGAAATGGTATGGAAATATATACACTCCTTTATTTATTTGGAAAAGATTTACAATAGGCTAGTTTGATTGTAATTGTAGGTAACTGTTTTTATGGTCACATAAAACTGATTGCCATAAATAGATCTAAAATAACAAATTTTCTTTTTATGCTACACAGAGAGCGATGTGACGTCACAATCCGATATGCCGTACACTTCTTTTGCGGAAAAGGGACAGAGCAAGTTAATTGAATGGCTAATTTAACTAATTGGCTGCAACATATACATTGTATTCTGTCTCTTCTTAATTACTTTACTTTTCTTACTTTTAAAAACTTCTTTATAAAAGACACATCGCGCACTAGCAAAAAGTTTTCATCATCAACCCATTACATTGTCCCACTGCTAGGCAGTCTCCTCTCAGTACGAGAGGGGACCCGTTAGGCTATAGTCCACCACGCTAGCCTACTGCGGGTTGGCAGACTTCAGTCGCCGTCAAGAAAATCTCTCAGGCATGCAGGTTTCCTCACGATGTTTTCCTTCATGATAATTAATTATTAATACGCACATGACTTCTAAAAGTCAGAGGTGCGTGCCTTGGATTTGAACTCGAGACCTTTGACTTGGCAGTCCAATGGGCATATCATTGGGTTATCACTGCACCTTCAGTGATGTGCAGTGATAGCCTAGTGAGCAAAAAGTATCGTGAGGTAATTCACAAGCACACAAATAACATACAAAACACACCCAAATTCGAAATAAATATCCGAGAAACACACAAATTGCTTTCGCTGGGAATCGAACACACGACACGTAGTGCAATTGTAATTATGTGTACCATGCAGAGTATATATGAGCAGAGTATATATAAAAAGTCTATAATTACTTGCACTTTTTTGTATCAAACAGGTTAAACTATGAAAAAGCCATCACTCATACAAATTTCTTGTCAAACTTACGAAAACTTTTACAGAAAATAATTTAATTTGTATTTTGGGCTTGCACCTGAGTTTTAAGTGTTTCTAACTTTAAGTAATCCACACTTATTTTTTATTTTTGTATGTTTTGTTGTGGGAAGTTTAAAGTATTACAAACACTTGTCTATAAGAACACTGTTACTAACAAAATGGACACCATGGCAAAGTACAAGTTATCTATGTTCTTATATTGCGACCATAGTCCCAAATAAAGTGTTTATTATTATTATTAAACAATGTAGTAAGAGCAGTGATAGCCCTGTGATATGACCAACGGACTGCCAAGTCAAAGGTCTCGAGTTCTAATCCAGGGCACGCACCTCTGTCTTTTCGAAGTCATGAGCGTATTATCACGCACTTAAAAGTAGTGTGGGACCTGGGAATCGAACACAGGACCTCTTGCGTAGCAGTCACGCTTGGGTCCACTAGGCTAACGAGGCAGTCTCTGTAACCTCGCTCGCTGTCTAGCATAAAATAAGCTCTCTGTCTAGCACTAGATTAACGAGGCAGTCAATATTTATTTATTAAATAAAAAATTACACTGTGTCTGAATTACTAATAGGTTTGTATGATCAATTATATTGGCAATTATTTAAATAGAAATAGGTTATTAAATTAAATGGAAAATACATTAAAATTAATATTTTATTTATTAAACCCGTACCGGTCTCATGAGGCCGAAGCCATAGATTTTACACTGTCTATAATATAGAACTTGAAGGGTTAAATGACAAAATATAAATTTATTACAATTATTTTGTCATATCGAATTAATGTTATGGTTTTTAACACCAAAGATTAAGTTAAAGGATGAGTGGACATTGTTTACACTCGAGCAATAGCAATCAAGATGAAAGTACTGCAATAAAACTGGTTAAACCTACAAAGTTAAATTGTTAGTAAACATTTCTACAGTTATGTTCGTGTAACTATTTTGTAAGTGGCAATTTTATCTTTATGTCTGTGTTTAGATGCAACTTTATTGCTATTACATTTTAAGACGCAGATAAGTCGTTTTTAACAGCTTAATTTGAAATATTATCATCATCGTCAATTCGAATAGGCTGCCTTGTTAGTCTTGTGGTCCCAATCGCGACTGCTACGCTAGAGCTCTTGGGTTCGATCCCCAGGTCGAGCAAAGTGTTATAGGGTTTTTCTATGAAATTCTCAGTAACAGCTCGGAGTCTGAATTTGTGTGCGGTGAATGTCAATAGGCTCGCCTCCTATTACATGGGACCTAAACATACCAGCGAATTGTGGATGTACATTAATACCTACCTACTACCACTACTACCTACCTATACCTCTGCCTAACACTTCGGGGAATACAGGCGTGATGGTATGTTATCGTCAATTCGTTAAGTATGTCATTGGTGAAAATGTTATTAGACGATAAGGTTACAGTCTCTCACTCACACGGGCTTAATGTGAATTAGTAGACTCATACTCTGTTAAAAAAATCTCTCAGCTGTAAAGGTTTCCTCACAAATGTTTTTTTTGTAGCGTGTCATCTCAGTCTTCCGTCCACAGATACATTGTAATCCATATCTTCGCTTCCACTGCTTGAAGAAGGCGACGGGATGTGTCTGAATCCACTCATAATGGGTAATCTACAGGATTTACACCTCGCCTAATTTAACCCCTCTAATTTTAAGACCACATCCATGACGAGCAGTGGAATAATATATGGGTTAATGATTATGATTCCGAAAAGTTGGTGACAGACATACTAAGTTCCTTCTATATTTTTGTCCGGTCATTATATGTTTGTGAAGCTCTCCGCAACAAAACTAAGAGTTAACAAGTTTTGTCGCGAAGCCTTAAAAAAATATAATCGTTTTCTGCAGCTCAAAAATAAGTTATGATATTTGATACTTTGAACACTGAAAACGCAATAAGACCAGACTTAATAAAACTTTATTTTCATTTACGGCTTTCATAAATCCCGAAGGAGACTTCATTTATTATAGATATTTTTTTACAGAAACTCTTTTTTAAAACGCTTTTTTTGACAACCACTCCCAAAAGGCCAATCTAAAAGGTTTTATAATTACATCAAAATTTAAAAAAAATGCACATTCACGTCAATTTTTTAAACAAACGAGGCCATTGGTATCAAAAGATCAGATGTATTAAATTAATTAAAAATAAATTATTTTAAAAGAGGGTGGGTCACCTTCGGAATAATACAACGACCTTATTGGTGAGGACCTTCAAATTAGGATAGGTGCTTACTCAAGCAACTGGCGTATGATCAATTTGAATGTGAATGAAGCACGTGGTGTTTTTTTTTTGGTAATCTAATCGAGCTCTGATGTATGCATGCCGTCGGTTAGGTCAGGCAAACTCAAAGCTGCTATGGCTCTTTCTTCAAATGAACTGTTCAGATAATATTACTATGGTCTGGACTTTAAAAGCAACTATGATTCTCTGGGTTTTTTCGGATTTTCTTCCCAGAGGTCGTCAGATAGGAGAAGCCTGCACCATCTAGTTATAAAAAAGAGGAAAGACATTGACTTGTTAAAGTGTCTTTGAAGGATCTATTTTTTCTATTAATAGAAATATAATTTCGTAAGGAAAAAATGCGTAGGTATTTTTAACGGTTGTAAGGAACGCATAAAGGAGGTACAAATATATCCTTTTTTATATTTACCTCGAAACTAATCCCAACTCAACGTGAGTGGATTGATAGCCTTGTGATATGACCATTGGACTGCCAAGTCAAAGGTCTCGAGTTCTGATCCAAGGCCTCTGACTTTTCAAAGTCATGTGCGTATTAATAGTTAATTTTCACGCGCTTAAACGGTGTAGAATCATGAGAAAAACAGCATGCCTGAAAGATTTTCTTGACGGCGTGTGAAGTCTGCCAACCCGCATTAGGCCAGTTTGGTGGACTAAAGCCTAATCCGTCTCAATTAAAGAGGAGACCTAGCCCAGCAGAAGGTTCAGTAGGTTGATGATGATATGGAAAATACAATATTCATTCATTCATCAACCCATATATTGTCCCACTGCTGGGCACGAGTCTCCTCTCAGAATGAGAGGGATTAGGCTGTAGTTCACCACGCTAGCCTACTGCGGGTTGGCAGACTTTACACGCCATCGAGAAAATCTCTCAGGCATGCAGGTTTCCTCACGATGTTTTCCTTCACCGTTTAAGCGCGTGATACGCACATGACTTCGAAAAGTCAGAGGTGCGTGCCTTGGATTCGAACTCGAGACCTTTAACATGGCAGTCCTATGATAATATCACAAGGCTATCACTGCACTGCAAAAAAATACAATATACCTAGCAATAAAAACTTCTTGTAAAAACAATCTCAGGAAAAACGAGATTCACTTCACAGTTCCAAGTAATTTCCTTCTAAGTTAAAAGGTACTAAAGGAAGGTTATTTATGCCCTCCCCTTAGGTGTATTTAAGCCTTACGACATTATTCCTCCGAATATCTTGTTTAAGAAATGCCTCTCTTGTGGATTTGTTGTCGTTGGTATAGATATTGGGCGGTAAAGATAAAAATATATAAATAGAAGTAATTTCTGTACATATTCTTAAAAAGACGCTTAG
Organism: Subacronicta megacephala; assembly: GCA_958496365.1. Classification (NCBI taxonomy): domain Eukaryota; kingdom Metazoa; phylum Arthropoda; class Insecta; order Lepidoptera; family Noctuidae; genus Subacronicta; species Subacronicta megacephala. Next base: position 2,908,027 of record OY292524.1, read on the forward strand.
AATAAATTTCCTTTAAGCACATTATAGGCGTTATGTTCCTTAGAGTTTGGGATAATATGACGCCTGTATTTTTCGGAGGAGTAGGTAGAGCTGTACTAATGTACGCACGTTTCGCCGGTATATAAATATTTAAGTCCCATGAAATAGGGGGCGAGCCTATTGCCATTAACCAGGCACACATCCAAACTCCGATTAGGAATATCATAGAACAATCCAGCCACACTGCCCAACTTGGAAATCGAATCCAGGACCTCTAGTGTAGCAATCGCGCTTAGGACCACTAGGATAATGAGGTGGTCTGAAGGCAGTTTGCGATTGGAACAAGCAAATACGAAAAAAGTTTTATCCTCCTAACCTTTTCCCCAATTACGTTGGGGCTAGTTTCAAGTCTAACCAAGTAGGCTGAATATCAGTATTTTACACGAAGCGTAACAACACCGATATTCGAATGATAGACCGGTTATCAGGCTTTCTTGGGCTTCTGACTACCAGGTTCGTATGACAACCGGTACCGACGTCTATACGTTCTCTCCGAGACACGGAGGATTCTCGCTGTGTTAAGAACGGTCACCCATCCACAGACTGACCGCGGCATGCGTAGCTTAACCTTGCAGATCTGTTGATAACATAACCACGAGCCCCTCCAAATACAATAAAAACCGGCCAAGTGCGAGTCGGACTCGCGCATGGAGGGTTCCGTACCATTACGATTTATGGCGTATTAAAAAAAAAACTACTTACTAAATCTCTTTCAAACCAATTTTCATTGAAAGTTTACATGGTAATGTACATCATATATTTTTTTTAGTTTTATCATTCTCTTATTTTAGAAGTTACAGGGGGGGAGACACACATTTTACCACTTTGGAAGTGTCCCTCGCGCAAACTATTTAGTTTAGAAAAAAAAATATTAGAAACCTTAATATCATTTTTGAAGACCTATCCATAGATACCTCACACGTATGGGTTTGATGAAAAAAAAATTGTTGAGTTTCAGTTCTAAGTATACTTAGAATTTGGGGGTTCCCCATAGGGAACCCCCAAATTTTTTTTTTTCTATTTTTGTGTAAAAATCTTAATGCCGTTCACAGAATACATCTACTTACCAAGTTTCAACAGCATAGCTCTTATAGTTTCAGAGAAAAAAAAACTGTGACAGACAGACAGACATGACGAATCTATAAGGGTTCCGTTTTTTGCCATCATATCTCATGGTGCATCCACACAGGTACAGCCGGCTTTCAGACTGACATGCCGCAAACTTTGTGTCGGGCTCCATTTCGTACCGCAGGCGAACTGCCGGCATCCGAAAGCCTCGCGTGCCTGCCAAGCTGCCGGTAATGTGTGGATGCGTTGTAAGTGGGTGGTCGATGGTGATTGAGTTGATCGGTCAATTGAGACGATATCTCGTCAAGCTCAGCTATTTGACACACGCAACGATTCAGTGTCTGCATTGAAGAATCATAAATGGAGTTCCAATTACACACTGCATCAGAACAAAACCTCATTCTTGGTATAACTTAGGTGCACCGGTAAATTTACTACGATTTTTTATTTAAACACTGTCCATATTTATAATGAAGTGGAATAATAAATTACTATCCAACCGATTAGAACGTCACAGTGTCACTTACGCTATTGCCTCTAAAAAGTTTGTAATTGTTAATTCATTGATTCAATAGATTTTGAGTACGTAATTGTTAAGTAAATATTTGTACAGCATTTTTGGCTGGACATAACTCTATGAGTATGCTAACACCTATGTTCTATAAATAAACATATTTTAATTTGAATTTAGCAACACTTTTTTCCAGTGCAAGTTATAAAAAACTAGTGTCTGTTTTATTTTATAAACTTCTTTATTATAATGGATGAACTTGCTGGTATATTTTCACCTAAAGCACTTCCTTACACAACTAAAACAGTTTCGCAACTATCATATCTTTAGAGTTGGTAGTTGCCAATATAGCCGGTGTATGGTGACAAGGCTCCAAAGTTGGTCGCAACATCGCGATACAAAACTTTTCACTCGATGTATGCTGATTCTCGTGCATGATACCGATAGCATATTAAAGTTATTTAATGGTTATAAAAATGGAATATACAACATGAAATAGAAAAAACTCAAAACCTCAGACACCCCAACTAGTTTTTATTGCAATAAATGTATAAAATTTGGCGAGTAGTTATTTATTATTAAAAATTCTTGTCGGAAATATTTACTCTTTTTAGTTTCGTGCTTGTTCCAGCTGATTCAAAACTCTACATTTATTCACAGCTGTCAAAATTTGAGCAAAGTGCGTAACGGGTTCTCTGTCGAAGGTTTGAGTTGAAGATTAACGAAGTCTTTTCTTTAATTTTTCTTCAATATTTTGATTAATGCAATCGATTCTGAACAAACTAGTTTCTGGTTTTGAGTTCATTCAATTACACGTTGAATACAGCTGGTTATTAATTTATGGTATTATGCTATTCACACCTTTTCTTATTAATAAAATCAAAGTTCACGGAGTTTTACCCGAAAAATATAAAACAATGCAAGTTAAGTAAAGGCTTGTAAAATTAATAATTACATCGGCATGCTGGGATTTTTATTAAAATAAAGTGTTAATCTCGAAACATGGCAAGGTTTTGTAAAAAATGCTAGTATTGTGTATATCAGCGTTTTAACCATAATTTTTCAGAAAAAAATCTGAAATAATATATTTTCAGGGCAGATGGCAAACCATTTATTATGTGTGAAAATCTCTTATGAAATATTTCAGTGTAAATTTACATGGAAACATTTTTATGGAAAAAAAGCTAATGTTTGCACCCGCAACCGCGTGTTTGCGGATACCGCTTACCATCAGGTGACCTGAATGCTTGTTTGTCATATTGATACGAAAAGTAGACAGCAAGAGTTACAACGAATTGCGGAGGGCAGTGAGGTTTCCAACATAATAATAATCGTAATTCTTCTTCTTCTTAGTATTTACTATCAGTTATTCTGGCTGGAGAATATTTTTAAAATTGTTTTGTTGACGGTACATGACCTCAACTTGAACCTGCAGTACATAGTGTCGCATCACGGATATCCCGATACAGGGAGTACGGTACACTCGATTGTTAGTCGAGAACATGTTTTGAAGTACAAGTTTACCTTCTCCCCTTACAGGGTAGACAGATGCAAACTACATATCAATAGTGTCAGCTTATTTACTGGTGAAAATTATTTGATTTTTTTTGTTGTTTTTGGTATTTAATCAAGCGAAACATCTCTAAATAAAGATGGTAAGAGCTAGGAGTCAACAATAACTGGTAGTTGTAGAATTCTATGGGGGGAGCCCATAGACATCTTCAACAGCCGGTTAATATGCCTTTACTCAGCAATGGTTTTATCAAGTCAAGTCCCAAATTATAGACAGTTCACAAACACGAGTAACTTTCAAAAATATAAAATGATTATAGGTATGCCTATTATAATTGAAGAGTTCTCTCGATTTTTCCAGGATCTCAACATCATATTATCTAAACCTGATGACAATCGGCATAGGCAACTTCTCTGGTGTTGTATCCATTGGTGGCGATGACTACTTACCACCAGGTGGCTCGCTTTGCCGACATAGTCATAAAAAAAACTGGACTAATTTTATATGTACGCACAGCTGCACATCAAGCTATACAAAATCAATTTATTCTGGCCTTTTTTATTATAGGAAGCCAATACAATGCGAGATCAGCTTAAACTGGTTTTGTTTAGGTTGACCTGTAGCCGTGTGTACATGTGGGTTTAATGTTGTTATGATTGTGTTGTTTATAAACTATGTGTTTTATTTACGATTGTTTACACCCAACTTTACAAACAGAAATCTCACGTGCACAAACACGCAGACTTGAAACAATTGTGTGGAGCCCATACAAATATTTGTTGCTTGACATTAGACCAGTGACGTCAAGCATCAAACAATCGACTATGCCCTTCGGGCCGGCTGACACATTCGGTCAAAATAACTATGCGTGTCCGAAGTTATGCGTTTCGTACGCACTGCGCAGATCATCATTAACACATTTCCTATTTCACTGCTGGGAAAGGGTCTCCTCTTAGAATGAGAGAGACAAGGCTTCAGTCCACCACGTTAGCCTACTGTGTGTTGGCAGACTTCACACTTCACAAGAAAATCTCTCAGCAGGTTTCCTCACACTGGTTTCCTTTGAAGCGCGTGAAGTCTGCTAACCTGCAGTAGGCTAGCGTGGTGGACTATAGCCTAATCCCTCCCGTTCTAGAACTACTGGTAATGGGTTGACGATGTAGATGATGATCAATAAATCAATCAATTTATTTGATTTCGAAGAACGGTGGCTTTAGATTCGAACTCAACGCCTTTGAGTTAACTGTTCACTTAAAGTATTGTTTTTGTGCAATATCGAAATTAGTAAGGACATTAATTACGAGTAGGTACGCATTGACGACCTCAACTGTCTTCACACGGAACTTTTATAGTTATGCAAAACTAATTGCAGACAACTTCAGACGCGCACAGATATTTGATCGAGTGGGTATAGGATAACTTAAATTTCGTAATATCACGGCCGCACACGCTTCCGGCAAACTAATTACTAAAAGCATTGACCACAGGATTATTACTGCTAAATCCATGAGCATAATTATAAATTAATTACATAGAATATTATAATCTGGTAAAAGCTTCTAACTGTAAATAACTAATAACCAGCACTATTTCATTTGAAATCGATTATGTATTGGGAAGTACTAAAGGTGTTAACATACTGGTTCATAATAATGTCCAAATCAGTGCGTCCTAGCGACAGCTCATAGTCTCTCATTTGGGACGGTTCTTGGAACTGTTCTTGGAACGATATAGTCAGCAGACTAAGATTCTATAATTAACATACATACCATCACGTCTGTATTCCCCGAAGGGTTAGGCAGAGGTGTACTAATGAACACCCACATTTCGCCGGTATGTTTAGGTCCCATGTAATAGGGGGCGAGCCTATTGCCATTAACCGGGCACAAATCCAGACTCCGAGCTACTACTGGGAATTTCATAGAAAACCCCAATAACACTTTGCTCGACCTTGGGATCGAACCCAGGACCTCAAGCGTAGCAGTCGCGCTTAGGACCACTAGACTAATGAGGCAGTCAGATTCTATAATTACTCAGCTTGAATTTAGAATTTTGCTCCGCACCGTCCCTCACACTCTAATTTTGCTCAACATCACACTCGAAAGCCGAAGATAATAATATCTATTAAAATTAATAATTTAATAAATTTAGTTCAGTTAATGGCAAACTTTAATGATCTAATATTTGTTACGTGCTAGTCTTTTGTTGTACGAATTGGAGGCAATTTAATTTTTTTCTATACTAAAAATTTTAGCTAGTACATAGTACTTAGCATCAATGCACAACTTTACTATACATAAATTTATAACAATGTAAATGCTGCAATGCTTTTTTTAATTTCTTGCCCCCTAATATTACTGTCGTATCGTTTCAACCTGAGGTCCGTGACACGTATAAAAATCCCAGAAAAAAATGGACCTTATTGTATAACACCACCTATAAGGTCGGTATAACAAGATATTCTTCAGAGGGTAAGATATTCTTATATTGTAATCTCAACAGTAGTACTGAGTATTGTTCTGCTTTATCAACAGGTTCAAGATTAAACATGAAGTTTTACTGTAATGGATATTGCAATTGCTCGTGATCCAACTAAAGTGGTTACTTTTCTTGTTTGCTAGTTTCATTGTGATTAGGGTGGCCATCTGTAGAGTTCATTTAATTAGGACAAACAGTTTTAGACTTTAAGCAGTGATAGCTAAGTGAATATAGTAGTGTATAAGTATTAATGATATATTATAATTAGATGAGACGTTCATAGCAAATTAAATTTAAAACTGTGTCGTGCGACATTTGTCACATCTTTCTGTCAATAGCTGTCAATGCACTCTGTAGTAGACAGGGCCTAACCACTCTCTTACTGAGAGGAAACTCACGCTCAGCAGTGTGACAGTAAAATTGGTTGATGATGAAGATTCCTAAATGGCGAATTGACAATGTTAACTTTTATCTCACAAGCTGAGGATTGTATGTTGCTTTTTTATCAATTACGGACACCCCTGACTTTTTAAATTCCTAAGAACTTAAATTAATACTTAAATATGTTTGGAGGCTTGTGAGAACAGGCCCGTGTCCAACAGTGACAACTATGAGCAGAAATGTATATATTAGAGAATCTGAAAATCAACATAAAAATCCACCCTTTAAAAAACAAGGATATAACCGAGAAGACCCATTACAATGTTAACCCTAATGTGAAGAGAATTTGCTGATGAGGCGAGAGCTTGTAGTTTTAATGTGTGTGTTAAATGAGTTGCGAAACATTAAGATGGATACTTACAATGTTCAATTCAAAGAATATTAAATTAAAAGGAATAGGAATATGACAGGACATACATATTTATGTCACCGAAACGGCTATTAACTAGAGTTGATCCAAAATGCTTATTTTAACTATCTATCTTGGTAATTGTTCACTTTAAACGTGTCTTAGCTAATTATAGTTCTAGAATAAGGAGATAAGTACTTTTTTTGTCACAGATAGGCTTACGCTTGACCACAACTTGCCTGATATTAAAGCATCGAAGTGGTCTACGATGGAGCGCGCTTACCTAGAAGATACCTATTCACTCTCGTCCTAAAGACACCCTAATTGTAAGGCTCAGGGAACAAAGATTCCACACTATAAATGTAGTAAGTAAGACTACACAAGACACTATAAATGTAGTCGCAAAACGCTTCGTGCGAGATTTAGGCACTTCCACCACGTAGCGGTGACGCCTTGCCGTAGCTCTGCTCGTCCGATAGTAGAACGAGGATGGTGGAACTATTTCATGTAGTTCCGATGCACACTCTCCGAAATGTAACCGGTAAAAGGTAACATGCAACTTTGCGCCGATGCTCAAGGCTTTGCAGTTTGGCATTGCAAAGTGCATACTTATACTTTTCTATAGTCAAATATCCTAAAGGGTTGCTACTTCAAACTCAACAGCATTAAATAAAATTAAAAGTAAAAATCGATTATTGTTCATGTAACCACAGCCTAACCCACAATTTAATTAGAACGAATAATGTTTTCACCGCTCTGCCGACCTGTGGAAAATACAATAACTAATAAATTATTGGGTGCCTACTTACCACAATTTCATTAAATAATCTAAAATTAAATCAATTGAATAATTGAAAACTGACCTAAAAATAACAGTCCCAATTAAAAATGTTATAAAAATATCGTATACTGAAAAAGCAATTGAAATCGACTTACAAAGTTTTAGGATTTATTTATTCGTAGGATGTAAGCTCTTAAAGTTTTTGGAGGAATGAGAGAAGGTACTTTGTCCCTTTCCCACGAAAAGAGTGTCAGTATAGAATTTGTATGGCGAACGCACGGTGTGACGTCATAACGTGTTATAATGCGCTAAACTTAGAATACTTATTTACTTACCAGTTGACCCGACAGAAGTTGCCCTGATTTAGCTTTGAATATTGATTTCAAACTGGATATTTTTTTTATTAAAACAGTCGTATCTTAATTTTTTTTCTTTTTCTTTCTTTCATGTGAACCTCCTTAAGACAATAACGTACACAACAAAAAAGACCAAGGAAATAGGGACCAATTTTTATATACATTATACTAGCTTTCCGCCCGCAGCTTTGCCCGCGTGGACAACACGATTTTAACTGTTTAGTTTTTTCAGTTCAGGCGGGATATTGAAAATTATCTATTTATCTTTCCGTCCGCTTCTTTGAAGTTGAAGTCGAAGTCGAAAGTCGAGTCGAAAGTCGAGAATCGAGTCAAAGTTCAAAGTCAAAGTAAAAGTCAAAGTCAATTAAGAAGCGGCGGTAGCCTAATGGCTAGGGCATCGGACTTGCGATCATGTGGTTGCCGGTTCGAACCCCACCCATTGCACTACCGACGTGGACCCACTCGTAACACAAGCATTTAGCTTAACACGAGGGGTTAACAAGAATACTAGTAATGTGTGACCCACAATGCAGCAAGCTTTTTTTTAAAAAATAAAAAGTCAAAGTCAAAGTCAAAATCAAAGTCAAAGTCAGTCAAAAACGAACTCAAAGTCAAGTCAGTCAAAGGTCAAAGGTCAAATGTGTCTAAGTCCAATCTAAAACAAAAGTCGAGTTGAAAGTTGAAAGTAGAAGGTCGAAAGTCAAAGTCAATGACAAGGTCAAGGTCAAGGTCAAGGTCAAGGTAAAAGTCAATAAAAACAAACTCAAAGTCAAAGTTCAGTCAAAGGTCAGTCATAGTCAACGTCAAGGTCAAGGTCAAATTCAAAGATCGAAAGTCCAAGTCTAAGACCAATTCTAATAAGAATGCCGAGTTGACTTTGTAACTTTGAATTTGACTTTGACCTTCGACTGTTGAGTTCAGTCAAAGGTCAGTCATTGTCAAGGTCAAGGTCAGTCAATGTCAAGGTCAAGGTCAAGGTCAAAGTCAAAGTCAAAGTTCCAAAGTCCGTTGAAGTCGAAAGTCGAGTCGAAAGTCCAGAATCGAGTCGAATCAAAGTCGGTCAAAGGTCCAAAGGCCAAAGTCCAAGTCTAAGTCCAATTCTAAGACGAAAGTCGAGTTGAAAGTTGAAGGTCGAAAGTCAGTCAAACTCAAAGTTAGTCAGTCAAAGTCAAATTTAAAGTCAAAGGTCGAAGGTCAAAGACCAAAGGCCAAAGGTCAAAGGTCAGAGGTACAAAGTACGAAGGTCAAAGGTACAAAGTGTAAAGTCCAGTGTCCAAAGTCCAAGTCCAAATTCCAAGTGAAAGTCAAAGGTCAAGGTCAAGTTCAAAGTCAGTAAAAACAAACTCGGTCAAAGTCTGACCAAAGTCAAGTCAGGGTCAAGGTCAAGGTCAATCAAAAGCATTCTCAAAATCAGTCAGTCAAAGGTCAAATGTCCAAAGTCCAAGTCTAAGTCTGTCCAATTCTAACACGAAAGTCGAGTTCAAAGTCAAAGGTTGAATATCAAGTCAAGGTCAAGGTCAAATCAGTAAAAACAAACTCGAACAAAGTCTCTGACCAAAGTCAAGTCAGGGTCAAGGTCAAGGTCAGTCAAAGGTCAAATGTTCAAAGTCCAAGTCTAAGTCTGTCCAATTCTAAGACGAAAGTCGAGTTCAAAGTCGAGGTCAAGGTCAAAGTCAGTAAAACCAAACAGTCAAATTCAAAGTCAATGTCAGTCAAAGGTCAGTCATGGTCAAGGTCAAGGTCAAGATCAGTCAAAAACAAAATCAAAATCAGTTAAAGGTCCAAATGACCAAAGTCCAAGTTTAAGTGCCATTCTAAGACGAAAGTCGAAGGTCGAAAGTCGAGAATCGAGTCGAAGCCAAAGTTCAGTCAGTCAGTCGTCATTTCAAAGTAATAGTCAAAGTCAAGGTCAAGGTCAAGATCAGTATAAACAAATTCAAATTCAAAGTCAAAGTTCAGTCATGGTCAAGGTCAAGGTCAAGGTCAAACTTAAAGTTCCAAAGTCCCAAGTCTAACCCAATAATTCTAAGACGAATGTCGAGTTGATAGTCGAAGGTCTTAAGTCAAATTCAGTCGGTCAGTCAAAGGTCAAGGTCAAAGTCAAGGTCAACGTCAAGGTCAACGTCAAGGTCAACGTCAAGGTCAATGTCAAATTCAAATTTCCAAAGTCCAAGTCGAAGTCGAAAATCGAGTCGAAAGTTCAGAATCGAGTCGCAGTCAAAGTCAGTCAAAGTTAAGGTCAAGGTCAAAGTCAGTCAAAACAGTCATTCAGTCGATGAGAGAAGAGTCGAATTTGACCTTCACCTTGACCTTGACAATGACTGACCTTTGACTGAACTGAATTCTTCTAAATAAGAAATAGCTTTGTGATGTTATTCTTTTAGTAAAGCTGGCTGGTTATAATGAATTGTAATAAAAAGATGATAGGTTCACATAACAGAGAAAGAAATGACGGCTTGTCATTCAAGAATAAGATTAAAGTTTATACTGCAAATCCGCTATATTTCAATTATACATCCCACATAATAGATCGATTATACTGTCGTAGTTTTCAACCGATTTTAATTTTGTTTTGCTGCAACTAGCAATTATCATAGTATCAAGATGCGGTTTTTTTTTTCTAACTGATTTTTTTTATGCACCGGAACAGTTTAAATTTTGGCCAGCCAAGCTTTGCTCTGTTCGCTAGTTTAGAATGCAATATTATGTGTATGAGTGTACGCAGCTTCCGAGGGTACGCACCGCCTCGACTCGACGTGACAGTAATCGGAAATTGAGGATGAATTGTATCTCTACAATTTGTCAAATTCAAAGTCAATGTCAGTCAAAGGTCAGTCATGGTCAAGGTCAAGGTCAAGATCAGTCAAAAACAAAATCAAAATCAGTTAAAGGTCCAAATGACCAAAGTCCAAGTTTAAGTGCCATTCTAAGACGAAAGTCGAAGGTCGAAAGTCGAGAATCGAGTCGAAGCCAAAGTTCAGTCAGTCAGTCGTCATTTCAAAGTAATAGTCAAAGTCAAGGTCAAGGTCAAGATCAGTATAAACAAATTCAAATTCAAAGTCAAAGTTCAGTCATGGTCAAGGTCAAGGTCAAGGTCAAACTTAAAGTTCCAAAGTCCCAAGTCTAACCCAATAATTCTAAGACGAATGTCGAGTTGATAGTCGAAGGTCTTAAGTCAAATTCAGTCGGTCAGTCAAAGGTCAAGGTCAAAGTCAAGGTCAACGTCAAGGTCAACGTCAAGGTCAACGTCAAGGTCAATGTCAAATTCAAATTTCCAAAGTCCAAGTCGAAGTCGAAAATCGAGTCGAAAGTTCAGAATCGAGTCGCAGTCAAAGTCAGTCAAAGTTAAGGTCAAGGTCAAAGTCAGTCAAAACAGTCATTCAGTCGATGAGAGAAGAGTCGAATTTGACCTTCACCTTGACCTTGACAATGACTGACCTTTGACTGAACTGAATTCTTCTAAATAAGAAATAGCTTTGTGATGTTATTCTTTTAGTAAAGCTGGCTGGTTATAATGAATTGTAATAAAAAGATGATAGGTTCACATAACAGAGAAAGAAATGACGGCTTGTCATTCAAGAATAAGATTAAAGTTTATACTGCAAATCCGCTATATTTCAATTATACATCCCACATAATAGATCGATTATACTGTCGTAGTTTTCAACCGATTTTAATTTTGTTTTGCTGCAACTAGCAATTATCATAGTATCAAGATGCGGTTTTTTTTTTCTAACTGATTTTTTTTATGCACCGGAACAGTTTAAATTTTGGCCAGCCAAGCTTTGCTCTGTTCGCTAGTTTAGAATGCAATATTATGTGTATGAGTGTACGCAGCTTCCGAGGGTACGCACCGCCTCGACTCGACGTGACAGTAATCGGAAATTGAGGATGAATTGTATCTCTACAATTTGTCAAATTCAAAGTCAATGTCAGTCAAAGGTCAGTCATGGTCAAGGTCAAGGTCAAGATCAGTCAAAAACAAAATCAAAATCAGTTAAAGGTCCAAATGACCAAAGTCCAAGTTTAAGTGCCATTCTAAGACGAAAGTCGAGTTGAAAGTTGAAGGTCGAAAGTCGAGAATCGAGTCGAAGCCAAAGTTCAAAGTCAGTCAGTCAGTCAGTCAAGTCATTTCAAAGTAATAGTCAAAGTCAAGGTCAAGGTCAAGATCAGTATAAACAAAGTCAAATTCAAAGTCAAAGTTCAGTCATGGTCAAGGTCAAGGTCAAGGTCAAACTTAAAGTTCCAAAGTCCCGTCTAAACCAATAATTCTAAGACGAATGTCGAGTTGACAGTCGAAGGTCGAAAGTCAAATTCAGTTAGTCAAGTTCAACGTCAAGGTCAAGGTCAAATTCAAAGTTTCAAAGTCCAAGTCGAAGTCGAAAATCGAGTCGAAAGTCCAGAATCGAGTCGCAGTCAAAGTTAAGGTCAAGGTCAAAGTCAGTCAAAACAGTCATTCAGTCGATGAGAGAAGAGTCGAATTTGACTTTCACCTTGACCTTGACAATGACTGACCTTTGACTGAACTGAATTCTTCTAACAATAAGAAATAGTTTTGTGATGTTATTCTTTTAGTAAAGCTGGCTGGTTATAATGAATTGTAATAAAAAGATGATAGGTTCTCAAAACAGAGAAAGAAATGACGGCTTGTATTGATCAAGAATAAGATTAAAGTTTATACTGCAAATCCGCTATATTTCAATCATACATCCCACATAATAGATCGATTATACTGACGTAGTTTTCAACCGATTTTAATTTTGTTTTGCTGCAACTAGCAATTATCATAGTATCAAGATGCGGTTTTGTTTTTGTCTATCTGATTTTTGTTATGCACCGGAACAGTTTAAATTTTGGCCAGCCAAACTTTGCTCTGCTCGCTAGTTTAGAATCCAATATTATGTGTATGAGAATTCTCTACAATTCATCCTCAATTTCCGATTACTGACACGTCGAGTCGAGGCGGTGCGTACCCTCGGAAGCTGACGTGCTTTGCAGCGAGGTTGGGAGACAAAGGACAATTGCAGCCGCTTTGTTGCAGAAGTAATTGTGTAAGAACAGAGCACTCCTATTATTTTACCCGTAGGCTGTAGGCCATTAAATAATTTAGGAAGTACTAGGAGTTAATGAAATTAAAGAGATTAAATTTCTTATACAGCTAAATCAAAACTCACAACGTAACAAATACCTTTATAATACTTTAATATAACATACCACTACGCGTGTTATCGCCGAAAGGTGAAGCAGAGGCTGGTATACTAATGTAAACTCTTAATTCGCCTCAATTAACCTGGCACAGATCAGGTGAACTGGCGGTCGAGCGTAGGCCTAATAAAATAAATAAAGTATCTAAAACCCTACAAAATAACAAATTTTAGCTTTGCGGTACATTTTGCAATACGAGTAAGCTTTGTTATAATTGTCTAGCTTTTAGCGCACAGCTTCGCCCACGTTGTTTCTCGGCTTTTCTGTACTATAATATGTATTTATTATACATAAATGAATTGGAATTATGAATATAAACCTACCTCGAGAACTACGCTATCCATTGGTGAAAACACAATGAAAATTGGTGCCGTAGTTTTTGAGTTTATCGCGAACAGACAGACAGAGACGCGGCGGAGGACTTTGTTTTATAACATGAAGTGATGATAGTGTTATAAAAGTTACTAATCAAAGATCAAACTTCAATACTTGGTACCTTTAAAGCTTGTTTGTACAGTCGACAGCACATCAGGTTACCACAAAATGACAAATTTTCCCGGTTGATTTTGACTTTATTATCAACATATATTAAGGTTGAAAATCATTTGGAGAAATTTGACAGTTTTGTATAACTTGATGTTCTGGCGACTGTACGTTGGAGCTTTACAAATCCCTCGCTTTTCTACGCTATTTTTTTTCTCGCCTACGTGTGAGCGTGAATGCCTTTCTGCGGTACGGAGGGAAACCTCCAAAAGGTAATGTGTGTATAAGTCCATATGATGGTCACGTCTGAGGTTCCCGCGTGTAAACTGCAACGTACCGGAGACAAAGGACTACGAGCAATTGCTCTCACACCAACCAGTTTGGTGGAAGTTATGGCATTTTAGCGGTTTTGATTTTATATAATGTAAAAAAGGCCTATGATATATTAGACGTCATTCATATTGGGAATGTCATACTTAGCTGTTTATACAATATCCGCAAAGAGAAAGAAGAAAGAAAATACATTTATTGATAGCAGTGGCGTAGCATGCCTTGAAGGGGTATCCAAATTAGTTGGGGGAGAGGGGGCAAATGAAGGGTAAAGATTTTGGCCTTTTTTTTATAACCTCCCTTTTCTGTTTACTTTATCTACACGTTAGGGGCCCCTGTACTACACTTTGGACAATCTGGACGGAATCGGCGGGTATGGCCCACTCTAAAGCTTTAATTAAAGCCTACAGTAAAAGGCAAACAAATCTCCTAACGCTGAGTAGGAATAATCTGCGCATTGTCACGAGAGCCTTAACAGTACACTGCTGCTTAAACAAGCACATGTTCAACCTAAGGCTGATGAAACGCTAGTTCACCTTCTGGGGGAATGCGGACCGCTGATGCACAAGCGTAATGCGCATATGGGGAAACATGTACTAGCCCCAGATGAAGTGAAGGAGCTCACCGCTAAAGAAATCCTGCAGTTTATAGTAGCCGCAGGGTTCAGCGGTGAACTTTATATCATTAAGTGGCGATCACAATAGACCGATTACGGTCGCAGTGATACAATAGCCACAAAACAGTAATAAAAAAAAATAGGGGCCCCTGTAGCCCGGGGGCCCGTATCATTGATACGGATGTTACGGCGGTAGCTACGCCCCTGATTGATAGCACAAAATTCAAAGGCATAGGATCGACAAAATAAAAGATTTGCTCGCAGGCGCGTCTCACATTCATAGAACAGCAAATACCAACCACTCTGTCACTGTCTTTTTTGTGTGTGTGGAAATTCTCCTGCACTTCCGACGCCCGGGGAAGGAGGAGAGGGTGACCTTCTGAATAAAATTTCCACCACAGCCTGTGCCAACCTTACTTATTTCTATCATTGGCTATAGAACGATGTAAAAAAGTTATATGAGGCACTTCATTTCTCTCGTAGCTCACAGCTTCAGATTTTATCCGCTATCGCTTATTACCCAAGTCGTAGTGCAATTGTACGTGGAATCCAAACGCCCCACGCCCCCACGCGGCGGTCAAAGGAGACTGCAACTAGGAACGCTCCTTAATATTTTCTCTAGGAAATAAAGGTTATTTCTACTTTCTGTACACCGGAGTTAGTTCGTATTTTCATTGTATGCTTAGCAGTTTTGTTATAAGACCTCGTACATACAGATATTTCGTTGCAGAAAATACAAAATGTAATCATAATATTGTTGCTTTCTGTTCTTGTTTTGCGGTGATAGCTTAGTCGTTGGAGCCTTTCATATAGAATAGTCGATCGATAGTCTGAGTTCGAATCCAATCCACGAATCTTCCCCTGACTTTTCAAATTCATGGGCGTTATTTGATTACACATATTAGCAGTTTATGTTAAACCCGGACTGCAGCGTAACTCCTGTAAAGAATGCTATTTAGAATTTTAAAATCGATAATTATAGATACCATCACGCGTATATTCCCTCAAGGGTTACGCAGAGGAGTGCTGCTGGGCACCTACAGTTCGCCGGTATATTTAGATCCCATCGAATAAAGGCTAGTTAAATTCTGAGTTGCGAATTTCATAGAAAAACCCAATAACACTTTCCTTGTTCCTTTCCCACTCGAGGCCAATATTTATGTACTGTGTAATGTGTTCCATAGATATTTATTTCGAGTTTATCCATTATTCATGTAATGAAAGAAAAACATGTTTAAATCATACTTTGTTTTTTCCCAAGACAATTTCCAATCTTACAAAATGTACGGAAATATGTCACCCATTTTTTGTATCACATTTCTATCAAAAATACGGATCGTATTCGTCAACGTCTTGTCTACATTTTTATTATGTCCCTATTTTTGTGGGAGGACGGGACAAGTCCATAGCAAGGACAGCGATGTCCCTCGAGGACGACCCGTGTCTCTTTGATTTTTTTATTTGTTCCATTCCGGGTACCGTGACTCTGAAGCAATGTCATATTAAATAATGTCTCCTTAAAACTTTTGTTTGTGATGTTTTTATTTTGGATGAAGAAGACAGTAGGTATGTATGTTCTCATGATTTTCGAGTTTGTTTTAGCTTTCTTCTCAGAGGCCGATGGGGAAAACCAGCGCCATCTGGTTTAAAAATATATAAAAAGTGTAAAACATTGACTTGTAAAAGTATCTTTGAAGGATCTATTTACTTAAATGAAATATAATTTGATATCATTAACATCATTTTATTTTATTATTTTGCTCAGATTAATTAGAGCACGAGAGTATAATTTTATATTATCTAGTATATATATAACATTTTATAGAAAAATCCACGATTTTTCGTTATTAAATTATAATTAAACTAAAGAGTTACCCGCAGCTTCACCCGTATAGGATCCCGGTTATCCCGCGGGATAATAAATAGCCTATGTTAATGGGGAATAATATAGCTTTCTAATGGTGAATGAATTATTAAAATCGGTTCGTTATTTTCAGAGTTTACGGATTAAGTACAAACAATGATACAAATATTTCCTCTTTATAATATTAAGTACTTATACATTATTATAGACTAGTATAGACAATAACAGTAGATACTCAATCGAAAAGCTCATGACCCACAGGCCATAGGCGAGTTTAAAAATATTACATTAATGTTGTATTGAAATACCTATTAGTGTTATTTCATGAATTTTTTGGTGTTTTATTTCCTTGAACCAACCGATATTACAACTTTGCTACGCCATGCACGAACTAACATTAGCCTATGCGCCTGTGGAAATACTCCGAGTGATTTGTAGCAGTGTATTTTGGTGCGCGTAGGTTTTCGACAGGCGGTATATCATATATTCCGACGGCTGATGGATGACCAACAAAGACAACCCTGCTGTTTGACAGAATGGCTTTGACTTGCGCCAAAGTTTTGATACAATATATATTTACCTTTTATACATGGTATATGGTATGCCCACACTTCATGTTTAGGTCCCATGTAATAGAAGGCGAGCCTATTGCCATTTGCCGCGCACAACTCCAGACTCCAAGTTGCTATTGAGAATTTCATAGAGAAGCCCAATAATACTTTGTTCGACCTGGGGATCGAACCCAGGAGCAGCGTAGCAGTCTAGCTTAGGACCACTAGACTAATGAGGCAGTCTGGGAAATTACATAGAAAAAACCCAATAATACTTCACTAAAGAGGCAGTCAGTCCCGAAATCGCCTGTATTAAAAGTCCTTTACAATGCACCAGGATCAGGATATTGTTACAAAAAGGCCAGGTGACGTGTGCGACACAATGGGAGATCATTAGGAGTCGCCGGCTCTGCAGCAATTTGCAGCTAAAACGGATTCTTTTAACAGAGGCGCCATTGAAAATACACGGGGAAGATTTAAAATTAAATTCTGAAGGAGTTTACCTGGGAGAGCTGTGTTATTTTTTATTAATTCACTGACGTCCATGCCGGTTGCTGGTAACAATAGATTTTGCTTTATATTTATGGGACTTGACGGGTTAAGGGATTTAAAAAGTAAAGTCTCGCCTATTAGATAGGACCTAAACATACCGCCGAACTGGTGGTGTACAGCAAGTTTAACCCGAAACTAACTACTATTCTACCTTATACTTCGATGAATATAGGCGTGATGGTATTTATACCAAACTTCGCAAAGCCACTGACACAATTGACAATTGCAGTTTACACCCATTGCCGAATAAAAACGTATGATATCTTGATAAAAGATGTCGCTTCTGTGCTATTAGTAAAATATTTTTTCAATAAAAAAGCCTCGAATCGTATTATATGATTTACTTAAGTAATTATTATTTGTGTAAACGATTAATTTGAAATAAAATAATTCACACTTATAATATACGTAATTTTTAACTTCAATCTTTTTTCCAAGTACCCGCATCTATTATATTAGGTTGACTTTGTAATGCAGATACCGTTTATTACAAAACAGCAAATGTCATGACGATAGTTTCTACGAAATACTTGAAGAGACTTTTGATTATTTTTTTTAATTTAAATTTGCAGTGATACAAGTACCAAATGGTCAATAAATATATATCTTCATATCAGCGAAGGTAAGTTATGTATATATGTTTGTTTTAAATGTTTATTACTAAATATTATAAATAGTGAAAAACATATGATTTATTTAAAAACAGAGAGCATTCCAATATTCTACTACCTAGATTTATTTAATTAAGTAACTATTTTTTGTCACAATCAATCATTGTACCTACAATATTAATATTATCTCTGGTTCAACTGGTAAACTAAAACATAACTTTAAATTTCAGGTATGTTTCAAAATGGTTCACACATTAACATCAGATCGCTTATTATCCAAATATGAAACCTTCCTAAATTCAACTATACTGCAGAATCCTGAAAGTTTGTATTGTTTGAGAGAAGCAGGAATAATATTAGCAAAGAAAAAGCTTATAAAAGACTACAAGTTGAAAGTGAAGAAGAAATTAATGCATCAGGTTCCTCTACAATGCACAACGCAAGCTATAACTCCTATACCAATTACTTTACCAACATCTTCGATATTCACAAGCTGGGACCCCTACCAACCAGATTATAACTACCCTTTAGCATTGAGCGGTTGGCATCCAATGAATTCACCTCTGTTTACAATTCAACCTGTGCCAGTTATCATACCAAACCCAAGTCCAATATTTGCCACACACATTTGTCCGTTTGCAACCGCAATACAGCCTATTGTAACTCCAATAGTATCGCAAACATTTGTGCAGGATGATGCGACAGCTGTTTCTAATTACCTTAGCGAATATGATAGGGGTGATGTTAACGCAGATGTAATAAACCAGCAAACGTATGAGAAAGTGGAAACTGCTACACAATTAGAACCAACAACGGAATTAAATGAAGAGATAGAAACAATAAATTTCAATAAATGTGAAACTCAAAGCGATCCCCTAGAAATATATTTTACATTGCCAAAGGAATTGTTTCCTACAGCTAGAATGATTAGTCTAGATCCGAATCCTATCATAGATGAATTTTGTAAAATGCCCAATTTGCAGCATCACACACCATGGCTGTTAGACTTGGAGTTCGGCATTCCTAGAACTCTTATAACTCGTCCTATACCTACTTATAATGTTAAATTTAATAGTATTCACTGTAAGAATTCTCCGGATGCTATTCATCCAGGATTTGAGAGCTGTGATCCTGATTTTAAAAAAGTGATTTTATTTTATTACGACTGTATTGTATCGGCGTGGTATATAGGATACATAATAATGAATTGTGATAGATCAGTAGAGAATTTCCAGTCGTGGTTGCTACTACCAATGCAAGTTCTAGGAATGTGCTGGCCATAAGTGTTGTGCATGATTTCTAAAGTTTTAAGTATTCTTTAACTTATTTATTATTAGGTAAGTACCTCATTTTATTGGTTTTAATAAATTTTAAATGCATCCAATCTGGGATATTTTTACTGTTTAACCTTATCTTTTGTTTCCATGTAGTTAGGCTGTTCAGTGTTCACTTCTTCCAGATGGATAATAGAATCACAATACAAAGTTAGCTGGTGGCTTGTGTGGAGTTAGTACGGACGTGAAAGATATTCGATTACTTAGCTGTCGACTACCGCTATAGTTCTAAACTAAGAGTACTTTTCCCTTTGCACGAAAACTTCTGTAAAGAGGTCTGACCGCAAGTAAACTTCACACTAACAAGGTCTGCATAAACTGAAAAAAAAAAACTTTTTCTATTTTTGCACCTTAGTTGAAGATGACTGAGACATATTCTTGTTAAATGAAAGGGTGAAATATAAAGGCTTATTCTCTAAATTGTAGGTAATACCAAATCGTATTATCATCACCCCATTAAGTATTGTCCCACTGCTGAGAAAGGGTCTCCTTTCGGAATGAACGAACAAAATTCCCATGAGAGTTTCCTTTGGTTTTTATAATAAAAGTTCCCATCCGCATTTCATTCCTCCTTCATTAACGTGAACATAATCCCCTCATTTACCTAGAATGGCTGAAAGATTTTAATTTAAAGCTAGTGCCATACCATTTTATCTTCTGACTTCCACAGTTGATTGTTCGATGTTAAAACCGCATTCTCTCATCAAAATCTGACCCAAATTTAAGGTCCCTAATGACCCTGCGGCCCTACCGCTTGGGTATTCAATTCACGCCAGCTCTTTATTTATGGAGCCTAGCTTAGTTTGTGGATTCTTTGTGGTAATCAACTAAATATTAGAAAGGTTTTGCCGGGGTGATTTTGTTTATTCATTTACGCTGTGACAACGTCTTTCAATCTTTTCTTAACAAGGTTCCAACAGCAAATTTTCTGTGGCGTCATTTGGGTTGATGACCTCATTTTTTAGGGACATTTGTGCAAAGTGGTACGTAAAGATAGCAGTTGTATATTTTTTATGTAAAATTAATTAATTAAAAAACATTAACGGAGGCCATTATTGAATGCTAAAGACGTATCTGTTTTTTTAAAGATGATTAATAAAACAAAATGGTTAAAAAAAATATCTCAATATTTTAATAATTATTAACAATAATATTATTGTGAAACAATCAACGTCATCATAAACTATCATTTAATAAAATCGCAATAGTTAACTAAATCAAACAAACATCACTGAATAGATATTTAGTCGATATTTTACTAAATGCAGTACAACAATGCGCGATTTGGTAATATTCACATTCATCCCCTTTGTATATAACAAGTTAATTAATATCAATTTACAGAAATATATTAATAATAACTTATATACGTATGATAAAACGTTTGAGTTCGGAAGTATAAAACAAACAAACGGCGTAATAAAAAGAGTTCCTAAAATCACAAAACAGGCCGATAAGAAATAGTATTTACTAACAATAGGAATTATTATTAAGTATAGAAATCACTAAGTGTCGTTCTTCTTTTTGATAAGAATAAATTCCATTATTACGAGCAACACGATCAAAGAACTAGTCTTTTACGAACAAATCGACTATGTATGAGTATTAATATTTATTTCATTATTTCAACAATCTGATTTGTAATTTAATTAAGTCTCTTTATTCTGTCGTCGAATTATAAAACTAAAACAAAATCAGATAATATTTACAAATTGTGATTCCATATTCAAACGGCAGAGCAAGTAAATAATACTGTATTATTAGTACGACCTTAATTAAAAACGGCAAGATACATACGCAAAAATATTTACAAAACGTTTGAGCATACAGAGTTACCTTAGGAATGTATTAAATTACAATAATAAAGATAAAAATGATCTTAAAATAGATTGTATTTACAAAGAATTGTTTCAAGTGCATAAGGCAAAGTGGTACATAAATGTTAGTTATCTTACTATCATCGGGTATTTACACGTTCAATATTATTGAGAAAACAATTTTGTCCATATTATTAACATCTTCTATGTCAATGCCATCAATATCACCAATAATTAAGGAGACAGTATTGTTGTCAATAATATTTAATGTGTAAACTCATTCACACAAATTCTGGCAGGAATGTTCTGGTCGAAATAATACACACATTATTGGGCTGTTAAGTCCATTTTGATTTAGCAAATAAGCAGTTAAACGCATGAGCCAGTTTAGCGACAGGTTTAGTTGTTTACCAATCCAATTTGCCTAGAGCACTTCACGGTACGTCAGATTCGCTGTGTTTACTACCTGCTTTTGAATCCAATGTAATGTTTATCAAAGCGAATTCCACCTAAACATTCATCTTCCAATCAATGTAGATACTAAAATGCCAAGATGTATCTTATATGAAGATAGTAAGATCACTCCAGCAAGTAATAATGCTTACGATCTACAGCTTCAAAGCAGTAATCAGGGCGTTTATTGTGAAGCTTAAAATTATCACCATGTTGAAGCTCCGGTGACGGTTGATGCAGAATCTCGCCATCACGAGTTCTGTAAGCTTCTGGCGAGAAACTCCTAATAAAACGCCTCAGAAAACGTTGAATCCAATCAACATTTTTGAAGGTAACTTATGCTGCACTTGTCACAAATTCGTTTCGTGTCTTTTTTTCACCATTAATCACAGTATTGTCACTGAATTGAACCATCTTAACGATTTCTTCAGGTTTTGGAGAGCACCTGTCAGGTGCTTTGGTTTAGGAATTGACTGTTTGCAGTATCCAAGGAACGAATTTGGATATCCTAGTGCAAACCCCTGGTAAGTTTGCCTCACCGCATCCAATGCCCCAGCTGATGATGCCAGCTAAGAAATACTTCTGGTTCTTCCCTTTGACCTACAATGAAAGAAAGAATATTACATAAGAAGGTACAAATAACCATTACTTAATTCGTAAAATAAAACTAACTAACTTTTTTACTGAGAAAGTCTGGTTCTATTAAACGTCAAAGAGACTATTTGATAAAGAATAATATTTAAATAATTAAGAAAAAAAACATAACGAATCATTTAGTTTGATTAATTCTGAGTAGGACATTGTAAACCTATGTTTGGCAAATATTTCAAATCATCAAAGTAAAGTTTCACCGAAGATTTTGTATAACGAGTTCCCAAAACTTCAATAGAACTATTTCATGGAACTTGTAAATATTATTCATGAAAGTTTTGAGCCCAGGATTTGTTTTACTAGTAAAAACTTATGATGAAATTGTTTGAATTTTCCATAGTGATGGCTTACTTGGAATTATCCCAGATCAAGGAAATACAGGCTTACCGAAAGTTAGAAAGGTTCATCAACATTTAACTAGTCATTTTGTGATTGTTGAATAGTTTCGTTATTACAAACAGTTTCTATAGCTTCCTTTAGGAAGGAGAAGGAAAGGGGACTGAGGGAGGAATTGGGCCTCCGGCGCTCCACAGTTTCAGCGTAAGAAACGTGTCAGTAATATAAAGATTTAAGTAAAACTAATACATACATACATACATACACTCACGCCTTTTTCCCACAGGGGTAGGCAGAAACTATGCACTGCCACTTGCTACGACTCTTGCATATCTCTTTCACTTCTTCAACATTCATACATCTTTTCATACACACGCGCCGGTTGCGAGTACTACGCACCTGACCTTTTTGGAGAACCTCGCCGATAAGATCGGTGTACGTCCTTCTAGGGCGACCTCTCCCGACGCTGCCACTAACATTCGCCTTATAAATTCCATTCATTAATCGTCTTTCATTCATTCTCTCGACATGCCCAAACCATCTTAGCGTATTCCTTTCAATACTAGTAAAACTAATATTGTTTCTAAAACCTACCTGCAATGGACCTCCGGAGTCTCCTTGACAAGAGTCATGGCCTCCTCTCTCGTGGCCGGCACACAAGAAAATTTCTGGAATGAACTCGTGTCTTCCAGCCCTTAGAAACATCGACTTACACCGCTCGTTCGATACAATTGGTACTTGCACCTGAAAATAAGATAATAATCATTATTAAAATGTGAGTGTATATACAGTTTGATTAACCCAATTGTCTTAAAAACTCGTTGTCATTTCAAACCCACGACCAAAAATCATAAAACTACAAGTATGTTTTTTTGTTAACCGTGATTTTTTTAATATGATTTTTATAACTCCAACCGACTTCTGTGTAAAAAATAGTGGTTGTTTCTTTATCTATAATGTCAACCCTAATGCCTATAATTTGTTTCTTTCATGGGCGTCATTTGGCCAAAACCTCTTTATCAAATGGACATTTCTCTTTACCACCACTTGCGAACAACTTCAGACTAATACTTATCGTTATTTTGAACGAACTTTCGCGATAAAATTACAAGTTTTGGGCATATGCAGGAAACCCGTGGTGATCTTTTACGAAGAAATGGTAAACTGTCTCCGATTAGTAACGGTTATATCCTTTAAGTAGAGGAATAACCCTTCCATTTAAACAAATAACGGCAAAGAACTACTAAAAAAAATCATGTAAATAGTTTCCCAATGATATTGGGGTCAGTTTCCAGTCTATCCAAATGCGGCTGATTATCAGCATTATACATGAAGTTTAGTATCGTGAAATAGCGAAACTTATAGATGCTCATTTGAATTGAAAAGGAACAATGAATGCAAGATTATATAAAATACTAGCTTTCCGCCTGCGGCTTTGCCCACGTGGACTATACATTTCTTGCCATTTTACGGGAATATATAGAGCCTTTGTCACTCAAGAATTATGTAGATTTCTATTGGTGAAAGAATTTTTCAAATCGGTCCAGTACTTTCAGAGCCTATTTATTGCAAACAAACAATCAAATCTTTCGGTTTTATAATATTAGTTAGAGAAGCTATACTCGAAGAATTAATTACCTCTTGCAGAACTGAAGGCAGCACTCCACCTTCAGACAGTCTTCCCCATCCTGTGACTGTAGCATTTTCTCCAACCAACAGGTCATCGGTAGCCGGCAAGCATATCGGCGATATATGTGGCGCATACTGCAATGGAGCCTCCAGTTTCACCAGAGCCAAGTCATACTCATAAGTATAGTAGTTATATTTTGGATGAACCGCCTTTCTGGCTACTCCGCTCTCCACAAATGGAAACTCTTCCGATACCGACGAGAAGTCATATTCGCCGACTCGGATCCTTATTTGTGATGTTAAGAGACTGGAAATAAACATGGTTTTAATTAGCAGTCATTGAGTAAAATCACGAGAATTTTAGGTCATTATTGATACAGCAGCAGAATAATTAGCTTCAGCCCCACTGGTCACGGGTTTCCCTACACAAATATTTATAACGCTTAGAGCTTTTCCAAAAATCAAATATAGTGGAGAAAATCCTTAGGGTGAGGCAACGATTTTATTTTATACAATCTTCTAAAGAATAATACCGCCTCTAAAGGACCACAAAATGTGGACCACAAAATAACTTTGCTTTGTTATGAACCACTAAATCTAGTGTATTACGATTCTGAAGAAACACTATAAATGGTTTTTAATAGATTTTTTTTTCGAAAAATTTAATTACCTATTATAAAACAAGATGAAAGATCCTATTTAAGACGACTTCATAAAATATACTTCGTTATAATTATCTTTTTACGATGTTTAAAGCGTTCCTTTTGCTTTGTTTTTACAGTAATCTACTTAGATGAGACTAAGAAGAGGAAAATATAAAAAATAAATGAAAAGAAGCCGTCCGTCTATCTGTATGAATGCGTTAATCTCGGGATTACTAGATGGATTCTGATAAAACATTCCTAAGAAAGACTTAAGATGTTTAAGACTTTTTACGTCACGATAAAAAAGGCCGAATTGAAGAAATTGTAGCCAGTTTGTTTTAAGCTGGTTATCCTTTCTAAGTCGGCAGTTTTGTTAAGAATTAACGAGAATATACTCCAGAGAACACCTGATTCAGGGAACTTAACATACTGTAGCGGCATTGAAATAAAACTTCATCATTGATCCGTTTTAGTTATTAATCTGTTTTATTGAATCAAAGTCCTGAGACTCCAAATTGGAGACCCCGGTGAGATCAGAATTAGTGCGTCTACCTTCGGAAAATATGAAGAAAATTTGGAGTGGTAGGCAAAGGTGTACTAATGTACATCCATACATACATAAGCTCAGGTGGGTATTATCTTATGTTTTGTCTCATTTTATCACCATAAAAGTAACAAAGACAAGGATATATATTTTAAAGTGTCATTAGTTAACAGCCGTTTGAGGAAAAAGGCTCTTATTCTTTTCCAAGATAACCGTACTTAATTAACATAAGTGGCATACGCCTGAATTGGAGGGTTTGGGAGAGATGTATTTGAATAATATTAACGCACAGTTCACCCGTATATTTAGGTCCCATGAAATAAAGGGCAAGCCTAGTGCCATAAACCGGGTATATCCAAACTCCAAACAGCTACTGAGAATTTCATAGAAAAAAACCAATAACACTTTGCTCGAACCGGATATCGAACCAAAGATCTCTAGCGTTGCAGTCGCCCTTAAGACCACTAGACTAATGAGACAGCTAATATAAATGATTGTCATTTATGAAATCCTTACAGTTTTTATTAAAATACAATAATTTTACCAACAACATTCTGTATTGTGTAAAACCTGGCGAATGTCCAATCCAATTTACATATGGTATCTTTTATCAAAACACAAAATCGGTGCACACTGTCAAAATAATAACACGATTTGCTTGCAGAACACGAGAGGAAAGAATATTCTGTAACTATATCTGTTGGAATACTAGTTCGAAACAGAATGAGATGTAGGTATTTTAAAAATAAATTAAAACTTTATTTTGCCATCTCGATTCCCTACGTTACAATAATAATCATATGAAACACCATGATTTGCGTCATCATCATCATCATGTTAAGAGCTGTTTCGTTTTTTGTTTTTTGGGCCAATCCTTCCAGAAGAAGTTTAGCTCATCCCGCTATCTTCTTCTTGGCCTACCAGACTACCGTCTGTCATTTTGTGGGACCCACTCGGTACTTTGTTTAGCCCACAGCTTGTTTGACATGCATGACAAGAGAAGGCAAGTTTGGTTTTTAGTCAGTACGAGTCCGATATACCCTGCCGCCTTCCCAGGTGACAAACGGTCCTTGAGATTTTCAAGACCAGATCTGGAAATGGGACCTCTAGCGTAGCAGTCACGCTTAGGACCACTACACTAATGAGGCAGGCACTATAATTCATTTATTTATTATTTTTACCGCGAATTAAACACAACTCCCCCCAAATTTCCGTGCCTTGGTTGGTTGCATACGATTGTGGAATAGTCTGGTTGGAATCCCTTCGCTATGAATGATGGGTATCCAGGCTATGACTATTAGGCAAGGGTTGACAAGTGCAGTTTTTAGTCGGTACGAGTCCGACATATCCTATCGCCTCCTTGGCAGCACACGATCCTTGAGGATTCTCCGCACCATAAAAAGGCTTTTTAGACAGCATCTCATAGATTCTACTGCCTCTTAGCAGTATACTGAGACATATATGTAAGTGTAGATACTTACTCATCAACGCAATGTCCGGCTGTCGCGATCCAGCCCTCATTGATGATGGCCCCTCCACACCTATGCGTTGAAGAGAAGCCGAAGTAGGAGGTTCTTCGAACGGACACCTGCCACGGCCACCGACCGAAGCTGGAGTCTTTGCCGCCCATGATTCTTCCCTCCTGGCGCGGCCACATGGCTCTCACGCCACATTCTGGAATAAACAAATTCTTGATTTTCAATTCTTGTTGGCAAAACTTCTGAAATAAGATTGCTTGCTTGCGAGGTTTCAATTGCATCGAATGACATTTTGAGACAAAAAATAGCCTGTTGCCATCGATCGAAACTCAAAAAATGATCTTTTTTTAGTTTCGAGCGATTTCTATATTAAAATAAAATGAAACGTTATATTACGTGTACGTTTACCAGATAAATGCCTTTCATTAGTTTCAGACATTTAAGCACACCAAGTAGAATAGAATAATATGAAAATCAAGCCGAATATGCTTAAAGTGGAAAATACTATATGTAATCGCAAAAGAACAACAAAAGCAAAAAAAAAAACACTTTAAAATAACGTTGCCTCAATGAGATGCAAACGAAAAAATATTATTCTCATTTGAATCTAGATGTCTCTGAAATAGCAGTGTTTGTGCTTGGAATCGCAACAAAATCATCGGAAAATATACGATTAAGTATAAAACTATAAATTGGAGCTTCGTTATGATTTTCTCATTATTTTTTTAACAAAAAATGGTATCACGAACGTAAATTACAGGGGAAACTGTGAAACCATAAAAAGTTTCTACTTCAGTTAAATGGGTCTTAAATATAATGCATTTAATGTAAGGGTCCTAACGGCCAAGAAGATTTGTGAGCGGGAAGTCTATTTGGGTCAACTCTATGTAATTTGCATTTGGCAATTTTAATTCTGTGGGAAAGGTTGAATAGCTTTTAATCCCTTGCTGTGGAGGGAACTAAAGGAGGCTTTATAGAGGCATAGTAGAGATTTCCTGTGATAAACAGCAGTAGTTTCTTGTGCAGAAAATGCTAAGCTATTTTTTTGATAATAGTTATTTCGACAACCTTCAGCAACCTTGACGTATATAAATATATACTTATTTTGCAAGACTTACAAGGCTTTGAAATTCGCATTAAAATAATTTAAAATGAACTCATTGTTTAGCCTTTTATTAAGGACAAAAAATAAGATTGTGTAATAGGCTTAGCAATATGATATTTTTTTGGCAATATGGATAAGAGGTAAAAAAGGGTCTGTAGTTTGTAATATTCTTTTGTATTTTTATGTATTTTATGACATTCTGAACACTAAGACTTATTGTTATACCTATACTAGTTCCTATTGATTAATTTGTATTGGCTGGGTTTGGTTCCTGGATCAATAAGAGTGTTATTGGGTTTTCTATTCAATTTTCAGTTGCAGCAGCAGGTAATGGAAAAAGGCTTGTCCCATTACATATACCGGCGATTTGTGTACAAAACGATCTAGTTTACTAAACATTTCAGATAAAAGGCCTGATGATATTGTCTTATCCTTCAGTCGAATAGTATGACTTTGACATCATACTCACCGGCTGTATTAGTAGCAGCCGTAGATTGGACAGGCGGAGAAGTAGATTCTTCCGTCCTGTTGATCATGTTGGACGCTGGATCCTTAGGTTTCATGTAGTTCTTGTGTGGCTTGCTCGTCGTCGTGGTAAATTTCTTCGTCGGCTTCGGCTTGCCTGCCGGCTTCTCCCACGAAGGTCGAGGCTTTGTGATGAAGGATGGTTCGGTCGTGGCCTGCCAGTGGACTGTGTTCATGTTGTTCGGCCTCGACAAATGCGCTGGAATTTTTACGGACAATAAAAACAAGATTTGTGACTTTTACAACATTATTGGTTGGTATTTATAAATTATGTATTGTAACTAGATAACCCGAAAGACGTTGCGCTGTCTTAGCTATGAATATTCAATTCGAACTGAAAATATTAACAATAAACAAATTTAATATTTAATGCATGAAATTAAGTAGGGTCAATGACGTATTAATATATCATTGAGTAGTACATAATTAAAACTAGAATCCATAACTAACTCAAAATATTAATAATTTGTATTGTGCCACTATTGAATTGAATCAACGACTAATAAAATTCATACATAGTTATTAACTCAGCATTTAGCTGGACAATTATCAGTAGCTTATTGCATAAGCATACTACTATTATTTAGAAATCTAGTTTATGAATAGGCACGGTAAAAGAAAATAATTCCATACATGAAAAGTTTTTAAGCGTGCCATCTACTTATATATTTTGCATTTAAGAACGTTTGTTACACTTAAAGGATTACAAAAGTTTTATAAACAGATAATAGATGGCGACAGCTTGAATACAAATTTAATACTACGTACCTATCCAAATTCAATCCCAGTGTATTAAAAACTGACATGTTCTCATAAATGCAAAGAAAAATATACTAAAATAAATATACCTATGAATATAGTTAGCGCCATCTGTTATATTTAACTCTTATTAAGACAAATATAGTTGATATTGTTATCAACTTTTAGAATGAAGTAGTTTGTTAGTAAGTTATTTGATAGTTATAAATTGTAACAAAGAAACCCACCTGAGCTGATGCTGTTGTCAGAATGCTGTTCTGATACGGCCATGGGCCTCGCACCAGATAATAAGCTAAGACTAGATGAAATCTTATTGTGGGGACTAGTTTCCGCGTCACTGTTCGGCCTATTTACATTTTGGTATTTATTTACACTGTTATAAGGTATTTTATTAACTATATCACTATTTTGTTCGTTACTTGAATCTAAATTTCCTAATGAAGGTAAGTTTATTTCTGGCGGCCGGTAGCTGTACGACGTTGGGGCGCCATCTATTGGTTTTGTCATGAACGATGGCCGCTGTGTTTGCCAATTCGGCCGCGAGATGGTTTGTGTCGACGTCTGCGGTGCTTGTGTTGTGGTGTGCACTGTACTAGAGGGCGTTGAGTACGGCTTCTCCGTGACTGCGACAGCTGGTTGAGGTTCTGAAAATAAGAATACATTTCGTCACTAGATGGTATTGCCAGTATTAAATTAACCAAATGAATTATGAGAACGATAAGAATGATGATTCGTTTTTGGGAAAAAGAAATATAAAACTGATAAATATCTATAGCAAAGGTGGCCTCTTCTGAACTTTGTCTACGGACGTCTTAAAAAAGGTCGAGTATGACAGAATTAGATATTAGACCACTATTGCCTCGTATCCAGGTGAATAATGTGGCAAATCAACAACAGGCGCAAGGGTATGTTGGAGTTCAACCGACTACAATCTCTACAATTCAACCGTATTTCAATCATGATGCCCTATATACGTATGAATGTGGAGGAATGGAGGGGTAGAGGGAGTCCAAAGAAAACATGGACGATGAGAGCTTATGAGATATGAGCTTCCTGAACGGTTTTTCCCCGATGGTTATAATCTGGGTGCCTTTAAATCAAGAGTGAATCGGTTACTCCCAGGTAAGCGCGCTCCATCGTAGATCGCAGTATTGCCTAACATCAAGTTAACTGGTGGTCAAGCGTAGGTCTATCTAAATGATGGAATCTAGGTAGGTAGGCTCTGAATGATGAGATGACGACGAACAGGGATGAATGGAAGAAAAGGACGTGAAGCGTCGACCCCAAATAAATTGGGATAGGTAATTGCAGGAAGATGATTATGCTCTAACAATCCTACCTTCCACAAGCACTGGTTTGTCGGGCAGCCGACAGCAGGACCCGAACATGAAGCCATCGACGCACACGCCGGCATGCCTCCCCCCCACTCGGTTGCACTCCTGCACCCACATGCACGCGCCGCGCGCACCGCCCGCCACGCACGACTTGCGCGACATTTGGTAACCTGGAAAAGGAAACATCAAATAAAAATCTGATGAAAGTTCTGATAATGGTCCTCTACAGTGCTAAAACCTATTTGTATTCTCATGCTTAGAAATCCAACAAATCAGGAAAAGATTCATGAATAAGATTAGAGATTTGTAAAAAAATATAGGTCTGTATTAACGACGTGATTGAGATTTGAGACGTATTCATTATAACAAAGCTTCGTTCGAACCGCTTCTTGTACAGAAATCTGGTCGATGTGAGTTCAGATTATAAAAAGGAAATGTATAACTTGATGTATAGCCGTGTTTACCTACCTTATATTCCTATTTCGTATTTTTTGTTAGGTTATATACCTGCTCATTATATTTAATTATACTTTTCAAAAACCTGTAACTTTTACTTAATCAAACACCAGTCAAATTCAACCCTATTACATTAGTTTTCGAACTTATCAGATTCCCTGTTACAGACTTGTTCGAAGTAATGTGGACCTTCAATTACAACAAAAGCTATAAAAGGTTTTGCTTGTAATTGACATAAAAACCGCAACAAGGACTATCTGATAACATGAAAAACAAAACCTTACCACAAGCATTTGAGCAAAAACAACATGTTATACCAAATGACCCGACGTCCCGAGACTAATTGACCCGGAAAAACAAGGTTAGACCCAAACCCTAATGAAAAGGAATGACCCTAAATACAAACCGCGAATCGATCGGAACCTTCTAATGAATATATACAAAACAGGACCTTTTCAATTTAACAGAATCGGTATTTAAAGCTCATGATTTTCGGTAAAAAGACCAGAGCAATGATAGTTTGAAAATCATTAGATACAAGTTTTAGGGATTGGGTCATCTCTTTCAATTATTTTTCTTATTAAATCTTATCTAATGAAAGTCTCCATTCTTAAGTCAATGAAAAATGACATATCATTCAATTACAGTTTATTGACACTTTCGCCAAAATTAGGCATTGAAATTAAAATAGTTTTAAGCGATTCTATCGCGTTATATTCATATTATTTAATTCCCGACGTTTCGGATCCTTTACAGCATCCATAGTCACGGGTTGACTAAACCGGTTGTCAATAATATCAATGTAACGCGATAAAATCCGTGAAAAGAAATTCTATTTCAATTTATACACTTCACGAGAGATCATAACATTATGCTTACCGTTAACAACGCCTAACTAAATGCATTGTCTATTTTCCATTTCGCGAAAGATTCTATTTATTGCCTGCTGAAGTATGGACAATCTAATCTGCAAGTCGCTGGCACGTTTCTGTACCACCCATTGTTATAAATCATATACGGGGGGGAGAGGGGTAGTGCCAATAAATTTACAAGTGGAGGTCTACAAACGGCTCGCCGAAGGCAGAATTTGATCCATCTATGTAGCATTATTGTGGAACTGGACTGGCAGAATGTCTGGTTCTTTAAGTCTTTGAAATATTTGTATTTTGTTTTATATTTCATCGTTGTAATATGAAGACGGGATCAAAAGAGTTACAGCGATTTCACGTAAAAGAAATTTAAGAAGAAACATTTTTAACGACTGCTGATATTTTTTAGGATTATTGTTGATATTTTCCATTTCAGTACCTTGATTATTATATAGCTCTTGTGATAATAAATTAATACCTTTTGACATTTTATGACCACACTGGCCGACGCGTCGGAAGTTTGCAGTACGATAACCCTTGTCATACTAATGCCAGTATTAATCTGCTTGAAAAACTGCTACCTACGTTTTGATTTGCTCTCATGAAAATAAATTATATAGTATCTAACCAGAAAAGAAGCTTCGTAAATTCAAAGAGCATAATGCAGCAATACCCCAAGCCACGTTTAAGTTAAAAATGTAACAGGACTGAATAAGAAATGACTGAATATTAGCCTGTCCTTTGTAAGCAGCTGTAATCCCTCTCGACTTATGGGTCACAGGTCACGAGAAAACTTGAGCAGAATAACAAACAGACATCCTGATTACTTTGTGTTTTTCTTTTATTCCTAAATCAACATCCTGCTTTGTCCCCACCACAAAGGAAAAGTAACATATGACGTAAGTACTTGTGTATTTTTATATTTGAATCCATTTCTCCTTCTTTTGGAGTTAGATCGATTGTTAGACTTTTAGTTATGATATGAAATATTAGAATTGCATAGGTTTGAACTCTATACAGCTTTCATTGATCATAGATTTTTTAACAGAGATTTCTATTTTCGTTAAGTGCGTTGTAATTCTTTTTTTTTTTCTAACATAAATACTATTGAGGTTTAAGCTGTTCGCGTTGTTGACTTTGATAAAGTACGCACGGCTACACATCACGCTATACATAACCAGAATTGTGAACCTTGAATTGTGTCTAAATTGGTTTTGTATAGCTTAATGTGTAGCCGTGCGTAGGTACGGCTGTACGTTCTAAGCAGTCGAGGTACTGTGATCCGATAGAGCTAAATATTATATCGATCTTTCTACTTTATCCATACTATTATTATATTCGTAAATGCAAACTATATCCGTTTGTTTCCTACTTTTGACCGCCTATACTGCTGAAATTAATACGATAAAATTGGCTGATTATATAAATACTTCCTGAGCCACAGCAATGTGAGGTTTAATAGGTTGAAAATAAAATCCTTATTCTTAAATATAGTGTTGAAATACTGTGATACTTGTAAGATGACCACCTTATATTGTTAAAGAGAGCTAGTTTAGAGAAACAGGTCCGCGTACGTGATGCTTATGATTTCGTTGTAATAATCATAAGTATTGAAAACTAAAGCAATTTTCTATACAATATTGCTAGATAGGAATTCCATAAGTACTTTATTGTTAATAATATCCTATCTTACACTGCTTCGGCCGCGTGTTATTGTTTTTGGTTTTCAAATTTCGTCATAACTTTTTCAATGTCTTCAACTAGGTATTTAGTACTTGTTGCTTTTACGCCCACGTTTTTACTTACATCTCGAAGGAGCTTTGAAACAAAAAGTAGCTCATGTTCTTCTCCGACATTTAATCTATCTTCTTTCCAAATTTCACCAAAAAGTGGTTTGGCTGTTTTAGCGTGTTCCACTTTGAATGGTATTTTTGATCATCGAAATTATAGTCACGTTGAAATATACCTATTTCTGTGGCTGATCGCATTTCTTTCTTCCCAAGTTTTAAATTTGATGTCAAACAAGTCTATTGTCCCCCTAATGATAAGCGGCACCAGTAGCCTATAGTCATAGACATCAGCAACGTATCACTAGTACGTTGCAATCTTAAAACCTCATTTATTAAATATCATTAAATCAAATTGCAGTTCACTTCATTCTTTATTAAATTTGTCATTAAATAATAAACCTTATAGATCATTATTCTAATGCGAATTTACTGAATCAAATAGATTATCCCCTGATCATCTATCTAGTTGTGGCCGTGTAATGTTCATTTGTAATGGTTCAGCAGCCAGTCGCTACTTGTGCTTGCTCGATGATATATAGTTAAAGCTTAGCACTAAGCACTGTTGTTGTTGTTGTATGTTCAGTTTGTTGCAATGTTATGAAATTATAGTTCTGGTTGTTGAGTTGGTACTGTAAGATTATAGGAGTAATGGGTTTTTCTTTAGTTATTATTCTCATTGCAGTCATTTTTGCTTCCTAATCTATCTGTTTATAAGTGATAAATGATATTCATTTATGTGAAGAGATCTAATAAAAACACTTTTACAAGTCAACGTTTTTTAAACTAGGTAGATGGCGCTGGCATTTCCTCTGAGAAGAAACTCCGAAACCAATTGAGAGAATCATGGTGTCTTTTAAAGTCCAGATAGTAATGATATCATCAGATATGCGAGTTTTACAATGTAGGTAGGGTAAAAAATGAACAGGCCTTTTGTAGAAAGAGCCATAGCAACTTTGAGTTGACCTGTCCTTACTGACGGTACGTATACAACGCATCAACAATTATTTTGTGTGTATTAATTATACATTAATAAATCAATTAAATCAACAACCACTAAGTGCTAAGTGCTAAGTGTTTTTAAGTTTTTCTATGAAATTCGAAAACAGCTCAGAATTTGGTTTTTTTGTTGTTTGGTTTGTACACGGAAACACACGGTACTACCCGGGTTTTGGTTTAATAAAGCATATCAAAAGAAGTGTAAAAATAGCAAGAGTAGCGTAGCAAGTGATGGTCTATAGTTTCTGCCTATGGGACAAGTTGTGAGTATATGCGTGTAAGTAAGTGTTTAGAAGAGTATTTAGGATTTTATTGTTTTAATTTCAAAACATTAAACTTCCAACAAGATTTAGAATTACATCCATTGTAATCTATGAAATTCTATTTAAAGCTTCCATTGAAACGTAAGGCTGGTCCCTCCAGGCAGAATGAAGAGCTTACGAGACACGCCTCCCATATAAAGAATGGTATTCTATTCACAGAATCGTTCTAGTGACCTAACAAGCTACAGTGTATTTGACCATTTCGGATTGAACCACAGATAAAATTGTTAAACCTTCAATCCTAATCAAAGGGATATAATAAACCACACATCAAAAATACTGATTAAGCGACAAAATTACCTACTGATTGAGCGACAAAATTACCTACTGATTGAGCGATAAAATAACTGATTGAGCAACAAAATTACTGATTGAGCGACAAAATTACTGATTGAGCGACAAAATTACCGATTGAGCGACAAATTTACCGATTGAGCGACAAAATTACTGATTGAGCAGCAACATTCTAAATACAGATATCAGTTATGTTTGGTTCGAACTGCGACCACATGCCAGAACCAAATCGTGTTCATAATTTGTTAGGAATTAAAATCGTCGCCGTTTTTTATAATTGTAGTCGCCCACAGTCTGTTGTCCACTTAGAATTTCAGTCATATTATTATGATTCATCAAAATTTGTCATTCTCCCCAGATAAAAAAATATGCCAGGCTATAAGGGTTGAAATGTTATTGGATATTAACCTCATTTTGTTGTGACTAAAACTAATTTAGATATGTCTGTATCCCTTAAAGGTTGGCTTAAGAGGATAGTATCCGCTTCGCGCCCCATACAAACGCAGTTTGGCCCTTGCTTGAATTTTAAACAATGAAAGTAATTGAAATTTTGCAGTAACAATCTTATCATTAATATACGTGTTTCTGTAATATAAAATTTCATTTCAATATACGGTTAAAAAGTTACACGAGCTCAAAGATTGGCAATTTTCGTTGAAAAACGGCCCAACTTTATGCTAGTATTTCTCGACAATGTATCAATACAGAAACATTCTGATTCGAAGGAAACCCAGATAATATAGTGAATATTTTTTTACAAGATTTTTTTTTTACATATTAGCAATATTATAGGAGTAATCTCCAAAATTCGGAACATACGAAATACGCGTGAAAATGTTGTTGTTTCTCCTCTCGGGCACGCGTTCGCATCGCGAGGGATAGAGACAGCGACAACTGTGCAACATTGTTGCGTTCGCGAGGGACACTCCTCTTAAGGGTCCGAGGAAGCAAAGGACTACAGCCTTCAAATTGGAACACATGAGTTAAAGTATTGCTGAGCGGTAGAAAATTCGCAATGCAATGACATAGCAATTTTCTTCTATAGTATTTTAGTGCAAGTTTTATAGGAAAGCGGTAAAAGAAAACTGAAAACTGCCTGATGATTGCCTCATGAGTCTAGTAGTTCTAAGCGGGATTGCTACGCTAGAGGTCCTGGGTTCGAATCCCAGGTCGAGCAGTGTTATTGGGTTTTTCTATGAAATTTTCAGTAGGAATTCGTTTGTGCCCGTTTAATAGCAATAAGCTCGCCCCCTGTTACATAGGACCCAAACAAACTGTCGATCTGTAGGTGTACATTACGTAGGCACAACCACCAACCTCTGCTTCACATTTCGATAATACTTGTAGCGTGAAGGTATGGTGAAGGAAAATATCTTGATGAAAATTAATGCCCAATCGTTTTTTTAATGGCGAGTGAAGTCTGCTATTCCGCAGTAGGCTAACGTGATGGACTATAGCCTAAAGAGGAGACCCGTGCCCAGCAGTGGGACAATGTAATAAGCATTTTTTTATACCACTAAGGTGACAAACAAGCTTACGACCTGCCTGATGGTAAGCATTTACCGTAACCTAGGACGCTTGTATGCTGTAATCATATTTTTACAACCTTTTTGAAGAATCATGCAGTGATAGCCATGTGATATGACCATTGGACTGCCAAGTCAAAGGTCTCGAGTTCGAATCCAGGGCACGCACCTCTGTCTTTTCAAAGTCATGTGCGTATTAATAATTAATTATCACGCGCTTAAACGGTGAAGGAAAACATCGTGAGGAAACCTGCATGCCTGAGAGATTTTCTCGACGGCGTGTGAAGTCTGCCAACCCGCAGTAGGCTAGCGAGGCGGTCTATAGCCACATCCCTCTCGTACTGAGAGGAGACCCGTGCCCAGCAGTGGGACAAAGTAATGGGTTGATGATTTTGAAGAACCCCATTAGTCCTTTGGAAAAGCTTCGGCGGAAAGCTGATTCCATAATATAGTGTGCGTGGGAGGAAATCCCTCTTGGATTGCACAGTATGAGGGCTGATTATTCACTGAAGTAAAAAAATTACTGCCTCATTAGTCTAGTGGTCCTAAGCGCGACTGCTACGCTAGAGGTCCTGGGTTTGATCCCCAGGTCGAGCAAAGTGTTATTGGGTTTTTGGATTTGTGCCCGGTTAATGGCAATAGGCTCGCCCCCTATTACATGGGACCTCAACATACCAGCGAAATATGGGTGTACATTAGTACACCTCTGCCTAACCCTTTGGGGATACTGGCGTGATGATATGTTATAAAAAATGCCCTTCAGTTCTGGTTTGGTTAAGCATTGGATTTTCATCCAGCAATAATTGTCTAGTAGCGATAAATCGCAAGTAATATATTGTGAGTTAGTGCTCGAAGACCTGCTACCGGTTTGAGGAGCTGTGGCTTAAGAGTTAAGGTTGATACGGGTTGAAGATTTTATTGATTTGTTTCTTTATCATAAAGTAAATTGCCATTTAATAATAAATAAAAAAAATACAAATCTAGCTGAAAAGAGTAAAAACGCTATTAGATACCCATGCAATTTTATTTATGTGAAAATCCGTAGTTGGCTCTTTGCTTCCCTACTAAGTTATGATGTGAAATAATAAATGAATAATTAGATTGTATCTTTCTTATAAAAATTTAAATAATATTTGATTTAATTTAAAAAAACCTTTTTAAAATTATTATTGAAACACTTTATCGCATAATTTGAATAATGATTGTCCTTTAGAATGGTTCATTTTCAAAATATCTGTGTTTAGTATTTTTTTCTATTACGAATGATGTGGTCTCTTATAAGAGACACTTACACTAAGTTACTTAAAATATGGTTAAACATATTATTATATGTAACAAATCGTATTCTTTATTTTTTGGTCTTTAAATTATTGTTTTCTAAAAATGTGCTTTTTGAACAACGCCATACGCCAATAACTCGGTCTGCATCAAAAAGCTCGTTCTGTAGGACTTCGTCGATGAGATCGGCGCACGCGACGCCCGGGGAAAGTGTGTGCTCACGTTATATGATTATAACCTAGTAGAGTAAAGAAGCTTCAGGTAATCATCAGTAGATATTATTATCTTATCTATTTAAAAAACAACCAACTAACAAGGTTTGTATGAAAGTCGAAATCCACGAGAAAAGTCGAAAATTTGGGTGAAAAAATTACGTTGTGGCGTGTCGACACGCCTTAAAGGTCTATGAAGAGCCGCTCGTCTATGGAACGGAACGCGCTTGTCTCCGTCCGAGCGCACGGCTCGCTCTCTGCCTCCAACCATCGACCGACTCGTACGCATGTCGCGTTAACCGAGCGGTTTATAATGGCCGCCTTGGCCCACCTGTAAATCATTTTATATTAGTTATTCCTACGTTGTACAGTATAATAAATGTATATAATATCCGTGTTCGACGAGTATTATTTCTCGGCTAGGAGTAGGCCGATATCGAACAAATACTCCAAAACGTAAGCGAAACTGCGCACGGATCGCAGTAAAAATAATAATATATATACCTAAATATATATAATTTACTCCTTTTCCGTGACAGCTAGAGGTGTTATTATATTTTTCTATGAAAATCTACGAAGCAGCTCGGAGTTAAGATTCATCATCATCAACTCATCACATTGTCCCACTGCTGGGCACGGGTCTCCTCTCACAACGAGAGGGAGTAGGCTATAGTCCACCACGCTAGCCTACTGCGGGTTGGCAGACTTCACACGCCGTCAAGAACATCTTTCAGGCATGCAGGTTTCCTTACGATGTTTTCCTTCATGGTTTAACCACGTGATAATTAATTATTAATACGCACATGACTTCGAAAATTCAGAGGTTTAAAAGCCTTGGATTCGAACTCGAGACCTTTGACTTGGCAGTCCGATGGTCATATGAATAGGCTATCACCGCTTTTTACTTTTGGAATTTATATTGTGACCTAAGCCTCATATGGGAGCTAAACATACAGCCGAAATCAGAAGTTGAGATTTTTGTCACGAATATTCAGAGTTTTGACGTGTCTCATTTTCCTAATTATGCTTACCAGATGCGACAGAATATAAGTTCTTTACACGAAGTGACTGCCATCAGACCTCCGCAACCCAATTTCTGGGCAACACCGATATTCGAAGGATCAATCGTGGTGGTCGTGCCTGACAACAAGTCTTGTCAGGCTTTTTGAGCTTCTGACTACCTCTAACGATTGTCATAGGTATTCGTATGACAACCGGGATCGATGGCTTTACGTGCTCTCCGAGGCACGGAGGGTCTCGATATATATAAAATGGTTGAGCTACACAATGACTGATGTATGCGTGCCACCAGTTAGGACAGGTCAACTCAAAGCTGCTACGGCTCTTTCTTCAAACGGCCTGTTCAGATTTTACCCTACATTGTTAAACTCGCATATTAATAACATAACTATTGTCTGGACTTTAAAAGAGACCATGATTCTCTGAGTTTGTTTCGACGTTTCTTCTCATAGGTAGTCAGATAGGAAACGTCGGCGCCATCTAGTTAAAAAAATGAAAAAAATCGATTTGTAAAAGTGTCTTTAAAATATCTATTCACAGAAATAAATATCATTTCATCATTTCATTTCATCATAATTATATTATGAGTGGTCACCCCTCCAGAGACCGACCGCGGCAGATGCAGCTTAACCTTGCAGATCTGTTGATCAGCTCAGTTATAACTTAGCCACGAGCCACGAGTTTTTTCGAAGTGTCTATAAAATTAAGTACCATCAAATCAATTCTAAAGTAATATAAAATACACTCAATCAAAGGACACTGACAATCTTTATTAGGAAGTTGCACTAACCATTCGTATGGAGCAAAATAGACCAAAATCCAGCGTCATTAAATTAGTAGATAACCTATTTACTGTAGCAACTACGGTACATCTTTAACCAACTTGTAAAGGTGAACCGAATAACTAGAACACAAACAAACCAACGAACAAACACACAAACACGGCCGACAAACACAGGTGTTGGTTATCGCGTAACTAATTAAGGCAAGGGAAATTGTGTCGACAGCCGTCTTTAATTTATTTATGTTTAGATCTGTTATTTACGAGCCATTAATAGTTATCATGGGAACTTTGATCAGTGAATTTGATATAAATTTCAATTGCAATCAGAAAGTACCTACCTATAAGCTGAATACTGTCTTTTTATATAGTGTTTTCTGATTCATTTAATAAATTGCTTAAGGCAAATCGTCGTGACTTAAGCGCGAAATTATATTTCTATTATTTTGGTTTTCGCAAATTGTACACTAAGTATAACACATTCTAGGTAGAAGATAGTAGTGTAAATTGTCAATTTTGGCAGAATCCTTAATTAACTAACATAACATTAGTAGATATACCCAGTTCCTTTTGCCATGTCAAGGGAATTAACCATCACTATTTAACCCATCGGGGAGTATAGACAACAATTCCCTTGACATGGCAAAAGATACTTAAAAAATAATAAAAACAAAACATACATGTATGTAAAATACTATCTACTATGATAACGATTTTTAACTCTTTTACTTAGTTGTGAATACTTTATAGTAGATATCGCAATTTCTACTGCCATAAACCCACAAACTGTTTCAGCCCAAGCCGAGACGATCTGCCTTCAAGTGTCAACAATACTAATGTCAAGTTTTTCAATCCGTATGTTTATATTGTGAGACTTTTTAGTATCCTACATAAACCTTATGAAGCAGATGTCTGAATAAATATTATATGGTTGATAAAAAAATCCAGCCAGGTTTCATAAAAGATGATATTATCGTTACATCGGACTAACTGATTAAATGACGCCTAATGGATAGGTGAAAGAAAAAAAGAATATGAATAAAGAAGAAATATTAAAGTTCAAGAGGACGCTATTCCTTACTAATTTTAGGGGGATAACCCCCTAAAATCATTAGCGGCAAGAAACGTCTTTCTCTTTAACTTATAACTGTCGATTTCCGCGTACATTGCGTTGTAAAATCACTCCATGTCCGTCCTGCTTAATCGTTTTCCAGCAGGGTGTCATTCCTGTAGCATTCCAACTGTGTTTCCCTGTGGAAAACCATTCGACAAGGAGATTGCGTCTAGTACAGTCACACTCAAAGTTAAATCTAGTTTTCAAAAATATACTTAGGTACATTTTAGTAATTCGACGTTAGGCAGGATTCGATAATTCATAATTAATTTAATTAAAGCACCAATAATATCTGATGAAGTCCGTAAAAATCTATAGGAATAATAAAAATTAAGAGTTTCTTTGAACTCTGTAAACTCTAGAACTACCTTCTAGTGATACGACCAGCGGAGTGCAAAGTTAGGTTAGATTTAGAATCCAAACCTTTAACTTTTCGGAGTTATTTTGATGTTAATTTTGACGCGCTTGTGGTGTAAGAAAATTATCTTGAGGAAACCTGAATGCCTGAGAGACTTTCTCGATGGGATGTGAAGTCTGCCATCTCACATGGACTGTAGCCTAATCTCTCTCATTTCGAGAGGAGATCCGTGCCTAACAGTGGGACAATATAAAGTAAGAAAGAAAGAAAGAAAGAAAACTTTTATTGTGGGACAATATAATGAAAGAAAGAAAGAAAACATTTATTCGATGATGAGCGCCCTGTTATCTGACCTATAAAACATTTGAGAACCGCTGTACTAAAGGATGCGTTCATTTAGTTTTCAATTTCCATTTGCCTTTGTTGAGTTCCTAGCGTTGATTTTCCTGTCTGATACAAAGCGACAGTCTCATTATTTTAAAAAGAGAATATTAAAAAAGAAGGTCCCTTTTCAACATTTTTTATCTTCGTGTTTTTTATTTATGTCCTTTTTACGTAGTCATTTTAGCTTCAGCAATTATTGCGTACATATATTTTATGATTTGAAAGCTAAAATAAACAAGCAAAGGAAGTAAAAAACACAAATATAGGTACCTACTTGTGATATCTCCGTAAAGATAAATTGAAAGGTTTCGGAACATGTTTGGTCTGAAGAGCTTCTATGTGTCATAAAATCTATTGTAAGAAAAAGCTCCCAAAATAGCCTTACGATATAGATGCGTGTCACTTTTACAAACGCTCTGCTTAGAATAATAAAATGCCCATCTTTATTCAGGAGCAACTCAAAAATACAATGAAATATGAAATATCTCATCTCTCTGTCGATTTCGATGACGTAGAACTTACCTAATTTAACGGAATTTTTAAATTAATATGACTGTAGACTTTACTGCTCCAGTTTGAAGTTCAAAATATGTCTGATTTGTATTGTGTCAATTAAGGCAGGTCTCGTCCCCTGTCGCGCTTGATTTATGAATGAACACGAGAGGAATAACCGTTGATTCCCTTTGGACTCGAACTTTCCCTTTCAAATGGTTACGTGACTTGTATAGCTACGAACTGGCGCGTCCATTGACGCGAATAAATCAATGTCGGGTTACATCATAGAAGGTTAGCGGCAATGAATATCGAATGTTGTGGAAAAGTCGATCGTCTTGGGACGGTTGTTGAATAGTCATGAGGTAATATGAATGGAGCTTGAATAATGTAGGGTGAAGGTTGAGTTGGTGCTTAGGGGACAAGGTTTTTTGTTTGTTCCTACATGAATAGCAATGTGGAAAAGCGTGTTACTTTTCCTTTTAATTAAAAGTAACAACAGTGGCTTATAGAACCTGTTATTTGATCTGGACTTTTTTTTGTGCTTGGAGGAAGGCCTGTAAAATTAATTAGGCTTTTACTCTTATTATTTTATTTGTTTTATAATATCACATATATAAAAAAACAAGGGCGTTAAAATATATCAGCGACATCAAACCCGAAAAAGAAAATTTTGAAATTCTCTTGTTTCTTTAAAAAAAAGCGGCGGTTGGCGCTAAAAGTACTGAATACATTTTAATTTGGTAGTCTAGTAGTAGGTAGTGTTTCTCTTCTCGACCAATAAAATATTTGTCCAAGGGAGCGAAGCCACGGGTAAAAATAAATTTAATTTACAAAAGTACTTTAAAAGATAATACTACAAGATGGTCATAATCGTTACTACAAGGATCTAAGAAATGCAAGATCTTTTAGGAGTAGGATATATTCTATTAAACAAAAATTAAGGTCAGAACGGTATTAAAACAAAAATATAATTTTATACAGATGAATTAAGAACCTATTTCTTTTCTCTAAGTAGGTTAAACGGTGTTCCGAATTGAGAACTTTTTCGATGAATAAATTTTAATATAAGACAGCCCTCAACATCCTTCGATCAACCATCCGAGAATTATTTATTTACGCGGTAGCCAAAGACAGATCAGTAGTGATGATATGCAATTTGAAACCAGACGTTGAGAGATAACATCAATAAATCAACTGATTAAATAAGAAAACTTTTTCTATCTAGAAAACTGACGATTAAAATCAGAAAGTCTGACAAGTTTTCACAGCTAATTTTCTAATTATTCCGTATTAAGAGTACGTGCTCGAACATTTTATTACAGTTTCCGAAAGTAGGGTCGCCAATTAATCTGTACCGGGAATAAAAAAAAAATATTTTAAGCCGAGCGGGAAAATTTACGGTTCGGGTATGGGATAACTCTGCAGACGAGCAGGCGAGCCACTTACAGCTAAGTAGTCGTCGCCGCCCATGAACATCTGCAATACCAAAGGTGCTGCAGATGCGTTGCCAATCCTATTTAAGGAAATGGAAGGGGAATGGGGAAAAGGAGAAAGAAGGGGATTGAGGGAGGAATTCGGCCTCCAGCGCTCCACACTCACTCTACGAGCATACTGCTACTCGACGTCGATATTCTGTGGGAGACTAAAACATTCTGGATATATAAATTCCCCATTAGTGCCTATTACTGGTATTCATATCACTGGGAAAGAGCTTCCCTTAAAATTGAGTGGAATAGGAATAGAAGAACCGACAAACGTTGGGGTAGACGTGTTCTCGAGTGGAGACCGCGACTCGGCAAATGTAGTGTAGGACGCCCTCCGGCTAGATGGAGTGATGATTTGTGGAAGGTAGCTGGCAGAAGCTGGGTGCGACAAGCGGAGAACAGGGTGAAATGGCGCACACTAGGGGAGGCTTACGTCCAGCAGTGGACTAGTATAGGCTGATGATGATGATGATGAGTCCACAACGATGACTTTGTATGAATTAACAAACTTTAAACATTTCCACAAACTTCCTGCAGAAAGTCTTTTCTAAATGTAAAAATTAATGATAAATCACATTTCATCACTCTCTATAAGGTATTCGCTATCAAGCGCGGACCATGTCATAGTTTGTAGGTTGTGATGAAATGCGATTTAATCATCGTATTTTC
Source organism: Subacronicta megacephala (assembly GCA_958496365.1). Taxonomy (NCBI): domain Eukaryota; kingdom Metazoa; phylum Arthropoda; class Insecta; order Lepidoptera; family Noctuidae; genus Subacronicta; species Subacronicta megacephala. Next base: position 2,952,433 of record OY292524.1, read on the forward strand.
TGTCGTATTTTCACGCCTGTCTCCCAGTGGCCTTTGTCTGGCTTTAGGCAATTGCCTGATCTACCAGACACAAGTGAGGAGTACCACTTACTACAATTGTGACATCCCATTTTCCTTTCATCTACATTCAATAACCTCCTCATGCATGAACATCAATTTAGAGTGCCTGTTGTTCTTCCTTGTTAATGGTCATGACGTCACGATACACCAAAGGTTGTCATCAGCGCCTCGGCATTAAGCTGTGTATACCATTTTCTGCACGCATTTTTTCTTGTTTTTTATCTGTATTTGTTTTTGTATTAGAAATAAATAAACTTTCTTTCTTCGTTAATCAGGAGTTCTTCAAGAATGTTCTTACGTAATCATATCGATATAGACGGTAGCAACCCTAGCTAAGAAGGCATTACATGTACAAATATCTTAAGGTTCCTTTATCTCTGCGATCAACGTTGGAGGGCTGCAATTACACCATTAGAAATAAGACCAGTTCTTAATTAACCGTCTTAGTTAAATTACTAGTCTATTTAGAGAAATAATTAGAAGAAAACTCATGTAGGTATTAAATAGTACTTAATGTTTCCTTGAATGAAAATTACTTCCATTTTTATTCATGATGGCTGTGCCCCATGGTTTCACCCGCTTTGCTCTGCTCCATTTGGTCGAAGCGTGATGCTATTTAGCCTATAAGGCTATAGGCTAAAGGTCTCATGAATGTGACTATCATATACATAAATATGTTTTGTAATCCGACTGGTGATTCATGAGTTTAACGCGTTTAAACAAACTCTTTAGTTTTATTATATTAGTGTAGATATATCTCAATGCATCTATTTAAAATAATGTGTATGTAGTTGTGTTTGTTACCCGACTGCGCCAGAAGGAGGGTTATGTTTTTGCTTCTACTTTTCAATAAATTATATTTCTTCACATGCTTAGTGCGTAACTAAGCAACAAAATATTAATGTCGCCCTAAAAACATTTATCATTAAACAATTATTTGGTTGGATCTTTTATGTTCGCAACTTACTTCCGAAATTGTTTCGCACGTAACATTGTTTTTGACGTTTTGTAGGCGGCTTTACTTTGTGTTAAAGTTATTCTTTTAATGACGGTGCACCTCACTATCAAACTGCTGACTTGCACTTTTCCGTGACATGAAATATTATTCTTACACAATAACAAAAGAATGAGCTGAAAGATTACACGAAGACTTTATAAAATACTAAACCATAACCAATTTGATAGTGAGCAAATAATAATTATTTTCATTCGCAAATCTTTTGTAACCATAATAAAGGCTTTCAAATTACTACCGTCTTCCTCAGATCAAATAAAAAGTTAAGACGGAACTTTGCGAACAAAGACGTGAGAGCTTTCGATACCTCGATAGCTCGACTGACAAGATAAGACGTAGTTTCAGTATTCGCTGGCCTCACGTCTTTGTTCGCAAAGTTCCATCTTAACTTTTTATTTGATCTGAGCAGTCTTCATAATTAAAATAATACCTCAGTAGGCCTTTACGTCACATTCAATTGTAGACATAAAATATTTTGTTACCATAACAAAAGACGACAATACGAAATAATTAAACGGGGATCATAAGAAATTATAGTGAATTTTTTTTATGGTACGCCGTCATTTATTTCCTCATTGGACGAAAATTATCATCATAATCAAACGAGATTACTTCACATAACAAATAGGTTACGAATCATTTCGTAATAATTTTATGTCGGGTTCAAAATTTTGTGAAAAATCAGACCGTGAAACGTGGCCTTAATAGCCCGCTGTTTTTCATGAGCCCCTTTTGTTTTTTAAAACAATAGGGTGTGATGTAAACCTTTGGAAACTTCTTCTGTGTTTATGTATGGATCATTATGAAGGTAAAAAGAAGGGACAATGGAGAGAGGCTGTTGTTTTTTAGGATGTTTTGTCATGCAATATGTCGGAGAATTTGTCTGGCCTATATTTTTTTGGTAATGTTTGAAAAATTGAGTAAATTAGGTAGATATTTTGCTTATCTGAACCTTTGTTCACCTTTTTGTCATACATTATGAATGAAAATTCGGAGGCTTTGTTTCTTCATTGTATAAGCGTTTTATGTTCTTAAAATATTGGTACTAACTGCTGCTCTTGTGAACATTAGACTATTGAGGCAATGGAATACACTTTTATCTAGATATGAGACAGCAGTAGATAAAAACCTCTTTGTATAAATTATTTTACTACAAATTTTAGATCATATACAAATCCCAGGCACTGAAACTGCTTAATTATGGTCCAATAACAGTTAATATTTTACAAGGTTACTTGTGAAATTGACCACCCTTAGAATTATTTACAAAAGTAAATATGATTTTATGCTATAATAGCCTAGCCTATTTTATAAGTTATGTGCGTATTAATAATTATAACACGCTTATTTTTTATTATTTTTTAGCATTAAATATTGCGAAATTTTCACAAAGAACTGAATTTTCTAATTAAAGAAAATTTCTAGTGAAAGAAAAATTCGATCTCAGGCAGGGTTTGAACCTGCGTCTCTCTGGTTAAGTACACCAGACGCTTTGCCAACTAAGCTACCGAGACCACTGCCTGTGATGTCGAATTTCTATTCCGCATTCTACGTCTTGAGGCTTGAGAAATTCAGTTCTTTGTGAAAATTATAACGCGCTTAAACGGTACAAGAAAACATCGTGAGGAAACTTGCATACATGAAAGATTTTCTATCATTAATATATCATAATTTGAGTAATAATTATAATTATACCATTCATTTGGGGGGCAAACTGGGCCAACACCACAAAGTTTGCCCACACTCAGTTGGCTAGCATGGTGGACTATAGCCTTATCCCTTTGATTCTGAGAGGAGCCCTTTGCCCAGCAGTGGGACAATATGTTGATTGATGATGATGATGATTAAATATAATATGTACCTATGTCATGTCATGTTACATCATGTAAATACCAGGCAAAAACTCGTAACAGAAACATTAGCTGACCAATTCTAAGCACTTATTATGTTGTATCAGAACAGTGAATAACTTCCACACATTGTTGTATACACGGAATGCATGATATATTCCTATTGTTTGCACTAATGAGTTAACTTCTTGCCGTTATGTAAGGCGGAAATGGTATCATGTTAGGAAAGTTATAAGGACAAGATAAACTGTCCCGTAAGGATAAGTTTTAATCAGAATACACACGCTAGTGCCTTTTACATAACTTGTATAGTTTGCATGTATTTGTAACTACCTCATTAGTCCTCATTAGTTCTTCAGAGATCTTGGCTTCCATTGCCAGGTAGAGCAAAGTTTTATTTGTTTTTTTTTATGAAATTCTCAATAGCAACTCGGAGTGGCAATTTGCTCGCCCCGTATTATAAGGGACCTAAACATACTGGCGAACTGTAGGTGTTCATTAAGTACATCTCTGCCTAACCGCTCGGGAAATACAGGCGTGGAGGTATGTATGTATGTGTATAACAATTCCAAATTAATATTATGAATGCGAAAGTAACTGACTGCTGGTTTGTTACGTTTTCCTTACAAAATTAGTTTGGCATTCAAAAAGATTGTACTTTTGACAAGGATATACGTAGGTAATCTTTTTTTTAAAATATTATTTGAGATGTAAGTAAAACCGTGACCTACAGCTAGTATTACATAATAATTTTGCAAAAATAGCTCTACCTGTCTGTTTGTTAAGATTTCTTGCCAAAATTGCTGAACCAATCTTGTTTAAAGGTATACAATTTGGACCTTGGAGAAGCTAGCTACATTTTGAAGAAGATAAATTTACTATTGCAACCAATACATTACTCCTAATTTACTACTTCTTTAGAGCAACAATTAATTACCGAAGCAAATAAAACCAATGGAAATACCCTTGTGTAATGGACGCGCAAAATTATTATTACGACTTGAGTTACTGATATAACTTTACTGGCATACCGCCATGGAGTAAAAACAAAGAATTGAACCCTGTTTTATGAAATTTGCAATACTTTTGTTGTGGTAGGGCCACGCTGTTCGCAGCGTGAATGGGCCAGCTTGACCGGGGAAGTACCACACTCTCGCAAAAGTTCGGCGTCCGAGTAGTAGCGTTTCGTTACTCCGCTTCGTTCGGTGAGCGAGAGGGCCGGAGGCCCAATTCCTACCCCAATCCCCTTCCTTCTCCTTTTCTCCTTCCCCTCCCTTTCCCTAAATAGGCTCAGCAACGCATCTGCAACTCCTTTGGTTTTGCAGATGTCCATGGGCGGCGATGACTACTTACCATCAGGTAGCTCGCCTGCTCGTTTGCCGAGGTTTCCCATAAAAAAAAAAAAACTTTTAGGTGTTCAGTAGAAGTAGTTCCTGCTGGCATGTCAGCATGTCCGCATGAATGGGTCGGCACGACCGGGGAAGTACTACCCTCCCAGGGAATATCGATGTCAAGTAGCAGTATGTATACTGTTGCGTTTCGTACGGTGACTGTAGAGCGTCGGTGGCCCAATTCCTCCCTCAGTCCCCTTCCTTTTCCTTAAATAGGCTTGGCAACGCATCTGCAGCCCCTTTTGGTATTGCAGATGTCCAATGGCGGCGATGACTACTTACCATAGGTCACCGGTAGATCACCTGCTCGTTTGCCGAGTTCTCCCATAAACAAAAAAAATATAAAAAAATATTGTAAGGAGAGACACTTTGTGCCGCAAGCAAGTCCGCGAATCCATCGATTCGTAATGTTAAACTGTATTTGTCAGGATAATTTATGGCTAGGTAACCTGACCTGACTTGCCATAAAAAATATTGGAATAGAAATAGATTCGATACCGAAATGGAATTAACTTAACATAACCTTCCATCATGCATTCACGCCTGTATTCTTCAGAGATGTACTTAATGTACACCTTCAGTTCGATGATAAGTTTGGGTTCCATATATGGATTCCATAAAAGGGGGCGAGTCTATTGCCATTAATCGGACACAAATCCAAATTCCGATTTGTTACTGACAAATTTCATAGAAAAACCCAATAACACTGTCCGGACCTATAGCGTAGCTGTCGCGCTTAGAACTATCGTGAGGAAACCTGCATGCCTGACAGATTTCCTCGATGGCGTATGAAGTCTGCCAACCCACATAAGGCCAGCATGGTGGACTATAGCCTAATCCCGTGACCCGTGCCCAGCAGTGGGACAATATAATGGATTGATGATGGTGATACCAACAGAACATTTATTTTATTTCTACCACCTCAAAACAGTTTTTATGCTTATAGCGCTCGCGTTTTGGTTTCTAATTAAGAACTTTTATAGATATTCATATAAATAACTTTTCATAGCGTAAATAAAATTAATAATACGGAATAGGTAATTAAGTTCGTAACATTTTGTTACCTACAAAGTCGCGAATAGAAACACAAAATTACTGCAGTAACAAGAGCTTGGTAATTATGAAAACATGTATATGACCAATAAAGTCGCTAATTGTAATCATAACAGTAATAATAACTGTTAACGACATAGCTTTGCAAGCGCAGGATTAGGGTTGATAAGTAAAAACGGAGATATTTTAGGGTTAAAAGCTGAATAATGTAGACTTAATGAACCATCCTCATTAGTCTAATGGTCCCGTATTTGGTTTCCATATCGATAAAAGAGTTATTCGAATATTGTATGCATTGAGCTCGGAATTTGCATTTGTGCCCGGATACCTACAGGCAAAACGCTTACCCCCTTTTACATTGAGCCTAAACAATCCGGCGAAATTTAGGTGGTACATTAGCATCTTTGGGGACTACAAGCTTGATTGTATGTTGTTGCCTATTTAAATAATACATCGTTTTTGATGTACATGTTTTCATGTTTTAAACTTTAGTGTAATGTATTGCGCTTAATATTGTACTTATACGTACCGAATTCTGTGCACTAACCAAATTAATAAAGATATTTCTATTCTAAGTTTCTATTCAAACTATTGATGAGTAAACAAAGTTGGATGAGAATGTATATGGAGAAGAAAAAAAAAAGAAGAATTCATATAATAGGATTAACAACACTAAGCTTGCGCTTAATTAAAGTTTACAACTAAAGCAATACCAAGGTTTTAATAAAAGTCAAATATTTGTTCTAAATAAAAGTTAGTGTTTAATTATGTTTCTAGCTAATCGACTGTAAATCCAATTTAGACTAAATTCGTAAGCTCATCTGCCTCATTAAATAAGTTTCAAGATAGAAAGGTAGGTATTAGTTTAATCTACTTTAGCTCGAATTTGCTTTAAAAGAAAAATCTATTTTCATAATTAAATCACGCCAGACAATATGCTCAAGTAACTTTAAGTACTTTCAATATTTTAATTATATCTCGCTGATTATAGAATCCTAAAGTAATAGTATATATATATGTAAATCGATACGTAACTTAAATTAACGCTCACTAAACATATTTTCAATTTAAAATATCTTCAGTTTGAAATTGCGTGGCATTTTAATAAAAATTGTATAGCTTTTTAAGCAGTTGTTTGAAATTCGACGGCGGATTGGTATCGGCAGAATCAATACTAATATTATAAAGCCAAAAAGTTTGTCAGGTTGTAGGGGATAATCTCTAGATCTACTGAACCGATTTTGAAAATTCTTTCACTTCTTTTCAATAGAAAGCTTCATTATTCCTGAGTAACATAGGCTAGTTTACGCGTATAGTTCACACGGGCAAAGCCGCGGGCGGAAAGCTAGTTTTAAATAAAATTATTAGTAACTAAGCAATTACAAAATTAAGTAGGTAGTAACCCTGTTTGCAACATGTCCAGAGAACTGCTTCAGCTATTTCTTGGCTGGCCGTGCTCATAACTTTAATGCGTCAAAACCAGTAGCTATTAAGATCCTGGATACCGTTGAATACCAAGGACGCGCATACTCCTACTGTCTCGTACCACGAGATCTCGATTTTCAACTCGATCCGTTCGAGTTCATGGCTATAGTGTCACTTCGACCGCAGTCGGTCTATTGTGATCGGCACTTGTCGATTTAAAGTTCACCGCTAAACCCTGCGACTACCGTAGGATTTTTTTAGCGGTGAGCTCCCTTATTTCATCTGGGCTTAAGATAAGATTCCCTAGATGACAATGAAGTTATGCATTAGCAGGCCGTACTCTCTCGTAAGGATGATTGGCGTTTCATCAACCTCTTCACAACGTCTACAATCTACGTCCTTCGATTGAACATGTGCTTGTTTAACCAACAAGTGTCCTGTAAAGGTTCTTATACCAATGCGGATCATTCCTTCTCACCGCCTAATAATCTACTCGAAATACAAATTGACAACGTCGGATGAACGAAGAATAATTAATTTGAATATATTTTTTTAATGTATTTAGTAACCAAATCCTTTTCATTAAATGGCAAATCCTGTCTTATGCCCAGTAATTTCATTTCTTAATTTCAATGGCATAAAAGATGTCTTAAGACAACAACGCGTTAAAGATACTACTGGTATTCTAGCGTCTATAGACTGCGGTTGCCGGCTACCAAAAGGAGATTCATTTGTTTGTTTGTCATCTATACTATTAATATAATAAAGCAGAAGAGTTAATTTGTTTGAACGTGCTAATCTCTTGAACTACCAGTCGGATTTGAGAAAATCTTGTTGCATTTTATAGCCCAACTAGCTTTCCGCCCACGGCTTCGCCCGCGTGGTTTCTCGGCTTTTCTGCATTTAATTTTTTCCCGTTTTTGCAACATACTTAATTTATGCTCCGCTCCTATTGGTCTTAGCGTGATGATATATAGCCTATAGCCTTCCTCGATAAATGGGCTATCTAACACTGAAAGAGTTTTTCAAATCGGACCCGTAGTTCCTGAGATTAGCGCGTTCAAGCAAACAAACAAACAAACAAACTCTTCAGCTTTATAATATAAGTATAGATTCTTGAGCACGGTTATAGCCTAATTAACTCATACGCTAATCCTTAGGAGCCAGGCTAAGCCGCTGAAACTGAGAGGCTGAGCTGTATCACTACATAGTATAAAACAAAGTCGCTTCCCGCTGTCTGTCTGTCCCTATGTATGCTTAGATCTTTAAAACTACGCAACGGATTTAGGTGCGATTTTTTTTAATAGATAGTGATTCAAGAGGAAGTTTTATATGTATGATACATACATATTATAGTACTGAAAAATCGAGAAACCACGCGGGCGAAGCCGTGGGCGGAAAGCTAGTTATACAAATCAAAAAGTGCGGTATTTGCCATTCAAATCAAATCTTCATGGTAGGGCCTCTAGTTTGCAGAAAATAAAGCTTAATAAACGGCTGTAGGACAGCATCTGTATTCTTAATCAATGTGATTCGCCGGAGCTAGGCATTAAATAGCTCTAGGGGTAACAATTATTAAGGTACAAGGGGGGCGTGAGGGAGACGGCATAAATAACCTCTAAAGACTACGAGCTAGGTTTATTTATTGCGTTGCCTTGGTGATCGGGGAAAAATAAATTGTATCGCTCGTCCCGTGAATGTTGTAAGCGAGAAAAAGAAAAAACAGCTGCCTCATTAGTCTAGTGGTCCTAACCGCGACTTCTACGCTAGAGGTCCTGGGTTCGAACCCCAAATCGAACAAAATGTTAACAGTTTGCTCGACCTGGGGATCAGACCGAGGACCTTGTAGCGTAGCAGTCGCGCTTAAGACCACTTGGCTAATGAGGCAATTTAAGAAAAGCTTTAGCTTTATTACTCCGTAAGATAAAAAAATATATTAATGTTCTTATAATTATAAAAAAAATGCTATCCAGTAACCTTATTCGATATAAGAAAATACAACAACAAATACTTGCATTGGACCTCAAAAGTATAAAAAATAACAGAAAATTTGCTACGTTAATTCCGAAGATCAAACGATACCAATCCAAAACCTAATCTCCCCAGATTTGCATAGAAATCAAAAATGCAATCAAGCCTTCATTCGCTTTCAAACAAAAGGCCCTTGACCTACTTTTAAAAGGAAGATATCCCTTAAAACGTAATGAGTTCGGCCTTTGTTCGATTAAAGTAAATGTAGATGCAAAGAGTTTCCTACGAAGATTCAATTTCCATTCCGCGGTTGAGGCTTTCAATATTTTATTTAATTTGACTTACATTTACACAATACTGGGAAAAAGATTTGATATTGTGTGTCAGGAATAATGTGAACGAAAAGGTCCGAATTGAATTATCTCTGTACGGTTTCTTTGAAAGGCCTTGTCTTGCCTTTATCTTCAGGCCATCTCTTTGGCCTGCGGGTGGCGGGTGGCATAATTTAATTTGGCGGTTCGACGCCTGATCAGAGAATGACGCGATATGGTACGAAACACTGCGCGCACTTCAGGATTATGTAGCAAGGCAACAAGATTAGGTAGGGGCACACAATGGTACTGACATTGAGTCCCCTGCCTAACCAGAAAATGGTCCTAGAAGTCACCGCACACCGTTTTATAGAAGTCTGTAAACGTTACGACTCTGTTAAAGTTTTAGAGCAAAATTTTAATATTTTTATGAGATCCAACGATATGAGACTTGTTGGACTTGTGGATCAAATTTTGCAAAACCCCTTACATTCTAACAATAATGGCGGAACAGCATGTTCTTATTTAATCAGCAGAATTAGATTAAACCCTTCAACTTCTTCAGCAGTTAGATTTATGTGGATTGGACCTCACAACCGGATCTGCCGCTTGAATCGCCAACAAGACCCATTACCTAAAGCCGGGGGACGCACGACCAAATTTTGTGACTCAAGAATTCGATTATATTTTTAGTCTGTAAGAGCAAAGATTCCATACTATTCGAGATTCGATACTCTGGCTTCTCTCGTGCAATTTCCTTTCAAAATATTTTCTTTCTGAAGAAAAATGGGTTAAGTTCTGTTAATAAAGAGAAGATTGTGTGAATGATTAATGGATTTTCAACTTAATGAATGAACAACTTACTGCCATAGAAAAAGTTTTTTGCTGGTATCATAATCTATAACGGTTAACTACGATGAAGATCATTTTAATATCAAAATGATTTCAGTCTTATAAGTCTTCAATTCAATTAACATTTCAGAGACAGCCAGCAAAAAAAACACTATATCAAATTAAAAAAGAAACAATTCTATCGATACAGTAGATCGGAACATAATGGATAACGGAATGTATTTTATATTTGAGCATCGATTAATTTTCTTCAAAGGAAAAAACGATCAAGTTGCTCTACGATAAAAAAACAAGGCATATCAATTAAACGCAACACCCTCGCCCTGTTACACAATCTTTGGTACAAAAAGCTCACTCGATTTTATACCTTTACGAAACTTGGAACAAAGAACAGTTTCGCATGAAGATATTACAGTAATTGTATTAACATTAGTTCGCTATAGTGCCGTGAACAATTGTGGAGGAAATAAATGATCTGTATATTTCCATTGTTAGTTTTGGCAAACAATGGGATACGATACGGTTACCGTTTTTTAACATTTTGTTCGTAATGATGAGAGTTACGTCTTACATCCTCCTTTGAGGATGGTTTTTGGTTAATGGAAAGACTATGTTACAATGGGACTACGAATGGCGCATTAGCCGAGTAATCGGTGACTAACAATAACTAAAACGTTGGTCCAAAAAAAATCACCCGTACAATAACATCGCTCTTAAGACTTTGTTCAGAAAACCCCGGTTCAGGTACTTCAGATATGTTTGCGGAAGCTTTCATTGATGGATTTCTTTAGCGTTATAAGGAAACGAACAGCCTATGATAGTTAGGATTCGTGGTAGCAGCAACATTGTTTTTAGAGCGTTGGCAAACAAAATTGACTGTCCCTGTAGATTTGAATCTGCCCCGTATAAACAAAATACATACATACATACCATCACGCCTGTATTCCCCGAACGGTTAGGCAGAGGTGTCCTAATGTACACCCATATTTCGCCGGTATGTTTAGGTCCCCTGTAATAGGTGGCGAGCCTATTGCCATTAACCGGGCACAAATCCAGACTCCGAGCTGCTACTGGAAATTTCTTAGAAAAACCCAATAACACTTTGCTCGACCTAGGGATCGAACCCAGGACCTCTAGCGTTGCAGTCGTGCTTAGGACCACTAGACTAATGAGGCAGTCATTGAGAGGGATAGAAAATAAATACGCAATTACCGTTTATTTGTACTTAAATCTATTTAACACGAAGCGACTGACGTCAGACCTCCGCAGCCTAATTTGTAGGCAATTCAAAGGATAGACGAAGAAGGATGTCAGGCTTTTTGTGTTTCTGATTACCATTAACGATCGTCCGATTGTACACTATCGTATTTTTGTAAGAGAACAAACGGCTTTTAGTGCAAGTAAGTATGAGCGTTTCGATATTTTAAGAATGGCATCCATGCATAGACTGACCGCAGGCGCAACTTAAACTTTAAGATCTGTTGATCAGATGCCCAGGCATACCGGTGATATCCCTCGCACGTTGTGAATCCTCATTTTCTCTGTAATTTCATTAAGTATTAGCATAATAGGCATTAGCTTAATCACTATAATCATGACCCCGTTTTTAAATCGACTTAAATGTAGGTATTCTGCGAATCAATAAAAAGTTAATTACTTTCCCACTTTCCATAAAAATCATACTAATTCATATCAAATTTCAACCACAAAATGAATTCCACTTAATTTTATATATATTTTTTATGTTTATACTACTTATGTTTTAATGGGTTCCTAATTAATAACTATCAAACTAATCAGTTTTTTTGGAGAAATTTCGATTTTTAATGCCAGGGGTATAAATAAAATCCGAAAAATAAATATTCATAAGGCTGCTAAATACCTTTTTATCCTTAAACTCATATTTAAAATAAATATTTGTTTGCGATACCAGAATAAAGTTTACACAGCAGATTTTATTTACAAAATATCTACCTAATCTTTTATTTTACTACCACATAAGTCTTTGTAGGCGCGATTGGTGTCTTCTGGACACCAATTCCTGGACGAAAAAAAAATCATTCAGCATATGATAAAATGTCGAATTGAATAAAATTTCAGTCTGCTAGATTACCAATCAACGTCTAACATGAACAATCTAATAATGTTGAATTTGAACATAATTCAAATACCAAAATCAGTGATGTTACGGTGTTTTAAACGTAGTAGGTATGTATTTGACTATACCTGCGGAATTTACTACTAAACTGTTCACATACCAAGAAACCTACATATACGTACATAATTCTTAGATACAAATACAAAAAATTCTATCAATTAAATTAATGAAGATGACTCAAACACGATAACACTGCCAAATTAAAATAAACATTCTTACTTCAACATTCTTCGAGATGACAAACATCTTATTTCGTAGGATTATCTCAACAAAGGTTTAACAAGGTACACTGTACTGTCGATGTCGGTAAGATTAAAATTACTGTAACGGTGATCAAATTGCTGATGACGTCATGGATTGAAAGATAGATAAAAAATGTGATTATGTCATCATACAGTTAGATTCCGCGGCGGTTCGTATTGTGCCTAGACTACAGAGGTTAATGAATAACACTAACGTAGATATTTCTCTTAATGATAGTATAGAACTCTAGTATAGATTTCGACATGATTATCTGTAGGTTGATACCACTGAACTGACAGTAGACTTAACGCATCACGCAATTATTATGTTTCAAATTCGGTAATTGTATCAATTGCAAAAACTTTGTATATTTATCTGTTAAACATGGTGTACAGTAAAACATAAATAATTTTATTGGAACAAAATATGATATAAATATTAAAAAAAAATTAAGAAATTCTACGGGTTTTAAATACATAAGTATATATTAATTAAAAAGTATTTCTATTTTATATAATTATGTATTGTATTATAATTTAGCTATTTTATCCCCTTCCATTACATTCCTTTCCATTCCAAAATAACTTAAGTAATGTACATACATTTATACAGAACATTCGTTTTTTAAAGAAAATAATGAAAAGCATTGCATTAAAATGTTTAAAGAAAGCAACATTATATGAGTATTTATGAGTATTTCGCGAGAAGCTCCGGTATTAATGAAATGAAATGTATTATTTGTAAGAATTGTAGTAAATTACAGTTGGTTCAAATTAAGTAAGCACTAGGACAATTCGCTAAATATAGCATACAAATTTAGATTATTTTTACAGTTATTCATTTTAAGGAACAGATATTATTTATTTAAGTTTAAGATACTCATCTACGGAATAAAAGGATTTATCGATAAGCCATTTAAATAAGGCTGTTTTAAAACGATTAATTGGATTAATCGGTTAAAAAATTAATAAATCGGTTAAATAATAAATTAATTGGATTAAACGATTAATCGGTATAATGATTAGGTATTATAATTTAAAATAATTCCCACGTCATCATCAACCTATTAACTGTCCCACTGGGGAGTAAGGCACTGGAGGGTAAGGTCCACCCTGCTAGCCTACTGAGGGTTGGCAGACTTCGAGTTGAGAAAAATTCTCAGGCACGCCGCCGGTTTCCTCATGATTATTTCTTAACTGAACATTCTAAATTATTAAACAATTCAATCTTCTAAATATTAGTAGATATTTCCTGCGTACTTCAAATATTTATCCTATTGCTAAATTAAACCTTTCAATGCCAATTAGACATGATTTCCTCAAATTACGGTCAATAAAAGTGAATGGAACGAAATCACACATTTTAAAGGAAATGAGAATTTAAGCATATTAACAATTTTAATTTAATTGCCCTAAAAGCGTGGAATATGGCCAGTGCAGAGATAAAATAAAACGTTATAGGCGCTTATAGTGCGATAACACACTGGGTAAATCCGGTTGATTTTATCAATTAATTATGTTAATATTATTTTTCTTAATTTATTCCATCGAATCGCTAAGGTAGAATCAAGGGGTAATGTTAAATACCTATACTTATATCCTCTTTTTTTATACGATAACTCGGCAAACGAGCAGGCGAGCAACCTGATGGTGCATGACCAAAACGGGTTGCAGATGCGTTGCCGAGCCTATTTGAGGAAAAGGAAGGGGGAAAGGAGAAGGAAGGGGACTGAGGCAGGAATTGGTCCACACTCACCGTACGAAACGCAACAGTATGCATACTGCTACTTGACGTCGATATTCTGTGGGAGGGTAGTACTTCCCCGGTCATGCCGACTCATTCATGCTGAGGCACTACTAACTTATTAAATATTTTTTTGATTATTTATTTCAAAAAAATATTACTATAGTGACTGTTTCGCCTGCGTATCCCCACATTCCCAATGCATTTTCAAAAAGCCGTCCTATATTATTATGAACATAATATTCAATTCAGAGATAGTATACAATTATATTATATTCTAAGATAGATCTTTCACAAATATGCGGCAATCAATTTTTAACATAATTATTATATTTGTTTACATATAGTTTTAAATGATTCTTAAGACAAATATTAATGGAGGTATACAGTGAACGACTTTATTAAAATTAAAACAAATGGATATCCTATAAAAACATTAAATTGATGACAGATTTTTGTTGAGATGTATGGTTTCTCTCAGCGTGACTTCTTTAAAATTTTTGAACAAATTATAGACATTAACGAAATAAACGTTTAAAAATTCTAAAAAAGACTTCATATTAAAGACTAAGGAGATATATATATTTACATGAATAATGAATATCATCACGCCTGTATCCCCGAAAGGTTAGGCAGAGGTGTACTGATGTACACCCACATTTCGCCGGTATGTTTAGGTTCCATGTAATACGGGGTGAGCCTATTGCCATCATGAATAATGATATGCTGGGAAATAAGGACAATAATTCGTAGGTACATAGCGGATAATCTCAGCCATATAGAAGTGGGTGTTTATGCAAAACGTGTCATGTTGGCACTCTTATCAGAAATCTCAATACATCACACCAATACAATTTATTGACAGACTACAGACATATTCCCTAATAGAGTATAAGAAATAAATACCCAATGTGGCATATAAATTTCAAAATAAACGTAAGCACAATACATTTACATTTTACTCTACCTGACCTGGCCAAGTTTAAACTGTCAATGTTGCTTTTATATTAAATATTACCAATTTGCATAAAGCTCGACGCAATATTTCAATTCAGAGATTCACGATAAATTTTCATTTTTCATTCGTCAACGATTTTAAATGCATTCGACTTTTTCAAAATGATTTGTTTGAATAATAAGATTACTTAATATTGTACCATGACACGAAATTACATTTATGTTGACAATGTTATTATTGTGTACGATGCATAAGGCAGTTGTATCAATTTTAATGCTAAAATTTCTTCTAAAGTTTGACATCGGAAAATCGACAGTTAAAATTCTAATTAATAAAATTGTACTATTGACCATTAAGTAATTTTAATTGGGGATAAAATGCGTAACGAACCGACGATGCCCGAATCGTAACTAAAAAAACAATGCTTACGTATTTGTTTTTAATCACAAATTCAAATCATCCTTCATCGAAGCATAAACCAAATATTGACACAGCCTAACTACCTCTCGATGAAAATTAACCTCTCCAAATTCTAATTCTACATGTAAATCACATTCGGTATTTACAACAGCGCAATAAATTGTGTTACTCAATTGGGCAGCAAAAACCAATCTAGCCTATGTAAACAACCCTTTCGATAAATTCCGTTTCGTGAACGGTAACAACATGGAAGCACGTTCAGAATTTAAAAAACGAATTTAACACTCGAAAAGGGTTCAAAGTTGAGTCAGCCGTCATGTTTGGGAACAACGATGTCATCTAGATATATGACAAATTACTTTTAGGTAAACCATTTAATTGCTACGTAACCTTAACGTTTCATAAAGACTTTAAGTCCGATTTCTCTTTGAAGAATTTTTTTTTCAAGAATTATTTAATCTTTGCTTTTCCAGGAACAGGAATGGCATGTTCATGTTTAAGATCACAAAAGGTGCACTGGTAATAAGCTCATAATATGGCAAGTTTTTCTTTGCTTAAAATATGTAAAATTATAAATTAATTTACCGTTTTGCGTTTTTTTTTTTTGAAACGCCAATGATATCTAAGGAAATAACGTATTCTACACATTTTCTACTTCTCATACCATAGACAGCCTTACGTTCGAGAAGGGATGTGGAAGCTTTAACTTTGCCGCAAACCAGACGGGTTACAGTACAGTGAACTTTAATCTCAATACGTAATTGTTGAACGTGACTTTGAACGCTACTGATGGATCTAGAGTTAATAGCAAATAGTTTGACTGACGCGAATACGTAACTTCTACGATTCGTTGAGTAAACTTACTGCAATAAAAAAAAGTTGAATTAAGTGTTTTGAATACAAATACTTGTACACTAGATATAGGTTGATACAAAGTTTGTTTTGAAGATATATAACTGCGATTATGAATTAGGTTTACTTCAGTTAAAAAGGGTTTATTTAAAAGAAGTAAATTTCCTTTACAAAATGGTTACGACATAAATTTATAGGTACCATTAATAAAACAAAGGTATAGGGCAGTCTAGTAAAAGTTTAATTTTAATATAAAGAATGAATAGAATCCCACAATACACCTTTCAATAGAACAAAAACAACTGAACCAACCCATCTAAAAATAATCCGCTCGATTTTGACATTCAATGTTAGGCGGAGATCTTTTCATGGTCCATTAGATTCAAGCTGATTCCACTTTAACTTTGTCTGCTATTAAATTAATCCATTCAGAGTTCGATTCTCGCAGACAGTTGATTTCAAATCTGGGATTATGAGCTTGAGACTTGGGATCGCGTAATGACTAGTGCTAAAGTGACTTTTTAAAATGGTTTATTTGATTAAAATCTGAAGTGAACTGAAATATTAAATTGGATGTTTTTACCCACATTTTATTATGATATATAAATCAATTCAATTTAACGGAAATGTTTAATTAATTGCGTTAGCGTTCTACGTATCGAGAAATTCAGCTAAATTCTTAATTAACGCGACGGTGTTTAATCATCTTATTAAGTTCCCGATTTTGTTACTCTTTGGAGTTTAAATGGAAAGGAAAATTACTCAAGCATTGATCAAATACGAAGCAAATTAATCGACTTTATGTTTTTTTATAAAAGAAGTCAAACATGAAGTTAGAAAACATTCATCAACAGCTAATTCAACTGAAGCTGTCCACTTCATAAAGAAAATCAAGTGTACAGATAGCCAAACATTTATCGTTTCAACGAGAAGTAATAAAATATCCCACAAGCCAGCCATATTCGATGATGCCGGCGGCCATACCAAAAGTGGCGGGCGTTTGCCACAACGCGTCGGTTCCCAAGAATCATTCGTACAGAATCAGGTCGTTCGTCACGGCCTTAATGCGATACGAACAGCTGAACAGATTCCAGGTTAGAACACATACAGGGTAAATGTACAATGTGTAACAAAGGTGAATAAAGATTGATTATATGCTGTAATAAGTCAGAGGTTATTAACTGTGTAGTAGGCCCTCATCTTACTCTTCGTCGCGAAATTTTTTAGAGCTAGTCATAAAAATAAAAATTTCTGCACCTGGCAACACTGATCACATCAATCATTCGTTCTTTTCGCGCTTGCCAAACGTCGCGCAAAAAGTTGTTTTCATTGTAAAAAACTTATAATTAAGTGTTTATATTTGATTTTACAAGTGTAAAATTGGTTTAAGACCATGTTAAAGTGTTTTAGAGTTAGTATGGAAGAAATGAAGAGGAGGAAATTGGATTTTTGGAGGAAAATTTTAGTCAATGAAATATGACAGGTGAAAAATCAAAGTTGTAGGTAATTAAAATGCATAAATTTTGTCTGAAATTAAGGGTAAAATGTGTGACATCTTACCACCTTTTCGTGGAAAAGGCTATATTTAAAAAGTTTTTATTGTTAAACTGATTCAGACAACAAATTTTGTTAGCAATTTCGAGTGTCGATCTTGCAGCTCTTCCGTTGGAAGAGTACCTACAATTACTTCATTCTGAAGTTTTGATGAGATAATTTACCTCAAATGTATACAATATACTGTATATAATCCCCTGTTAGGGGAAAAATCACTAAATGTACGCCTTGAGACTTGTACAGGCGATATCCCCTAAGGCTACTCTCTGGCCCATAATATATTATGTTCAATACTCTAAACGTTTGGGGTGTAAGGTGAGTATACCTATGAGAGGAATAATACCTACCAGAGTACTAGCATTTTCGCTTTCAGTCTATCTCCTTATGGTCAAGTATTAACTTTTGGTACCTATTAGTTTGGGTAAAGTGATAACAATAAAGTGTAATCAAAACTCGAGGTAAATTATGCTCTAACACTAGTGAATCATGTAGAGGTTGTGAAAACGAGAGTGTCTACACAAATATGAAATTCAAAAGTACTTATCAATCTGTACCTGTATAAAAGACGTCCTTCTTAAAACTATATACACTCCAAGGCCTTAAAATTCTATACCAGATGCCCTCACGGCTTAACTCTATGATCACTAGAATTATTATGGTCATTACATAATTATGATGGGACGGGAACTATTGACAGCTGGATAAAATTGGCAAAAGACATGAATAAATAAGAAGCAAAAGGCTTATAGACACAACCAGGCCTAAATTTATAAAATCAAAGATACTTTTATACCTTGAAAAATACTGTTATGCCAACGGAGAGCTATAGAATCTAAGCTCCACTTGTCAATATATCCCTTAAGCCTTTTTCTGGGTAAAGCCTTATAACCCAAAGGATACTTAGCAGGCTGAAGTTTTTTCCTTGAGAACTGGTAGAAACTGTCAAGACATTATACTATTCAGAAGTTACAATAATGAGTTATAAAAGTATACAACACAACACAAAGAAGACACCGAGGATTCAGATGTAGCAACCGAATCACCCTTAATCAAAGCCAAAAGTACATTCAAGAAATGTTACAAGATCCATGTACATTGGGAATAATACAAATGATGGCAGCAGATCCAATACATATGAGATCAGGGTGGATACCCCATGAGGTATATCTTACATACTGTACCAAACACAGTATCTGTAAGAGGTAGGTACCAGCCTATTAATCAGTTATCCTAGATAATGAATACAATTCTATTGTCCTTTTGCTTAATGTGAAACAAGTTCATCACATTACAATTAAATTTTAATCAACCAAATTTTTTATTGGTATATAATATTATGGTGTTCATAATTAACAAGCACATATTGAGATGAATGTTGTTTATTCATGTAAAGGACATTCTTATTATTTAACCAAATTTTAAAGATTATTGGTTATAATCTAATGATGTGTTATGATTAAACTATGTATTATGATGAACTCCTATGAACTTGGGATGTTTTCATACAAATTATTTTATACTATACATATTATGAAAGCTAGGTTTGAGTGGAAGATATGGTCTCGAGGTTCCTGTATGAGGATGAGAGAACAGTTATATTGAACACAAAACATCTATATACATATATTTTTTTAATACTAGGTAACTTTTTAATGGTTGGGTAAACCATCAAAATTAAATAACCTGTTTTGGTAAATCAACAGCAGGAGAGAGCAGAACAGAGGGACTGTTCTTATATAATACTGAAACCAACCATGGAATGTTCATATATCTATATATATTAGGACTATGTATATGAGGTCATCTATCTACTCAATAGGTATAGGTATATTGATACCTTGAATCATCATACAATAGATGTCTAAATCTACGAATAGTATGACTATTAGACAACCCATGATTTAGTTTAAACATGTAATATGTAAACAGATTATAATCTGTTTAGCTGTTAATTAGCAGCACAGATCTTAGCATACCTAAGGTTTTATTGTTACTTAGACTTAGACTTTTTTTTACACTTTCCTATCAAGGAATACTTAAAGATTAAGGAATCTTCAGATAAAAAGAGAATTCACTAATACATATATTAAGAACCTTTATACCAGGTTGAATTACAATATGAGGTACTATTTTAGTATTTCAAATACAACATTTTCAGCAAATAGCATGAGACCATTATAAAAGTCTGAGAGTAGAATAGAATATGGAACAGTACTCGAACTAAAATAGTAATTGTAAATAAAATCATTTGATGGACTTAGTGGTTAGTTGATAACTATAATAAAATTAACAAAAGTAACCTAATAACTTTAGCTACTTTTTGGCTAAGTTCATAGGTTTTCAGACATAGGTATCTGAAAATTGAGGGGAGCACAAGCCAATGTCATCCACAGGGTTTTTATGCTGGTCGAAAATGATTTGCCTACATAGAACTTTGTTCTGGTTGAGATACCTAATACATATAGACCTACCAATTCAGAGGCACATAACTTTTTCCTTAAAAATCTTAATAAGCATAAAACAAATTTTAAATGGTACCTGTATTTAGCATAAAATATCTTAAAAGTGACTCCTTCAATATTAGTAAGTCAGTACTTGTATCTGATGGATTGAATATAGTCTAGATGCTAAATCAAATTGCTCAAGATAAACTAGCAATGGTGTGAATAGAATTGCTTGGATTATAGGACTGTGCATCAAATAAGTAGACTAAATGTCAACATTTTATCACAGTTACTGAAGAGAGATGGAGACACATAATATTATAATATTGCCGTTAGCCTGTGTTCAAATAAACACAAAAGTCATACTTTTGTGTAAATGTAGATAAATTTTACAGACTTTTCTAATTTTTTCCAGAACAATTTTTATAAAAAAAAAAAAAAAAAAAAAAATTCACAATAACAAGTTTAAAATTGCAGAATAGAATTTTCTTTAAGTTATGAGTCATAATTATGTAGGATATTCCTACCTATCATTTGCATAGAAAACATAATTCAATGTTTTTATATAAGATTTTAATAGAAAAATGTAGGTGGGTACTCTCAATTTATCTTTATAAATGCATTTTCGCCAGTTAGTAAGGATGGCACTTAATATCTTTCATATTGTGAAATCTAATCAGTTAAGAATACTAGGCTTTGCAACAAAGCCACAAATTCTGCTATCCTCGCTTGTAAAACTAGTAATAGTCTGTATAGTATCAGAGGTTTTGACATCCAGTCCCTTTGTAAGATTTTCTTTTTTCTTTTGTCTCCTAGTAGAACAGCACCCCTCCACAATTTACTTCAAGGGCGTTGGGATGATCAGGAAAGCCTTAAAGAATGATTTGACTATTTCAAATCTATCAATCTTTTGTTATTTAAATAACTATCAACAAAATCACGTACTTATAGTTCTTGCCTATGACATAGACATAGTAAGTGAATAAAAGGAAATCAGGATTTTAATGATGACAATCAAATGACTACTTTTATAATTTTTGGGTGCCAGATATATCTCCAGTTTTCAAGACAGATCATACTTTAACAAGTAAGATTAAAATCAGCTATGCAACAGCTTCGTTTTTTTTGTTGTCTTGGCTTAAATTAATAGGTAAGTGAAGATAAGAGTTACCTACTTATGTAAATATTTTTAACAAGAATAGGTACTTACTTTCTATAATGCCAAGACATTCAGAAAACATAATACTCGGAAGTTATATAGTAGTGGTTAACACTCTTATTTAAAAAAAAAAAAAAAAAAAAAAAAAACTATCCTGGCTGTTCTAGGAAGAAACAGTTGAGTCCGTCAAGACTCTTCCTGTTTTTCAGTTAATCATGTAATTGTGTACCTTCGATACAATATATTATGTACTTAGGACAAGTAAGACATACTTGTGGTCATGATTCATGCATGCAGGCATGAAACGCATCAACAATGGAAACCTAATGGAGTATATTAACATTGGCCACATTGGCTTATCTTGGTAAAAGAGCCATAGTAGTCTATAAATTTACAGTAGATTACTACCCAAATATTTTACCTTGGGCAGTCGCAGTTGATCTGTAAGTTATATCTTTTATGGTTGATTCTATAGCTTTACAGTTTTCAAATATTTTGTTCTAAGTACATTATTTATTTTTTAATAACATAGATTCTTATCAATATTTATAATATTTCTGGCGATCTTTAAATATACACAAGGTGATCTGGATCTGGTGATCTGGTATTCTTTTTATTTTTGATAAACTTTTAGACAAAGTTACTGTAGGTTGTAGTAAGTGAGACCTACTTATTATTTTGATTATGTGTTATTATGATTCTCTGAACATCTACACAGTTAATAACCTCTGACTTATTACAGCATATAATGATAGGATTAAACAAACTTACCTGTAAGTGAAGTTCTATCCTGATTATATGGAGTAATAAGTCAGAGGTAGAGGGTCCCGCCCTCCCAAAAATTACAAACTTAGTACCTACATATGTAATTTTATGATTCCCATTACAATTAACTCCGCTCTAAACTTAATGATTGATGTGATCAGTGTTGCCAGGTGCAGAAATTTTTATTTTTATGACTAGCTCTAAAAAATTTCGCGACGAAGAGTAAGATGAGGGCCTACTACACAGTTAATAACCTCTGACTTATTACTCCATATAATCAGGATAGAACTTCACTTACAGGTAAGTTCGTTTAATCCTATCATTATATACCGAAAGTATATAATCAATACTGAATCAGCGAAAACGTTAAGAAGTACTCCATGCATTTTGATTGAATTTATAGATCATAATAATCTCCTTAAACCATTATTCTGCTAGTTTTTTATTTTTAAATATCGTAGTCGTAATGATAGCCACTGACGTAGATGTTTTAGGAGGACTAAATGTCAATAAATATAATGGGAACATCTGTCATTGTGATAATTTTATTATAAGGTAAAGTTTATTGGGATTACAAAGTTACTAAGCGATGGTATTTTGATTTGCTAGAGAACAATTATACTGATTGTATTCCCCATCTTAAAAAACTATTTCAATCGCACTGTATAGTTATATATGAAATTCTCAGTAGCAGCTCGGAGTCTGGATTTGTGCCCGGTGAATGGCAAAAGGCTCGCCCCCTATTACATGGGACCTAAACATACCGGCGAACTGTGGGTGTACATTAAATACACCTCTGTAGATCTGATGTATAGTTATATAACCTCCTTTTACAAACTTCATTGATAAAGAAAAGAACACATTTTGAAATAACAAATTATTCTATGCCCGTATCAATGAATAAAGACTTAAATTAGAATACTTTGTTAATAACAAAATCACCACCATATCTCAACAGCTTTGGCCAAGAGTGCATTGACATTCCAATGACACTAACTACTAAAATACTATAACAAATGAACATAAATGATTCAAGTACAGTTAATTCAGCGTTTAGTGCTATATCGGTAAAGTACAGGTGTAATAAGCGAGCTATTACAACGTTAACAAGCATAAATACACTAGTAACTAGAGTCTGACTAGTTTACCTATCTGAAGAGATCTCAGTGAATAGCATCGTTTAATTTTACGCTACTCGACGTGCTTTGTGCGTATCCACTGTCGAAGAATTTAATTATCTGTCAAATGTTGTCTCAAATTTTATTGGACCTGTAAAACACTTGTCATTATTAATATTTGGAAAGGTTTAATATGATTAAAACTGAAAAATGTTTAGTGTCTCAAAACAGTTACGTGGATTATAAATTAGTCATCCGACAGTATCTAAGAAATTGATAAAAATTGTGTTGGAGCTGTCTCACTATTTCCCTTAATTATTAGCAATATTGAAACAATTGTTTACACAAGGTTAGTAAAAAAAAATTTCAAGTAAAATACAGCAATTTATATTATATAGGATAGGATAATTATATATAGTTTTAAGTATATCAGAGAATAATCTGTGAGAAGAGAATACAAAACTAAATAATAAACGTCTAGTTTAGTATACAGATACAACGAAATCAAGTAAGGTTCACTGTATGATCTAACGATTTCGCCTAGCTAGCTGGCTGTGAGGGTAGAACTTGATTGTGGTTTCCATGATCTCTTCCAGACTACCTTTGCAACCGACAGATAAGAGAGAGCAGTACTTACTTATATCATCATCAACCCATTTACTTCTACTGCTGGGCAACCAATTCATCTCTAAGGAAGAGGGGTTAGGCTATATAGTCCACCACACTAGCCTATTGTGAGTTGACAGAATTTATACGCGTTCGGTTTTCTGATGATGTTTTGAATATACCCATGATTAGGAAAAGCTTAAGGTGCGTGCTTTGGATTTCGTCTCGGGACCTACAAAGGAACGAGAACACGACTTGGCACTTATGCAAAAAGGTCGTCATACATGCTTCCATAAAACCGTACCGTACGTCAATGCGAACAGTAACTCCGTTGAATTACATCGCATCGGAGTGAGTCGCGAAGTGGAGTAAGCAAACGACCGATGTTTTCACTATCGTTCGTCAGTACAGTTAGTTTGGTGCTGGTTGAGGCAACGACATCAGGTAAGGCGAGCTACACACGCCGCGATAACGTGTCGATTGGTGATTTTATTTCAACAATTATTAGATCATTTTATTTCGAGTTTGTAAAAATGCGTTGTTATGAAATATTTTTGAGTAAGATAGGGTTAAGATTTTTTAAATTAGAACATAAATACAAAATGTTTATTTTTCATTTTACAAAAATGAGAAATTTCATAAAAACTAAATGAGTGTTTTACTTATCAAAAGCCTATCTACGCTCCACTTTCGTTCATTTTTTCTGAATAACTCTTCTATAAATACAATTTTATTCTAATTATGTGAGATACTCCGAATTGCAGTAGGTATTGTATTAAAATAAATTCCGTGTTATCTCGACCAGTAGCAGAACGGCTAAGTTAACGTGTAGACGGCTCGCGTTTTCACTATCGTTCGTTGGAATACAGTTAGTTGGATCCTCGGCCGAGCTAACGACATGTTAAGCTGGTTACACACCGCGCTACTGTGTAAATAAAATAGAGGTAGCACATTTTGATGGACGCTGACATCGAAGTTGTTTCATTCTTGTTTTTTGTTAATATAAATTGTATCAGGTGTCAATAATGTTTGACAGATGATCAGTTACAACTGTCGTCAAATCATTCATGCTTAACAGATGAATACTATCATATTGGGAGTTATTTTCAATAAACATTAACAGAAGACTAAACTCTTGATTAATTTGCTATGAAAACGTACCTATCTATTTTAATGACTGATATAGTGTTTTGATTGTGTAGTTTTGTAATTACTTGACTATTATCATCATCGTTCTTAAAAGGTTTATTTTCAGCATCAATAAATCTATTCAAAATAGAAGTCTCAGTAGGGTTAGGTTTAGAATCGAAATTTCAGAAACGACGTTTTCACCGTAAATCACTCACGTTTAGACATTGATAAATTGGAAGCATTTGAAACTCTAAACAATCTAATGGGAAAACTATCCCACTAACAATTTAAACAACTTACGTCTAACGCATAATTTACAGGTAAAATTATTTTAATTCTTCAATAAGCTTCTTGAGAATTTGAGGGACCCATAACAAAATTTTAAGATTTTCGGATTATCACTGCAATTATAGAAATGCGATAAAACTTACTTTATTATGATGACTGTTTGACTTTTCTTACAACAAATCAAAAGTTATAATAAAAATAGTGACCTATTCAAACTAAAAAGATAGTTAAACTATTTCGTTGTACAACGTCGTTTCTATAATAATTATGTTTTCGCCGGGAGCCGCATATTATTTTTCTTACAAATCTAGTATAAAAATAATCATCATCTTGTATTCGAAATGTCACTTGACCTCGAAATAAGTTAAGGGACAAATCCGGTAAGCTAAGCATATATTAAGTTAGTGAATTAACAGTGGTAAATTTTAATAGAAAGAATCGGTGTAAAGACAATATTAGGGTCATATTATATGTATCGCATATGTGATTTTTTTTCTTTACTGATTTCGATATTTGTCTAATAATTTATTAACCTAAAAAATAATTAAGCAATTTTACCAGCGGAACGGCTAACTTCAGACAAGCCGAGTTACTTCGAACAAAACTGTAGGTAGGCTAAAAGTGTATCTAAAGCTTAGTAGCTTATACTCATTAGCGCGCTCGCGACCATGACCAAGTCGCGAGTGTGCGGTTAGTTTACCAGATGGTAACCACTTTTTTTTTGTTTTTGAATGAATGAACTGACTTGTCCGGGTTGAAACCTAATTTATAAAAATATTTTAATGATATACTATAGCAAACATTGTTGCGCTAAGTATAATCGTATAATGTAACTTGAATGAGTTTTGACACTAAATCTAGACGTATCATGCATCTGCTTTTTATACATTTTTCCGATATTGTCGTTTAGAAAATTAACATAAAATACCATCACGCCTGAAGGGTTAGGCAGAGGTGTACTTAATGTGCACCCAAAATTCGCCGGTATATTTCGGTCCCATGATTACATGGGACCTGTAGGGTAGGGTAGGGTAGTATGCCATTAACCGGGCATAAATCCAGACCCCGAGCTGCTACTGTGAATTTCATAGAAAAACCCAATAACACTTTGCTCGACCTGGGGATCGTACCCAGGACCTCTAACATAGCAGTCGCGCTTAGAACCACTAGACTAATGAGGCAGTAGAAAATTAAATAAAAATAATATATGCAAAGCCAATTAATTGCTCACATAATTAAAGAGGGAATAAGTTGAATAAGGAAACTGGTTGGCGCGCCTCAGAGTGCGGGCTAGCAACCTGTCTTCATTTACACCTACTGCATTATTTAATCTCAATGAATTATTTCCGCACGTTGCCTACAGCTGTGTAAGTACCAACACCTCGTTAGCACGAGTTTAAATTCCACACGGTTGTTCAATTATCTCGCTGTTTTATAAAGCACGTAGCGATGAATACGCATATTAATTCGTCTGGCGGTCGTAGATTCTGTTATCTGTGGTTATTTTTCTTGTTCAGTTATTTATGTGATTAATGTTATATTCAGATACTTTAAATTATTTTTAAATACTGTATAATAGGTCAAACATTCCAACTTCAATTGTGCAATGATATCTTAAACGTACAGACTGATTTGAATCTTCAACTAGGTATAGTGCCAAGGTTTCAAATTCGGAACCTTGGTAAAATATTTATATGAGCTAGTTATCCATGGATAACAATCTTATTTGGAAAACTAATATCACTTTAACTAAATACTATTTCTACTCGTACAATATATTTTTTCAAATATGATTATTTTCTATAGAAATCTTTTTTCGAAATATTCAAGCTTGAATTATGTATTTAAAGGAACGAGTGAGTAACCCGCCTTACATGCATAAGAATTGTGCTAAGGACTTATAAACAATTTCGCGTTGGTTATCGCTTGTATTATTGCGCCGCGCAGTGAAAAAGTAGGGCAGCTCAGATATTGTTTAATAGGTTGAGATGATGGCTAGTATTTCACTTGCAACTTTGCATGGAGATTCTGATTATATTTGCCGTGCCTGTTGCATAATTACAGTCACGCCTTTTTGACGCAGGGGTAGGCAGAGATAATAGACAGCCATTTCATACAATCCTTGCATTCTTCTGTTTCTTCTAATGTTCACACGCGCTGAACTTTTTGAAGGCCCCCGCAGAAGATATTCCTCGTGGAATTTGTCCTTCTAGGGCGACCTCTCCCAACACTTCTGCTGACAATCATCGTCTAAACTCCTTTTTGTTAATCATCTATAGTTCATTGTCTCATCATGTCCAAACTATCTCAGCATATTCTACTCTCTTCTCCACAATGTTGATTGAGAAACAGTGAGGTAAGAGTTGTCTTATCAAACTTCTATTACCACTTGCACTGTTTCTCAATATATAGTAATATTTGCATAATATACATATAGTAGTGTGACCATAGTGAATGTCCAAAATTCTTCATTTTTATGTACCATTTCTGTAATCGACTATAAACCTATTTACTTTCATTTGACAAGTGGAAATGCTTCACAGAACTATCCTTACATTATCGATCGACACAAAATTCTATTCAGACACTCGCCAACAACCTTCTTACCTTCACCAGTTGAATACAATGTGATAAAAAATTGGGTGGAAAAAAAATTACAATAGTGTACTCGTAGGTTAACATTATTACTGTTACAAGAACTTTTTATAGGTAATTGATTGTCTACAAAGACATTTAATACACTAGTAATAGACGGGACATCAAGCCCAAAATCATACGCAAATACTTTGTGCCAAGTGGTACAAAGTCGTTTAGTCTAGTATCGGACGTCAGCCTGGCAGCTCGTGTACAACTTGCGTACGTCTACCAAAACATTCGTCATTTTAAATAATTTCCTGAGAAAATATGCCTGGCTGCGTATTGCGGTACTGTAAATCTCGACATGGTCAGGCGACTGGACTTGACTGCAGTTTTTTTTCGTCAGTATTCTATTAATAAACTCAATAAATAATAATAATTAGCTGAAATCATTCTAGAACATTGCTAAGCGCCCTCTGTTGCTCAGTAGTTTTTTACAATGCTCTGCTAGGGATGTTAAAAAATAATCGATTCTAAAAAAAATCGATACCTATTTCATAAAAATCTATTTTTTATGAGCGATTATATTTTTTTTATTAATCAATTTTTTTATTTTAAAAAACATAACATAACATACCATCATGCCTGTATTCCCCGAAAGGTTAGGCAGAGGTGTACTAATGTACACCCACATTTCGCCGGTATGTTTAGTTCCCATGTAATAGGGGGCGAGCCTATTGCCATTAACTGGGCACAAATCCAGACTCCGAGCTGCTACTGGGAATTTCATGGGAAAAACCCAAAAACACTTTGCTCGACCTGGGAATCGAACCCAGGACCTCTTGCGTAGCAGTCGCACTTGGGACCACTAAACTAACAAGGCAGTTTTTTATTTTAAGCGTCCCCTTTTTCGTTTTTTTCTACTGGTACCTATTTAAATATACGGCAACACGGCGTGTTTCGTTATTATTTTGTAAATTGTTCGCATAAAACATACAAAAACACAACGGCGCCCTAAAACTTTTCATCAAAAAAACTATTTTTATATAATCGATTATTTTGAGATAAATAAAAATCGATTTTTAAATAATCGTTTTTTTCTACCCTTAAGTCACATCCCTCTCTGCTACTAACTTACTAGAGGTTGCTGTTTTTTATCGATTCGTGATATCGATAAGCAATATTTTTATGAGTCAGGTAAATAATAAATTATAAACAATGTTATAATTATCAATTTATAACTGACGAAAACCGGAAGAGGTTCTATATTCGTCTATTATGTATGTATGTTTTTTTCACGTCGGTATGTTACCCGATTGCTCCGTCAATTGAGGAAAGAATTTGCAAACTATTTTTTTGTTTGGAAGGGGTGGAGGCCACCTGAATCATTTTAACTTTAATAATTAATTCAGGTAGGGAAATAGGGGATAATTGGTTTCTGAATTTCAAATATTTCACTTGTGAACCGATTGTGGTGAAACTTGTCAAACTTGTGTGTGTAGTTCTAATGACACTACAACATAGTGGACACCGAGAGTTGACCTGATGTTGGAGACGGAAGACAGTCGAAGGAAACTCTCAACTTTTACAGCTCCTATCTCGTGTTTAGGTCGTCATTTAACTTTATGATAACTTTAGACATGACTTCGTTAAAGTAAGGTAACTAAGGAACTACTTAGATATTAGACAAAAAAAACGAAAAATTAAACCGACGAAAAAAGTAACTTTATCCAAATACTTTTTTCGACGGTTTAATTTTTTGTTAAAAAGTAATAGAGCAAAGTGTAAGGCTGCAAATTCACGAAGACGCGAAAATTCGTACATATTTATTGATTATCATGTAATCGCTCGGTAACTGTTGTTTATCTGAACTAATATTAAGAAAAGAAAAGATTGAAAGAGGAAAGATTTGATTGTTTGTTTGCATTGAATAGGCTCTAAAACTACTGGACTGATTTGAGGAATTCTTTCACCAATAGAAAGCTACATTATTCCTGACATAGACCATATATTATCCCGTAAAATGACAAGAAACATATAGTTCACGCGGGCAAAGCTGCAGGTGGAAAGCAAACATAATAGTTTACGCGGGCAAGGCTGCGGGTGGAAAGCTAGTATCTTATTAAAAGCCTATCGTAGTGATCTTCATAAATTTTATCGATATCTTGCTATCTTAATGGTAGCACCTCTACCAAAGAATTACAAATCCTTTTAAAACACTACACCTATTGTATGATAGCTAAAATATGTTGTCAGATTGCGTCAGTTGTATAATTTTTGCTATTCAAAGATAGATAGCGTTACTGCCACATGGGCTCAAAGTTTTTGTTTGACAATGCTCCCAATGTCCGCTCTATTACTACTACTATTAAATCTCTTTGATTGTCTACTAACCTACATTTTGACAGGTGTCATGTCGTCTCCATATTTTTTTCCCGTCTGACATTTTGTCGTGCCACATAACTGGCCATTTCGTGTACGCGAAATAGCAAAAAGACTGGATACGTTGGGAATCTGAAATCAACCGCAAGATGCCCTAAATCTAATAAGACCTTATACTAATTTGTGATTCGGTGAATTTTGACTACACGATTGGTGTAGCCGTCGTCGTCTCACTGGGTTACGGTTCAGTTTCCACCTGAGACGAATATTTGTATGATTCCTAGATATTTGTTTTGCATTTAGGTGTATGTACTTATATAAAAAAAAATCGTAAGCGATTAAGTACAGTATCCCGACCTTTTTGTAGCGTGTGGAAATCCTCATGGACTTCCGCCACCCGGTGAAGGTGACGGGGCGTAATGGACTATACCCATGGTAGGTGACCTACCGACTAATACCACACAGGTGTTTCACCTCAACACTGTGTGATAGGGTTGTGGAAGCAAGGTTTCATTCCTCTGCGAGCCTATTCCGAACTTGGTTCAACTTGGACATTAACCTTCAATGTCTACCAGTAAATATTGTTACACCTCTTATTTTAAAAGGGTGTCGTCTATGGAGTATCTTGCCGGATTCTTCTCCTTAGGATCAACATCTCGTAACCGTGCCACTAGACAAACGTTTTATAAATACTTGTCAAAGTTTATCTGTCTTCTATATAAACAAAAATGAATTGCCGAAATGATGTATGCGCATAACTTCCAAACGACTGCACCAAAACTGGAGAATTCTTTTTTTATATTCGTTATTGACAGGACAAGGTTTGTATAATTTTATTTTTATCTCGATATCCACATATTTATATCTCGATAGCCATTCCAAGTTCGCCAGGTCATCCCGTTTGAAATAAAAAACCTTTGAACTTGTACTTCAAAAAACGTATTCTATCTAAGTACATTATGTGCCTGTAAATAAATTATAATATTCAGCGTGCATTAATGCCCAATACAACAAAAAAACGACGTTGATAATGCCGCGGGCAGAAGCGGGTTAAAAATATGACCATCACTTTATAACCCTGAATGTGTCATTGTGTCCCAATGGCATGTCATTCTGATAAGCAGCGCGATCGATCATAGCAGTCACCTACAGTGATTGATGAAGCCGCTCCAATGAGATAACTTATGTAAATCGGGCCCAGTCAGTTATGTAATATTGCTTAAATGTTGTTTGTTGTTGAAGTTATTTTTACTGTGGGAGAGCCATGTAGTAGTAGCCAGTAGTAAGTACTTCAAGATTGTAACTTGCCAACCTAAATAATACTATTGTTTTGTATACTTATTGTCTTTATATTAATGTCTCGGAATGGAAGAGACTAGACCCCACGACACAGGGAATCCTAGTGTGGGGTCTAGGGCTGTATACGACTAAATTGTATTTCTTAGAATAATAAAGACTTTTCATTTCATTTCATTTCATGCTTCGGCACTAATGGGCCAATGTTTTTCGCCATGTGTGTGAGGATACACACACTTTTTTAAGGCCGGCAACGCACTTGCGACTTCTCTGGTGTTGCGGGTGTTATGGGTGGCGGTAATCGCTTGCGATCAGATCTATCTGCTCGTTTGGCACAGTGTTATGTTACTTATGGAAGAGGATTTCTGGCTGCAGGACGTGGTGTTCCGTCGCTTCCGCGGACAAGTGCCACAGGACAGCAGAAAGACAATAAGTACAAAGTGAAGTGTTACTAACATAATCTTAAGCCCTATATACTAACACTTTTTGTATATATTTTGTAAGTTATATATCTATGGGCCATAGAAGCCTGAAAATAAAGGATTTATTATTATATGTTATTTGGCTTATACATAACCTAACATACCATCACGCCAGGATCAGCCAAATGTAGAGGTGTACTAATATGCGCCTACTATTTTAAAGGGGCATGTAAAAGGGGGCGAGCGTATTTAAATCCATATCATTTATTTGCATTTCACAATGTCATATTAGACACATGCATAACAGTTAGGAACCCATCAAATTAAATTATTTTTTTCATAATTTTATTCCCATTAACCGGGCATATCCAAATTACAAGCTGCTACTGAGAATTTCATAGAAAAGCCTAAAAACACTGCCTGGCCTGCGAATCGAATCCAGATCTTAGTCTTCAGCAGCCACGCTTGTGACCAAATAAAGATTAGGTATTTTTCTATATTTTCTTTTTATAGAAAAACATTAATGGATTTTAATTTGAAATTAAAAATGTTTTAAGATTCTTATCCGTAGAGATTTTATTAATATCACTAGTTAATATGCAAATATCTTCTTAATTGATATACCTAATAGCAGATAATAATTTTGTCTACGCTATCTAGTATACTTTTTATCATTAACCTACATTTTAACTAACTTGTTGTTAGCATTCCTTCACATATTTAATTATAATGCTTATGTCTTTGTATAATTAAATATTCTGATTGTTTTTTTCACAAAAATTATGTTGTTTAAGACTTTATCATTATACTATGCACGAGTAGTGTAGTGTTAACATAGAGCTAGAAATAGTAGAAAAACAATACTAATTTAATCTTACAAGCGTTTAATCTGAGAAAAGAATTTCGTGTCAATTCTGCCTGAGTCGATGTTATCAATACTATATTAAAATATAAAGTTTTCTCGGACAAACGGGGCAGCTAAAGAGTTAAATTAACCATTAAAACAAGGTAAAGCTCGTTTATAATATTTTTTTCAAGAAAATATAAGTTTTACAACTCTTCGATTCGAAATTACGACTTCGACGCCATCGACAATAATGTACGCTTCCACTTGAATCTGCATAGATTTGAATTTTAATTCAACACAACCAAAGCCGGGCCTGAATACTAGCTCATCATAAATACGCTCAGATCAGAGATTTTATCAAAAACGTTAAAATTACCGCTTTGAAACGCATACAAAATCATAAATCTTATGTAATACGACAAATGCTAAACAGTCTGTCTGTGTTACTTATTACTAGGAAAACAAATTACTACGCTATAATTTACGCATCCTATTCCGAATTTAAAATATTTACGAATTTGGGAACGGGTGTTTTAAAGTTCTACGGATGTTTATTATAGGTTTTACATATCCGCCACTTTAAAAAAAAAATTGATAAAATCTAACTCACACGCCTGTTTTTCCGAAAGGATTCCTCAGAGGTGTAGGTACTAGTACAACACAGTTAGCCAGTATATTTAGGTCCCATGAAGGGGGCGAGCCTATTGCCATTAGCCAGGCACAAATCTAAACACCGGGCTACTACTGGTAATTCCAAAGAAATTAATGGAACCATCGTGCCTGTATTGATATTGCTATTAACCGGGCACAAATCCAGACTCCGAGCTGCTACTGAGAATTTCATAGAAAACACAATAACACGGCTCGACCTGGGGATTGAACTCAGGACCTCTAGCATAGCAGTCGCGCTAAGGACTACTAGACTAATGAGACAGTCCTTGATGTACTTGATAGCTGCACCTGCATACATATTTGGTCGGGCCGGAAAACTATGTATATCGACCAACTACTTACGTGTAATTGTAATTGTGTGGTTTTATTTCCTTTGGCCAAATAAACATATAGTTTGTTCGAAATAAGTAAGCCGATCGGAAGTTAGCCGTTCCGAACAACCGCGGTGATAAAATCATTTAATTAAGTGTTTTTATACATAAATATCGAAATTAGGGAACAAAATAATTAGAAATGTGAAACATATACGACTCTAATTATCTTTACACCGACTATTAAAATTTACCACTTTTAAACGACTTGTAGACAACTTCCGATCGGCTAACTTATTTCGAACAAACTGTACCTATTTCTTTCTTTTACATCAAAATAGTCAATTCACCGCAACTGGAAATTCGATTGGACCGATTTGTAAAACTTACTTGGGTGGGGTACCCAAGTAAGTTTGTTGTGTTGCGTATGACCATGTTAATGGAGCAAATCTAGTTTTTTTGAGTTTCTTTTTAAAACTGGCGCCAAACGGTTTTAAGCTGTTGTTGTAGTATTTACTTGAATTTCGTGTTTTTGCAAACATAACTGATGATATTTTTTTTGAATTATTTATTTATGAGTTTAGCGGTATTTAAAGATAACATCACTATCTTTAATCTTTAAATAATATATCAGATCCTTAC
Source organism: Subacronicta megacephala (assembly GCA_958496365.1). Lineage (NCBI taxonomy): Eukaryota > Metazoa > Arthropoda > Insecta > Lepidoptera > Noctuidae > Subacronicta > Subacronicta megacephala. Next base: position 2,986,949 of record OY292524.1, read on the forward strand.
TAATTAATTACTAATTTACGTTTTATTGCTATCCAATTATATAGGTATGTGTGATCAATATCTTGTAGAACAACAACCTATTAATTATATAGAATTAAGTAGAAACCCCAAATAATAACTGCACAGTTATCAGATATTATACCTATCCTTAATATTCTAAAGAGGAAAGATTTGTTTGTTTATAATCGATAAACTATGAAACTGATTAAGAATAACCGAAGAATTATGAAAATCGATTCAGTAATCGATTTTCATAATTCTATCATCATTAGAAAGTTAAATTTTTGCAGATTAATATAGGCTATTTATTATCCTACAGGATAACTGAAATCCCATGCGACTCTAGTATGCACGGTTAAACATCAAGCTTTATTACAAATCCAGTACAAGCTGGCCTCGCACTGTACGGAAAGCCTTTTTTAACGCCAGCTCAGCCTATACTGAATTTTTTATATGTGTTACTTACTTACTACTACAATCCGCATCAAAGACGGACAGACTATAACTATATTTTAAATACTAAAGAAATTAAACTTTATGGCAATGGCATAAAATTACAAGGACAACTACTGTGTTATGTATTCATACTGAAATAGCCTTTATGTCATTATGATACACTTTAATTTTCTTAGTTGTTTTAGATAAGTATGATTCTCGGGTAGAGGCTAGGGTGAGATCAAAGAAAAGATAGATGGATTGTGTGAATGATGGAAAAGGGATTAAATGATGAGATGAAGACTAACAGGGATGAATGGAAGAAAAGGACAGGCTTCGCCGATCCCAAATACATTGGGAAAAGGGCAGGAAGATGATGATGAAGTATGATTCTGACTGTACACTCGACGATACATTAAGCTATACGAGTTGATCTTTAGACATCTCGTATTCAGTCGTAATAGGGGTGATTTTTGTAGTGCAAGTTTGTCCGCATGACTACACGTCGAAATATCCAGTTTACGCTGACCTCTTATTGTATGAAAAGCGTATACAATGCGAGATCAGCATAATCTGGATTTATATAGTTTGACCTGTACCGACCGTGTGTGTGTACGAGTAGAAAGCGAATGATTTGAGCTGAAACAAGTGTCTGTCTAGTTAAGATTTACTGGCAATCATATTGATGATATTGTCTATGGTATTACAGACGTATTAGTAATACGTGTTTCTATTGACGAGTAATCACACAATTAAGTTTATGATACCTATTACCGGTGAGCATGGTTCTTACAATTATGGCATTTGAAGTTGAACGATAATTATCTTAATCGCCACGCTTAGAAAATTTATCTGGAAACGCATCATGTTTTTAGCTTATAGAAGTACGGTGTTACGGAAACATCACGCCTGTATTACCCGAAGTGATATGCAGAGGATTACTTAATGTACAGCCACAGTTTGAGGGTATATTTAGGGCCAACGTAATAGGGGGCGGGCCTTTTGCCATTCACAATCAAACCCAATAATAGTTTGCTCAACCCGGGAATCGAACACAAGACTTCTAGCGTAGCATTACCTGAACATAAGATATATTATGACTTATATCACATTGACTATTATGACAAGATGAGCTATAATAACATCCAAGTTCAACCTTAAAAAATGAGAAAGGTTTGACGAGAAACAAAGGGGTAAATTTAAAATTTATTATCATCTTGAGAGACTGAGATAGGGGAGGGAATAAACGCGAAAGTACGCTACGACCAAATAGTTTCCCAGCATAAATATCTTACGTCAAACTCTTACGACATCAAAGAAGAGAAACAAAGCCAAACCAAACATTTTTCCAGAGAAAAACATTTGCACAGTTCACGTTACTTTTTTATTAGGTACTTTAAAATCAACAGATTTATTTCAATTTCATTTCCATTATCAGATTTATAAGTACAGTGTACTTAATAACCACGGTGAATAAACAGAGTGCCCACAATGGGTAGATAGGCAACGCCTGGAGTTTATCTTATCTCATTTGGTACAATGGAACTATTTCAATTGTGCGTCTATTGCTATGGGACTCACTGCTTGAAAATTCGGCGAGCAAAAATTGGAGTAGCAACCGTACCACAATGTATTAAAGCTATAATTTTTAGATTGTGTGAGAGGGATAGCGCTAGCAATAGAACAATAGCCATCTTTAACAACGGTTAGAACAAACAATTTATTCCCTCAATAGTTCGTGGATAATTTGTTGCAATTGTAACTCTGGTTTGTGAAACAGATGACAAGGCATACATATATTCAGTTTACACTCAAAGTATGAAAATTGTCGTAATTCGACACGGAATTCAACTTTGTTATTTGTTGCCTCATGCAGTACCTACAAAGTCTTGTGCTATAATTTAAAGAAGTATATAACGATCTATTTACAGGAATAAAAATATTTTTTTAATGCATGCATATATGGGGCTTTGAGCATATAAATAACCTTTATATTCACGAGAACTGATTAAATGGACAGTATTATTCTTAACACCAAGCACATTACTAATAACTTTGCCTAGGGTACTCTTAAATCGACTTTCCACACCATTTCACAAATCGAGAAGAGAAATCCGAGATAAATTCATAAACAAACTCCAGTCAAGATTAACAACTGCCTAGTTATTATCAACATTATCAATTTCTCTTTCTGAATGCTCATGTTTTACTTGAAATTGCGCGCTTTATCTGCTACAACGATCACTTTGCCCGCTTCAAGTAGTATAAGTTTGTAAGTAGACAATCATATTAGCATTTTGCATAATTTTATTATTGGCCGTTCTAGCAAGCAGTGTGTATAAGATAGCGTCCATTTAAAAGCAGCAATTTTCTCCTTTTCACCTTAATGAACTGAACAATTGTGTGGCTAAAGTGGAAAGAATTAATGAGTAAGCGAAATATTAATTTCAAATGTGTAAACTGAATATTGCGGTATTTTAATTATTTAATTACAAATTAGAAACAAATACATGAAGCTTGAATCATACGTTTGAATCACGGTTCCATCTATGAAATGATTGACTTTAGATGATTTATTTAGAAAGACAGATATGATAGACAAACAAACAAGTTTTAGGGTTTCCTCTTTCTCCCCATAAAATATAATACCCGTCTTTTGTTTTTTATATATAAAAAATATATCACAAAGTACAAATAATCCTCATTTGTACTTTGTGATATATTTTCTTCTTTTTTTAATAGAACAACGACACCTTGAAAGTTTGTTTTCGGTTATGATTTCTGATATTTTAAACTGTAAAGAGATCTTTTAAAGACACTTTTAAAAGTCAGTGCTTTTCTTCCTTTTTTAAAACTAGGTCACCCATCTGGTGACCTCTAAGAAGAATCGCTGAAACAAATTCAGAGAATCATGGTCTCTTAAGTCCAGACAGTAATAATATTATTGAATATGCGAGTTTTACAATGCAGGACAAAATCTGAACAGGCCCTTTGAAGAAAGAGCCATAGCAGATTTGAGTTAACCTGTCCTAACTGACGACATAAGCATCAGTCATCGTGTAGCTCAACCATTCTTTTAGGAAGCTCATTAGATAAACTAAAGAGAATACAGTAGTGATTGTATATGATGTTTAAGAATACAGTTTTGCAAATTGCATAACTCTGTATATTTTTAAAAGATTAACGTGCTTAAATGCCAGATACAATAAATATATAATCAGGCTATATTAGTCCTCTGCTGGACGTAGGCCTCCTCAGGTGTTCAAACTGTAAGGCCTTACTGTAAATTATAACGCCTTAGTAAATGAACAGACATGTTGCTGGGGAGTTTGTTGCGTAGCTTCTTCTTTCCAGCTAAAACACTATGAGGCGGTAAAAGGCAGGCGTTTTGGGGACTGTCTTTAATGTTTTGGATAACTCGGCAAACGAGCAGACGAGCTACGAAGAACGAAGAAACTAAGAGAAAAGGAGAAGGAAAGGGACTTAGGGATGCGTTGGGCCTCCGGCGCTCCACACTCACGTTACGAGACGCAACAGTAAGCATACTGCTACTTGACGTCGATATTCTTTGGGAGGGTGAGTACTTCCCCGGTCTTCCGACCCATTCATACCCATTCATACTGTCATACCAGCGTGGCACTACTACTACGATATATATGTATTTAGATATAATTATTTTGACTTTGACTTTGTCCTCCGCTTTTCGCATACAGCTTCTGCCACCACTCCATCTTGCCATGCATAAATAAATAAAAATATAGTTTCAATTACTATATCAATATATACAAGAAACCTGACACCGACCTATAGGTGCGGACCTAAAGTGTGTCAACACCTGTGTGTATGACCGACCCAAGTATGGTCCACAACGAAAGTCGCTGAACACCGCTAAGTTTTGAAAACATCACAGCAGCAATAATTTTCAATAGATTCACTTAGGTAAAAATTAATGCTCTAATATGTAGAAACTCGTACTACTTACCACATCTCGGGTCAGTAAGTTTCGGATGATAACTATGTTTAAGCGTTTTGAAGATTTCATCGTGTTCAGCAGCTTTCATTGCTGATCGTACCTCAGTAAACAAACCTAATGTACCCAGCCAACGAAAGCGACACCCGACACGTTTTGTATGTGAGATTGTGGGATAATATAACATTAAGAATTGATTTTATTTTGTCGAAATGTTTGTTGATTTTGACATAATTTTTAAAGTACAAAAGTAACGGTCATGCATTCTTTAGGATGCAGTCTATCTTCTTGGCAAATTGTATTGAAAGTTATCTCTTCCGTGTCTGTGGATCAATCGCCACTGTTCTCTATTTTCTGCCTTCTGTTTGACCTCTTGATACGACTATACTCCCACTGTTTTCATCACTTGTTCAATAAAACTTCTTCTACGACCTCATTCCTCGTTTTCTTCAATAAAATTTCTTCCATGACTCTCGTTTTCCTTCAATCTAATTTATTGAGAGATAATCATTAAAAATCATGTTTGAATATGTTATTTTAATTTTTTATTTTATTTTTCTTGTAAAAGTTATCATTAAGCACGTAGGACTTAAATTGGGAAATTCCTACCAAATGCTCTTATATTTATTTTTTATTGTCTCACTCGGGTCTTGTTCTAAAAATGTACGTACTATATAAGTCTGTCTCTCAAGATACAGGTTTACACCTAGTTTGAGAGGCAGTAGATAATGATGCCTGTTGTGATCTTGCCACAGAATGTTTAAATTGCCACTAGATTTAAGTTGTTTTAAGTTGTATGGCCGTGCTAAATAAATAAATTAAAAAAAAAAAGGGTGGAGCGTTTCGATAACATTTTCAAGGCATCTCCAGATTAGCCCAGAGGGTTATCCTGTGATTGGTAACGATCGGATAAAATTAGACCCGAACCTACGGGTAAAGCCATGAGGAACAGCTGTTACTAGGTATATTTATAAGTATATAAAGATGCGATAACAATTGAACTCCATTTCAAACACTATACATCTGGCCAGAGCTCCAAATGGACTTTCATTAGTCTAATGAACTAATCAATCTAATGGAATTAATTGAATTGTACGCCCACATTGACTAGTGGCTACGTGAATGTATAGTAAACAAATGATAGTATTAAATCTTAATGTAATCCAGACATATCCCATTTATTTAATTTTATTATATTAACATTAATAACATTTATATAAAATAAATTGTATTACCTGATTTACTGTTAAATTTAGTGTGGCTTGGAATTAAAAAACGCAATATTTGACACGGGGGTTGAGCTGGACTTATATAAAAAAGACTGGTCCTCTACAGCATCAGACAGAGAGAAGTGGAAGAAGAGTGGGGAGGCCTTTGCCCTGCAGTGGGACACAACAGGCTCATAATAAATAATAATAAATAATATTTGACAGTGCACTAACCAAACCTTAACAGTATAAATTGAACTTGCATGGTAATGGCTTTTCGTATGCTCGGCTACACATCAAGCCATACAAATCCAGTATCGGCTGGCCTTGAATGGTACGGAAAACGTTTAAACTGGGAGGTCAGTCTTAACAGGTTTTGTATAGCTTGACGTGTAGCCGTGTGTACAATGACATGTTAGCTAATAATGGAGAATGCACTGATGGACTGATGATATTAGCGGCTCGAGCAGCGCGGTCGAGTAATCGACAACTGAATCTTCATACGGAACAAAAATACCTAATATCCCGTCAATCCTGTATTCCTTAAAGGGTTAGGCGGACCCACAATGGGTGGAGCCATTGTGATTGACCTACCAACTATAACCACACGGGTGTTCCGCGCCACAACTTTTTGCTGAAGCCACGGCAGCGAATTGTCATTCCTCTGTAACCCCAGCAGAACTATTGTGAAACCTGGTAATTGTCAATACACTAATTTATATTAAATGAAATAGAACGGTTCTTTTCATAATTATAACAACGGCTGCTTTCAAAGCAATTATAAGCATACACATAACCCGTCCCAGCCAAACACATGCACAAGTTAAGTCAAACAAATCTTCAACGCGAGCTCCATAAGAAAAACTTTTAGAAATTTTCTAACAACTTTTCTTTGAAACTCGTATGTTAGTGGCAGTTGTGAGACAACTCCATTATTCAGTTGCGAGCAGTTAATACTTTGTATCACAAAAGAGTGAAAACGTTTGAAATATCGCACACATTCAGTATAGGAAAATCTAAAGATGAGTATGTTAACTTACATCTAAACAAGGGCGTGAATTCTCGTGTTTGTATTTCCCGATCGCTTTCCCAGACGAAAACTACTTTATTTACATTTGTTTGAACGCTTTTTGAGTCTATTTTTGCTTAATCGGAAGCACATACATGTTATATGAGCACCCAATCCAAGGACCATTTTGGTCTAAATCGTACATACACAGGTTAGAGCTCAGTAAATTTGTCACCAGTCTTGTGTGAGGTTAGTAGCTGGTCGAATCAATAGATCATTTGCCAAAGCGAGCTGAGTCTTACCGATTGAAAAAAAATAAATTATTCCTAACTATCCTACGATGGATAAAAGATAGGTAACTGAACAAAAGAGATTATAATCTTAATGATAACAACATATTGTATTGGATTGAAAAGACGAAACTGTTATTAATAGAGATGTTATTAGATTTGCACTTATGAGCATGTTTAATTGCGAGCATTTTTAAGGTAAAGGTAAAGTTTAAGATCTCTTTTCTTAAAAAGAATTTGATTCACTCACATGAGAAAAAAATCTAAAGCTACAATAAAATACAGTGATAATGGAGTGCCAAGTAAATGGAAGGAAGAAATCAAATTATAAGAAATCATGCTTATTTTTTATTATTTTTTAGCATTAAATATTGCGAAATTTTCACAAAGAACTGAATTTTCTAATTAAAGAAAATTTCTAGTGAAAGAAAAATTCGATCTCAGGCAGGGTTTGAACCTGCGTCTCTCTGGTTAAGTACACCAGACGCTTTGCCAACTAAGCTACCGAGACCACTGCCTGTGATGTCGAATTTCTCTTCCACATTCTACGTCTTGAGGCGACGTCAGCACCATCTATTGGAAGACATTACTATGTCTTTCAACCAACACGACTGCCTTTACAGGTAGTTCAATGTCGAACGATGTTGCCTTACCGTATTATGCTTATTTTTTATTATTTTTTAGCATTAAATATTGCGAAATTTTCACAAAGAACTGAATTTTCTAATTAAAGAAAATTTCTAGTGAAAGAAAAATTCGATCTCAGGCAGGGTTTGAACCTGCGTCTCTCTGGTTAAGTACACCAGACGCTTTGCCAACTAAGCTACCGAGACCACTGCCTGTGATGTCGAATTTCTCTTCCACATTCTACGTCTTGAGGCGACGTCAGCACCATCTATTGGAAGACATTACTATGTCTTTCAACCAACACGACTGCCTTTACAGGTAGTTCAATGTCGAACGATGTTGCCTTACCGTATTATGCATATTTTTTATTATTTTTTAGCATTAAATATTGCGAAAGCCAAAAGAAAGAAAGCCTAATATTTCATTTTTTAACTCGTGGAGCCATAATGCTGGATCACAACCTGTTCGATTCGTGGTGAAGTAAGAATGTGAATACTCCAATGCATCTAACTATGGGGCAAGAGAAGCCAAGTGTTGTGTTTAGTCAGATGCTCATCCCCCGTAGGATCCTACGGCAGATAGTTAATTAAGGAGAATGAAAAAGGAAGATTAATACAAGCAATAGAATGATAATAATGCTGATGAGGGACTTTCAAAGACCTATTTACAAACAGGTCTTCAACCTAAAATACATCATAAATTATACCTCGGCTCTGAACAAACAGAAGGGCCCATAACTCAAGTGCGTGTCAGTCGGTCATTTCGTCCACGACGACTACTTTCGACGTGTCGGTGAAACTATTTGCACATCTCGCGGAAATCCTACAATTACGCCCTACAATGGAACTGGCCCATGAGGAAAACGAGAAATAATATGTCGGACTAGTTTGATTCCAGTCGTGTGTTTTTATGAACGGAGATAGAACGGTTAACAGTGATTAAAAAGCTGATCATGAAAATCTACTTAAGTACTAAACGAAAAGAATTCTCCACGATGAAATTAATACCGCAATTAATGTTTCTCCATATGTGGTTAGTGGTTACATGTGCAGTAGCTGAGTTCGATTCTAACATCGAACAAACTGTTATTGTGGTTTTCTATGAAATTCTCAGCAGCAGTTCGGAGTTTTGTCCGGTTGATGGCAATTAGCTTGCTCCCTATATTGGACCTAAATATACTCTGCCTAACCCTTCAAAGAATACAGGAGTCAAAATTCGCCGAAAATATAGCCGCTATGGTTATGTACGATTCTGTCTAATCCTAAGGCGAAGATAAAATTTTTAAATTTTCAGACGCGTTGCCTGCTTTTGGTTTTATTATTATATCGACTTTATTTTCGTCATAATCAACTTCTATGATAACAGCTATTCTATTCTATGATCACAGCAAATTAGAATTATAAAATAAGCCTGAAATCTTTGAATTAAACTGAGCTATGATTTATTAAAATCGTAATCTTGTAGTGTGTAGTATTGTGTAGTTTTTTTCTGTACACCCAAGACAAATATACATACACACATAAAGTTTTGTTGTCATCTTGGTTTCCTCCACTTTCCACAAGTATGTTTGCCTATCTCACAGAAATCCAACAAATACGTCCATTATCCTCTACTTTACACAGATGGCTGCTAGATAAGACAACGTTTCACTTTATAGTAATACCTACCATCAGCAAGAATATGGCACAGAAAGTCACCTGTCTTTTGCAGAGATGATCCGTGGAGATCTTAAGTGACGTCGCATATATTATTAATAGTAAGATTGCAAATTTAATAAAAAAAATATGGATTTGCAACACGCACATAATTTTTTACAGGATGATTATGTATCATAACCATTTTCTTGGAAGTGGACTCTTATTTACAACTAAAGCTCTACCAATCTTTGGCACAAAATTACTCTCTTTCGGACTCTAGCAGCGATTTTACATCTTAGGTGAATAAATAGATCCACAAACCGTATTATCTCTTGTTGAGTAATTCGCGTGCCTTCCAGCATGTGAAGGTTCCCCCCCCCCCGCTCCCCCTATTACAAGAGGCCTAAATATACTACTGAGCTTTTGGGGCATTTTGGTAACCTCTGCCTAACCCTTAGGCTTATGTTATGTCGTGGAAATAATGATGTGTATCTCGCGCGAAGTGGAAGATTTTATATTCTTAGCTGTCCTTGTACGTCTACGGGCAAATTGTTTTATTGCGGTCTCACATAACAAAAAATTGTGCAAAATAATACTTGCATATTGAAATATGCAAGTATTCGAAATCATACTATAACAATATTCCCCTTTAAATATAATCTTGAACTCAACATCGTTAGAGCTACATCGGCGAAAATTCTATTGTCTCTGCGATAGAGAATTTTGTTGAAATGTAAATATTTGCGACAAGGAAATCCGCTCTCTGAAGCTATCTAGTTCAAGTAGCTTAATAGTTATTTTATTGTTTGTAAGAATGTAACTGTACCTACTTATGTATAGCTCTGTCCCTATTTCTATATCTCTGGTTATTTTAGCCGGAGGAAAGGTAGCACTTTATATTTATATTCACATTCAGGTGCATTCTGATTAAGTATTTAAATGATCTGGAGATCTAAGAATTTCTTCGAGTCGTAAATTCTGTCAAGGTCTCGCAAATCAATTCGGAACCCATGAATAGAATGCTCATTTTTTTATCTGTAAGAAACAGATGAAAAGTTATTATAATTTTATGCGGATAGTTGTTTTCTCGTCCATAACATTGCTACTGATCTTCCTGCCTTCTTTAATACCTAATATTCAAACAAAAAACTTTTAACTTGACTTGTATTGAAAATGCAGTGCAATCTGCATCCCTTTATTTATTTAAAAAGTTATAATAAAAGTCGCTTCTAGTATATCTATGCTCGCCTATTTCCTTTACTACAGCGAGACATCTGTCCGAACGAGTAGATTTCACTCGCGATCCAGTCCAACCATCTTATATGTTGCTCTTCTTACATTTGTTCCCGATTGTACTGTCTTGCAATGAAGTATAATAAATGTAGTTAGTACAATATAGCTTAGCTACATTGAGTTAATGCTCACAATAGATTTATCGTCATCTGCAATCTAATGTTACCAAATTCCTAAATAGGTATGGCAATCAAGTGGCAAACTTAAGGACGCTATCACATTTTTCTACAAATATCAGTGCTTTTCCGGTACCATTTTAACGAATTAGGAGCACAACTCCGAGGATATCTTGGTTTCAAATTAAAGATAATATATTCATCTCCACAATGATTCCATAAAAATTGCATAACCCTATACAACATTTTCACATAAATACGATTTCACCATCACACTGATCGCAAAAAAATGAAAAAAATGGGGTCTGAATAAGTACCAGTATAGGTAAATCCACTGCAAATTTAAACATAAAAATAATAGAAAAATGTTGCTTATATAGTCCTCTATACGAATGGCTAAAAATTTTGTAGCCAAATGAATAAATTTTTAATTTATGAGGAAAACATGAAACGCTGCCAAATTTCTCCATACAATTTCTACTCGCCGTTCGTCATTCCGCGCTCAGACGCGCTCGCGGAAGCACGGGTGTATCGCATGCTGTCGAAAAAAATATTACGTAAAAGGTGAGTGCCCTGTTGTATACTCTGGTTGGACTCGGTCTCGAAAATGTTGATACTTTTTCGGTCCGAAATAAAAGTAAGTACAAGTATTGAAATTTGTTTTAGAAATAAATACATTGTTGTAATTTTTGTATAATAGATGTACATACCATCACGCCTGTGTTCCCCGAAAGGTTAGGCAGAGGTGTACCAATGTACACCCACATTTCGCCGGTATGTTTTGGTCCCATGTAATAGGGGGCGAGCCTATTGCCATTAACCCGGCACAAATCCAGACTCCGAGCTGCTACTGGGAATTTCATAGAAAAACCCAATAACACTTTGCTCGACCCGGGGATCGAACATACACATCAGGTTACCACAAACTGGCAATTTTTTTCACTCGATAGTGAACTTAATCACCAACGCTTAAGGTTTAAAATAATTTGGAAAAATTTGACAGTTTTGTATATCCTGATCTGCTGGCGTTTGTAAATCAAACAGGCATGGCATGGCTGTAACTTTTGACACCAAATGTGCTTTTTTTTGTTGTGCATTGGCATTGCTAAAATATTGATATTTGTAATTATAGATGTGACTTCGGAAATTTGGACAAAGAGCAAAAAAACTGCACACGTAGCAATAAAAAAAAGTAATGAGACTTTGTTAGTAGTCAGAAATCTACTCTGGAGTTTTGTTATGCCATACCTTATATTAGAAAATATAGTAGGTTTTTTTATGGAGTGGGGAGTGCAGCTTAGATGTCTCCGTAGGTGATGATGACCAAAATGATATTTCACTTGTAAGTTTATTTGATTTTCCTTGGGTACCTACTAATGTTGCCTTTTTGTTTTCAGGTGCAGGAATAGTTCATGGAGATATAGCGTAACAAACATAGAAAAAAAGAAAAAAAAACACAGACGAATTGAGAACCTTCTCCTTTTTTGAGTTCGGTTGAAAAAAGGCTGGCCTTCATTTTAATTTTGAACTTCTTTGCAAAAACTTCTTTGCCGTCTGTTAGGACAGATCAACTCAAAGCTGCTATGGCTCTTTCTTCAAAAGGCCTGTTCTGATTTTGCCCTAAATTGTAAAATTCAAATATCTATGATATTACTATTGTCTGGACTTTAAAAAAGACCATGGTTCTCTGAGTTTGTTTCGACATTTCTTCTCAGACGTCGTCGGTATTATTAAAAAAAACGATTATTATTTATAAAAAACGATTATTTGTTAATCTTATTAAAAAAACGATTTTTTTAAATCGATTATTATCTTATGAAAAATCAATTTTTATATAATAGATTTTTTTGAGAGAAATAAAAATCGATTTTCAAATAATCGATATTTTTACCGTAAAGTCACATCCCTAGTATTAGGGAAGAAAATATCGGCGCCACCTACTTTAAAAAAAAATGAAAAGATTTATTTACCGAAATAAATATCATTTCATTTCGGTACAGTACTGTATACATTTTGCGACTTTTATCCTGTCTATTAACAATACATTATACTGTTTACTACCTACTTATGTTTTAATTTTTATCAAAAATATTGATCTCAGTAAATAATATACTTACAGTTTCCATAAGGGAATGATCATTTTTAAATATCAAAACGAAAGTATGCTGGTATTAACTCCCAGGCTAATATTTGAAAATATATTGATCCAACAATTGTCAGCAGATAAGTAGTTACATCTTTTCAAAATGGGGATCGTAGGTTTTCCTTGTAATAGCAAAATGGTCGTTAGTTTCGTATGAATATGGTAATTAATCCATTTATTTTGGGTACCTACATTATGATATATTATAAAAATATATAGATATATGAGTATTGATAAACTATAAAAATAACTGAAAACATGATTATCACGCAGATGTTACCTACCAGGGATAATCATGTTTACATGGTTACCAACTTACAAACTTACAAAATTAACAACAGTAAAATAAATTAAAAAATAATACCTTCAAGCATCAAGATTAGTTAAGTTACGTATAAAATCCTCCGGACAGCGGTTTCAATGTGTGCGTGCGCGTAATGTTGTTGTGTTGCAAATAAGAAACCTAAACTTGAGCAAGTACAAAATGTGATAGCGTCCTTAAGATGATGTAGTGACACGAAAAGGTCAAGTGCATTGAAATCGCAACCGGCGCTTGTGTATGAAAAGATTTCTATTATAGAAGAAGCGAAAGAAGTATGCGAGAGTCGTACCAGCGAAGTGGCGGTTTATAGTTTCTGCCTCCCCCTATAGGAAAATGCCGTGAGTGTACGTATGAGATAAAAATACTAAGTGGAAACTTAAAGTGGTAACCAAAACATTTTGCATTTAAGAATGGGGTTTGACGGTTTAAAAATCTCCCTTAAAGTTCTTGTTTCATCTCCTCTTCCCCTCTAATGTAAGCATAGGACAGTTTTGATAATCTGTACGCAGGTCTAAGGGAAAAATAATGTATTCATATCCATATTAAACCGAATAATGCTTAATTCAATCTTAATGTTAGGAATTTACGACATTCGTGATTTATCGAAACTGCACGCAGTTCATCATTACTTACCAGTACTTAAGTGCAAGTAGATTGGTACAGGCGAGTACTCAAGTACATATGAGCACGATCGAAAGTGAAGAGTGTACTTACTTAACAACTCAAAAGCTTTTACTATAACAGTAGGGTGTACATAAATTGTGGGTATGTCAGATGCTGTTGGTAGAAACAGTAAAATGTACCTCTAGAAATTGTGAATCCAAATAAATTGGGACAAGGACAAGCATTTATTCAAGCAAGATGGGGCGGGCATGCATCTTCTCTCATGGTGAGAGGGTTTAGGCTATAATCCACCAAGCACTAGCGTACTGCGGGTTGGTAGACTTTACGTTGCAAAAAACTCTCAAGTATGCAAGTTTCCTCACGATATTTTCCTTTACAGTTAAAGCAAGTTATAATACTAATTAATTATACGCTTAATTCAGATAATCAGAGATTGCTTTGGATTAAGACTTGAGACCTACAACTTAACAGTCCAATAGTAATATCGCTAGACTATCACTGCTTATATCCAAGCAACAGCAAAACGCATAGCCACCCTACAGAAGGGCACGTCAAACAAACAAAGCGTGTGTTGGATCTCATCACACGATAATTTGTATGAAAGTGAAACCACTTTGCTTTCTTTTGGGGGCCCACGCACGAAGTTTGGGACACAGACACTCAACGTGAAATAACTTCCGGCCATGATAATATTTTTAGGTAAAACGTGAAGAAAATTGTCGAGAAAGGTGTTGTTTTTAGATTCATTTAGATTTTCTCCTATCGTGGGTGATTTAAGGAACCAACAACGACAGAGTTTAAAAAATATATTTATTCGGACAGAATAACAGTACACAGAACTCTAAAAATACAATTACTTAGGTCTTATATACTAATTATTTGCTAATTTTACATTTAACATAATGACGCATGACCCAGATGGCAAAGTGCTAGTTTGGTTGTTTATTCTTGTTTACAAAGCTAATTTGGGCATATTGGGGTTCCTTAACTGGTGCGTGTATAAACACAAATATCGTAGTGTAATATTGGTGTTATTTTTTTTCGTGAGAAAATCCTTATGGACTTCCGCCGTATGGGGAAGGCGACGGGACGTGTACGGACTCCACCTATGGTGGGTGACCTACCGACTAAAACTACACGGGTAGGAAGTTGTCATTCTTCCGTGACACAAACATTTAAAGACCATTTAGAACAAATGCCTGTAGTTTCTACAAAATATTTTATGCCCGGATAACTAAGCCAGGACCCTCACGGTGAGACTAGTTAACAAGTTTAAAGGCGCACAGCGAGCTACGGAGAGAGATGCGCGGAGTCTCCCTGAGGGATAAAATCCGTTGCAAAGTTATCCGTCAGAGAAGTAAAGTTAATGACGTAGCTTAAAGGATAAGCAAGCTGAAATGACAAACGCTGGATCAAACGAGCTCTCGAGAGGAGACAAGGCCATCGAAGTGTAGGATGCCCGCCTGCCTGTGTTGTGTGTGATGACAAGACGACATCAACTCAATAAGACGAATATAGCCTGATTATGATGATGAATGTGCGTATCAAAGAACTTAGGCTTTTTAAAATTTGGACAACTTCTGTTGTGTCGGCTATTGATACGGTGACATAATAATGTCACCGTTAAAATAAAAATAAGGTTAGTATATAATAAATCTACTAATATTTAAAACTGTTTAAAGGTTTGGAATCCGATAAAGTTAAAGCATAATTAGAAGAAGAATAATAGATACTACATGTCCTTTTTTTTACATTATTTTTGCAGGCAGAATGTGTGGTAAGGCGATGCAAAAGTTCGCCTACATGGGTACTCAGGCGAACTTTAGCTCAATGTCAAAATATGCCACCCAAGTACCTACTAAAATTTACGATGCGATTACGACCTTTCTTTATGTGAATAAGCAAGTTAATAAATATTACTTAAACTTTGTAAATAAGAAACTATTTCGTTTCCATTCTCTTTTGTCTAATAAAAAAAGAGCTAAAAAGAAAAACTATTTTCTTTGTCAAGATGAAACTTTAAATCTTTTTATCCCTGCTTTCATTACTTTGTGAAACTAGCCATATCTTATCCTTAGAAAAATAAAAAGATCTAGATCCAAGCAGGGACAATCTTGGATAAAAGTCCACGAGTAATCAGTGCCTTAAGTCCCTTTTATAAGAATAAAAGAAAAGAAAACTTTCGGAAAGCGTTGAGTTATCGGCGCCGTGATTTCGCGTTCATTCCAACAGTTTAGGCCATTTCTTTTATTAGCTTGAAAAGAGAATAATCAAAGTTCTTGGAAATATTTTTTTAATATCGTTTGACGTATTTGATTTCCTCGTTGGAGCAGATGTTGCAGTCTTAGAAGAAACTTGGCACGAAGATGTAAAAAATCCAAAGAAATTTATGCAAATGATTTCCAATTTATCGTTTTAAAACTTTTATCTATTATTAAATTGTTTTAATTAGTCCACGAACACTTTTGTTCCGTGATAATTAAATGAAAAAATTTACAAATAAATTAATGCCGATTTCAATTAAGAATCCGCATTTCTTAGTAAAGAAAAATCCATGCAAATTTGTATAACTAAGAACATAAGGTCAGTTTTTCAATCTAGGCACATGGCAACACGGAACAATATTGGGTAAAGATGCAAAGTTAAAAAAAATATGTTTCTGGAAGTTTCGAAACATGTGTCGCAACTTGTGCCAAACATAAACAAAAACAAATCCGGAGAAACAATAAGTGCAATATGCCAAAGAAGATCGAAAGTAAGTACATTGCTTACTTACGTCACTGCTGATAAGTGAGTGAACAGTCGCCTGATTGCGCGCACGCAACACACAAACACTGTGATTACTACGTCACCGCGTTGAGCGTTAACACCTTAACTGGAGCAACCGATAGTGCTAAGTTTGTGATTTTTGAAGAGATGATAATGACAACTGACAATAATGAAGTTATCCTTAAGCTATCAATATAGTTAAGCTAACTATCAAAATTATCAAAGTTAGGATTGATTAACCCATAATTGTGCAACGTTAACTACAAATTTAGGTAAAGAAATATACAGGAGCCTTAAATTAAAGTTAAATATCCTCGTACCTATGAGGATAAAAACCGGGACATTTATTTTTAAACTGTTAGTATGAATTTAACTGTCAAATCAATGTGGAAATAAAGGCGTAGTACCTACAGATATTCTATGGTAAAAGCTATGCTCGCTCATTCACTTTCCCTTTCTAAACTGAAGACGATGGAATTTTATTAGGTTATTATAACGCCGATGACATCAATTTGACACGCAACACTATCGGTTAGCAACAGGAGCGCAATCACGCGGGAAGTAGTGCACAAAGTGATGCTTACTGTAAAATTGCTCACCGTTGCCCGCCCGGGGCGCGGGGCGGGCGGGCGCCGACAGCGCTAGCAGCGCCAGCGCCCACCACCATGTCATCACAACCACACCTGCGAAAGAAGAGAATATTAAATTAGTATTAAGAATTTTATATAGGTACCGTTTTTCGAGAGAAGCTTCGTCAATGTATTCCTAAGTACTGTGCAGTAAGTACTAAAGTGATACTTATCCACTTAACCTTCTTTGACCTAATGAGCGTTTGGAAAAGAGAAAGAGTTTTCTTTGTAATTCCCTGATTTAATACGTTATGCGTATACATTGTGCAAGGCTATTGTGCTAAGACCGCTAAGACTATAGGTCCATTCGCTAGTTTTAATTTCATTTTATCTTAAACTTATTATAAATAAAGTAAACATAACACCTCGTTAGTCTAGTGGTCCCAATCGCGACTGCTACGCTAGAGGTCTTGGGTTCGATCCCCAGGTCGAGCAAAGTGTTATTGGGTTTTTCTATGAAATTCTCAGTAACAGCTCGGAGTCTGGATTTGTGCCCGGTGAATGGCAATAGGCTCGCCCCCTATTACATGGGACCTGAACATACCGGCGAACTGTGGGTGTACATTAGGTGCACCTCTGCCTAGCCCTTCGGGGAATACAGGCGTGATGGTATGTATGTTAAACCTAACAAAATATCCCCGCTTTGCAGAAGTAGACCAAAAGAAATAGCCTAATCCCAAAAGACAATAAATTCAATATAACTCGACATTTTTATTATAAAATAATATATATCATTGGTAGTGAAGGTACTTGTTCTAGAAATATTTCTTTTCACATGGTAATTATAGAGTAGATCAATATGAAATACAACAACATTGTTTTGACTACATTCAATGAATAAAGATATTAGAACTGTACGCTATAAAAACAGTTAACAGTTGAAATAATAAAACAATCATTAACGCTACCAGATTCTGAATAAGCAAAACTTACTACAAATCTAAATACACGTTTATTTTAACTTCACTAATAATAACATCGTTACTAGAGTAGAAACCACTCCACAATGAAAATTACATTCCGCTCAAACACACCTGCTCACCAAAATAAATTGAAAACATATTTATTCTGACAATTGAAACTGAAAATGAATTATTTAACAGCAATTCGGAGCTAAAGCGAAAATAAAAGCTATAAATTGTGGTTGAACAAAATGAGCAAAAGAGTAATTAACACACCGAACGCTTAATGGGGTACGTCTGGAGGACAATGGCATAAGCATTAAAATTGTACAAAAGTTGGAAACAGAATATAATATGCAACTTCATCGCTCACAATGAATAGTAGAACCACCTTATCAGAGGCAAGTCGGTAATAAAAAATCAGTTTAAAAGTTATTCTAAATTTGAAAATCGATTTGTTCCATAAAGCAAAAATAATTATACAGCCAAATGCCTTGATTTTGCGTACAGATTTTTTAAAAACATGTCAGATGATATGTGATGGTATCCCGATGCTAAGGGTTAAAAAATAACAGCATTATTAAATCGCTCTCCTATTTAAGAGTTGTCGGTAGAGCAATCACCACTGTTCTCTATTCTCTGTCTTCTGTTCAATCTCTTGACACTCCCACTTTTTCCTTCCTTAAGTTAAGTCCCGTCCCTTATATTTGCTCAACAGCAAACCGGTGAACAATTTTCTAAAAGTACCGACATTGCAAAAAAAAAAAACTAAAATTTTACGATTGCCTGTCAACGCATTTTTGTTATTTTATTTGTATTTTATTTCTCCATGTAAGTGATTTATAATCTTTGAGAAATAAAGTGATTTTAAACCGTAAGTAACTACTTAACTTACTGTTTTTTTTATTAATATTTAAGATTCTAGTTTTATTTATATTTACACTATTTAGTTACTGTTTATGAATGTTGACTGCCTCATTAGTCTAGTGGTCCTAAGCGCGACTGCTACGCTTAAGGTCCTGGGTTCGATCCCCCGGTCGAGCAAAGTGTTATTGGGGTTTTCTATGAAATTCCCAGTAGTAGCTCGGAGTCTGGATTTGTGCCCGGTTCATGGCAATAGGCTCGCCCCCTATTACATGGGACCTAAACATACCGGCGAAATGTGGGTGTACATTAGTACACCTCTGCCTAACCCTTCGGGGAATACAGGCGTGATGGTATGATATGTTATGTTTTTTAAGAATGTTACTCTACATTTTATACTCTCCAAGTCCATCAATCCGCCTCTTGACGCCCGTTAAAAATGTGCCCATAAACAAAAGATAACCGCTTACTACCACATCCTCTTATCACTCCAACATTGTAATAAGGGCAAGGAATTTAAACCTTTATGCCCAGTTGTATTTTTGCCGGCCCACTTTTGTTACGGACGACTATTAAAGTCGGTGCGATAACATGCGAAAGCAGACGTCGTTAATATTACTGCACTCATAACAATGATAAATTCACAATATTACTGAATTATGAGCTTCGAGAATGAAGGAATGAGAGAGGTTTATCCAGTTAATGATATTCGGAGGTTCGGCCTTTGATTACAAATTAAATTCCTTACTTAAGAATTATACTTTAAGTATTATTAAGTAGTGGCTATGGAGTTCCTTATCAAAACTTTCACTTCTTATCAATAAGACACACTTTTTGGAACAGTACAACTAGGTTTTGACTTCAAAATTAAAAATATCCTAATTTCAATTAGTAAAATAATCTAATTTAACAACATAGATGGGGCACTCTTGCTCTAGCTAAAAAATGCGAGTGGAATGCTCGAACAAAAAATCCAACAATTCATCGTTTCGACATGCGGCAAGTGTCAAACTTCAAACATTGCTTCTGAAGTAACATAACGTCCTTTCATTTCATCCCTTGTCAGGAGTCGGGGAACTAGTGATGGATCGATGGGACGACCGAGGATAGAGGATAGCTTCTCATTTTAAGTATTGGTGAAGTACACTCTGACACTAGTGACGTCACTCACTATATTGTTGCTTCTCTGACTAGTGAGTGAGATAAGAGAGTATTGAGTAGACGGATGACAGCAGGATTGGTGCTATGGGTTGAGCGATTGGATTCCACGCTACGAGTTACGGTGTACGATGTACGTATATATCCTTTTTACGCTAGAAGCTACTGTACAAAGGATATATACGTACATAAGGATATATAAGTGACTAACTGCATAACACCTAAAGATTGGTAATCACACCCAGGCTGCGGTCTAAAGAAAATAGTGTGATTAAATAAATTAATACGATTTTTTTTAAAACAAGCTTTTATCGTTTTGTATTGGATTTAGAATGAAAAATCACACAGCATTGTCATCCAAACTAATTGTGTATGTAAAATTTTAAGCGGAATCGGTTCAGGATAATTGATTTAAAATACAGATGCAAGATTTGACCCGAACAAACACACATACATTGCAAGGGGTTGCAAAAAAACTTTTTTTTAAGTCAACCTATACCTTTATAAAATATTTTATCAGAAAAATAAAAGTTCAAAATTAATAATGTGTTCACACCGAAGCCTATTACCGATCTAATTCTGAATTTAAAATATGCACAGTACAAGAATTTGCAATTGTCGTCATAACTATGAAATACCTTGATTGAAGTCACGTCGGTACTTTATTTTACATAGAACGTCGCAATAAAAATATTATAAGAGTCCCAAAGGTAAAGTTCTCCCCCATAACATTCCATGTGCTCCTGTTTTAATTATATTTTTTTAATGGGTATATTTAAAGATGTATGTAATACAGAGAGTAACATCACTAGTAAAAGCCGCAACACTAGAGCAAGTCAAAAACTATCTAACACGAACTATGCGGGGAAGGTCGAAAATTTACATTAAAACTTTGGTTATTTTGCAAACAAGTTGCCTTGTGTAATTTTGTACTGTGATTTTGTTTCTTGTTGATGTGGGTAGGAAAATGGTTGTAGCTGTTATGCCTATTAGCCTATTGGTCTCTTAAGCACGACCGCTACACTACAGATCCGGAATTCCATACCAAAGTGTTATTGAGATTTTCATGAAATTCTTAGTATCAGCTCGGAGTCTTGAATTATGCCCGGTTAATGACAATAGGCTCGCTCTCAATCACAAAGACCCTCAAAATACCGGCGAAATGTGGGTGTACACCTCTGGCTAACACTTCAAAAATACAGGCGTGATGATATTTTTTATATTACAAGCATTTCAGAAATCACTTACACTCGATAATTACATAATATAAAAAAACTAAACCACACGAAACATCATTACATACTCGTTAATAAATGAACGTAGAGAGTGGATATTTAGATGTTATGGTATCATTACACTTAAATCAATCATAATCTAAACTAATATTATAAAGAGGAAACATTTGTGTTTTTGTATGTATGTTTGTAATGTTTTCACACAAAAACTACTGGACCGATTTCATATATTCCATTAGAAAGCTGCATCTTCACTGAGTAACATAGGCTATATTACATTTTCAAAAAAAATATGGGTCCCTAATAAATAATATAACCCAAGGTGTAAAAACGCGGGCGAAGCTGCAGGCGGAAAGCTAGTCTATTTGCAACGATACTAAATATAATTAAAACAGATCAATCAACAGAAAGTCAGAAACGTCACAGTTCAGTTACGTTCCGATCATTCAAACACGGTCATCAAAACACCATTTACCCGCCTTATCGTACCTGTCTCCCTGTCTATACTAATTCGTTTAGCTGTCGTTAAAATATTTGCGATAAAATATTCCTGTTTAATTGCGGGCACGGCGCTTTACAATCTGTTATAACATAGCATACCATCACGCCTGTATTCCCCGAAGGGTTAGGCAGAGGTGCACTTAATGTACACCCACAGTTCGCTGGTATGTTTGGGTCCCATGTAATAGGGGGCGAGCCTATTGCCATTCACCGGGCACAAATCCAGACTCCGAGCTGCTACTGAGAATTTCATAGAAAAACTCAATAACACTTTGCTCGACCTGGGGATCGAACCCAAGACCTCTAGCGTAGCAGTCGCTATTGGGACCACTAGACCAACGAGGCAGTCTTCGCAAATTTTCTTGTTATTAGATAACGTCTAAATGTTCGATCAACAGGCACAGAGTCACGTGACTAAGATTATTCTAAAAGTAAATGAAGGCCTAGTGGTAGCCTCCTGACATGACCATTGGACTGCCACATCAAAGGTCTGAAAATCGACCAAATTCACATCCAAGGCACGCACCTTTGACTTTTTGAAGACATTCGCGTATTAATACTTAACTTAATCACGCGCTTCAACGGTGAAGGAAAGCATATTCAGAAACAGTCATATCTGAGAGATTTTCTCGGTGTGTAAAGTCTGCCAACCCGCTTTAGACTAGTGTGGTATAATATAGTCTCTCATTCTGAGACGAAACAGTGCCTAGCAGTAGGACAATTGCTGATTTGAATTCCATCAAGAAAGAAAGAGGATGCGTATTGCAAGGGCTGGTTCAAGGGGGCTCAGGAAAGGAAATGGAAATGGGGCAGGCCGTTGCCCTGCAGTGGGACGGAAAAAAAATAAACTTCATCAATTTATAAAAAACCTAAGTTTTTTAACAAAATTACTATAGATTAAATATTGATACGAATCGGATTGGGATTTAACTTCCGAGAACATGGACCTATCATTTGCCGAATAAGTTGATAAATTACCTAGCTTATTACATACTAATTTGGCAAAGTGACATTGGCTTATAGATAGCTAAGGGATCATTAACGCCGAAAGCATAAACCGAAGTAGTTGTTTTTTTTTTTATTATATCGAATGCCATCTCACTTTTTCCCATTAAAGTGATAGTTACATATAAAAAGGTTATATACCTACCTTTTAAGTGTCCGTCATTAGTTTTTAGACGTTTACCAAAACGGTCAACGTTTTCGTATATGTCATATAGGGCCGTAAGTACCGAACCCACTTTAAAACAAAGATTCCTATCGACATTTATGATTATTTTACTATTTCAGATAAACGGGGAATTTCTTCATATCTTGCCAGTCCAGAAAGTGAATAAAAGTAATCACATTTTACGATCCCCGAGGTATATTTATCGCCGAACATTTTCTTACGTAACTAGAATCGTCGGTACTTAAGTTTTAGGCCATAGAATGTGAGGTACCATTTAAAAATGGTAAGTAAAAGTTGTGACGTCATATTTTATAATTACGGGCTTTGTTCGAAATTGGAACGAGAAATAAATTAATATTGAAACTGAAAGCTTTTCCTTGTTTCCTACAAGCTTAAGTTCTTTCCGTCATTTTCCATAAAAGTTAAGTCATATTTATGACTTCGGAACCAATAACATAGATTATGTAGTTTATTTTATATTAGCTCACAATCATGATTTCCTGCTATTTATTTTAAACTAACTATGTACCGTGGTGTTGCCCGATATCCGCAACTTCAAGTATAAAAAAAAATAAGCAGATGCCAGATGTTGAAAGTTGCTCTAGTGTATGACGATCGTATCATAGCAACTGAACGGATGAACCGTTTTAATTGTTTTTTATTTGTTTGAAAGGTGTTTTAAATAATTATAATAATCGCCTTATTAGTAATTAACGGCTGCACGCTGATTTTATGGAGGATAACAAAACATGAGATCAAAATCGAAGAACTATTTATAAATACTAAGAAAGAGGTGGTATATTTATCCAAAACGCTTTTGGACTCGCTTGTCTCCTGGCCCAACGTGCCAACATATCTTGTGTACTGATCTATCTGTCAATACGACTTTTATTGGAAGAGAGAGTTGAATGGCGGGGAAGAGGAAGCCCCGCTCGCGAGCTTCGTCAAAGACATAAAATATTCTCGGGACACGTCCGGAATTTTTATTAAAAAAGGGTATTATATTACGATCTTGCTGAATTATTATTGGTTTTTCACCTTTGAATAATGTTTGAGGCTTTTCTGGTTGTCGTCTGCCATTTTGTGGGACCCTCTCGGTACTTTGTATAGCCCACAGCCCGTTTGACATGCGAAAGAAATAACCAGTATTTTTTTTAAACCTACTAGCAATGTGGGTCGCACACAAAGACTATTGCACATTATTAGTATTCTTATTGACCCGTCGTACTAAGCTAGATATTAGGTCGGTAGTGCAATGGGTGAGTTCCGAACCGGCAGCCACATCGCTTAGCCATTAGGCTACCGCCAGTTTAAGTAAGTTGCAATCCAAGCTTGCAGCTTTTTGGACAAGATATTTCAGTGATCTAGGTTTTGGAGCCCTATTTCTGGTGCGGTCAATTATCAAGTCTTACCTACCCTTTTTTAAAAAGTAACATCAGGAAAAAGTGTCAACCTGTCAAACACCATCGTTATCTACGACTGCCTATGTTAAAACAGCTTGAAGCTCTTTAAATTAAAATTGGAATTGCTCCAGTAAAAAGCTGACAGTCTAGTGTAGACACGTACTGAGATAAAAAAATATAGGTACCATTTTCATTAGATACATTTTTAGATTATAATAGCTTTATATTCGTGTTATTTTTCAATTAGCATTGAATTTATATTTTTATGTACTTTAAATTTAAGCAAGAGTTTGCAATATTATTCAATCAATTGTAATAAATTGAAAATATTTATACCTAAAAATATTGCTTTTATATACGGCGGCCATATTACATTTTAACAATATAACCCTTGGCCGATAATAATGATATTATATTCATTATTATATAGTGTGGTATATTACAAGCAAAAAAAAGAAATTAAATTGCGACCAAAGATATAAATTCATACCTGCTCTAACAAAGGAACAACTCTAATGCAATTTCCAGTATAGCTATCTCCTTGTCTATTTCATCAGGTAGACAAGCGTCGACAGGCGTGCGAACTAATCACGGAGCTATGGAACATGTAATAGTGCTGATGTTGTTTTTATATGGCTCATACGAGTCGTGGACTCTTGGCAAAATATGAGATCTAAGCTGTCGGACCTTGAGTGTTTGTATATTCTACGATATACATATAGAATGGAGACCACAGCATCAATAAATAGGTACTTCGAAACACGAATAAAATAACATACATACAATCATACCTGTATTCCCTGCAAGATTACACATAGGTGTATGTACTTAACTAATGTGCAAAGTTAGTTCACTGGTAAGTTTAAGTCCCATGTATCTAAAAAGGGGCGAGCCTATTGGCATTAGCCGGGCTCAAATCCAAACTCAAAGGTGCTACTGAGAACTTAATAGTTACACCCAATAACAATTTGCTCAAGAATCTAGGACCTCTATCTTAGCAGTCACGCTTAGGACCACTAGATTAATAGGGTATTTTTTAAGTATTTAATTACCTATTTTTTTTTAATTAAGGCCACACCCATCAATACTCAGATCGCAGCAAGCGCAACTTAACCTTGAAGATCGGTAAGTTAAATTAGTTAATTGAATGCAAAGTGGACCTCTTAAGTGACATTAAAATAAAAGCGCATCACATCGCTGTCATCTGGTTACAATATGCCCAGAAGCAAATGTAAGCTTTCATGAATTCGCAAAAAAAGCTCTTGACGTTACGTGATGATCGTTGAGCCCTAAATAATGGTTGAGCTACAGGATAACTGATGCTTGCGAGGACTCATACCTGTTTAGATATTGGCCTACATTGTAAAACTGGCATATTTGATAATATAACTACGGTCTGGACTTTCAGAGACCATTATAATCTGTGAGTTCGTTTCAACGTTCTTTTCTCAGAGGTCATCCAATAGGAAAAAAAGTAAAATCTAGTAAAAAAAATAGTGACGTGTAAAAGTGTGTTTTAAAAGATCTTTCTATTTACCTACATAAATTAACATCATAAACCATAAACAGAATGCAACAATCAAAACTATAAACAAACAGAAACCTACATACTGAACCCGCAAAAGGCATAGCATATCATTATAACATTATGGGTCAATTAAGTGAAATTGTACTTTCATTGGAAAACAAATTGGAAAATTGGATGCGTATCGACGTTTAGACATGTCATACATTGACCGTTGCAACGATAAATTGCCCATACTTAAATGTCATTATGGGTATGAACGCACTAATAGCTAAGCGAAAATGTAATCACTTTTGTCATGAAGGCTTTATAAGTAATATTAGCATGAAATTGAATCAGATATGCGGACAATGATAGTTTACTTTATTTATTTGTACAACATCTATTCAATATAGACTGCCTCATTAGTCGAGTGGTCCCAATCGCGACTGCTACGCTAGAGGTCTTGGGTCCGATCCCCAGGTCGAGCAAAGTGTTATTTGGGTTTTTCTATGAAATTCTCAGTAGCAGCTCGGAGTCTGGATTTGTGCCTGGTGAATGGCAACAGGCTCGCCGCCTATTACATGGGACCTAAACAAACCAGTGAACTGTGGGTGTACACTAAGTACACCTCTGCCTAACCCTTCGGGGAATACAGGCGTGATGGTATGTTATGTTTATGTAATCTATTCAATATTAAAAATACTTTTATACATAATTTTGGAAGACAATATTATTCAAGCTCATACAATATTCACTGTGCATAAAGACGTCATTTTGAGTCCACTCGCGTGTAATGCATGTAACATTAAATATTTTGTATAAAATATTATATAAATATATAAAATATTTGCAATGCGAAGAAATCCAAGAAGGGGTTTTATTTCATATGGTATTCCTTAAAATCTGAGAAATCCATATATCTAACTATAGTTGAGTAACTATAGTTCACTGAATTGCAACCTTTATCTTTTATATGATCTATGTTGATTATATTACTCGAATATTCATCCATTCTTTATTTTCAGGCAACAAAGATCAATTAAAAATAACACACCCTTTATGTACGTACCATAACATATCATCACGTCTGTATTCACCGAAAAGTTAGGCAGAGGTGTACTAAATGTACACCCACATTTTGCCGACATGTTTTTTACCCATTATAAAAGCTGCATATTTCAATTAATTATTGCCTGCAGTTTCACTAGGATCCAAGATGATTTTTTGAGATCATCCTTCTTCAAGGTCGCATCTAACGCATCAAAATAGGTTGAGAGTTTTAAGCGTTTTAACGAAACGAACAAAGAGACACAAAGAGTTACTTTCACATGTATTAATAGATTAGATTGACGCTGAACTTTTGAACTTTTTTATTGCATTATAAATTGCAATTTTCTACTTAGAAAAACACCTACACCATTCACGCCGAAAGGCCTACCTATTCCTATACCTTTCAATTACAAACGGGATGCAAAGCCATTAACACCTACCGTTTTTCTCCATTTCCTAGTATCATGGAAATCTGTCACTTCAAGGGACTTGATTTGCAATTTCCACGGAACATTACGGCTCCATTGAACTTAATTATCTTAACTCGTTTAGTCCGCTCCGCTTCGCTGCCAACTTTCTACGTTTTAATTCGTAGTATGACAGAACAGTTTCGATGAATAATAGGTCAATTTGGCCTTTTGTTTCCCTAATTTGCTTCTTTATACGAAACTACCTTTTGCCCACGGAGCATTTGCATTTCATTATTATTTTTGAGATAAATGGAGAAGTTGTACTTACCGAAGTGCCTGTTGTTACCGAAGGAATAGGCAGAGGTACTACTTAATGTACACCCATTGTTTGCCGATATGTTTAGGTTCATGTACTAGGGGAAGAGAGTATTACAAAAACATATTATATCCTCCTTAACTCCAAGTTGCTACTGAGAATTTTATAGAAAAACCGAAATCGAACCAAAATCCTCTAACGTAGCAGTCGCGCTTAGGACCACTAAACTAATAAAGCAGTACCAAAATCATAGGTCTCCTATTAGGTACCTTATAGGTCCCTTGGATTGGAATATGCAAATGATTGTGCCCCTGCATAAAATCAAATAAAACAGAAAACCGTCTAAGCGGTTACTAAACTCATTTAAAGCTGTTATCTAAGTAATAAATGAACCACGTCTTTAAAAATGTTAATGCCGCAAGAAAAAGTACTGCTTCTTGATAACTTTAACATTTTTATTGCTGCTATATATGTAATCCAATCTATCGGCGGTGATATCTCAAGATTGCGGTGAAGAAAAATCTCCGATCCAAATTGCATACTTTCCTACTTATATACACGTAGAAACTTGTCTGAAGATTTCGAAATCGTCATGACATCGTGAGGCAGATTGAAAGGTTTATATCGAAATTCAAAGAGAGTCGACAATCGATTTGAGTTCCATTGAGATATTAAGTTCCTATAATTTTTTCGTATGAACATTCTAATGACGCAACCCTGTTAGGCGTTAAAAGGTGTATTTAATTCTCATAAGAGATTTGAAGTGACAACGCGATTATAAATCTCCAAAATGATCCCATTTGTGTTGTGGCCTTAGCTCCACAAGTCATAGAGCAAAGAATTATTGTCATGTGAAGCATAGACGATAATCCTATATATGTATTCTGCAATCTATAAGAAACTCAAGCGCAGATGAAAACGTCGGAATCATTTTGAAACGTTCAATGCAGATGCGGAATTTAAAATTCGAATGCAGACATTTGAATAGGTAAATATTCATGTTGATACGGTACGGACGCTCTTTTGGTGAGAATGGATTTTTGAGCATAGGTTTAAGTGTAGATGTATATTGAAGAAGGTGTTTATTTGCTAACGTAATTTAACCTTTAAGTAAATGTTACCTAAGTATGTTTTATTTGATGGATCCTTTTTTTGAATTTTTACATGGTTACTGTATATTATAGTACATCTTACTCCTCTTACATTTTATTGACATCTTGACAAATAACTTTGACATTTAGATCTTCACCCAACATCGGCCACAATATCTTCCAGTCATCGTTGGCACTATATTATAGCCAAATGTCCAATACTTGAATTTGTTAGACGTTTTCAGAAGACACAAAATATCGCAACAATAAGTTTGATTGCCTAAATTTACTTTAATTAATTCAATAACTAAGCCAGTCAGGGCACAACTACTGCATGTCAGGGTATCTGATAACAGATAAACAGACAAAATTTGGAAATTGGAATAGATTTAGACCGTTGTAAGTTGGTAAGCAATTAATTAATCCAAAACAAAAGCTACTTATGTAGCTTTATCCATTCATAATGTATTTGAAGTACACATATCTGCCAACAAGATACCAGCAAGCAACAAAAATTGCCAAGTCACGAACGACCTAAGGGCAGCACTTTCTTCAAATTCGTTACAATGTTTTGACAAGTAAATTTGCCGACGTAGGTACTTAACTCAGCCGCACCGAGCTTTCTCGGTGATTGACAACGATGTATCAATGACTCATGTACTGTCACTTTCGCTTGATGGACTGACGTGGGTACAAACTGACAGCTTATCTCGCTTCAGTAACAAGGGAGTGTTGAATGGTTTTAGTGTTAAATTAATTTGCGATGATTGATTTCTTTTGTTGTTTGATTGATGCTTGTTTGATACGTATCTTTATGTCTGTGTCATTGGTTAAAATTTTATTGAATTAAGGTTTATTTTTTCTTTCACGTGACTGGTCCGGTGTAAGGTTGTGATTTAATGAGCTACCTAGCGGATGGTTTAACTCAGAGCTGTTAAATTTTATAATATTTTATAGGTTTATGTCAAAACACTTCACCGTGAATAAAATCTTTTTTATTAGAACCTTATTATGAAAAAAAGGCCTAACCGTAACCATACAGTAAAAAAAAATACTTACCTGTTTTGATAATTTATATTTGGGGGATATTACTTACATCAAGCTTACGACTATAATCATAACTATTAACTGAAGTAATTAATCTATACAATATTACACAGATAAATATAACTCCGTTTGACAAAACAGGAATAACAATATTAATTTCATACTTGTAATTATAATACATGGCTGCCTCGTTAGTCTAGTGGCCCCAAGCGCATCTGCTACGCTAGAGGTCCTGGGTTCGATTCCCAGGTCGAGCAAAGTGTTATTGGGTTTTTCTATGAAATTCCTAGTGACAGCTTGGAGTCTGGATTTGTGCCCCGTTAATGGCAATAGGCTCGCCGCCTATTACATGGGACCTAAACATACGTGAGAGCGTGATGTTATGTTTATGTTATTATAATATTTTTTTTATTCTATGTTATTATAACTTGCTTGACCTAGTATGCATGATACGCACGATTCTGACTCGACTGGAAAGCAAGATTACTTAATGACGCTACATAGGGCTTTTAACCTGGTATTACTGGACTATTATTCAATTTGCATGTTACATTGAAATTCGCTCTCTAAAAATATGTAGCAATGAAGAGCGAACCTTTTACTTGCTAAAGCGATTTAGTAGATAGCTGCTTTTATCAGGAATTATGTGTTGTACTTGGAAATTGTTTTAGGTTTAAGGAATGTGAAGAAATTGAGTTACGTTTTTTCTTTTTACGTTGATGAACATCAAAAACTTGTACCTATATAAAAAGTATTTATATAAGTTCCTAAGATGAGTGTCATATTATAACAAAGCGATCCCGATTATAACAAAGCGGTACCGTATTATTATTCTTTTAAAAAAAAGGATCCTCAAAAGAAAAAGTCCTTCTAAATCAAGACAAAAAGGAAAACTGTAAAAAGAAAAGGCTTAGGGCTTACGGAGATTAACAGTGACGGAGCGTGCGACCAGTAGCCCCCAGATGCACATTCCAACCGTATGTACCGACATTTCATTCGCAAAAGGTACTGTGTAAACAGTTGGGGCGACAGTTATCGGCAATAGTGTGAACAAAAATCGTAAAAACGAAACAAAAGTAGACCCAGTAGGACCAAGACAAATATTGGCGCATTTTCCTCAATTTAAACTGATTAAATAAACAGGTGTATCTACCTTTATTTTGAAAGTTGTACTGTTGTGTAAAATATGTTCCCATCTTGGTTGCAGCTGCTATAATTACCAGGGCTCTGAAAAGTATTGAATGATTGCCCAATATCCCGGATCTAAGTGGTATTGGCTACTTAGAGTTAACTGCTCAAACATTTTTGGAAGTCGGAGTGGAATTTAGAGTCAATCTTGCAATGCCTTTAGCGATGCCCTTTAAATGTGGTAAACTGCTCAAAGCCAATCTTATTTTGTATTTTAATAGTAAGTAATTAACGAGGAAATATTTTGGTCATCTACGAAAATGAAAATAAGGCTAAAATAATAATGTTATTGGTAAGAACATCTCGCACATTTTTTCTTTGTAACAGTTATTGGCAGCAAAGATCCCTCTCATAATAAAAAACCACAAGTGTGTTACAAATAGCAGAATAACTTTGACCAAATAACATAACGGCTGACCAACCCGTTCAGTGTCATCCCAATTCGCCTTTCATATAAAACAAATAAGAAGCTGAATATGTGCCAATTTGACGTCTATTTTTGTGAGTCTATTCTATCGCTTTCATCAAAATATGTTTCATGTGTGATAACTGCTATTCTTTCAAATAAAAAATCAAGTAGATGTAGCTATTTTATTAAATGGAACCGATAATCAACCTAAGGTGCTACATAAGTTATTATTTTGACTGTTCCTATGTGTTTAAGGGTATACAACTAATCAAATAAGGCGGACCAACATGCTAAACCATTTACACTTTTATTTTTACACTTGAATGAGCTACTATCTAAAGTTGACTAATTCATTATTCCACATAAACGTCTTCAAAATTAAATGATGTTCATGTAATGATGTAAGTTGTTTTCTTTTTTGCTTTTATTCAGATATATGCTTTCTTGAATGTTTTCTGTTACAAATTGCTGGTCATATAAACAAATCTGATACAACTAGTATAATTATACCATATCAAACAACTAATTGCTGTAGTTAATATATTTCTAGATAGTCTATAGACATGCTCTTTAAAAACCAGTACAACTACAAACTAATCACCATCTCCTTTTCAGATTTATAATTTGTGAGAAAAAATCTAATACCATAATCTTCGTTCAATTTGTTCCTATATCGGTGAAGAAACGAATATCTGCCACTTATGAGGTTTTACCTTGTGGAACTGGGTGTGATATAGGTCAGTGTGTAAGGTAATACCCATTGGTAGCGTAATAGTGATGGGTAACTCGTTTAATAAAAGTGAGGATTTTGCTCACAATATACGCTCACTTGAGGTAAGATATATTTTGAGCTATATCACCTTGACACAAGCGATTTAGCACATGACCTCTTTGCTTGTTGTGTGAGGCTATAAACTGAAAAATGCAGATCGTTCGTTCTCTAATTCTCATATTCCTTGTTTGAATATTTGGCGTCGGGCGTTGGTAACTGCGCTACAGTTTTAACTTTTGCAGCATTTTAATTTCTTCCTTTCTTTCCTTATCTTTTTTTGTTCCTCTTACTGTACTAGTTTTTGTTTCAAATAATTTCTAATTTGAACAACATTAAGGCTAAGAAAGGTGTTCAGATAAAATAAGTAACATACCATCACGCCTGTATTCCCCGAAGGTTTGGCAGAGGTGTATTAATGTACACCTACACTTCGCCAGTATTTTGAGGTCCCATGTAATAGGGGGCGAGATTAGCTCAGATAAAATAAGTAAGTCTTTTAATTAAAACAGGTTCCTCGCGGTTGTCGAACACATCACTAGAGTAATTCCGACGTACAACTCTGTGAGTTACCGGTCGTCGTGTTAAGTGAAAACGTCGCGGCAATGCGCCTCGCTCGTTGGAAATCGTGTAAAGAATTATTGTTCAGAATGTATTGGACACAGGTTTTCTAAGATTTGTTGCTATCTTGTTATTAGTTGCTACTACTAATGGATTTTTTCTTTTCTTTCCTTTTTGCAGTTTCGTTCAAAATTTTATGGGTAATATTTATTCGGCCTAGAAAGAGGTGGCGGGATGATTTGGATGCGTACCGCGAGGGCTGGTTCGAGGTGGCGCAAGAAAAGAGCATCTGGAAGGAATTGGGGGAGGCCTTTGCCCAGCAGTGGGACAGTAACGGCTAGAGAAAAAAAAAAAGTCTTAATCATAAATAGATATCGATTATGACTAATGCTACTTTGACCAAAATAAACTTAGCAAGGTCCTGAGTTCTTTCTAAATTTTAGGCTTTACGGAACATTAAAGCTAAATCTATCAAGAACCAAATAACAGGGACAGTAGTACAATAATTCAAAACAATTTTAATGTGTGAGTCCCTCTGGAGGGTCACAGTTCCTTTGATGAATAAATCCAAGATAGTACACACCGAACACAGGTAGTTATCGAGGTATTTGTAAACTTAAAACACCAGAAAATCTTAGAAACTAACAACATTTTCTCTTTTTTATGTCCAGTATCAGCGAAAGAATGGAATAAACATAATTTATTTTGCAAATATGGGTACACGAAGATGATATACATTGACGATTTACGTTATATTTATAATCAGCATTATTTTTACTTTCCTTGTAGAGAAATGGTTACAGTGCTACTTACACAACCAATTCCCAAGCCTCTGACCGACCTTTCTCAAACAGAAATTACAAGTAGCCAAAAAGAATAAAAAAGACTTTTTTTTAAAGAGCCACATTACAAATTCACGTCACAGATAAAAACCAACTCCGAGGAACAAAAAATTAAGTTACAAATTTCTTTTTAAGAATACTTTGCGAAATCCGTTGTGAAAGACGGCCCCATTACGTTTTTATTTCTGCTAAAAGAAGATGTTTATGTTCGGAGTAATTTTCTACTCGGCTACAAATAATTAAATGATGTAATTTATTAACGAAGGCGTGGCTCGACACGATGACCGAAAAGATGTGTCTGCTCATATTGGTTGGTAAAGAAAAAAATATTTAACGGTTAAGAAATAACTATTTCCAGCAATGCTACTTATTTCCTACACCTGTGTTTATACACATTTATAACGGAATTCGAAATAGAGGAAACGCAATACTGACCAGTATTATTATTACGCTCATAAAATATCACATTTCCTCTAAACTGTAATTCATTTAAATAATGGAGCTTCACACGTAAGACGCGGTGCGGCGCGGCGGCAAGGCGACTATGACATGCGTTAAAATGTCAAGAAATGACATCGATGTAGTTCTATTTCAGAGGCAAACAATGAGTATTCAAATTTGTTGAAAAAAAGTTTTCAAACGTCGTTTACATTACCCGACCCGCTTGAAAAGGCATGATGTCATGGAACTACACAAGAGAGTGTAGCTGCTCTAACATAACGCCATCGAAATAACCCATCAACGCATCCATTCATAGTAGAAGCGGCGCAGGCGGTAGCCTGATGGCTAGAGCGTCGGACTTGCGGTCATGTGGCTGCCGGTTCGAAACTCACCCATAGCACTACCGACGTTAACCCACTCGTAACACAAGCATTTAGCTTAGCACGAGGGGTTAACAAGAATACTAGTAATTTGCGACCCACATTTCTAGTAAAAAAATAAAGGAGTTGAAAGAAAAAAACGTCGTTTGATAAAGTAATTATGAAAAGGTAAGTCATACCGGCAGCGGTAGAATTCACCGCTGGATACGTACCGGTGCGGTCCAGAGCGGTCACTTAATCGCGCCGCATCTCGCGTTTCGTGTGTAGACCCCCTATGATCGCTATAAATTACAAGTATCGCTTCTAGTATTTTATCTTACGCTCCGCCCAAGCTCTGTACGGTAGGACGGTCGGCTACCAATCAAAATACTATATGATGCTAAACCACTGCAAAATGTATGTATGTAAAGTTAATTTTGTTGTTCATGCGGAATTATATCTGATCCGTATTATCTACTCATATAAATAAATTTCAGTGAAAGCAAAATAAAGTGCATCCCTCCAGTAACATACATACATGCCATCACGCCTGTATTCCCCGAAGGGTTAGGCAGAGGTGTACTAAAATGTACACCCACATTTCGCCGGTATGTTTAGTTCCCATGTAATAGGGGGCGAGCCTATTGCTATTAACCGGGCACAAATCCAACTCAATAACACTTTGCTCGACCTGGGAATCGAACCCAGGACCTCTTGCGTAGCAGTCGCGCTTGGGACCACTAGACTAACGAGGCAAACCCTTAAAAAAGTAAAAGTCAAAAAGTAAATCCCTCCAGTAAGTACTAGAATTATAGCCTACTTAGGTATGTCTTGGGACGAAAGTCCAAATAATGCTTGACATAGTATTTTTCTTCGGCTAAAATGTATATCTTCTATGTTATTAATATTCGTTGATCCCAAATATAATAAAAAGAAAGCGAAAAAATCTGTAATAGTAAAGTCTGACCATACAGTTTTATTTGACCTTAATCTATTTAGACATTAATATGACTCCAAATTAAAAGATATCTCCAAAATTTATAACTGATTCAACAACAATATTTGTTGTAATTACTGAATGTACAATTCTTTATATGGAGAAAGTATACCTATAAACGATCTGTATAGTTATAGCAACAATCTCCGGTCAAGCAGTGTTAGCAGGTTTTTCTATTACATTTTTGACTAGCTTGAGATTAGGACATGTGGTACGTACAAACAATATGAAAACTCAATCTTTAATTTCTCTTAAAGACTCCTGACTCGCAAAGTGAGCTAATTTTATTTACAATAAGGAAAAAACAAATAAACTCAAAAAACATGAGATAAATACGGAACAAGTTGAGGTCGTAACGAGTCCCCTGCGAGGGTATCTGAAGATGTGAAGATGCTCTGGAAACAATAAAACGTAACATGGCGACGTTAACAACAAAACTGTCACGCAACTTTTTACAAGATCAAATATCCCTTGCCACTTCATAGCAGAAATTTAACTGTATGAAAGCCTTTGTATTAGCCTTGATGAAGTGGCAAATACAAATGTCTTTGTCTCTCTCCCTCATGTTCTATTCTTCTTTATCCAGGGATAATCCCAATTCATAAGAGTATAATTTAAAAATTGTTAGCAATAAATTTGATGCAACGATGCCATAGATGCCACAGGCTGCTCTGATTTTTTCAATAAAATAGAATGAATTTCAATCATATACATGAACATAACATATCATCACGCCTGTATTCCCTGAAGGGTTAGGCAGAGGTGTATCAACAATCAAACATAAGGTACTCTATCAGAATGTAACTAAATATTATCAAATTTCAATTATAATTGTTATAAAATAATTTAAATTAATTTTTCAATACAATCTAATGTTTTGTGCCAACGCTGTGTACTTCTATAAGTGACGAATTCACCACAATCTTGTTATTTATATTAATGTTTTTTTTTTCTTTAAGTTGTAATAGTGGATAAGTCGTTGGAGTACCTATAAATAAATAAATAAAAAAAAAAATAATCATATTTCGACGTAAAGTAAAAGCTCTTCTCTACGTTCCAATAATTTTCCGTTTATAATCGTGTAAGTATATAAAGACAAAGTAACAAAAATCCTAAGAATTCTAGTACGGGACTATGAAATAAGCTCAAATACGACACAGAAACTCGCAAATAAAATTTTAATAACAATATTTTGCTCGCAGCGTTTTCTAATAACCCGCAGAATGACCACAAAATCGGTACATTTCGCGTCATAAACTTGTTTATGTCTAGAGCCGCATAAATTGGCGTTTAAACCTTAGATTGCGCACTAGATTAAAATCTTTCATCGGCGAGTGTCCCAGTTAGGTAGCCCTACTGGGCTTGTGTGAAGGTGCGTTTACATTTGGGAGAGTAATTGCGCTAGTGCATCAGTATTGAAACTGGAAAGTAGCTATAATAATATAATAAATGATCAGCCGTCACTTTCTGTGCAGGCTCGCTCTCAACTTGCTAACTGGCAAATTCTATCATGGCATCAATGATTTATATTGCTTCTTGTTGACGTGTAACAGAAGAAGTCATACTCAAGCTTTTCTATTCCAAATATTTTATATAAACATTGAATTACCAATGCATTGTCTCCAATTTAAGCTTTAATGCATTGCACGTGTTTACCATGATTAATGGTCACACATCTGTCATTGTGCAATGACTTTAAAGTTTGGAACGACATAGATTCCCACTCAAAATAAGTGTTTATATAATGTAAGAATGATTATTGATGATTGATCCAAGGATTTATGGAAGGTAGGAATGAATTTCAACGTGGAGCAACTAAACTATTTTTTATCTCGCTAGCCCTTTCTCATTTATCGTGGATGCGTTTACAAACACTTATGCCCAGACCCGGAAGAAATTAATTCAGGATACGAATATAACCCCATCGCTCAGCTGGTGCGCAACACAAAAAACTCAAATGAAACGAGTATTCTACATTTTACCACTTTTCCTGGTACATGTATACTCTCCCAATGTAAACGCACCTTCAGATCGCTTATTATAGCAGAGTCGTACAGTGTGACCATCAGTAGCTTTCCCATTCAAACGGTTTAGAGAAGCTAGTGGTAAATAATAACTTAAGTGGTGTGTTGTTTTGGCGGAAAACGTGCAATTATAGTAATCTAAATAATAGGAGAAACTGCACAACTGTTGTAGGCTGAAACTCAAAATTTTTAAAGAGGTTCCTCTTAAAAGAGGATTTTCAAAAATTAATTTTAAAATGTGTAACTTGTGTGTCTTCAAGAATAAAAACCATCGCATACTTGTCTTAATTTATACCCCAGTAAAGTTTTTTTTTATTTTGTAGTATAAGGAATCAAACTTAATTTATTTTATGTTCCCTCATTGTTAATTTTAGGATTTATTGCTAAGTTGTTCAAGTCTTTATCTGACTTCCAAAGCTAAAGCTTCCAAAGCAAGTCCTATATACCAAATAAAGTTGTGGAATTTTAATAGAACGCGTGAATTGTTCGAATTTGTGCTTTATATAATGTGCCCTTAGAAGTTAGTCAACGCGCATTAGTTAATTGCCAACTATAACCGATGTTAGTACCACCTTTATAGGCATAGGACTACTTTCATAATGTAACCATTTGGTAAACCTATTATAATAATAATAATTTTAGTCTGTTTACAGATAAGGTTAGTGTTTTATTTTAGCCGGTGGACTCCCATGAAATTTTATGGCAACACTCGTCGAAGCGTAACAATGTTGCTAAGTAATGAATGTTATCTTTTATCTTCACGCTCTTTTGGGTTTAACGGGGTGCAGGGTAAAAGGTATAAGCAGATTGAACAGACAATGTTGATTCGATACTAAATTATATGCTACCACAAAATATCTAAAGAATGTAGAGTGTGTTATCATTTTTTTATTTATGGCTGCTAATCAGTTACCCATGTAGTTTTTATTAAAATATTATCAGAAAAAACTATTTACAACAAAAGCTGTCTTAATAGTCCAGTGCTCAAAAGCAGGGCTGCTGAGCCTGAAAAATGAATGCAGGAAGCATTCAATTCTTAGGGCATGCAAAGTATTATTAAGTTTTTTATGAAATTCTTTGTAGCACTAGCAACTTACTGTTGGGATTTCTGCTCAGTTATTGGTGTCCCCTATTGTAAGACCTAAAAAATACTGGTATACTGCGGGTATACATTAGTCAACCTCTGCCTAAGCCTATGTCAAATATTGTCCTGTAATTTACAAAGCCTTAAAAGTATAATAAATTCCATCGCACTAGATACGAGATATGTAGTTACAAGGATTCAGAAAGGTATGTAAAGATGGTTTTGACTTGAAGAGAGAATGGATGAATGGAGATTGAGGAAAAAAGTATACATAGGTGCCGAGTATGGTTTGACGCGTTGGAAGGGGCCGATGTCAATGAACATATCATAACTTAATTGGGGACGTTCTCAAAAAAGGCTAAAAGCTCCCTAAATCGACTATCATGCAGCGCGAGTTAAATGAACGTACATAGATGAAGCAAGAGTCGTGCGTCAGAATCTTAGCAAGGGGAAATCTATGGTCTCTGCCTACCACAATGGGGCATAGACGTGATAATATGTATGTAAAAAGAAACAAGAACTGATCCCGGGAAACATGTGATTATGGCTATAAGCCGATTGCAGATAAAATAAAGATATACCAAGATGGCAGCAAAGCGAAATGTTTACAAACACACGTAAATCCAAACATTTACGGCTCCCGGTCGTTATATCAATCAATAACATATTATAGCTATCTAAAATATACGAAAAGAGTACTTATATGGTTATAATATAATTCCAAACACGGAAAAGCTTAAATAAATTTACATATAAATCGAATAAAAGCCCATGAATGTAAAGATTAGCATGCTGAAGCTTTTTGGCCTCTAGGGCAGCGAGAGCCATGAGATGTTGCGAATGTATAAAACAATAGAAAACCTGCACCAAATTCCATAACTTATACAGATTTATACTGGATTCTAACACTTACGCGAATAATAGACATTGAAATAAAACTAAATAAAACTTCTAATTTTGACATTAGGACGACCAACACCTCAGTCCACCCGTGACCATGGATGCTGTATCAATATAACGCAATAAAATCCGTAAAAAGTAGTTTTATACAGATTTATTTTACGTACAACCCTAGTTTTAAAATCACTATTGAATGAGTAATAATACCTCTACGCAAGCGAGCTCCATCATCGATCGCAATGAGATAATTGTCAAATGCAAGCGTATCCAAATTTCATACAAAACAAGTTGTAGTAATACTTTTACTTTATTACTTGCAACATGACGTTTAAGCAAATTTGAGATCCGGATTTGATGAAGATTTAATTGTCACACAATTTTAAATTATTCTTCCTATTTCCTATTTACGGTGTAGGTTTCATACATCCCAAAGCAGCAGCTAAGAACTGTCTGTCCCAAAAACAGATATCGAAATTTTTTAAATAAAATTTTAAACGCGATCCTTTCCAATATAATGGCAAAAAATATTTATTTCTATATTTGGAAGCAACTAATTCAGTAAAAAAATAATTTGCGAAATTTACCTAAAGTATTCTGCAACATATTTTAGTGGACGATTCTATTTATATTAATAACTTCTATATACACAATTACGAAACAAGTAATCTGGTGTTATTGCCCCTCAGGTACCCTTCTCGCCCTCTTTCTGACTCGGCCTCAACCAATAATATGATAATAATAAAATTATATGATACATTTGAGTCTGTTTTTATGTTTATTATTGGTTGGATTCCTAAAATATCGTTTTATTTGTTAATAACATACGTATTGAGAGTTCAAAGCTTTGAATTACTTTAGTAAGTAGGTATATTTGAATTAAAACTATTTTATTAACAATATGTATTTAATTTAATTTTGTGCTTATTTCGAACATACTAAGAATGCGTCGAATTATATGTTTTTCTGTGTTACACTGTAAGGCACTGTATAATTTTGATTTACGCTTCTCAAAATACGGTTTAACATTTACCAGGAAGTAAAATAAAAGCATAAAATGCACCTACCTATCCCAGGGCTGTCAACTTAGCAGTCGTAAACGTTGACTAGGGGATTTATGACGCTCTGCAAGTCAACTAGAGCTACAATTAAGGCCATAATCTTTGCATGGAAGTACTAACGCAGGCCTATATTTCATTTCTCTAAGGTATCCGAACAGCATACACAAGAAGTTATAGATTTTTGTATTGATAGATATAATTATTTTTTCTAGTTTATGAATATCCGTGTATCCATGGTCGTAAGCACGCCTGTTTAGACTGAGGTAGTAGATTCGATCTTCAGGAGTCGTTATCCCTTTTTACTGTTCGACAATGAAAAACAATGATTAGGTAAATGATAGATGTCATATAATTATATTTTATATGCGCCAGTTGGATTTTTAACAAACACGTGACTGTTTAATTAATAATTATCGTACTTATACTTATATATATATATATATATATATATATATATATATATATATATATTATATATATATATATATATATATATAATATTATAAATGTAAAAGTTTGTGAGGATGGATGGATGGATAGATGGATGGATGGATGTTTGTTACTCTTTCACGCAAAAACTACTGAACGGATTTTGATAAAACATTACAGTATTATTGTTTATACATCAGAATAACATATAGGCTTTAAATTATAACGATATTTTGGGAAATTCCCACGGGATTGGGGAAAAGCTATCCCACGCGGACGAAGTCGCGGGCAAAAGCTAGTAGGTATTATAAAGCTTGTTAACTTAAAAAACTATTAAAATTAAAAGGATATTATAACAAGATTATGTCTGTCTAAATAAAAGCGCACATCCAAGTATCCACCAGGCCTGATTTATTTACATACGACGATGAAAACCCCGAACATGATCGTAAAAGCAATAGCTTTCTGCGCAAAGCGAACAGAAGCTATAAAATAATATATTATATCCTACAGTTAACATACTGTGCAATTTTCCAGGAAATCAAAACTTCCTAGCAAGTGAACGGTTGACGGACATAAAATTGTTAGATGTTTCAATAAAATCAGTATTTATTGTCACTGCAGTCAGTTAGCTTAGTATACGCTATAAGAAAGTAAGGAAATGTTGGTGTTAATCTTACAATGTCAGAAGTCAAATAGCCATTTGAAAGGATTGAATTGCGTATTACCTAATTTACTATGCCATTAAGAGGAAATTGTATACTGTATCACTTAATTTTATATTTACGTAGGTACCTATATTATTTGTATATTGATGACTCTAGTACAGTAGTTGAATACTTGGCTTTATGCATCTTAGGTCGCAGGTCCGATTCCCGTAAAAACCGCAAGTATTGTGTGGAAATAGATTCCAAGTTTATGTTTGCAAACGCATTATACAGAAGAAATTACAAGAAGAAAAAAAAACACCATCAAACCTTAGTAGAATCGTTTTGGTAACCGCCTTGCTGCCAGTCGCTATGATGATTACCAGAAGAGAGAAGAGTAGGTTGAAGACAAATTGGCTGTCGAGGCCTCATAACATCCGAGAAAGACTTTAAGGAAGAAGAATTACTCGACGACCATCTCACAATTCTTTATGTGTCAACATGTGCCAACATTCAGCAACGAAATATTTTTTTTCAGTCGTTATCATCCCACTGCAGGGCAATGGCCTCCCTACTCTCCTTCCACTCCTCTCGGTTCAGAGCTCTTTGCGGCCAAACCTTCCAATAAAGGCTAGTTCGTCCCGCCATCTCCTTCTGGGCCTGCCGCGATGTCGTCTGGCGTTTCGTGAGCTCCACTCAGTGGTGAGTTTTGCCCACAACTTAAAATATCTACCGCAATAGTACCGCTACTATAAAACAACACAATCTCGGCCAAGCCTTCCCCATACACCATAAACGAAATAATTATGAGAAGAAAAAAAATATTCCAAAGAAAGGGCCCAATCCGCCTCTTAGCGAACTCAGTAAAAACTAGGTCAAAATGCTGTGAAGCAACGAGCTGGGTTTGCCCCAACGTAAAACACAATCCAAGCTCATTTTAATCAAAATTGCGACGCATATTTTTCGCATTTATGACACGACCCACGGTGGCCCATTTTTGGTCATTCCAGTGTCTGAACTTTTATGTGACGATTGTTGGATCGTAACCCGGTTCTGCGAAGACACTTTATTACCGAATTTCTGAAAACCGCAACTTTCTGTCGTAAATCAAGTTCTCTTTACAACTAACCCTTACCACGGGTAGGTACGTACGAATTAACTTCCATTGTCCTACGTAAATAGCAAACGTGATTAAGAAATGTAATGCGATTTGTTCTGGAAATATTAATCTATAGCTTTTCAATACTTAGATAATGACTTATTTCAAATCATCTTCCGGATTTTCTATGAAATTTTACTTTTATTACCTTACTGACTTTCCTTAACCTTTTGAACGCCATTGTCACATGTATGTGACAAACGAAATCATACCCTGAGCGCCAACGTCACAAATATATGACAAAATATACGTCGCACCATATTATGAAATAAACAATTTAATCATTACTTTAGTGTGTTTTCACTACCTTGTGTAATTTGACAGAAAAAGTGGCGTGGCGTCAGGGGTACGGCGATACTTTTATACTCTGGCGTTCAAAAGGTTAAACGGAGAACTTAGATTTAAAGTGGCTAATCTAGTGAAAGATTTTATAGCGTCATTGCCGTGACTGTGCAGTAAAAGTATTCAAGTCTAAGTATAAGCTCTAAAAAATGACACCATAAACGTGTATTTACGCGTTTAAGTTTCAATTATGAAGTATTCAGTTACGTAATAGGATGTTCCGTGATGGTAAAGATAGTTCTTGGAAGAACTTACCTAAGAGACTTCCGGGTATAATATTACAGAAGATATGTTTGTATATTTTGTTTAGAAATTGAAAGTTAAAAGGACATTAAAGTAAGTGATTTTCTTGTCGCCGCCGTAAGAAAATCTTTTACTTTCATATACCTTAAAGTAAATATGAAAATTGATCACCTTCTTAGAAAGGCTATACTATCAAATCAAATCAAATCAAATCTTTTTATTTCAAATAAGCTTTCACAAGCGTTTATGAAACGTTATTGACTCTAGTTGCACGGTTCCAAAAAGTTGATCTCATGGAGAAGAATCCGGCAAGAAACTCCATAGACACTCTTTTAAAATATATTGTTTATATTTACTATAAAATTTATTTACTATAAAACAGTATTCGCGGAAACAAAATTAATCATAGAAAATAATTTCTCGTTAAATATCTAAGACTTGCACTCTTTGCTTTTACACCGTCTACCAATAACTACGAGCGGCGTAACAATAATTCATACTTTCATTGACTTTCCTTATGCTTATTCAGTTTCAACTACTATTTGTCAATATTCTAATGTTCGTAAACTTCAACACTTACATTAGTTTTCATACTCGTATACATTACTTCTCGTTTCTCGATAATAATGTAGTTATACTGTTATACGTCGTTCTCTTGATAGGAAAATAACGTCGATGTGAAGTGATCATTTTGCGTGGTTTCATGGTAGCGGTCTTGCTAAGCGAAATTTATGTCCCGGCTCGCTTACATACAGCTCATAAAGTTTCGAAGATGCTTACAAATCAGTTTTCTTTTTACAATCTACCGCTTTTTGCTGTTTAATTACTATGATTGCGGTTGTTTGCTGTTATGTGAGTATCGTACTGATCTAGATTATGATAGCTGTTTTACAAGTTATCATTTTTGTCTTAGTACAGTATTTTATTTAAAAGAAAAGCTTACTAGCAATGTGGGTCATATTGCTACTATTAATCTTACTATTATTTTTATTAATTATTACTAGTAATACTAGTAATCTTGTTAACCCATCGTAATTACTATTACTATTACTAGTAATCTTGGTAACCCCTCGTGCCAAGCTAAATGCTTGTGTTTTGGGTGGCTTCACGTCGGTAGTGCAATGGGTAGGTTTCGAACTGGCAACCACATGATCGCAAGTCCGACGCCCAAGCCATTAGGCTACCGCCGCTTCAATTACCTATATGAATGTTTGATTTTAATCTTATTCAACCCTTATCACCAAGAGATGAAGCACAGAACTAAATAAATAGCTAAATCAGCTCCAAAACATAAAACGGTAGTACTTGACCGCAATTACACAATAGACCATAATTTCAAACATACCTGTAAACAGTGGGTTTACATTAATACCCATCTGTACCCTATGTAAAATTCAAACGCGATTATAATTGTGATGTTTTGTAGAAAACTCCATACTTTTCCTCGAAGATCATGCAGCAAAACATACGGAGTGATGTTAAAGCAAGAAAATATAGAGTAAATAAATTACCAGCGTCGCATCATGAGAATATACGATTCTCCG
Source organism: Subacronicta megacephala (assembly GCA_958496365.1). Taxonomy (NCBI): domain Eukaryota; kingdom Metazoa; phylum Arthropoda; class Insecta; order Lepidoptera; family Noctuidae; genus Subacronicta; species Subacronicta megacephala. Next base: position 3,031,672 of record OY292524.1, read on the forward strand.
TAATACCGAAGATAAATAAAAATGTATATATCAAGGAAATACGCTGCTTAATTAAGATAGATGCTTACTTAGAGAATATATTGGTCTTGTTTCATGGGGATAAGATTAGACGAAGGAATATAGTTTTTTCTTTATATTACTCGAGGTGAGCTCATTGTAGGTGATCACTTAAATTGTAGATAAACACTAAACAGTTAAGTTTTAAGTCAACAAAAATCATAAGTTAGGTTGATGCAAACTTCGCGAATCCAGATTTTCAGGAAAAAGGTTTTAGTCTAAATCCCTTAAATAGGTCCCTTAAATAGTACCCACAGCCTCTGGGGTCATGACTAATGAAGTAAAGTATGGTTTTAAGTCAAGTATCCCACCGCCTCCCTCGGTGACAAACAATTCATTAGGATTTTTCACACCCGAAAAAAAGGTTCGACATAAAACGGATTTCCTTTTAAAAAAAGTGTGCACGCCATTTACAAAATGTCGATTTATCTCCCACGTTTGACATTTAATACGTTAGCATCGATATAATCAACTTCCAAAAAGTTATGATGAACTACGGTCGAGGCTAATCCTCTGATCTTGATAAGTAGGGAGTCGTGTGGGAAAGATTTAAATTAGGTAAGATAAAGCAAAAAGTGTTTTCTATAGAAGAATTGAAGTTGATAATAATTTGCCTATACAATGATTGAGGACGGTATGTTTAAAAAAATATCATAATTAAATGAAAAAGTAATTATTGAAAACAAAACTTGTTTTATACAATCTTTTGAAAGAAACATTCGACAGGACACAACTTATGTCATAGTATGTGACGTTTTAGCCAACGAACATACTGAGTTGAATTTTGGTAAGAACTTCGAAAGCAAAGAGCAAAGGAGCAACGTATTTTACTTAAAAAAATATATTACTTTACTAGAACTATTCCAAAGACGAAGTTCCTACAAGTCACGTAACATTTAACCTGGTATACGACACTGCATACACAATTCGCATTATTAAATTTAAAAACTTGGCAGAAAACGGAAGTGGCGATGCATTTTACAATAAACACGGTCCTTGGTGGAATGCCAAGAGAGTAAACAAGAATTGAAAATCACGAACATAGAGGAAAATTTTCAAAGATTTATATGAAATTATTTTCATGTTTGCATTCTGAAATGAAAGTTCCTGTCATGTCGAGAATGTTGAGATGCGGAATTTAATCTTTTGAGGAAACATCGTCTATTATTTTACTTTTGAGTCTTTGAAAGTCTCAGGTAGGTATTACTTTTGTTGTCTCTCTCTTTCGGTATTGTTTCCTTTAAATTAATCATCCTTCCTAGTTTTTCTTTCTTCTGAGGTTTTTTATCCTTTACACTTATGGTTAAGTTATCATTACCTACAGGATCACTATTTTCCTAAAAAAATGGAGTATTTCTGTGTTAATAAGTAAAATTATCCATAGGTATATGAAATTCTACAAATAAGATAACATATTTTTTATTACAAAATACGTTTTATTTACGGCTTCATTAACTCCTGATTTATCTTGAAGATAAAAATGCTTTCAAACATGAGCTACAAAGTATAAAGTCGTTTTAGCCTTTATTTCAAACATAAACTTTTTTATATGGCATTGTAACATTTACTACTTTGCAAAATATACCGGCAAAAATGATGGTAATAATTCCAGTAGCTAGTATGTCGTGAGGTTGTTATCTGTCGTAGTATGCGCACTGTAGGTAAGTAAGCAAATGTGCCGACGTAGGCGCACCTTGCTACCGACGTGTATTTGACACACGGACGAAATAGATAGACGACAAAAAATAATAAAAGCAGTGATAGATCATTGACTAAATGGTCATTACCATTGGCCTGATGAGGATGTTAATACAAAACTTAAATCCATAATAGTACTTAGGCATTGGATCAATTGTTCTAAAGTAACTTTGCAGCAAAATTAAGAAGCTTTGGTTAAAGCAACAAAGTTTTCTTTACCTGAAAATACATAAAATTTAGCATCGCAGAAATAATAAAATCAGTATAGTAAATGTATTCGAGGTAGGAAGTTTAGATTTGTATGCGTTTAATGGCAGCAGGCTCGCCTTTTATTTCATACGAGTTTACACATACCAGGGTACATTTATCAGAATACCTCTGCCCTAACCTTCGTGAAACAAATCCTCATCCTCATAATCATCTTATACTTCCTTCAAAAACGGCTCTTCCATCATAATAGAACTGTTGCGTTTTACTTTTATCAAAAGATTATGTGAATGTCTCCAAAATTTGCAATTCCAAGCATCGCCAACATGTTGGTCCAACTTATTGTCCAACCTTTCTACCACTGTCTACTACTATCATTCGCAACTTCTGACAAGCGCAAATCAGATAGCACCATCTTCTAAGTAGTCATAGATCAGAATCGCGACACTTCATGACATCCATATACAAAATGAATAATGGCGTCATATCTTCATCTGAAGGCATACTGTCTGGTGAGATTCAACTTAGAAAGTAGATGGTTTTATTTGATCTGGGATTTCTTGTCTAACAATTGCTTATTTTGGGTGTAGACTGTTGTAAAACAAGTTAGGTTAGACAGCATTACTTCGGTAACTTTCACTGAAAGCTGGATTTCTTTAAATAGTTTTAAAATTATCTAGTATAATTTATTGTTCATGACCATTTTTGAATCATAACGTTTTTATTTTGTTATCGAAATATAGGTACAAGTTTGTCATTGCCTTTAGATTCGAGGCCAGGAAGAAACATACTCTTTGGTACACCTTTAGTTTCCACATATTTTTTAAGTGTTAGGTATACAATGTATACAATACAAATACAATATATTAGACATCTCATCAACCCATTACAATGTCCCACTGCTGGGCATGGGTCCCCTCTCAGAATCAGACGGAGTAGTCTACCACGCTAGCTTACTGCAGGGTTCCTCACGATATTTTCCTTCACCGTTTAACGCGCTTAATTCATTATTTATTACCTAACACATATGACTTCGAAAAGTCAGAGTTGCGTGGCTTGGATTCGAACTCGAGACCTTCGACTAGGCAGTCTAATGGTCACGACACTAGGCTATCACTGCACTCGTCTCACACTCACTCAATCGAATTAGACATCAACAGTCCAAAAATAATTATAATACGATACCATTACTAAGTGTTTAGGTTAAGTAAGTATCAACATTGCAAAGTGAGTCATGTTAGAAGAATCAAGAATTCTCTGTGTAGATTAAGATTACGAGTCTACTCACCTCTAAAATATGAGCAAAAAGACTGACAAAGTATTTAATGTCATGCATAGCGATGACAATCCTCTCCTTCGCCATTGAGCATCATTTATCTGATCTCCGCACACATAAAAACTATTACAATGTTGTGGAATAACACCGCCATTGCGATCTATTGACCTTAATCACACGCATTAGAAATGTGACTAGCAAACAGAGAAATCAGACATTACACTGCGTTCCCGATATGTAACGGCCACACCAAGAAATATTATTGAAAACAAGTGAAAATATTGCTTCCGCTACCATTGGCGATCTTTGTATTTTTTTCTTATAAGAAGCGCTCATTTCATTCAGATTATATTGATACCGAATCTTTTGTCTCTTTCTTTCAAACCGTGACGGCTGACTGATCTTATTTGTTTATTTTATCTATTGTTTAAGTAAAAGCTGTTTCACGGTTGTGCTGATTATAATCTTCAGTCACTTGGGACGTTTCCTCAACAATTTTAATTGTCAATACTTTGACACTTTCAAAATACAGAGAAAGTATCACAATGGTATGCCACGAATCGATTTTAATCAAAAAATGTTTCTATATTGCTAAAACATGGCGGTCAGTCGTGCATCTTTAGAAATGGATGGTTACATTCATTCGTGTTACGATAACATCTAGAATTCAGGGCATATCTCGAGATTTCAATAAATTCTGGTCCGCGGTCTCGATATTTTTCTACATGAAAAATATTTTGAATGAATTTAATGTGTCTTTTCATTATTTAGATGGGGTCCATTACCTGCGGCGTGTTATTACTCTTTAGATGAACACATGTATATTTTTTATTAAATGTTAATGGCACATTGTGCTTCGCGCTCCATCGCGTGGTCATCTTAATAACTGTATATTTTATCATTTCTATTTGTTTGGCAGGTATATGAATAACGCTCTTATTTTAATGCTTCAAAGGAATAAAAGCGTTATTGTATTATATAGCCGGAACTTGAAATATTTATGATAGATTTCCTATTGAAACTTTAGCATTCACTAAAGTGATTCAAGCGAAAGTTGAAAGGTAAAAATAATTATTAAAAATAATTCTAAATAATTGCATAGAGTCTAATTTCTGCATTTTTATTTATTTATTAGCATTTATTAGTAACGCCGTGTTTAATTGGCCTTATTTACCTGTCGCTGCAATTCTGTTTTCTGCAATTTCAACAACTTTACCATTTCAGATAGCTGACATAAGAATGTTGTTTGTTACTCGATAAATACTCGTACTCAAAGCAATTACTTGTTGCCTATGTATTAGGTTTCGTACAAGTATTTATTTGTTTAATTAAAAGGTCGCGACCTTATTTATCAGGCGGAAAATTCATATTGTAATGACATTACATTATGGAGTTTCTATCCATTCGTTACTTCAGGTTATTATTCACGAATGTATTATTGAATTTGTAAACGTTCTGCTGTTCTCGACTGAGAAAGTGAAATTTACACATTTATAATAATAGAAATTCTGTATTTTATGGATCTAGCGATCCATCAATAGTGTTGTAAAATTGTGACCTTGTGGCGTGAAGAGCTTTGAATAGGCCGGTATAAGGAAAACATTTATTCATGAATGGAGAAGGAAGTCAAACCACTATCAAAATATACAGGTAATAAATTACCCGTTTATTTTGATATTTTGATAGCTCTTGATCCCTTAAACGACTTAACGTGTATTTAATTAATACATAAAACAGAATTTGCAGTAACTGTCGTTATCATCAATCCATTAACTGTCCCATTGCTAAGGCAGGAGTGGTCTAACAATAAGATGGTATAGGCTTATAGACCTTGCTGGCCTTCTGCAGTTTGGCGAACTCCACATGGTCGTGAAAGCTGGATGCGAAAAGCAGAGAACAGTGTGAATAAAAAAAATGAAAAAAAAATGGAGCAAACTTGAGAAAGACAACATCCAGCGGTGGACTAATACAGGCTGATGATGATTTATTTTTTTATTTTACGATAGGCCCGCTATTTTCAATAAATCCAACAACCCTATTAGCAGATCCTCATTGTTAATAACGGTTTTATCTCAACCGCAGCCCTTGCTTATTCTGTTTACCTCATAAAAGATGAAATGAAGCGTAATGTTAGTATGTAATAAAGGGCTGCTTGCACATTTTCTCCTTACAAGAAACTTGGCCTTAATATGAGATACGATATACTTATAAGACCTGATGCTGAGTGTGTTAACCCATATTTCCATACAAATATTAAACATAAACTAGCTTATGTATTTATAATATTTGTATGTAATATAAGCTCGCTTAAGTAGGCTTATTTAAGACAACATGTAGCCAATGTCCTTCTCCAAGATCAATCTATATCCATAGCAAAATTAATCAAAATCGGTTCAGTAGTTTAAACGTAACAGGCAGAGAAACAGAGTTGCTTTTATGATATTACTTAAATGAGAAAAAGTTAATATCGACGAACCCCACTTATAAAATCGCCCGAAAGCTTTTTCTGGATACCACGAGATAAATAACCAATAATTTTATCTCCTTCTGATTATCTTGGACCCATTAACTGAATCGTTGTTTCTTACGAAAGTTATAGCCCCATTTCACTTTCATAAGATCCACCCAATCTTTGTAATGAATACCTATAAATAATAATACATGTAAGCAATTATATGCGACCGGTCGCAGTAATAGCGTTCATGTTAATCGTTCAGTCCAAAATAGCCCTAATAAAAAGTGAAAACGCGTCTTAACACGTGTCGGGTGAACACGCCCCGTTGTTTAGGCTTGACACACGTGGGCGACTTGCCGGCGCGATTATTCACGGCACGATTTATCTTACCAGTTATGGTAATTTGTGTAATTTATATATATATATATATATATATATAAAAAGATTATTGTTTTGAAAAGAGTTTTGTTAAATCAGTAATGTAAATTTTATAATCTAGTACAGGCTGGAATCGCAAGGCCTACAGTAAGCTAACCACATCTGCATCTTGACATACCTAGATAACATTATAAATAGTTATCCGGCGTTTTTTATATACAACACCTGCGTTTCGACACAATATTACGTTACATTATTACACAATGTATGTCAAAACACCGACGTATTTAACTGCCTGTATACTTTTATAGGTAAATCATAATGATGTCGATTGCACGAAAGCCAGCACATTAAGTTACTACAAAATATTAAATTTTCTCAGTTGATTTTAAACTTAATCGTCAACATTTTAAGGTTTAAAATCTTTTGGAGAAATTTGACAGTTTTGTGTAACTTGATGTGCTGGCTGTTCATATAAATGTATTGTCAAGATCGTATAGCGAATGTTCTTTCTTGATTGAAATTTATATTAGTTACATCCCTTATGATGCACAAAAGATTTTAGAAAATCTATGGCGAACCCGTTAATTTGTGAGTTTTTTAAAGGTCATCCTATTTCTTTAGATATATATTTAAGGGTTGACTTCTACTTAAATAAGTGCAGTTGAGTAGACAAATTACTAATACAAACAAAACAACAACATACTAGCATGGGTGTAACTAGATTAGGTATTCACAGGTACTGATAATTCAACACTTCAATTGCATCGATAAGTCGCAGCACTGAATCGATCTTTGGCGAGTTTCTCGTGGGCGACAAGTCGATTTGTTTATAGATCGAACGCGTTTTTGGAACGCGACAACGTTATCAGATCGCAAACTGTCGCATGACAAGTTTGTGCGTTTTGATAAAACAGTTGTAATGTAAATGAATGCGACATCTGTCAACAAATGGAATTGGAGCACAGTGATAAGATTTGGTGTAATTATCAAACGATATACTCGTACGTAAATGCAAAAAATATTTTTTTACTTGAAGAGCCCGAATTTGTAAATTATTATAAAAAAAGTGGTTTAAGAAAAAAAAAATATCTAATATCGATCAAGCCTTATTTTTAATTAAGTATTCTTTCTTAAGCCCCTTTTGCGGGCATAAAAATAGATAGATAAAAAAATAGATAGAGTGATTATAAATATAGGGGTGTCTAACATAACAATCACGCCTGTTTTCCTGAAGGGTTTAGGTAGCGGTGTATTGCTGACAGCAGCTTACGGGCCACCCATAGTTCGGCGGTGAGGGTGAGCCTATGCCAATAACCGAACACAAATCAAAACTCCGAGCTGCTACTGAGATTTTTACAGAAACACTAACTGACCCGGCAAACGTTGTTCTGCCCTGCTAAAATGCAATTAAAAAATGGGGTGTGGGGATCGAACATACAAAAAATACATAAAAATCAGTAAAAATATAAAAGTGCGACCACAAACACCACGACACGAGATATTTTATTTACATACCATCACGCCTGTATTCCCCGAAGGGTTAGGCAGTGGCGTACTTAAAGTACACCCACACTTCGCCGGTATGTTTAGGTCCCATGTAATAGGGGGCGAGCCTATTGCCATTCACCGGGCACAAATCCAGACTCCGAGCTGCTACTGAGTATTTCATAGAAAAACCCAATAACACTTTGCTCGACCTGGGGATCTAACCCAGGACCTCTAGCGTAGCAGTCGCGATTGGGACCACTAGACCAACGAGGCAGTCTTAATATTTTATTTATGTATATTAGATATTGCTCTCTCACTTACAACCACTAGACTAATTAAGTGTCCAATGAACTCCCCCTAAGACCCCCACTTAGCCGAAATTACTGCACCTTGTAGAAACCGGTCACATAATTAATTAAAGAACGCTGATCCTTCCAAAGGGCCGGAAAAATTTGCTAATTCTTTCTAGACAGGTCAAATATTTCACAGGTCTCTTGCGCAGGTAATTTCTACTTAATATCACTACATAGTATAAAACAAAGTCGCTTTCTCTGTCCCTATGTCCCTTTATGTGTCCCGTATGCTTAAATCTTTGAAACTACGCAACGGATTTTGATGCGGTTTTTTTTAATAGATAGAGTGATTCAAGAGGAAGGTTTATATGTATAATATATATATATATATATTATAGTATAGAAAAGCCGAGAAACCATGCGGGCGAAGCTGTGGGCGGAAAGCTAGTTAAGAATAAGTTAGTCTTTTAACCCTTCTACACAACTTTAGAAATCATTTTGTAACATCAAAAATAAACAATATTTTCACAATTTCACAAAGAAATTTATAGAATAAAAAAGGGGAAGGGGTTTGGGAAAGTGTCGCAGCGACCAGACCGTAGCATTTAAATTGATGAAGAAGTATAAGACCACAAAAAATTCGCCACAGAATCTTTGCAAAATCTAGTAACCAAAGTATCCCGCAACGAAATTTTTAAAATAGAAAATAGTGTTTTATGCAACAGACAAAATGCACAAAGAAAAGTGTTTAATAAAAGCACAAAACTAAACAAATAAAAGCACAAAACTATTTCAACAAAGGAAAACTTCAATAGTCTTTGCCTACCAAAAAATAGATCGTAAATTTTAAAAGAAGAACAAAAATACATCGACAAATCGTTGATGCGTAACTATCCACCGTAATTACTACGAACAATTATCTAAAAACTAGTGAAAGTGATAAATATCGGCGATTTTGAGAAAAAGCATTTCAATATCTAATGACTGTGGAACAATGGTGAAATTTTTAACTTACATTGATTTGGTATTCATTTTACTAAAGACTTTGTCACTAATGAGGCAATGGAAATGTAATTACTGGAAAAGTGAATTATTTTGACGTACATTGATAGTTTTGTACTGAATTTTCTTTTGTATACATTTCTATAAACAGCAATGGTTGATGAATGATAAGATAGAGTCGTTCTTTTATCACCCGTTACGTAAAGCTGTCGCTTGCCGAATTTGTAATGTTCGACGATCGTGACTTCAATGCTGATGAACTAAACTTTTGAATGTACGTGACTCGGCGCTCAGTGAAATTAAAAGTGTTAGTTCTGTCTTTTTCATGGTAATTTGAAAAATAAAATAAAGTTTCAAGCTAAGTAATGGTAGGTAATTAGAGATAGTTTCTTTGAAATTTCCAATTTTCTTTAACGCTATGTATTTTTTTTGCAAAAAATGATTTAAGTAAATAAAGTTTTATAAGAGCCGATTACTTAACCGCAATAAATCAAGCCGTCGAATGTAGTTCTGCCTACCTATCTAAAATAGTTCGTAAGTGATTCGATAGGTTTTAAAGTTAAATTTTCGGCAACGTTTAATTTTAAAAAATAATCAGAAAGATCAATAGAATATACAGTAAATGCTTGAAGCTTCCTTTTCCTCCATTACAGATTTGTGGTCTCCATATTACCCAGACAGAAGAGTAATAATGTTCAGTTCAGTTACAATCGATTAGATTTATCCATAGAATCCATGACTATATCAGAATCATACTTTATCAAATAAACAAAATAATGGTTAAAAACAGATCAGTCAATAACCGTTTTGATGTCGTTTATTAGTATTTACTTGCGGCAACAAGGTCCCTATATAAAATAAATAATGCATATCTTACTATACAAAAGATAAGATTTAAAACAAAAATCTTCATAAAAATGTTTTTTTTTATTCATGATAGGCGTACAGTTGACCTTGAAGTGCAGTGATAGCCTAGTGATATGACCATTAGACTGCCAAGTCAAAGGTCTCGAGTTCGAATCCAAGGCACGCACCTCTAACTTTTCGAAGTTATGTGCGTATTAATAATTAATTATCACGCGCTTAAACGGTGAAGGAAAACATCGTGAGGAAACCTGCATGCCTGAGAGATTTTCTTGACGGCATGTGAAGTCTGCCAACCCGCAGTAGGCTAGCGTGGCGGACTAAAGCCTAATCCCTCTCGTACTGAGAGGAGACTCGTGCCCAGCAGTAGGACAATGTAATGGGTTGATGATGTACGCTTGACCGCCAGTTCGCCTGATGTTAAGCGATACTGCGATCTACGATGGAGCGCGCTTGCCTTGGAGGAACCGATTCACTCGTGATTTAAAGACCTGGGGGTCTTTATTTATTCTCTATTATAGCTATCGGGGAAGACCCACTCGGGAAGATGGTTTATAAAACCACAATATACCATTCTTGTGATTACAAAAGTAAGTCACATTAAATCCTCAAAAGTTATTTTCTCCAAAAAGCTAAAAATAAAAGAGACACGACAATACAAAGGTTAGTAATCGTTAACAATTGTATAACTTACACGTTAATAATCGTTACAAAACGGTTACAGCGGAGAATGATCGCAATAAAAAATCGATTCGGTCCGATTTGTATCGGTTAGGGTACATCCTCATATCGATTGTTTTTCTCACAATCCGATTACGATCGCTTTTTATGATTACGAGTTTGTCGTGATACTTTTTGCTACTAAAAATAAGATGTTAAGGGTAAGTGTGAATGACATTTTATTGCTTTGATTCTGTATAATAATTTTATAATTATTTATTCGACACAAACATTATTACAAGGTTATAACTAGAAAATATTTAGTATTTTTAGTATCCTCCCGTTTATTGGTCAATATATTTGTTTTATCCTTAGGAATTAATATTATAAGAGTTTAATTTTATCGTAGAAAATCCTTTACAAACGAGTTAATTAAAAACAAATAAAGGCCTGGCCTTATAACTAGCTTAACAGAGCTTTAGTGACCTGAAAACTGTCCTTCAAGTCCCAATTAATGTCGATCAGCCGCCTTGTAATGCCCTTCTATAGAAGACAAGCATTCGGGCCAAGTGACCCAATGAACTTAACCCCGCACAAGCCTGATAAGATTTTATTTGATTTCCAAGAAGTAGGTAAGTAGCTTGACGGCCTTATTAATCTAGTGGTCCCAAGCGCGACTGCGATACTAGAGGTCCTGGGTCCTACATTTGGTCCCAGGTAGAGAAGTGATTTTCTCAGTAACAGTTCGGAGGCCATAGACTTTCTTCCTATTACATGGAACGAACTTACCAACGAATTATCGGACTAACCGCGCCCTTACTCCGTCGTAATAGAAATGATTTTCGTAGTACAAAAAAAATATGTATTTTCGTTTGTACCCACGGTACCCTAAGAAATGATGTATTAACGAACCACACATTAAATTAAAACCGTTAATCTTGTAACGGTATTAATTATATGAGAGGTATATACTTTTGCGTAATTATTAATTCATCTAATCAACATATATTACGTGTTATATGTTTAAAGTAAATACTAATGAATTATTTGTGTATTTAATACCGAAACGTCTGAAAGATGCGTGGCTATGTTAAAACTGCGTTAATCTACAGATCTGTGAGTTTAAGCTACGCTTGTTGAGGTCAGAGTCCAAATCGGAGACACTTCTTATCTAATTGAGCACCTTAAATAATGAAAGTTCACCAGTCTATGCAATTTTGTATTATAGCGTTTAATTCCGGACAGAATTACGGATGGTATGACTGATGTCCGCTGATGATTGCTTTTCGATCACGTCTGGGTACTTAGCGTTTCTAGTTGCGGCTGTGGCGATGTGTTTTCTTTTTTCTTGTTTCTTCCCGTTTGTATGATTGAGCTTGAGTTTGTAACAAGTATCACAGTGACGTGACCGCAGAATAACTTATGGCCGGTTCCAATAACAAATCCGTCAGTAGATTTGCTTACTAGAGAATTATGCAGATAAATATCAATATTCTACATGAAGCGGGAGTATGCGAGTGCAGTGATAACCTGATATGGATACGACTGCCAAATCAAAAAATTCGAGTTCGATTCTAATGCATCTCTGAGTTTTTGAAGTCATATGCGTATTAATGATTAATTATTACCCGTTTAAACGGTGAAGGAAGAAAACCTGCATGCTTGAGAGATTTTCTTGAAGTGAAAAGAAGTTTGACTTGAAGTTTCGTGGTGCATAATAGCCTAAACTATCTCGTTCTGAGAGGAGATCCGTGCCCAACAGTAGGACAATGTAATGGGTTGATGATGATGATGACACGAAGCGACTGCCATCAGACCTCCGCAAATCCAATTTCTGGGCAATGTTGATCCTAAAGATAGATTATGAAAGGTTGTCAGACTTTCACATCTGACTAACGATTGTCATAAGTGTTTACCTACATGACAACCGGGACCAAATACCTTACATCCTAATTACGTTTAGAAGAAACCCCGCGTTTAGATCGTTCGCGGCTGATCAACGTAGAGCCACGAACACCCAAGTAAATTTGTATACACTCACTTACAAAAGTGTCGAGATATAAAATTTATGTACATCACTAATCGGGAGCACTCGAGCGCGTGCGCTACATAAGCCTATATTCATCACGGGCCTCCATTCAGCCCATTCTCTTTGCGGCCCGCCCATTACCAGCCAATTTTCCCGCTCGCCAATAAACGAAATTACGAAAGAAATAATGGTCAGAAAAAAAGTGTTTTCTTTATTTGTCAATCCACTTTCTATAGTCTTATTGTGCCTGGACGTTGTTTGTTTTTTGTCAACTAAAACCAGACGGTACCTAAAAATGTTTGTACACGTTTTAAGGTCATTTTCACTTTCGTCTGTATTGTGGGTGAGTGTCGTCGAGCGCACAGGTATTTACAATTTAAATGTGTTGATGGTACTGCGAACGGCGGGATTTTGTTTCGGTGTTTCAGTTGGATTTTTTGGGGATATTGTATATTTTATTAATGCTTTGCACTCAGCCGTACAGTAGGATTTCGTGTTGTTGTACATACAAACATTTTGAGTTAAACGAATAAATATGTATGTTTGTTCATTCCGAGTGTTTGTTGCCGCGAAACGCGTTATAGCTGATATGGAAATTTTACTGTGAATTATTACATAAATACTTCTCTACACATATAATTTATATTAATGTCTGACATGGCGAAAGCCTAACCCACATTAGTATCTGACCGCATAATGTTAGACTGCAATTTCCGATAAAGCCGCTCCTGCTACAATAACTGTTAAATGGCAATTAATCGCATATTAATCTTTATATTAACCAGCCTTTCAATGCAACACAGTGCAATATGTATACATACAACAACCTCATACAATATTTTTCTCCTTCTTTTATTTCTATATTTATTAAGAAAAGTACCTACTGAATGAATTTTGTTGTCGACTGTACTGTGTCCCAGAAAAATGGATGTAGTAAACCTACAATATTTTTTCAATATTTGATTTGCCCTTTAATGTTCTTTCGTTAATAGACTTTTTATTTTTAAACTTAATGGGCAGCTTAAAGGTGCTCTTCAAGCATTATTCCAACCTAAGGTCAATCGACCTTTAATGGAATAGCTCTACCTGGTAATGGATTACGCAATAATAAAACCAATGATGAAAAAAATTGAAAGAGAAGTTACTATATATTTTTTGATAATAGTAGTAGTCATGAATGAGACCTTAGGACATTTTTTTCAATAGCTAGTTAAACTGATTTACCATAAATCATTTGACATTGACAGACAAAAACGTCAAAGTCAAAAAATCGTAGGCCGTAAAGTTTACTTACTATAAAGAATTATTTTTGATAATGCTTTAAAAACACGATCATTCTTGATAAAACAACAAAACTTTTCATTTATCATGAGTAGTTTCTACACGTACTCATTACAATCGAATGGAGTGGCGATAGAATTTTTATTATTGATGGAGGCTTTGTCCGATTAATAATTGAATGTTATCGATACATCGGTTCTTTTCATCGGTACTGTAGAGACGGTTTTAAGAATCGATTGTGATCTCATGGGAAAGAATGAAGTTTTGTTAATAAATGTGTCTAGATCAGAAAAGCTTAGAGATACCTCTTTGTTTAAAAAAAAGATCATGTGATATATTTATGCTCATTCAATCTACAAGACACCATTGGATACGAAATTTATAGAACTTTTGATTTGTTTCTGAGAATAAGAGGACTTTTTTTTCAATCTAGGCCAACACCTCACCACCAAATTGAAAGTTAGTAGGTATATATTATAATTATATTACCTATAAGTATACATCATTCAACTTTGACATTATTAGTCGTTAATTTAAATAAAATTGGAACAAGTCGTTAAGCTAATCATATTTTAGCGCTCTTAACTTTTTTGAATAGTAATTCATTAAAATTATGAATATATAATTTAATATTAATTCATTATTTGATGTTGTTGCAATATTTATAGCTTATAAAAAGGTTATATTAATTTAGGCCATTTTCTCTTGAGATTGTGACCCAAATTTTTTTGAATCTATTAACTTAAAAAAAAACGAATTCAAGCAATTTGTGAGCTATCTTCAAAATCATTAATAAATACACCGAACAAATTTTTAATTATTCAAATTCAAATTCAAATTAGTTTTATTTCAGACCAAGGGATCCATATAATGTGTTAGTATGAGCTTAGCCTATGTTAGTAACTAATGACAATAACTTAAAAATACAATAATTATAAATATTAATTGGCTACATGAACATGTGCACGCACATGTCTGCCAGCCCAGAGCCTGATAAATGGTCCATCAACCTTGTCCGCCAGTGTAGCTAAAATTCTGTTAGGGCTACCCCTGAATCGCCGCAACATCGATGCACACCGTTTGCGCATAATAGCATGAAAGTCATCTATCCTTGTTTCCGCAAACATGCCCGATGCACTGCAAAACCGAGGCAGCCCCAGCAACATCCCCAGCGCATTATTATACTGCACGCGCAGAGCGTTGTAAGCCCTCTGCGTATACCTAACCCACAAGCTGCACGAGTAAAACGACTGGCAGTAAGCTCTGAAAAGCGTCAGTTTTACCTCTTCAGTGCACCGCGCAAACCTGCGGGCAAGCATATTGCATCGGGCTGCCAACGCCCTGCGCTCCCTATCTATATCCTCGTCATCTGTGAGAGAACCCGTGACCACATGACCGAGGTATTTAAAATGAGTGACGATTTTTAGTGGTGTACCTTGCAACGTCACCGGAGGTATATTCGTAGGTGTATTATTTCGTACTTTAAAAACCACCACCACACTTTTAGTAGCATTATACCTCAAGCCATGAGCCTCCGCATATCTCTCACATATGGCCAACAACTTCCTTAGCCCACAGATTGAAGGGCTGAGCAGCACCATGTCATCGGCATAACTAATGTTGTTGATCATTCTGCCATCTACAGAACAACCAACCATAGCGCCACTCAGCTCACCAACCAACCGGTCCACGTACAAATTGAATAGAGTGGGTGAAGTCAACTCCCCCTGCCTCACTCCACAGTCTAGCCCATACTGTACTGATTGAGCATCTGACCATCTGACACAGTTTTTCTGACTCTCATACCAAAATTTAAATAACTTTAAACCTCAGGTGGAAGGTCTGTTTCATCCGTCATTTTTTGCCACAGAATGTCGTAATTCACCAGGTCAAAAGCCTTCGACAGGTCAAGAAAGCAACCGTATACAGGTGTCTTCCTGTCCGTGTAGTACTGCACAGTCTGCTTAAGACACAGGATTGCGCTTTCCGTCGACAAACCGGTTCTAAATCCAAACTGCACGTCGTTCAGTTTGATATGCATCATCAACTGTCTCTCCAGATACTAAAAAAAACTAAATATTCAATAATCATTCCAGCGTAAATGTCACAAAAATGACACATTTGAGTTTATTTTCGCGTTTGACAGTACTTGTTTAGTTAAGTAGAATAGTAGGTATACTAGTTATTAGTAATAGTAGGTACGCTTCAGTCCACATGCTGTGAGTGTGTACCCCACCCTTTATACGTTATAAACAGAATCACATGACCTTAAATGATCGTACACAAATTACACAAAATCTATTGTTTCACACAACAAAAGCAACCCTTTCAAAATCCGCGCGCCTATCAAATGATAAACAATGAACGATACACGTATAATTAATTGGGCACATTATTAATGGGCACGGTATTAATAGGGCATATTTCTATGATGCATTGTGCCCAGTTAATTAAGCGACAACAGGGTCGCCGCGGTTTTGTGCTCGTTCAAAAATGTATAGAATGTAGGTCGGCGCTCCTGAGTGGCGGTTTAGTGCAGGGTCTTACTACTGTTGGGAGAGAGACCTATTGAGCTAGAAATATTTTTGAGTCGAGAGCCACTATTGTTCTATACAAAGACAGCTATATAAAACAAGACTGTTAAGAAAAACTTATTAGAAATGCGATTCGCACATTACCTACTCTTGATAACCCCTCATACTAAGCTAAATGCTTGTATTACGAGTGGGCTCACGTCAGTCGTGCAATGGGTGAGTTTCGAACCGGGGCAACCACATGATTGCAAGTCCGACGCCCTAGCCATTAGGCTACCATCCGCCGCTTCAACCCTTGGTCTCACAGAAAAACCCAATAACACTGCTTGATCCGGGAATAGGACAGTCGTACTTATGACTCGACTGCCTCTAAGTCTAGTGGTCCTAAGCGACTGCAACGCTGGTATTGGGTTCGATCTCCAAGTCATACAAAGTGTTATTGAATTTTCTCTTTTCTCAGAGTCTGGATTTGTGCCCGGTTAATGGCAATAGACTCGCCCCCTACTACGGGACCTAACTATACCGGCGGAATGTGGGTGTACATTAGTACACAGATGTGCCTTTTTAGTGTAATACTGTCTCGTTGGCTTGGGAAGTACTACCCTCCCACAGCATATCGACGTAAAGTAGCAGAATGCATACTGTTCCGTTTCGTACGATGAATGTGGAGCGCCGGAGGCCAAGTCCTTCCTCAGTCCCCTTCTTTCTTCTTTTCTACTTCCTCTGCCTGTTCTACTACAGGGTCGGCAACATGCGCTCTAAATTTTTATATAAAATATTACGTGGCAAAATAGACTCTTCTCAATTGCTCAGGATGCTCAAATTTCTACTAGATGTCCTCGCGCACCTATAACCCCCTGCATCCTCCACTCCGCAGAACAGTCCTCGGCGCAAGTTCTATCATCCCCCGGCTCTGTAGACTATTGAATAGCTACAGTGATCTTGTTGACGTACAATTCGACAAATATGGCAAGTTCATTAAAACACCATCCAACTTTTTATAAAATTACTTGTTTAAAATATAATAATTGTAGTTTCTTTTTGTTTTGTTTTGTTTTTAATATTAGTATTGTAAGATTAGCCTTAGTATAACTATAGTATATGATTAAATAAAAGTAATGTTAAATAACTGCTAATTTAGTGCAAGCGGTGCTTACTTATAAGAGATTGTTACATTATAATTATTTTATAATCTAGTTTAACGGTTACTACTGTCCTATTCGATGTAAACAATTGTTACTGAGCCAAATAAATAAAATAAAATAAAAAAATAAAATGCGAGCGACCCCTGGTGTTTCATATTAATAATCAGTTTAACCATAATAAACTCTATTCTAACGAGTCCTGTGATTACATCTGTGTAATAACTGACAATGTGAAAAAATGTAATGTAACAGACTTAAGATTGTTGAGCTAAACGAAACGGCTTTGTATAATGACCGGGCTTATTTCCTAAAATAATGAACAAAATTTAATTTAAACTTTTTTGTAAGTCAGCCACAATATGTATTGTTATACCGTAAGAATCTTTGAACTGTGAAAAGATAAATAATATCGCTTGACTTGGAAAAATAATCTTTTTTGGTGTCTCTATTACATGGGAACTAAATATACAAGCGAACTGTAGGTGTAGGTACATAACACCTCTGCCTAATCCTTCGGGGAATTTAGGTATGATGGTAGGTATATTATGCTAATTTATTTGGGGAAAGGTTATGATTATCTGTACCAGATAATTCCCATCATGGGAATAGAAGCCAGATTATCATTGACCCCAATGTACATACAGCTACAATTCCAGCTAATATCCAGTTTAAGCTGACCTCAACCTTGTACTAAAGCCTATACAATGCCAGATCAGTTTATACTGGAGAATTTAGCATGTTTACACTCTTCGATGTGCTGTTTTATAGAATTCCGAATGTTCATTTACGGAGATCGAACACGGCGCGTCTGACCCACAGCCGCGTCTTATGTAAATTTTATAATTTGTTGACTCATTACGTGTCGTGATTCAGTCGCACGGGAGTTTTATACCGCATTTTATGCTCCTCTGTGGCACTGTAAGTATTTTCAATGCTAAAAGAATGTGTAATAATTTGTGTTCATTATCGTCCCACTGCAGGGCAAAGGCTTCCCTGCCCTCCTTTCACTCCTCTCTGTTCAGAGCATTTTGCGATCAATCCTTCCAAAAAAGATCTAGCTCGTCCCACCATCTTATGAACGCCTTAAATCGCCACGTAAGAACTACTGCAGGAAATTGGAAGGTTTTTGAAGATCTATTGCTGGAAGGTTCCTTAAAATCTGATGTTGCCTCTTGCAGCGTCATCTAGAAGCCAAATTATAGTAAGTAGTTAAATCTTCTTTGGACTCGAGTGAAACAACTAATAATATAATAATTACGTTGGCATTGGCCCCTTATGATAGGTTTCATTGAAACTTCAAATCAGGAAAATAACACTAAATATCATAAACTGCAGAGGTTTTTACCTCTGAGGAGGCCAAACAATACAAGCAATAGTTCCAAGAAAAGAAATTCACCGAAGATTGTTAATCCCATGAAAATTGTACTGTCGGTGCTTTTGACAAATAATTAGGAGAAGAATTGTGTTAACATTCATTCAAGGAAAATGCACGACAAAGTAACGGTTAATGAAAATTGTAAAGGAAATTAAAGACGCTTAAATTTATTGTTAACGACGCGTGGCACGTATATATTAATGTTGGCAAATCCTAGATGCACTCCTCATGAAAATTTTAACTGAGGCCAAAGGGACTGAGGACTGTATGGCGATACCTTACTCGGCCTCATATGGCCAGTAATTTCACTGGCTACATTGCCCTTCAAACCGGAACTCATTAAGGTCTATAAAGAAAGAAAACAATTTATGCTATTGGAACAAGAAGACACAAGCAATAAGATTACAATAACAACAAGTGGCAAAATTAATAGGAAAATTAAAAGACATAGCAGATAATAGATATCAGTGGGGATCCAGGATTTTAGTTTGGGACAGGATTATACTGAAGAAGTAAGATATTACCTAGTTTAATTCAAGTGGACCTAGATACTTTTGAAAGAGCTTGAGCCCCTTAATCCAAGCTGTTGACAGACTAAACACAATGTATTGTTACTGCTTTTACGCGATTTTCTTAATAAATAATTTCCAAATCTAAGAGGAAGGTCAGTAATTAGCAGAATTGTCAACACTCTAAAAACTTGGGGCTATTAAATACGTTTTATAGTTCAGCTTTCACGCATTTAATATTTTTATTAGATTAGAAAACAGATAAAATATATGGACACAAGCCACTGTCGGCTTCAGTCATTAAAAAAACATGTCATTATTTAAGAATATTCCTATCATTTCGCTTTGATATCAAGTGTCTCAACTTTCAAATGCGTTGACAGATTTGAATGTATTGGCGATATAAAAATTTCTCCAAGTAATACATCTATATGTCCTTTCTAATGTAGAAACATTGCGATAATATCACAAATGTTTTTTTTTATTCTAACACGATGACAAACAAGCATACGGATATTAATTAGACAGCTAATTAATATATGATACATTTAAGTGTGAAAGTGCTTGACACGGTACAAATAATAATAATAACAGTCTTATTTTAAAAATATCATAACATACCGTCACACCTTTCCTTGAAGGGATGGGTAGAAGTATTCTGTGACCACTTTTCCCGATATGTTTTTAGGTCCCATATAATAGGACGTGGCCCTAATACCGTTACCGGGAGCAAGTCAAAACTAGAGTTTCCACTGAAAATTTTATAGCGAAAACGACTTTGTTGAATAAATCGAACCCAGGATCCCAATAATTGCGTTGACGACCACTACCAACTAATGAGGCACGATACAACAAAACTTTTAAAGAGATCGTAACTATTTTTCTATTTGCAAAACAAAGTCAAATTCACCATCATTAGTTAAAATATTAGTCACAACGGACAAAATAATGTATACTACCTCACTACATACGAAACCTATAATTTATTTTGATATATTGCAAATTGAAAAGGACTTACTTCGTTAAACTAATAAGTTGAATAACTACTGCATATTTTAATAGCATTTTAATCTTACAATCCTTATCTGTTACATGTAAGATATAAATCTTTTTAAGTGCCTAAAACTATAAAATAGTGACAGAAATACCACTCTGTGTAATACTCTACATCAAAAATATTGTTACTGGCCGTGACAATATCTAGATAATATTAATAATTAAAATATAACAACTGTTTCAAATATCGAACTGTATTCAAAATTCGTCTTTTTCCCGCGGCTTCGGTCTTGTGAACGAATGGAACGAATTGATCTCTTCTTCAGATAGAGAGAGAAGTAAAGCTCTATC
This sequence comes from Subacronicta megacephala, assembly GCA_958496365.1. Classification (NCBI taxonomy): domain Eukaryota; kingdom Metazoa; phylum Arthropoda; class Insecta; order Lepidoptera; family Noctuidae; genus Subacronicta; species Subacronicta megacephala. The sequence goes on from OY292524.1 coordinate 3,052,273, forward strand.
TAAGGACTAATTGAAATAAGTACTACTTAGTTGAACTAATTGAAATAAGATTTACCACAGTTTTTAAGTAAGATAATATGCTTTCTTTTAACCAGTGGAAACAAGCTAAAATCTGTTCACATATTTTTATTTTTTATATTGTTTATGTACAGAATCAAGTTTATAATGTCTAGATTTAGAATGAACCTTCTGTACCTACTCTTTTTTTTAGTGACGAGATCCTTTTTTTATTATTCATCGTAAAAGACAGGTTGTATATACATCGAGCATTACATTCGTAATATCTCGTTTGTCATATTCAAATTTATTACAGCCCACTTAACGTTCACTTTCACTTTAAAATGTATGGAGGCGGTTCAAAAACTGTAGTAATGTATTCCGTATATTTGTATGCGGGACACGTATTGTATGACTTTTTAGATACAATATGTTACAACATTGGTTACAGTATATTGTTACATTTACTAGCTGTTTTCCGCGACTTCGTTCATGATTTCAATATTTTAAAATTTGCCGTTCGTTAGTCTCGAAAAAACTCGAAAATAGCTCGACCGATTTTGATGAATTTTATGCGTGTTTGAGTGGGTCTCTGAATGGTTTACTATTGGATTCACTATTGGACCCAGTAGATGGCGCTGCGATCGAATTCAGGCGGGAAAATGTCTGTCGGGTCCACCTAGTACTCAATTCCTCAATAAATATAATTATAATTTAATTCTGACTGACTGCCTCATTAGTCTAGTGGTCCTAAGCGCGACTGCTACGCTAGAGGTCCTGGGTTCGATCCCCAGGTCGAGCAAAGTGTTATTGGGTTTTTCTATGAAATTCTCAGTAGCAGCTCAGTAGCGGAGTCTGGATTTGTGCCCGGTTAATTGCAATAGGCTCGTCCCCTATAACATGGATCCTAAACATACCGGCGAAATGTGGGTGTACATTAGTACACCTCTGCCTAACCCTTCGGGGAATACAGGCGTGATGGTATATAATTTAATTCCTCCATAAAAAAAAAATTGACAAAAATTACTCATTAAAAACAAATGGTGGATTACTCCCACTTAATTAACATAATTGGTTTTAACATATACGGGACCTAGTTAACTATAGGTACACTTCTGCCTAACCTTTCAGTTGTCATTGGCGTCATCATACCGTCCCACTACTGGGTTAAGCTACCGGCGTGATATTTTAATGAAATAATGTTTGATAATTATAATATCTACAGTGTAGGTTAATTTACATTTTCTTTAATAACTTAGCCATGCGATCCCAAAACAATTATAACGTTACTCGTGAAGGTATTAAATTTCCGCTGCTATTTACTTGAACATGGAAACATAAATTCCACGAACATTCCTGTTTAACGAACATAAATTATCTAAATAATTACATTTAAATACTGAACTTTACGCCGCCATATTCCGTTTTCGTTATGCCAGTAATTTTCAAGCTACATACTGTAATAACTGTTGTTGCGGTTTCAGTGCTAAAGGTTTCCAAAAGTTTCCCCAGTCCTTTTCCAAAGTCCAATCTATGTCTTTACAAAAATCATCTTATTTGGCTCAGTAGTTTGTGCGTAAAAATATTACAAACAGACAGACACAGTTATTCAACAATTATTATAATACTGGCTTTCCGCCCGCGTGGACTATGTTTCTTTTCATTTTACGGGACGCCTATATCGCTCTGGATTTCAGGAATAATGTAGCTTTCTATTGATGAAAGAATTTTCAAAATCGGTTCATTCAGTTCCAGACATTATCGCCTACAACCTCACAAACTTAACCTCTTTATAATATTTATTTAGTAAAGATTGTAAATTTAATATTAATCTCTAACATAAAGACTGGTAAACTGTGCCTAATAATTAAATAGAATAGAACTATGAATTACTGATGATAGAGCCCTGCATACTGAAAGATTTAACGTCGGTTGATGGGAGATGAACGTTTCTAATGAATGAATGAATAGAAGATATTATTTGCTTTGACATACTGGTGTATGTTGTGGTATTTTATTAATATTCATAGGTAAGGGAAGGGAAGTTGTAAGGTTTATAGCGATATTTAACAGAAACTGCTATTTAGAAATATACAAGGTTATTCGGAAAGGGTTTACCAATCCAAATGACGGTATTCTACAATTAGGTATTAAAAAGAACTGCCCAAAAAAAATAGGGGAAGATGATAATCTAATTTTTGGGATGTTGACAAGAAGACATAATATTAGCTAAACTGTATTATATATTTTTTTATAATAAAAGATAACAATTCAAAGTGAATTACCAACTAGATATTTTGCTAAATTATCCTCAATTTCAAAATACTCTCAACTTATTCCTATCCATTGTTTATCATTAGTTTGTTCGAGACAAAAAGCATATTTTAAGAGCTTTTTTATGTTTTAAAATTGTATCCATTACAAAAGAGAAAAGCTTCTTTATTACAAATTAAGCTTTTCAGATCATCACTACGATAAAGTATCATTTCTAAAGTAAGTACCAATATTTTTTTAAATAATGGAAGGCAAAATACAAACTAATCAAAGGAGGTAAGCTTTTCTGTTTCGTATGATTTTTATACTAATTCCGTCGCCCTTTTACAGTTTTTTTTTATGGAATTACTCGGCAAACGAGCAGCCACCTAACGGTAAGTAGTGATCGCCGTCCATGGACATCCGAAATACCTTATTAAGGAAAAAGGGGGGTGGGAAGGTGAAAAGGAGAGGGATACGGGGCAGGAATTGGGTTTCCGGCGCTGCTCACTCGCTGTACGATACGCAACAGTATGTAATAGGTAGGTACTGCTACTTGACGACGATATTCTGTGGGAGGGTAGTACTTCTCCGGCCGTGGCGACCCATTCATGCTGACATGTAGACATGCCACCGAGACAACTACCTACTAACTGGTAGTGGGATATAATTACAATACACCTAATTATAAAAAAAAAACAACATGTTTTAAAGAAAATACTCTTCAGTCTTTAGTTTTCTTTCTGAAATATTGCCTTAAGGCATCGGCAGGCATCGACATCAATTATTTATGTAAGTACGCACGGCTACACATCAAGCTATAAAAAACCAATGCGAGATCAGCTTAAACTGGATTTGTATAGGTTGACCTATAGCCGTGTATAGCCGTGTGTACATGAGAAGTTTAAACAATGAAATAGTACTGACGCTGTGGACAGCGCGTCATGCGTCAGTCCCCTGTGAACACCATGCATATTACATAAATGCAATCAGTACTGGCTGGTCAACACCACGTGGGAAACTTTAGTGTGGATTATGTATGAAGTTACAAGTTTTTTGTCATGTTGCGGGTTGAATGTAACTTTCTTTTTATCTCGTAATGTTTTGTCCTTTTGTGTTTAAGGTCGTCTGCACAATAATCACTTTGCACTGCCCTTTAAAGTAGATAAATATAAGTGAATATGAAGTGAATTTAAAATTAAGTGGAGAGAAATATTAGTCCCACAAATCTTATAAATGTGTAATTTTGTATGGATATTTCTTACTTCATATTAAAACGTAGTCTCACTGCTGCAGTGAGAGGGGTTAGGCTATAAAGTCCACCAAGCTAGCCTGCTGCAGGTTGGCAGACTTCTCACGCCCGCCGGCAAGAAAATCTCTCAGGGATACAGAATCCCCCACGATATTGAGTTGGTGTGGTAGGGTCATTGTTGTGGTAGGGCCACGCTGTTCGCAGCATGAATGGGCCGGCTTGACCGGGGAAGTACCACACTCTCGCAGAAGACCGACGTCCGAGTAGTAGCGATTCGTTACTGCGCTTCGTTCGGTGAGCGAGAGGGCCGGAGGCCCAATTCCTCCCCCAATCCCCTTCCTTCTCCTTTTCTCCTTCCCCTCCCTTTCCCTTAATAGGCTCGGCAACGCATCTGCAACTCCTTTGGTTTTGCAGATGTCCATGGGCGGCGATGACTACTTACCATCAGGTAGTTCGCCTGCTCGTTTGCCGAGTTATCCCATAAAAAAATAAAAAAAATAAAAATATTTTCCTTCACTGTTTAAACGCGTGATAATTAATACGCACATAACTTTGAAAAGTCAGAAGTGCGTGCCTTGGATTCCAAACTATACACCATTTCACTTGGCAGTCCGGTAGCTATGTCACTAGACTATCTTTACACTGTGATTTGGATGAAGAAATAGTTCACATCTCTTCGTCCACGCAGACGAAGTCACGAGCAGGAGTCTAGTACATTTATAAAATCAGATTTAGAAAGTTTCCCGCATGACATACTGGTTATCCGGTGGGATACCTATATGTAAACTGGGAATAACCTATCTTTGTTATGGTGAAAGAATGATTAAAATTGATTCAGTAGTTTTAGAGTTTATCAATAACAAACATTTATCTTTCCTGACTCGTTCCCACTTCTTTGGGCGATATAGCCGATGACACTCTTCTTCTCTTCATTCTATTGGTAAAAGAATTTTCAAAATCGATTCCGTAGATCCAGAGAATACCCCCTACGAACTCACAAACTTTAACTCTTTATAATATTACATACCATCACGCCTGTATTCCCCGAAGGCAGAAGGTATTCCCGTTAGGCAGAGGTGTACTAATGTACACCCACATTTCGCAGATATATTTTAGGTCCCAATGTAATAGGGGGCGAGCCTATTGCCATTAACCGGGCACAAATCCAGACTCCGAGCTCCGACTGGGAATTTCATAGAAAAAACCAATAACACTTTGCTCGACCTGGGGATCGAACCCAGGACCTCTAGCGTAGCAGTCGCGCTTAGGACCACTAGACTAATGATGCCGTCAATTATATTGTCTTAGTCTTTATAATATTAGTAAAGAAGTATAGATTATATTAGTATATATTACTGTATGAAGGTGAGCACATATATTGTAAACTACAGTTGTAAATTAGGGCTTCAAAATGTAGACTACCGTTTACACACTCTCTTAGCCTACCCATTGCTTCAATTTCTAAATACCTAAAATTCCTATATTTAGCACTCACGAAAAGCGACACGAACAAGGTCACCTTAATTTGCGTACGTCTCGCCCAAATATTTTTTTAGCATTTTAGTAATGAGTACATAAAAATGAAAGCATTATATTTTTTCAGCGTAATGACTTATAAACTAGTTTACATATACGAGTATTAGGTAAAGTTGATTAAATATAACGGAAAATGTTGAAGATAAGATTCAAATTTGCTTGCCAAGCAAGCGTGGCTATGCTGAAGTTCGCAGATTCACTTGCGTTTCAAAAGGTCTATTTGTTTTTTGCGTTGTAAATACCTACCTTCTTGCCATTTTATTTCCCCAAGAGAAATTAGAAAAGGCGCAGTAGTGGAAAATTAATATTTGCACGTCGTCACAGTTGTTATAAGAGCAATTACATACCGAGAACTCCTTAGAGAACAGTATATGAAAAGAAATAGCGGCAGTCGGAAATATATCATCCAGGCGCTACTGATTATCATCAGCTTATATAATGATGTAGGTCCAACTTTTACAGTTACTTATAAGAATCTTATATTTTATGTAGAAACAACTTTATCAATCCAACTTTGACTAACGAATCAACACTAAATCAATAAAGTTCTCCACACGACAAGTTACTTTTCTGTATGTTGACACCCTACGATAATTTATCACCTCACTCGTTAATTAAACGGTCAGTTTCATTATCGAACGCCGCCAGTTTGACAGACCAATTCATTATTCTTACTATTTTATACTCTGACTGGTTGAGACAAGGTTTGGATTTCCAATGACTTGATTTATTATGTGTGGTGGTGGTCTACCATATTGTAGGACCACCCTTGAAAGACAGAAGTAATTAATGATAACAGGCTAGATTTCTGGAAATTATTTATGTTTTTTATAAAAAACTAATATAATTCATGCTTATCTGAAGACAATAGTCAAGTTTACACCACGTAAGATGCAGGACAAAAACGATTACATTTAAAATGAAGTAACTGCCTTGTTATTCTAGTGATCCTAAACGCGACTGGTACGCTACGTTGTGGATTCAATTGCCAGATCAGTAGCAGCTCGGAGTTTGTATTTGTGCCCGGGTCATGCCAATAGACTTGCTCCTTACATGGAACCTGATCATGCAAGCGAACTGTGTCTATGTAGACACACAGTTCGCTTCAGAGATTTACTAATGTTAGTAAATCTCTGCCTTTTAATTCGGAGAATACAGCTGAAATACAATAGGCTCGCCCCTGTTACATGGGACCTAAACATACCGGCGAAATGTGGGTGTACATTAGTACAACTCTGCCTAACCCTTAGAGGAATACAGGCGTGATGGTATGCTATGTTACTAAACCTCCCATGTAGAAAATCAACCTATATAAGTATCAATCATTTATATACAAGTCTCATAACCTATTCCTATGCACGACTAAGCTGGTGTATATCGTGACGTATCGATATAAGCCGGCAGCGATCGTGGGATCGCATAAATCTGAATTGGGCGTAATTATTAATTACTGCCAGGTAGCAGTACAGTTTACGACCAACCCAGTAACCTGCTCGTATGACTAATGCTTTGCGTGGGAAGACGAAACTAACACTTAGGATATTGAAATACTAGCTTATTTAGTCATAAATAAATACCTGCCTAAATTACCTGGTAATTGCAATGCTAGGTTATTTAGGAACTGCTTAATTGGTTGAGTGGTTATCTACAACACAACGCGTTCTCAGATGGAGCATTGTTATTGTGACTTAAAAATTTTTAGCTTGCAGTTTGGAAGCCGAATTTAATACCCTCTGTTTTGTTAATGGTACCTAAACTACACCGCTGAATTGTTGGTCTACATCTGTGCACCAGTATTACAGTGCAGTGATCTGATATGACCATTAGACTGCCAAGTCAAAGGTCTCCGGTTCGAATCCAAGGCACGCACCTCTGACTTTTCGTTTAGTCCACTCTCGGCCCCTCGACCCCCAATAAATAATGTGTCCACTGGACCCCTAACTATAGTTTATTCTCGACCCTTTGGGGGTCGAGAGTGGATTTTATTTTTCAGCCAAGTTTTAGTTTCTCCTCGACCCCCAAAGTACAGTTACGATGATAAATCCTATACACTATATTTGAATACTATTTAATTAAAATACCCTCAACATAATTTGTATAATACTTACTTAAATCATTTGCGTTAAGCGTAGTACCTAGTTATCAAGTGATTGAAAAATGCACAAGTTCTATTTCCATACATGACTGACACAACAAGTGATAGTAGGGAATATTTAAAATGTATAACTTCAAACAGCCTACATCATCTATATACTATGATGGACGAGGTATGCCTGTCTTTTGTATGGAAATTCAATCTCAACCCCTGGGGGTCGAGTGTGAACTATGTTTAGGGGTTGAGAGGACACAAATAAACAAATCTTTTAATAGGGGTCGAGGGGCCGAGAGTGGACTAAACGTGACTTTTCGAAGACATGTGCGTATTAATAATTAATTATCACGCGCTTAAACGGTGAAGGAAAACATAGTGAGGCAACCTGCATGCCTGAGAGAGTTTCTTGACGGCGTGTGAAGTCTGCCAACCCGTAGTAGGCTAGCGTAGCGGACTATAGCCTAATCCCTCTCGTAATGAGAGGAGACCCGTGCCCAGCAGTGGGACAATGTAATGGGTTCATGATGATGATGATGATGATGTACAACAGTAACAGGCGTGGTATGTACCGACTTGTATATACAATAACTGTCAACATTATATATAAAGAGAAAGTGTTTTTGTTCAACCAATTCGTTTAAAATAATAACATCAATCTAACCAAACTGCCAAGTCAGTAATCGACTCAGGTAGGAATTGGGTACCGAAATAATAATTTTCAGTTTTTAGTTTTTTTTTTGTATACCTAATTATAAATTTCTACAGTAAGCACTTTTTATTTATTTTTGTGTTTGACCACCTGCCATTAAGAAAATCCAGCAGACACACAGTTTTCCATATAATTCCATCACCATTTTAGTCATCAAGCGAGTGATAATTAATTATTAATAAGCGTATTAATAATTAATTATCACTCGCTGATTGAGAGATGAAAATGATTACGAAAGAAGTCAGAGGCCTTGGATTCGAACTCGAGCTCCATGATTTAGCAGTCCAATGGTTATTACTAGGTTATCACTGCTTCTTCGATTTTATTATTAAGTAACATTTAACTTGAAAATATTTAATTAATTTCTCTCTTCACAGAGCTACTGTTACATAATGTATTTTATTGCTAGAGTACCTACAGTGTTCTAATTGCAGCTGTTACCTGACCCACCCTAGGTGGGATGGCGGGGTCTCAGTGGGTCAGGTAACAGCTATAATACATCGTTTTAAATTTGTGAGAGACTAGAGTCCGTACCAGGGAAACACGGTCTGACAGATCACCAACCCCTCACCCTTAATAATTAACCATTGCATGGGTAAAATATGAAAAATGTATCTAAGTATGTTTTTTTTTCAATATCCAAAATTTCATTCTCTTAAATGCTTTCTAAATGTTGTAGGAAACGTGACATCGACAGATAAACAAAATGGGCCTTACGATGCGGTCCATTGCTCTTATTTTTGCGGAACCCAAAAATTTTAATTATATTTTTAATGTATCTTTTTATGACTGTACTGTGCTCTGAGAACATCGCTTATGGTTTCGAAGAATTATTTCGTTCCCATGTATTTTTAATTTTTCATTGGCTTGAGAAAACAATGTTTATGTACAACCAGCAAATGAGTTTCCGGTAAAATGTTTTATGTTCCAGTTTCTAGGTTATTAGGGAATGTAATGAAAGTGGAGTATGTCGTTAAACTTGTTTTAATAAAGCTGTTTTGTTTTAAGTTCGGGTCAAAATGTGCGAAATACAATGATTACAAAATAATAGCTATGTGTCATTAGGCAATTTCTAAAACAAATTGCCTCTAATTCTGCAAAATACAGTGATTAAAAAATATATCTGAATTATTTTTTTTGCGTTTAACAAAGCCTAGTTACATGTTCGAGGTCACATCTCCACTACCGTTGGGCCGAGTGTTGTGGGTTCGAGTCCCACCAGAGATAAATATTTGTGTTTGGACATTTCGCTGTGTTTCTTTTTATAAACAAGGGCAGTTTAAGAGCACCCTCGTCTTCCTAGCCTTTTCCAAATTATTGTTGGGGTTGGCTACCAACCCTACTAGATGCGACTCAATATCAGTATTTTAAACTAAGCGACTGGCATCATGATAGCATTATGATATGACCATTGTACTTCCAAGTCAAAGGTCTCGAGTTAAATCCAGGGCACGCACCTCTGTCTTTTCGAAGTCATGTGCGTATTAATACTTAATTATCACGCGCTTAAACGGTGAAGGAAAACATCGTGAGGAAACCTGCATGCCTGAGTAGATTTTCTTGAAGGCGACGTGTGAAGTCAGCCAACCCGCAGTAGGCTAGCGTGGTGGACTATAGCCTAATCCCTCTCGTTATGAGAGGAGACCCGTGCCCAGCAGTGGGACAATGTAATGGGTTGATGATGATGATGACTATCATGAAGCATAATCAACAGGTCATTAGAAGCCTAAACTGATGATCATGCAAAAGAAGATTAATGAACGTAGATTAAGACAAAGTTAAAGTGTCAGGATCACAGCAACTGGAAATCTACTCTCTCCATTACCCCATGTAAAATAGGCGTGATAGGTATTTATGCACTTGTAAAGGTGCTTCCTTATTTTAAGAATACAAGCGTGGTCGATCAATCAATCAATCAAATATTTTTATTTCAAATAAACTTTAACAAAGTTTATGAAACGTTATTGCACGGTTCCAAAAAGTTGATCCTACGGAGAATGTCATAATTTGCCTGAAGTCGGGATAAAAATTAAGATATTAGAGATAGGTTCTCAGCATCTGAGAACTCAATGTCAGGTAACAGGTCGCTGGTCATCATGATCATACCAGCCAAAAAGACGTCCACTACTGAACAGCAGCGTACTCATGTTTCCAAAATGATCGGATAAATGGCGATGCATCCAACTCCCAGCGATCTTTCCCAGTACACTATTATTATCATAAAAATAGGAATACCAATTCATGAAATGTTTGTGAGACAATTCGTGGAAAATAGCAAAAGCAATATGTAGAAATACAGATACAATGTGTACGAATACTCGTATCTTTCAGACGCGGCAATTAATGGCAGAATTGGATTCCGATCGAGCGCTGTGTGCATCCAACACGTTTTTTCATCGTAGTGTGACCACGAATTATAGATTTCGTAAATATTACTTTTGAAAATTACTTTCACATTTACTTGCTTGCAGCTTGTAAATATGAGTTTTGTTAAACATTAATTATTAGTTGTTATTATTATAATATTCTAACTTAACTATATTGTACTATCTTACCTATATCACATATAATTTCTATTTAATAATACTATTAATCAATCTTTTTTATGGGATAATTCGGCAAACGAGCAGTCGAGCTACCTGATGATAGTTAATCATGGCCGCCCATGGACATCTGCAAAACCAAAGGGTTGCAAATACGTTGCCGAGCCTATTAAGGGAAAAGGGAGGGGAAGGAGAAAAGGAGAAGGAAGGGAAAATAGGAAGAAATTGGGCCTCCGGTGCTCCACTCTCACCGTACGAAACGCAAGAGTATGCATATTGCTACTTGAAGTCGATATTCTGTGGGAGGATAGTAGGTACTTCCCCGGTCGTTTGGCCCTTTCATGCTGACATGTACCCATATCAGCAGGCACTACTACTACTATAATTTATTTATTTATATTGTCAATTAATTAATGATTAGTGAATCAAAACCAGAACCTAGTGTTTCGAAACTAAAGTAAATTTCCTTAATATAAATGAAAAAAGCAAATGCATTTCAAGCTTTAGTCACAGAAACTACTTACAACTTTGGATAGTACAAAGTGCATTTACTCACAGTTTAAGTTAAAAATGTACAATATGTCAATATAACGTGCAATGTGGAGCCAGAATCGCATTGATATTGGGTTTCAATCCAACTTCGTACGTAGTGACGCTGTAGGATTTCTTTATCTTTTCATTTATTCGTACTGTCACCATATTTTGTGATTTTTGCGGATTTTATTTACTTCTTTCAATATATTTAACAGTTTATTTCAACATCGATAACTAAAACAAGATACTACAAGGTAAAACTACATGAAAAAAAATGTGAGTGATCTAAACATGTTCCAAAACCATGTCTGTTTTGAATTTCATTTGAATAGTTCATTCAAACAAATCTCATTCATATATTTATTTTTAATTTAAGAATTCATATGCATTGAAGCACGTTTGATTAGTCAGTGCAAGTTAAAGGCTTGGTCAACCTGTATTAGTCAAAACATTGCAAAATGCCGGATTTACTGAGCATTATTCAACATTTAGTCACGCATGTGGTTTCTTCAGTGAGTCAGTCTGTGTTTACGTTTTGAGTCCGGCTTTGTTGCATAATGCCTTGGATTTATTGATCGTTGTGATTCGTTACAAAGTACCAAGAAGTGTGCGTGACCAAGAATTAATTATATTGAAAAAAATATAAAGTTACAATATTAATTAATCAAAAACCTCATTTAACTAAGTAATAAGATAATTCATTTTTCCTCTTAATTTTTCTAAACAAAATCGTATTTTTTTCAAAGTATTATAAACTATAAATAATCATACTGCGTTATAAGTCTGATCGTAAGTGTAAAGAAGCCCTGAGTTTGACTCCAGGGTCAAAAAAGTGTTATTAGGCTTTTTTTTCTATAAAACACTCAGTGGCAGCTCTGAGTTAGGATTTGTACCCGGTTAATGGTATTTGGGTAGCTCCATATTATATGAGACCTAAGCGTACTGTGGGTGTTCATTAACCCAACCCTGCGGGAAACGGCGTAAAATACGCGTGATGGTATGTTATTAAAATGTGTAAATCAGAATAAACGCCATCCAAATATCCACGTAAACGCGACCGCATGGTCGTTCTACACTGTGTATCTAACCCAGTTTACACCCATCCAATTGGCGCTCGCGAGAGTAAATTCTTACAAGTGCTACAGTCATAATTACAGCATTGTAATTACAATGTGTCAACGTGACCAAATTAATATAGGTATCACTTTCATAAATAACAATTAATTGGACTATAATTTCTTGTGTCGACTTACGTGGTTGTAGATATAATACTTTTTTCAATGATAGTATATCGATATAAGATAAATTTAGAATGTTGTTAGAAGACTGGTGACTAGTGATGATAAACTATCGATAGTGTCGCTACCAATTGTATCGATACAATTGATATTTCCTGCTATTGTTACCGTGAAAGCTAAGTAAATAGTAATAGTAATATACATACATACACTCACGCCTTTTTCTCATAGGGGTAGGCAGAAACTACAGAATGCCATCTGCTACGATACTTGCATACTTCTTTTGCTTTGTCCAGATTCATACATCTTGTCATACACATGCGCCGGTTGCGGGCACTACGCACCTGACCTTTCTGAAGGATAAAGTATAATAGTAGCTAAAATAAGGAATTAAGTACAACTTGTATTTACTTATTATCTCATTATACTTAAGACCGATTGATTTATTTATTGTTTAAATAAATGTTTTTGTAATTTTTTTCAACTAAGGTGTCGTAAATTTTTCAGCGTACTTCAAAATAAAGATGTGGTCTTACCGGGTGCGCGGGCGGCATGCATGTGTCGATCGCCGGCGCTCGCGGCGCATCACCGCACCTGCAGCTGCTGCTACACACACCCTGGAAATAACATAAAACAATTATATTATTACATGCAATCATACCATCAGGCCTGTATTCCCCGAAGGATTAGACAGAGGTGTACTAATGTACATCCACGCTTCGCCGGTATGATTTAATTCCCATGTAATAGGGGGCGAGCCTATTGCCAAATCCAGACTCCGAGCTGATATAGAGAATTTCATAAAATTCTCAATACTTAACACTTTTCTCTACCTGGGAATTGAACCCAGGCCCTCTAGCATAGCAGTCACCCTTAGAAACCGCAAGCTTCTGAGGCAGACTGTTAGATTTTTTTTGTAAAATTCTAATTTGAAAATAAGGCAGAGATTTAATTAATTGGCAAGAATAATAATTCGAAGAAAATCACAAAGCAAGATTAGGCTATGCGTTTGATTAAACCACCAAGTTCTGTTTAAAAAAAGGTTTAATTAAATCCAATTGTAGTCGTCCGTAAGTCGGAATAGAAGTTTATAGAAGTTGAACAAATTATTATTCTGAATTCTACAAATGGAGGCAATTAGACAAGTTTAGATTCAATTTGACAGATTGTGGTCTGTTCTAAAATGTTACTTTTTCCTTTTTTCAGTTTCAAGTCCGCCTGCTAATTCTTGGTTTTGATTCCCAGATCAATCAACTCAAAATATAATATATTTAAAATAAAAAGCCTCTTTTTCCTAAATAATAATTTATCTTTGATTGTTACTGTGTTTTTTTATTAATAAATTCTCAGTAGCAGCTCATTTCTATTTCATATGTGACAGTTCACATGTCCGAGCAATTGGCTTCCGCGTCACGCGTCACTGGTTCGATTCCCCTACGGAATAAACGTCTGTATAAAATACAAGTAGTTTGAGTGAAAATTTGTTTATAAAAATACCTATAAAACAAAAGAAAATCCTAATTTTTGAGCACTCGTATCGGTATAGCCCAATCGACTTACGGACGTGTGACGGCAGTCATCTTCAACCCGTTTTCTGTCCTATTGCCGGACACGGGTCTCCTCTTAAATTGAGAAGAGTTAGACTATGCTAGTCTACTTCGGGTAGGTACGTTTCACACGGTTTCGAGAAATTTTCTCAGGCATGCAGGTTTCCTACAACGTTTTAACTCTTTAACATTGCAAAATCTATATTTTCGATCTCATTATACCGGTATGGACGTCGTTGTATATTAACCGAGTATCCAAATTATTGAATATAATTATAAATTAATGTTATATAATTACAAAAATGCAGAGGTCGCCTTGGATTCGAAAGTCTCTAAAACTACGACTTGACATTCGAATTTAGAATTCGCATGGTGTTGCTATAACTGTTTAACTTTTAATTACTAAGTTATTTTAATGAAGGAAAAATACGACGGCGGGCAGAATTCGAACCTACGTCTTATGATCCTGAGTCGTCGATTTACGTCTTGTAGTGACGTTAACTCACGACGGGGCGACGGGCACTCGCGTTGGCTTAGCGGTCATAACGTCTGGTGTACTTAACCAGACGACGCAGGTACGAATCCTGCCCGCAGTCGTATTTTTCCTTTACTAAAATAACTTCATAATTTTTGCACGGAAAATGCCTAAAAAATAAAAAGATAACATTTTAATTACGTCACAAAATTGTCGTATAATTTCGTCGTGTTATGTTTTGATCACGAAGCTCTTTCATAGCACATATTCAGCTAAACTCAATTCGAAGTCGGTAAAACCCAACACATAAAGAAAATGATCCTATATGAACGTTAATGAAACCCCAACGGTGGGCTAAGTGTGGGCTAAGTGTTCGTTATTAAAGTTTTTATGTGGTAAAGTTGCTACGGATTAGTACTGCGTACCTTACTGTGGTTTAATGGTTTTACGGTTCAAACAATTTCGTGCAAGCAATTCATAATTATGGAGCACTAGTCTTGGTTTTTCTCGTTTCAAAGCTTAGCTGAACTAAGTAACACGATTTTAATGTAGTTTGTTTTTATTGTCAGTGCCCCGCGTTTTCACCCGGGTTATATGATTTTTGCGTTTTGCTGGGCTCTAAGGGTCACAGAGTAATATTAAATAGCCTAAATTACTCCTTAAACCTTGAGTCTCGTCGAAATCCATCAAGCCCTTTCGGAATTTAGCTGGAACAAACAAACAGACAGACAGACACATACAAGACGGACGAAATATTTAATTGTTTTTTTAAATATTAGGTATAAGTATTAAGTTGTGCAGTGCAGTGCAGTAAAGTGCAGTGATAGCCTCGTGATATGACCATTGGACTGCCAAGTCAAAGGCCTCGAGTTCGAATCCAAGGCACGCAACTCTGACTTTTCGAAGTCATGTGCTTATTAATAATTAATTATCACGCGCTTAAACGGTGAAGGAAAACATCGTGAGGAAACCTGCATGAGAGATTTTCTTAACGGCGGCGTGTAAAGTCTGCCAACCCGCAGTAGGCTAGCGTGGCGGACTATAGCCTAATCCCTCTCGTACTGAGAGGAGACCCGTGCCCAGCAGTGGGACAATGTAATGGGTTGATGATGATTATAAGTATTAAGTAGGTTTTCAGATAAATCCATCAACGTAGCAATATCTCTGCCCATCTGTAATCTAATGCGGTTTTTTCCCCAACAGTGGCTGACAGTGGCGCGTGCGCATAACTGTACGTGCCGGTCATTAGGCTAGCGGTCACACGCAGCGACTACGAAGCGATAATAATCGCACGACAAATATTTGCTGCAAAAAGATTTGAATGAATCAGCTGTTTGTGGTTTGATACAGTCCTATATGACCTATGTAATTGGCATAAAAGCTCAAATTTCAATAAGAAACGTCTTTCGCGTGATAATTGCTTTGGTTGTAAGTGAAGAATTAAGTTCATTGGACTTTTATATTCAGAAGTTTAATTTCCAGAAAATGAGGGATGAAGATCAGTTTTATCAGAAAGGAACAAAAGCTATATCTACACTAGATCCCATTATTATTAATTTACATTATTATTGTACACACATCATTTATATTATTTCCAAGACAAGACCCATAATACGAAATAATAATAGAATCGCAAAATACCAAATAATAGGTAAAATTTAATTGCAAATATAACGCAAACTTTGTATTACAGAAATTTGCAAGACATTTCATAGTGTGAACTGGGCTTTAGCATTATCACTGGCAAAATCTAAATGTACATTGTACAACGCACAGTTCTGCCTACGGCCTGGGGCGAATGGGCGCAACGGTGATGTATTATGTAGTTATTAATAATATTAACAAAAAAATAAGCGTCGGCATTAAATTAAAGTAGATCCACAGTATTAAGTAATCAATGACAATAGTTTTTATTTCATTGTATCGATAAAGAGAATTAATGAATAATTGTAATATACAAATAAGAACCCTACATCTGTAATAAATAAAAAAACCTTATAACAAGGCCAGTGAGTTTCCAAAAATCACAAGCAATAATTCTACTAAAATGGCAAGCCGAACTACAACGTAAACGTAAACAAAATACCCTATCGTTCTCGTTCTGTCTCCATTAACGCGAAACGACAATGATCTTCAAGTATTCTGTTATTCTATAATCAGCATGAAATTAGACATCTGATTTGCTGTTCTTAGAATTAGGAAAACAAGGCATTTATTGAGGTAGATCATCAGCTTTCCCATGGCTTGTTTAAGTGGAACCGTGACCCGCGAAGATTGGCCCAACAAAATTTAATTTTCGCAAATATTATGTTGAAGGGTGGACAATATTGCAAGTCGCGAGACGCAACCTATTGATAAACGAGTTAAACAAGGAAGAGGTAAATGGTATAATTTAAGGGAGATCTATCACCCCAGTGGAATAATTAAGGTCTTAGATGATGATTATTAATTTATAGACATATTTAAAAATAAAATAGAAATGTATCATATCACTTGGTAAAGCCATGATTTTCTGAATCATATTTTGATGCCACCCTACACTGTTGTAGTAAAGAAATAGCGCCGTACTCGAAGTATTTTCTAAATCTAAGCAACCCGCAACAAAATTATTAGAAACGTGGATAAAAACTTTTAAAATAATAACCACAGCGGCTATTTAAAACCTAACCTAACAATCTTTACACATTAGAAAGTAGAAATGCACAAAAAACAACAGAAAATGACGCATAATCGATGACAATACGGTAAGAGCCAATTTGCGGACGGAACGGCCAAATTGTTGGTGCAAAGAAAAAGTGCGGCTGTCCATTGAGGTATAATATTATTTTAGTTGACATGATGCTGTGGTGTGAGTTGTGCAGAAATCTCGTGTTTGCAGTTACTTCAACATACTGTCATGAAGGAAAACCCGACTTATTTTTATATATTAGATTTTGAACTGTGTATGTATACGCTACAGAACTCTAATAGCCGATGGATGGTCTGCTTTCTCTTATTCGCTTTGTTTTTGTCTTTGTATTCCATGACGTAACTGCCGGAAATCTGTCAAAAGAATGCTAAAGCCCTAATCTTTTTAATGCGGCTAGTATATACAATGTATTTAATACCTCAATGAGGCACCTCGATCCTCGAGAAACAATACGTGGGGCCACTTAGCCGTAATAAGCTGGTGCGGTGTGCAAATTACTCTCATTATCTTTACGCTACATACGAACAAATTGTACTTATATCTATGAAGATATTATTTAAAAAGTTGGGTGTGTTTTGTCTTTGATCATTTCCATATTATATAAGGAGGTCATTCACTTTGAGGTTACTACATGTGAGGTACGGTCAAGATGAATCATTCTATAATTAAAAGCTTTGGATCATTGCATAATGGACTTACCCACCTAATAATAATTCAGCTTTTAGCATGATGCAGGAAGCTTTAACTAGTTCTTCAGTAACATGTACTTCTCGTTAGTTTTTGGTTTGCAATATATAGTATTCTATTTACCTAGCTTGACCACCGATAGAGTAGATCAGTAGACCGAGGTAAATCGGGGTCTCCGGAGACGCAAGGGGTCCACGATATGAATGCCAGGGGTCCACGATCATTCAGTTTTCATTTTTATAAGCAAAACCATTTACTGCATGGTTTTGCTTATAAAAATGACGAAATTGTTGACGAAATGTTGAAATTCAACGTATTATTAGATTGATCTTTCGGGGATTCACTATCTGGACACACGCCAGGAGGCTGTCCCCATGAATCATATTGATAAACACCAAAAGCGGGGACATAAATTCTGGGCAATACAGAATCCGAATTCTTAATTTTGTTTGACTAAGCGGATACATGACTCAGGTATTTCAATTAGGTTGGCCATTTGCTTCATCGATCCATTACATAAGTAAATAATACATACCGTTGTTACGTCACTATACAATTTGAAGGGATATTGTGATTTTTAAGTTTCGTATGCCTCAAAAGTACCTAATTGTCAGTAGCAGTAACTGGCAATTTGCGAATATAGCCGACTTACAATTTTGTCCGGTGCATTATATACGAACAGACTGACATACGACTTATAATGTTGAGTATCTAGGTATATGAAACAAGCTTCACACATTTTCATCGCTGCAACATATTTTAACCGACAACAAGAAAGGAGGTTCTCAAGTCGACGCGAATATGTGTATTTATTTATATTGGCGATTCATTTTTTATCGGATAGCGGTGGTACCCTCAAAGTTGGTCACATTTAAATTTGAAAAATTCCATGCATAACAGTAGAAAATAGTGAAATTCTCAAATTTTTAAAAACATATTTTAAGCAAATCGTTTATTATTAGATTGGTACTGAAAATCACAAGCGCTTTGTAAAGCAGTTCAACATAACACTAAATTCCAACTCTTTTTTTGATGAAGACTCTTTTTACTCATTTTTTAATTATTTTTTTTATTGTTTGCCCATTTTGATTAAGAATAATTGATTTTTATTTCTTGCTTTTTCTTTCAAAATGTATCCGATTGCTAAAGAATGGTTGGGTAGGGTATTGTTTCTGTATGTCGGTAACATATACAGCATTATAAATTTTAATTAATGAGTCTCTGCTCTGAGTACAGGGCGATACATTTATTTTTAATGAATATATCTATTTTTAACTAAGAATATCATAATCATTAATATTCCAGACACCGCCATGAATATTCAATTCGAAAATCGTATAAACAACATTAACATAGACAGTCAGTGTGACAAAGTTTTCTAAAATTAATAAACAACTTTAATTTCCCTGACATTCCAAATTATTCAAATTATTAAGCACCTTTTACGTCTCAACACGAATAGTGTGATATTAATTCACTCCAATTTCAAATCAAAAGCACCTCCGTTCTCAGAAATCCCCAGCCTACATCCGGCTCAGTATGATTTAATGTTAGATAAAAGCAAGTGCTTATAAGTATCGAAACAAAATCTGCAATTCATTGAAGTAACTGTTAAAGGAAAACCAACAAAAATTCGCCATTACAATCGATCATAACGTGGTATCTGCAAAATGCAGTGATGAATATGCACATTGAAATAATATGCCGGTTACGAATAGGCTTTGATACGCGCAGGGCTGTCAAATTATGCACTCGTTCATGTGCAAAATTGGCTATTGGCGTCGACGATCATCGTGTATTAAAAACAAAATGTTTAAATAAACTCGTGTAAGCATGATTAAATGGTAAATGCAAAGAAAGGTATTCTAAGCAATTATTTTTGTATTCTCATATTTCAAGCAATAATAGATTATTTCATATGCAAAAATGTTGTAAAAATATAACAGTTAAAAGATCATGGTTATGTAATATGTTAATTTTGAAGCCCTCCGCTAAATTAACTGTTAAAACGTTAATTAACATATATAATTTTACTATCACAGATTCACTTTATAAAAACATAACGCAAAAGTATATCGCGTATAAATAATATACCTACTGAATTTTTATTCTCTATTCGTTTTACTCTTTTCTTACAATTTAATTGCCTAGTGCCATTGTTACGTAATTGTATCGTTGTTACGTATTCCTAACTGTAATTTTAACTATGTCTGAGTATTTTTAAATGTCATGTTTTTTTTTGACTGCCTCGTTGGTCTAGTGGTCCCAATCGCGACTGCTACGCTAGAGGTCTTGGGTTCGATCCCCAGGTCGAGCAAAGTGTTATTGAGTTTTTCGATGAAATTCTCAGTAGCAGCTCGGAGTCTGGATTTGTGCCCGGTGAATGGCAATAGGCTCGCCCCCTATTACATGGGACCTAAACATACCGGCGAACTGTGGGTGTACATTAAGTACACCTCTGCCTAACCCTTCGGGGAATACAGGCGTGATGGTATGTTATGTTATGTTATGTTATGTTATGTTTTTTTTTATAAAAGTTTTAATTCTTACCGTCGAATCTGCCTTCTATGACATATAACTTAAAACGCTACCAATATAGTATAGTCACCTCAAACAATCACTGCAATATTACATTATATCTCGACTAATTTTCATCAATCATAGCTAAGAACACTCCCAAATTATTTTAGTTTCAAACAAATAAAAACTAAATAAAAATCGGTTCATCCGTTCGGGAGCTACGATGCCACAGATAGGCACACACACAGTCACGTCAAACTTATAACACCCCGTTGTTTTTGCGTCGGGGGTTAAAAAGGCAATTGAATAATATTTACGTAATTTATTAACGTGAAAACCCTGAACACGGCATGCGCGCGGCGTGATGCGCTCTGCCGGTACCGTTGCGAGTCGCGTCGTGTATCAATAACGCATCAGTGCAACCATTAGCTGGATTCTTGCTCCCGCTCTCGGCCAGATACACTATTCTGATTTATAACAAACCGCAATGGGAATTATAAGGTTATAAAACTTATTCAAAGTTACGATATGTATGCACGTTCTAGTGCTATTTATCTGAATGGCTTATTATGTTTGATTTCATAATGCCAAACTGAGTAGAAATTTTATTAATCCAAATTATACCTAGGGAACTTGAGTGTGAACGCCGATTGCATTTGACAGAGTATTCAAAGAGGCTAATTAGATCTATACTGCAATTTGAATCTAAGATAAATAACATATAATTGCCGCATTTTCTAATGTGCATTTTAGTAACATATAGTTTAAGTTGATTTTCTAGTGACCATAATGTACAAAAAAGGTCCTGAATACATTCCAGTAGCAATATAATCTGCCACACCATGGTTTGACAACAAGTTTGTACTTCCAAAACATGATAATATTTACAAATTTATGAATCCCAGTTTACCAAAGTATTTTTCTATTGTAAACAATTTATACATTCTTAAATATTACTTATATCACACTGTGAAACAGTAAGTAATATAATTAGGTTTAGGTTTAAGACTTTATTTTCTCAAAAAGAAATACATTTCACTTATATGAGAAAACAACATTTCTAAATAAGTTAAGTTAGGGCGACGAGACAGTTCATGTCGAAATTATAAAAAGAAAAAGGTTTACTATTTTAAATCCTCAAAAATTTGTTTTTTTAAAGCTTTTTTAGAGGTATATATGGACTTTTGGTCTTATATATGTTTAGGCAATGTATTGTAAAGCTGTGCTCTTTCATACAGTATAGTACTTTTCCCGTAGTTTGTCCGAGGGGCCTGAATTATCTAAACACACACAAACTAGTCAAACTCAGAACCATTCCATTTAACATTACAGTTGAGCAATAGACTGGAAGTAACAGTTATTTCGTTGATTTCAGATTTAGAATTTGAATTTCAAATATTATGTTAATTTTCAGTCGTTACGTTAAACGTTTACGTGAAAAATTATATTTTTTTCTTTTTCACGGTACCTTTATACATTCGTGAAAAATAATGATTTTATAGCTTTCTTTTGTTTATTATATTTAAATTAATTAAATTATTTAATAGGGGGGAGGACACTGGCTCCTGCAACACAGTTTTAACTAGCGTAGGAGTCAGGGAATTCTAATCTTATTGTAACAATTATTATGTCAATAAAGCATTATCAAGCATTATCATTATCATAGCTTGACATTTATAAAGTATTTGTATTATAGAGGTCAGCTTATGTACCTACCGTGTAAAAAATGATTATGGAATATTCTGAATACGCACGGCTACACGTCGACCTAAGCAAATCCATAAGCCGTACGTAAAACTAAAAACGTATAGCTTAACCTGTAGCCATGTGTACCTAGTGAATTGTAAATTTATTTCGTAGAAAAACAGAACATTTATAATAATTTAGCTGCCATTATTAGGCACAGTTCAACGAAAGATATATTATTAAACTTATTAAAGCCACAGTCTCAAAAGCAAGCACAAGTTCAAATTTTCATATTTTACCTTAGTTAAGTGCGTATTAGTACGAATGTATCATTTTAGAAAAATATTTTTAACAAAGTATTCCAACAAAAAAATATTTTACATTATCTCAACATCTCCAGAATAGTTCCCCCTATTATAAAACGTATGTTTGCGCTAACATTGCTAGAGAACGGATCACCGTGTGAGGCGAAGGCTAATGTACTATCCACATTTGATACACAACCATGAATTCCTGAAGGAATACGATTTTCTCTCTTTTTAAAATAATTATGTATGTAAGTAGTTGCGCATCGAGTATCTAAATATCTAATGGCTTGTGTTAAGTTAGAACAATCTTCATGAACAAATAATAAAAATCACATATTCCCCATAGCTAATAAAAAACAAGTACACTACAATAGTAAAAAGAAAAGTCATAATGATTTTATAATAATACATTAAAAGAAAAAAATATTATATAACCCTTTAAATACCATATTATAGACATAGATATGCAAAATATATTATTTCAGTCTCAAAGATGAGACCGATACGGGCATCAGTTAATTAATTGTATTTACCAAGACCAAGACAATCGGTACTTATGGACATACATTGCTTCCTCCCTCCCACAATACTGTACCCAACAGGGTCCAAAATGAACACTTATTTTAAAAACTAGCCATGTAAACTACATTGCGGAAGGCAATAAACATTGAGTGTTAAGTATTAATGTGACGATAAACTTATGTCACGCAGTTCAATCTTAGCCTATTTGTATATAGTAGTAGAATCGATACGAATACGATCGCAAACTAAAAACCGCGATCTCCAAAAATCTGATTCTACAGTATTTTTGAGACCATGCTTTTTACGACTGCCTCATTAGTCTAGTGATCCTAAGCGCGACTGCAACGCTAGAGGTCCTGGGGTCGATCCCCAGGTCGCGCAGTGTTATTGGGTTTTTCTATTAAATTCTCAGTAGCAGCTCGGAGTCTGGATTTGTGCCCGGTTAATGGCAATATGCTCACCCCTATTACAGCAGGCAGGTTAGGCAGCGGTGTACATTAGTACACCGCTGCCTAACCCGTCGGGGAATACAGGCGTGATGGTATGTATATATCTCCAAAATATCTTGCATTCATAAGCCGTGAAATGATATCTCAGGATGTAATCTGTTATCAATCTCACGGTTCACAGAAAAATCTGCTTACTCGCTTCACTGCAAGATTTGCGATGAGCTATGAATTTTTCAGAGCAATAACATACCGTTACGCCTGTATTCCCCGGAGGGTTTGGCAGAGATGTGTGTACACCCACAGTTCACTGGTATGATATGAAAAGACTTCGATTTTTAGACAATCGGGGTCTATATTCTATAAGGCCTCCGAAAAATGGAATTGTCTAAATTATAACATTCGGACGGCTCATATAATATCGACTTTTCTTTATTATTATAATAGTTTATTTTAAACCAATTATTCATAACTTATGGTCAATCATGTTAGCGTTTTCTCGTTAGATCATTAGTCTAGAGGTCCTAAGCCCGACTTCTACGCTAGAGATCGTAGTTTCGATTCTCATATCGAGCAAAATGGAATTGGGTTTAGGACATTTTCACTAGCAGCTCGAAGTTTAGATATGACCGGTGAATGGCAATAGGCTCGCTAAACATACCGGCGAACTGCGGGTGTGCAGTAAGCACACCTCTGCCTAACACTTTGGGGTATTCAGGCGTTTTTTTTATGGGATAACTCGGCAAACGAGCAGGTGAGCTACCTGATGGTAAGTAGTCATCGCCGCCCATGGACATCTGCAAAACCAAAGGAGTTGCAGATGCGTTGCCGAGCCTATTTAGGGAAAGGGAGGGGAAGGAAAAAAGGAGAAGGAAGAGGATTGGGGGAGGAATTGGGCCTCCGGCCCTCTAGCTCACCGAACGAAGCGCAGTAACGAAACGCTACTACTCGGACGTCGGTCTTCTGCGAGAGTGTGGTACTTCCCCGGTCAAGCCGGCCCATTCATGCTGCGAACAGCGTGGCCCTACCACAACAAAGGCGTGATGGTATGTTATGTTATTATACATATTTTTGATCACCTCAAATCCTGCTTACCGCGTAAATGTGAAGAACGCATAAGTAGCAACAAAACCCCAAACTATACCTGAACCATTAATCACTCACCATATTTATTCCGAGTCAGTTTTACGATTTAACCTTTTTTTATTGTTCTGTTACTAAGAAATTGACGGTCAGTTAGGCCATATAGCTGGTCATAAACCATTGTTTGGGCATAACCGCAATATGTGGCGGACACTTACGGTTAATGAAGTAACCACTTTCGCTTGTAATAAAGTAACGGTAATAAAATAAATGGTTTAGTTTTCGGACTTGGGAACTTTATTTTACGCTACCGTCGTTTGTAGGCGATTTTTAGGTAGCGTAAGTTGGCTGAGCGAACGGCTTCTGTGCTGCGGGTCACGGATCTGATTCTCGCGCAGAAATATTTGAAAGGCTAACAGGTGTTTCTCGTTTGGATTTTATTAAAAATATTTATATGACGAGGTTTTTCTAGTATTTTTTTCATAGTTGGTACTAAAACGAAAGTAACTGTTTCAGTCTGTTTATCTATCTGTATATTTCGTTGTTTAAGAAATTAAAAGAATCCGCCCTAGACACGTTGCTAAATCTCAACAAATAAAAATGCAAATACAAACCATCACGCCTGTATTCCCCGAAGGGTTAGGCAGAGGTGTACTAATGTACACCCACATTTCGCCGGTATGTTTAGGTCCCATGTAATAGGGGGCGACCCTATTGCCATTAACCGGGCACAAATCCAGACTCCGAGCTGCTAATGAAAATTTCATAGAAAAACCCAATAGCACTTTGCTCGACCTGGGAATCGAACCCAGGACCTCTTGCGTAGCAGTCGCGCTTGAGACCACTAGACTAAGGAGGCAGTCGCAAATATATATCAATAAAACTATTTTTTACAGTTTCAATCGTTCTATTGTCGTATATTGATGTTAATTACATACCTCGATAAAATTCGTAACAACTAAATGTAAAACTTGTTTACATTTAGTTTGTAGACACAGTGAAATATCTAATATTCTTTTGCAACATAAGACATATTTGAAACCCTGTAACCACTACCCTGTACCTGTAACTGTTTCGGCATTTAAAGATTTATTAAAACATTTTACTTTAAACAAAAACAAATTCGTTGCAAAACCCAGGATCGATAAATAAATTCAATAATTCCAAAGCTCAACAGGTACATTTAAACGCCAATCAAATGCTTGATACAGAAAACGCAACACGAGTGGAGCCTCACCCGCTACTCGGCGCGATGACATTAAGATATAAATCAATGGAACACGCACCGTCCGAGCCGCTTAATAAGCCTCTTAATAAGCCCTCTTAAGGAGAAGCTTAATCACCCATAATCTTAACACGATACTTTCTTATTACTTAATCTTAACATTTTAAGTAAAGAATGTTTTGCTCCTTTAGCTCCCTCATACCAAATTTGAGCATTTTCCATACATTTCTCTCATACCAAATTTGACCATTTTATACAGTTTTTCATCGTACCAAATTATATCCTATGCCATTTTGGGTAAGTTCCGCGGGATTAGGTCTACACTTAAACCTAAAGAAAAAGCAAGTTTAAATTTTTTCTAAAGCTTCCTCACATACCAAACTTGACCCATTTCTACAGAATTTCTTTCTTTTAAATAGCGACTTAGGTACCCAAAATGGTGACAGGTCAAATATGGCATGTCTCCATTTTGGGTAAGTTCCACGGGATTATGGAAGACGAGAGCATATTTAAATAAGTTGCAAAATAAATATACATACATACCTAAATACTATAACGCCTGTATTCCCCGGTTAGGCAGAGGTGTACTAATATACAGTTACCCACAGTTCGCCGGTATGTTTAGGTCCCATGTAATAGGGGGCGACCTTATTGCCATTCACCTGGCACAAATCCAGACTCCGAGCTGCTACTGAGAATTACATAGAAAAACCCAATAACACCGCTCGACCTGGGGATCGAACCCAAGACCTCTAGCGTAGCAGTCGCGATTGGGACCACAAGACTAACGAGCCAGTCTCATTAAAATAAATATGGTCTATATTTTACTCCTAGAACTATTCTTATCGAGAAATGACATGTAAACATGTGCCTTAACGGGGGCTGATGGCGTGGGAATGAAGGATCTGTGCTGCGACTAAGCCTTTAAGACGGTTGCCATTTGCAATGTCCATGCAAAAAACATAACCAGTTTTGCTGTGTATCAGGGATTAGATTATAGTATTAGTTATGGCTGCCCCATTGATGTAGAGGCCGCACGCGCAGCCGCTGCACGTGAGGTCCTGGGTTCGATTCCCAAGTCGAGAAATTCTTGTGTTTTACTTTGAAATCTTCAGTAGCAACTTGGAGATGAATTTGGGTGGTTAGTGGCAATTGAAAAACTGATTCTTAAGTCTGAAGTATTACGTGCCTTGGATTAGAACTCAAGCCTATTACTTGGCAGTCCAATCGTCATAATTATCGCTGGGGTATCGGTTCTTAATAATATCCATACTACATATTATACCAATATAACAAATAGATGGTAACTCTCTCTGCTTGTGCTTTACACGTGTTAACCGATAAACAGTTTTCAGTAAAATTTGGCAAGGAGATAGATTGCATTCTGAGAAAGGACATAAATTACCTTTTTTTTTAAAGTCTTTTGATGTGCGAGTGATATCGCGGGCGACCGCTAGTGAATTATAATCCGAAAGTTTTAACCTTCAACTGGAGGAGTCATCAATCATTCACAGTTGTTTGACACTTGTGAACGGAGAACTTTATAAACAGCTGCTCTTTTGTTAAATTGATTAAAAGTATATTAATATTTTATTTTAGGGAAAACAAACATGAATATATTATAAATACACAAAAAAGAATTTTATTTTTTTATATCTATTACTCACCCCATATAACATGGGACCTAAATATACCGGCGTAGCGTGGGTGTACATTAGTACACCTCTATGTTTCACAGGTTAATATAATACTACATCTGATAGCAGATATTGGCATGCAAACCCAATTACACTGCTCGACCTGGGAATTGAACCCAGATCCCTAGCGTAGCAGTTGCACTTACATCGCTAGGCTAATGAGGCAGTTGCCGAATACCATAACTGTTATTTACATACACGCTTTCATCAATATAACAAAACTAAGTTTCAAGTCAAGACGAATACTTGCATTTTGACACGTCATACACTTTAATGAACTTGCAAAAGATTTGAAAAATACAGCTAACGTTTTTTTGCCCGATCATTAAGTTGGCAAGGCAAAAAGTAAAAGAACGAATGAATGAATGAATGACCCTTGAACTTCACGGTGGGTCAATGAACTCTTTAATTAATATATTATGCATTCGTGAGATAATCAGATAATATTGTAGAATTGCATGTTCGAAATTAAGTTAAAAGGTTCCCTTAATTGTTTGTATGTTTATGTAGAAGAAATGTTAAATTGTAACACGTTAGTTCTCAGTTTTACATTCGACACGGGTTTCCCCGTAATTATAAAAGGTTTACTACAAAAAGGTCGCTCACTTATTACGTAATTTTTCGGTTTATAAGTACGTACCTAACTCAAAGTCGAATGTTTTATTTCAATTAGACCATTAAAAAAGGGTTAAGCCGTAGTAGTCATGACCGCAGTTGATAGTGCAACTTCGAAATTAAAGGAATCTCGACTGTATTCCCCGAAGGGTTGGGCAGAGGTGAACTGAACACACCCACAGTTCGGCGATAACTTTAGGTCCCATGTAATACAGGCGAGCATATTGCCGTTTACTGAGCACAAATCAAAACTCCGACCTGCTCCTGGGAAATTCATAGAAAAACCCAATAACACTGCTCGGCCTGGGAATCGAACTCAAGCTACACTTTAGAATATTATTTATTTTGATCCAATGCTGTGATCTTCAGTTTGTACCACATGTTTTCACGATTTGAACCGTAAATTGTAATTGACAAAGTTCGTAAGACTATGAAATATTCCCTTCCAACTCAAAATTTAAAAGACCGAAATTAGTTCAAATTATTTTTTTATATTCACCATAAAAGTCCACTTAAAAAGCAGTAAGTACTTATAAAGTTAGTGAAACACTTAAAAATACTTTTCTCTAAAAAATAATTCACCTCTTTCTTTTCGCAAATTGTTTTTAATAGCCGTCGCCTAACTTAATTAAATAACCCGTATTCCAACTAAATACTTTTAACAAAATTTTCGTAATGAATTTTAATGTAAATTTACCGAGCACCTTAATAAAATGAACAATGAATAATTACGAAAGGCTTACACAATAACTTTCTTCTTTTAAAAGAAATAAAAGACTTTCGTTTGGACCACTTACCGGGTACATTTTTCACTGTCTTGAAAGCTGATAATTTGGTAAGAAATTATCGAAACACTGATTGTAAGCACCTACTTTGTATTGACTTTTTACGTTACGACATTTAAATAATAAGTAGAAAGCTGGTAACGATTGACAAGTCAGCTGTAATAATAATTATCTTTTTGACAACTTTATTTTTGCGTCTTAATCATAATTGATTACAAAAATTATTATATTTTACAAAGGATGATCCATGAAGTTCCTCGCCGTTTCTTCATCCATAAGATCCACTTTTTTGAAACAATGATTTTACTACGTACTTACATAAATAACATCTTCTTTTTGTACTTATTTAAATTGTTATTATGCATCATCAGTAAAAATTATGATATTGATGACAAGTTTGGAAGATTGTCAAGAATTTTGGGCCAAGAGTGGTGACCAAGTCACCTTTTTTTATCACGGGACGCAAACCTTCAAAAGGCAACAGGCCTTCGGGAATAAGCCAGAGAATGTCTGATTCTTACCCACAGAAACATTCTAGTAGCCACCGTCAGTACCTCTACATCGGGAGGTTCCTGTTCCCTGTGCAAGGTCTATTAGGGATCATTGCTATATCACGCACCTGGGGTATACCTTCCATGTTATAGTCTACCTGAACTGGTTAGGTTTACACTGGATTAACCAAATATTATAATGTATCTTCGTATATGAAAGTCCTAATATGTTGTTGTCTATGGACATCAAAACGGCTGGACGTATTTAAATGAAATTTTCAGTCAATGTTCAGATTAGAAGTGGAGCAATCCTGGTAGCGATTGGTTAAAAAAAAACACGGGGCACAGCTAGCATTGTATAAATTAGAAAAAAAGGCTCCTCTCTTTATGAACCAAGCCATTAAGTTCTAATAAGGTTGGTACAACAGCAGTGGCACACATTGGGTGCATGATTATAGCATTTACACCATAAATTCTCCCAGTTATACCCTATCAAGACGAAGTAGATTTAGTGCCAATTAACTATAAAGTGCTGATGATACCAATGAAGTCTGGCGTTAATAGTGTTCTCACCTAATGACCTAATCCTATTTGAGGGACCTAAATCGATTAATAAGGTGCACAACTTCTTGTCTGGGCCTATTGATTAATGTTAATTAAACAGAAACTATTAATTAATAGCCTAGTCATAATAGACCTTATATTTCCGAAATCATGTACTATCAGCCAATTCAATAGCTAGCCACCGTAAGGGCTTTTCCTGCTAGCAGTTATTTTATTGAGTTGGCGAATTGTACGTAAATAGTAAATTCACTGAAACAGCGTGAAGAAAATACATGCCAGAGAGATTCGGCGCTAGCGAATCCCGAGACTGGAGATGAGTTCCCAGTAAGGCACAGTGAATGGGTTAATGATATAATTACCACAATATTTATCATTGTAAGGAACTCTTTTCCGATGTTCGTTCGAGTAAAGTGAAAGAAGTTAGAGGAAGTCTTTGCCAAGAGGCACACTGAGTTGAGAGATATTTTATTTATTGCAAATATAAATTTAATATTTATCAATATAAATACGTATTAGTAATTTATCTCCTTCAGCACGTAATAATACTTTGTATTATAAATTAATTCATCATTTAAACAGTCTCAACGATCAAAGTTGTCAAGTTTGTCCAAGATCCAATCTATCTCTGTACCAAAATTCGTCAAAATTTTCTCAGCGATTTAGTTATGAAAATGTAGCAACCAAAGACGGTTATTTAAGTCGGGTATACATATGAAAAAATCCGCATTCACCAACCAAGATGACGTTCCGTCTGCAACTTAGTTTCTACAATCCAGATCATCATAGCACAGTTGTTGGCGTAAAAAACATTTGATTTCCTACCGGCATCGGCACCACTGGGTCGGCGCAGCCGCTACACATTCTAACTCTCACTTAGCGGGCTACTAACACAGTCGCACGCGCATCCAGCCGCCTAGATATGACCAGAGATTTGCATGAGCGCATTAGTATGCGTGAAAATCTGCGATAATTAATGTGTAGCGTTGAATACTAGAGCACAATACTTTCCTGTAATATCTACGAGTATATTGTATTGTGTTATAATTAATTGTAGTTAAACATAACATACCATCACGCCTATATTCCCCGAAGGGTACAGACGTGTTCTAATATTAACCCACATTTTATTGGTGAGTTCCTTCAGAAAGGTCAGGTGCGTAGTACCCGCAACCGGCGCGATGTATGAATGTGGACGAAGCAAAAGAAGTATGCAAGAATCGTAGCAGATGGCTCTCTGTAGTTTCTGCCTACCCCTATGGGAAAAAGGCGTGAGTGTATGTATGTATTTTGCAGGAATCGTTTGCTCCCATGTAATAGGTCGAGCCTATAGGCAGTAACCAGGCTCATATCCCAACTCTTAGAAAAATGAAATTGAATTATGATCACGTAACAAATAACATTACAATCCATTACATCCAAACATCGGCTTATGTATGAATGTGTCTTATGCAGGGTTATAATTGAATACAATCAGATAAACTTTCACAGCTATGATGATGTCCAAATAAAGGTAATTAGTAGGAGTATGAAATTAATATTGTGTTGACTACACTATCAATTTAAGTATTGGCAACATTGCCTCTTCCCTTTTTAGTGCTTCAATTGTGAACGTTAATAACTGCGATACACAATAGAGTTTTGTGTATCTCTGTTGTTTTACCAGAAATAAAGCCGATTCAAGACCTGGGGCCGTATTACCACGTATTAATGCCATCATTTTTAGGTTGTGAGAGTGGGATGCCGCTCTACAGGTTAAATAGTGGCGTCCCTCTTTCACAACGTAAAAATTATGGCATTAATACGGCCCCAGGAAATAGGTTGCAGTTTATTACGCCCTCTTTCTGATCATACCTCAACATCAATCAACAACATTCAACAACCACATGTTGCAAGAAGGGTGAATCGTCGATCTAAACAATATACAGAGGTAGGTAGCCTAGTGGTTACAGCGCAGGCCTATTGTACACACAAGTTTGATTTAGATATTTAAATATGGTATCTTGTGGTATCAATCCCTCTCGTATTGAGAGGAGACCCGCGCCCAGAAGTGGGACAGTGTAATGGGTTGATGATATGATATGATTTTGAGCAGAGATTGGAAACATTTTCATGAAAAATCGATTTAATTTGATTCCTATGACTTATCCAGCTATACTCTTCAAGAATAAGTTGACCTCGCATTGTTTAGACGTAAGTCTTACAATTACAATAATGTGTAGCCGAGTATACAATAAGCTAAGGAAGGTAGTGACAATCACAAAGAAGTTTTTATAAAAGAGGGCGGTAATTAACCTTTTTACATGACAGCGCGGGAAAATTGTGCTATCTGACAGATCTGACAGATATGGTTTGTTTTTTAAATTGGTAGGTTTGGTTTATGCTTAGGAAATTGCGAACTAATTTACAGTTAATGATGTTTAATATAATTTGTTTTGTCTATTCTGTTACTTCTGATTCCCGATACAAGTATATCTATTTAACATATTTCTTATGTTAATTAATTACTGATACAGACAGATCAATAAATGCTTAAAGAAGTATCTAGGTACCTACCTAAGTTCTCAAAGGATTCTTTCTTACTTTTTTTTTTCCACACCAAGAAGTTTTAAATAACGGTGATAAAATTATCACATCTTTGTGGTGAATACACAATTACGATACCACATAACTGTAAGTACGAATCGGCTTACCCATTCATAAATAATGATTTATCGATTTTAAAATCGTTTGCAAAAAATAAATCTTCTACTAATATTTATATTTAAAATGTAATATCATCAATATTTTGAACTTTTTTAACGAATCCAAGAAATATGATCGACTTTACCGATATTTGAAATAAAAGAATAACTATCTTTTTGTATTTTTTTTGCATTTTCCATGCAAATATTATAATTAGTTAAAGTTAGGAAAAAATTAAGAATAATTTAAAAAGTATATAATTTTGGAGATAATTGCAGCTAAAGAAGGTTGCGCATAACAATGTTGGAATCTCAGATCAAATAAAAAGTTAAGATGGAACTTTGCGAACAAAAAGTGAGGCCATCTAAAACGAGTCAGTCGAGCTTACGATAGGTGGATAGCTCGACTGACAAGATAAGGCGTAGTTTCGGTATTGTTATATAGTGTAAAATTGTGTTGATCTGAGGTTGGAATGAACCAATTGACGATTAATTTTATTCACAGAACCCCACAATTACGCAACCACATTTTAGTTGTGAAGGAATACACATAGGTAATAGTAATTTATTAATATTGAGTAGATACCTATAGTTGAACTGTTGGTTTCGTTGTTTTACGCGGGACGACAGTAACTTGAGCCTAAACTGAAATGTTCAGTGAGATAAAAAACTCTTATTTTTATTCAAACCAAAAATGCTTTCTATATATGACTCCAGTCAAAAAAAAAATTAAAGTAATTAATTTCTACAACTTCTACATAATGTCGGTAATGAGTGAAAACAGAGTGAAGTAAGTTGTGCGTTTTTTCAAGAGACAATCGTTCTGTGCCACGTAAAAAAAAATATGGATCTTTAGAGGTTTTCACTTGTTACAGACAATGGTGATGTTGTTTCAACTAAAAAAAATACAATAATATTTACTGTTCTGTCACCACTTTTTTGCGATGTTACCGCATCAATTAGTACTACCCGCAAAACTACATATATTATGGTTAAAAAGAATCAATTACCCAAGTCTTAGCCACGAAACCGCACTTCCTTTTCACAAGGCTATCGCTGCATATTAACGACTAAATGCATTAACAACCGTACTCACAATTCTAACAGTGCATGAGTAGACCGAGTTCAATGAATTCAGTGTTCTCAAGAATAATACGATCATTTATTAAAATCTATTTAAACTACATCTAGGTACCTATAGTAAATACGGGTCAATAGCCTTGAAGTGAAAGATTCGGTAAAAATATATTTTAATAGTTTTTTTTTGCAATAAATAATGCGAAATATCCACAAAGATATTAATTTTCTGGAGGAAGAAAAATTATGCCCTAGACAGGGTTCATATATTAATTTAATTTAAAATCTTTAAACTTAACTTTTATCATGGATATAAATATTTATTATATTAAAATTATTTTTTAATTTCAATTTAATTTAATTTATAAGTACATATTATGTCACCAAAAATGAATGTAGGAAAATTTAGTATAATTTAGTATATTGCTTGCAGTGCAACTATTACGTTCATGGTGCATGCGGTGCTAATCTATAATTAATTGCTACACTCGCCGTAGTTACAGAAAATAACTAAAAACTGTATTTTTTATTAGTGTAAGCAATTGTTGATTGGCCAATAAAGATAAATAAAAATAAAAATAAAATAAAACAAGCATAACATAATTGCGTAGCGTTAATTATATATATTTATGAATAGTGGTATTTTATAACCTAAAATCTGGTATACATCATGTGATAAAAGTACATAGCTATGATGTTAAAGTAATTTTCCAAAATTATGAATTTCTGAAATACTTATATAAACAACCCTAAGTGTTTAGATAAAAGTGTACAGAAAACTTTGATTATAAATGCAAGACATTTTCCCAACCAGCTGAGTAAGCAAGATGAGGTTCATATCATTAATTATTCTTGGCAATCCAATATGAAAGGATGAAGGAAAATATCGTGACTGCGAAGTATTCGAGTGCGAAGTATTGACTAAACCAGTGGGCCAAGTATGAAATATTATTTGAGTAAAGGTTTAATTTATTTGACAAGTTACAAACAAAGGATTTAAAGAAAAGTGGCATGATTTTAATAATTTTGTATGTTTGAGAACCATTTACCAAGCAAGCCAGGAATGTTTAAAGTTTATTGCGTTTTAACTCACAATATAACTAACATACCTATCTACTATCTGCAGTATTACGAGCTGGTAAGTTTGGTTAACTAATTTATCATTTGTGCGAAGTTTAGCAAATTTGTTTTCATTTAGTAAAAGGCAAATAATATTATTACATTATCATTTTTTTACGAGCTTGAACAGTAAAAAATCTTATAAACAAAAAAACAACACAGTAAAATCTTATCAATCACGCATAGTGCACTATTCTTACATCAAAAGACGATTTGTGAAACGTAAAAATTACGTTTTCACATTGTTTCGAAAATTAAAACAAGAATTCCAGTTAAAATAAAGTCAGTCATACACAAACCAGAATTTCATATTTCAGAAATTGAGAATTTAAAAATACAAAACGCGTGTCCCACAAACCCATATATTGAATATACGCTACTTTAAAAAAGCACGGTTTGACAGCTGAATGAATATTCGAATGCATTACGCGCGAAGTAAAAAAAAAACGTATCGGAATCTTTTGCATTTTCCGTAGAACACGAATATAAATTTATGATCGAATCGCGTTTTAAATAAAGAAATAGGTATCTTAGAAAGATTGTTCTCAGTAATTGACACGACATAATGTCCAGCACCGTAAACCAGGTAAAAAAAAACAGGTTTAATCTTTAATAATTTTGACCAATTTAACACTAACGCAATAATAAATATAATAATAACGATTAATAAATATTTTTATGACATAGACATACCATCACGCCTGCATTCCCCGAAGGGTTAGGCAGAGGTGCACTTAATATAAACCCACAGTTCGCCGGTATGTTTAGGTCCCATGTAATAGGGGGCGAGCCTATTGCCATTCACCGGGCACAAATCCAGACTCCGAGCTGCTACTAAGAATTTCATAGAAAAACCCAAATAGCACTTTGCTCCACCTGGGGATCGAACCCAAGACCTCTAGCGTAGCAGTCGCGATTGGGACCACTAGACTAACGAGGCAGTCATATTTTTATAGATGGAAAAATATTTTTTATACAAAGTTGCACTTACAATACTTTACGGAAAAATATCCGCGTAGTCTTAAAAAGACTTTATTGAAAGAACCATGTGAGTGTCGACGCTCAATTTTAAAGATCGTTCGCGTAAAAAACATGACTCACTTACACCAAGTTGTGAAAAACACACTTGGTTGTATTGTTGGTCTGTACTAGATATTTCTCATACAGTTATAATACTTTGGAGCTTCTTGTTTTA
Source organism: Subacronicta megacephala (assembly GCA_958496365.1). Classification (NCBI taxonomy): domain Eukaryota; kingdom Metazoa; phylum Arthropoda; class Insecta; order Lepidoptera; family Noctuidae; genus Subacronicta; species Subacronicta megacephala. Next base: position 3,087,839 of record OY292524.1, read on the forward strand.
CGAAAAAATTGCACAGCAATAAAATGTTACATTCTCCAACCACTTTCTTTTTCATCATTTTTTTACTGGACGTCTCATGCGTTAGTTCAGAAAACATTCTAATTAAATTCAAATAACTAGGTATTTTTATATTAGCTTATTAATACCCAATCAGTTCAATAATAAACTTAAAAATTAATTTCTATCAAAACGGCTCAGATTATAACAATATAACTTATATTTATAACAATTCAAAAGTATCCAAAGGTGTAATTTTTTTGCTGTATCATAATTGTTACCCATACTGTCTAATTTAGTAGCGATATAACTAGTTTTCTCATGAAATATCTTAGTTATATCTGACAGCTGATCGAAAACGACGTATATAATCAGATCTGATGAGTGAGAACCGCACATGCACACTATCCGCAGCTGAAACAAGTTTTCTGCAGCATATAATCCATAAGAGAAAACTTGAAAATTCTGCCAATAAACAAGAATTCAGATCTTTTCAATAAGATTTTGCAGCACACATAATTATATCAGCATATGGCCAAAACTTTTGACAGCTGATAAAAATCGACGCGGAAACTCCCGTACGTTATGGACAACGACGTAACCGCACTATCCATAATTTAAATATTTTCTACGGAATTTATTTTTTAATGAAAAAGTAACTAAGGAATGCTATCTATATCTTAAAATACAGATCAGAGCAGTATGTTGGCTCAGCCACATATCGTGTTGGTCGTCGGCGCCGGCGCGCCGCTCCGCCGATTTCGTGCATTTTTTTGCAAGTGACGACTTGGATTTCTAAATAATTTAAATACGTGCACGAAGACAGAAGCGCACTAACGCAGATCGCGTATTAATTGCTATTCAATGAATTGGGTTTGTGTGGACCGAGTCGCGTGCTAATTGTTGCTTAGTATTATTTATGACGTGAGCTGCACGAACTCAATGGAATCACTCAGCATCTTTTAATTTTAAGTAAAAGTTGAATGGGAAACTTACGGTTCTAATGACACTGTCACAGAATCCAATTAAAGCACAAAACCATGTCACTGTCACAGATGTATTTAGTTTACGGTAGCACTTGATGCGCGACGAGTGTTCGCGATGTATTGCGCGGAAGCGGGGCGACGCGTGCGTGCGTATCGGCTGCGCGGGCGCGACTGGGCGTTTGTGCGACGCCGGTGAAATGATCAGACGCGACTCGAAATCGCATAAGTAAAATTGTTGCAGTTTTATTAAGGACAGGTTGTTGTAAACGTAAAAGTGGTACTAATCGTGTGTAAATAATTACACCGCACGGATTATGCGGAGCGACGTAATAAATCGCACGATACTAGTTAGTTAGTCTTGTTAAGTCAGCGGCTTAAGTAATAAATAATGATTTTTCAAAGAATAATTGATATGAGATAGGTTAGCCTCAATACATTGTAAAATTTTAAATCAATGGTCACTGAATGGATTGCTTCTTTCATTATCGCTAGCGTATAATTTATATAAAAACAAAATATAATAAATAATCTATAGATCTTTCCTTTTAAATTAATGAGATAAATAAAATTAATAGCTAAATCCAAAGCTTAGCCATTCTAATGGATGGAACATAAATCACGTGACTATCTCCATTAAATTAACATTTTGCGAAAACACACTTACGCTACTTTACGTTAGTGAGTAATTATTGACAACCAAAGCTCGCCCATAAATGGTTCATAATTTGCATTTATACTTTTTTTACGATGCAGAAAGTAGTATCTTCATATCTTTAACTCGATCTCGAGATGGAACAGTTATCCTTTAAGTTCTTGACTGCTGTAAGTGGAAATTACGACCTACACCATTTATACTGTGTTTTCGCAGAAAGCAGTTTGTCAACAGTAAGTTACGCCTATTAAAGACATCAACGCGCGCATCGGCGCGTGCGCATAGTTTAATCATTTTAACTATTTTGTTCAACCCTAACAAAAACTGATTAGGATTATTATGTGAGGCATATTTCGGAGCAAAACATTGATTACAACTTCAAGACACATTTAAAATATATTTTTTTAACATAGCTTGGTAACCATGGTGAAACAGTATAAAAATTTACCAAAAACTTAAATTGATCCAATAACTCTGTTCATTGAGAGGTACCTAATATTAAATAATAAGTTTTGGCAAATATAAAAAAATATGGAAACGGTGTGTTCTTTCTAAAACAATATTATCAAAAGCACATTATTATTGTAAAAAACACGAGTATTTTTAAAAAACTTAATCTAAAAAAACAGTTTAAGTATTGTGACAATTTAGCAGTGAATAAAAACATAATGAGCTAGTAGAATTGTGAATTGTAACACCATCAACAACTACTTATTATCCCACACAATCGTACGACTGCTCTCATTACTGTCGATTGAATTACAACTCGTTAAGCAGTTCCGATATTATTCACCGTAGATTTATAACCTGTTTAGTAGGTACTTACGCTTTAGAATCGATTCATACATTAAACATTCATCCTCTAAGGAGAAATAATGAATGAGCAATTAATAAACGCAAATGAATGAATGATTCTTGTTCAGATAATATAAAAAAAAATTGAATCTACTAGAAATCACCCTGAGCCCGTTGCTTAAAGCCAATGGCAGCGTCTTGGACCCTTCAACGTAGCAATATAAGTGGCGGTAGCCTAATGGCTAGGGCGTCGGACTTGCGATCATGTGGTTGCCGGTTCGAAACACACCCATTGCACTACCGACGTGAACCCACTCGTAACACAAGCATTTAGCTTAGCACGAGGGGTTAACAAGATTACTAGTAACGTGTGACCCACATTGTTAGTAAGTAAAAAAAAAAACTTTTTGAAAAAAAAAATCTTATCCTCAAGATTTTTACATATGTCCATATCCCACTATTTGCTGGTTACCAATGTTTATGTTTTTATTGTTGATATGCCTTAATTAATAAATAAATAAAAGATAGACAAGACATTTATGTTCAATTCCCAGGTCGAACAAAGTGTTTTTTTAGTTTTTCTAATCATTCACTCCATTCTCAGTAGCAAGCTCGGAGTCGAGATTAGTTGAAGGTTAATGGAAATAGACTTAACATCTCTGCTTATCCTTTCGGGTAAGATATGCGTGATAGTATGTTTATTATTATTATGTGTTAAGGAATGAATACATTATCTTCAGCCCACATTCAAGTCCACAATGTCAATGTCAGTGAATTATAGTAAACCAGTTAAAGATTTCAAATGTGGTGTAGTCATAAAACAATAAATCAATCCCGTAACTTTCTTAGATCGTAAGTCACAAATCACGAGCGACGAGGACTGTTTGATGTGCAGGGCTGTCGCTAATCTTAGCATGTACAGTTTCTTCGAAATAAGTGAGCTGATCGGAAGTTGTCTGCAAGAGGTTTAGAAGTGGTAAATTTTAATAGAAATAGTCGGCGTAAAGATAATTGGAGTCGTATATGTTTCACATTTCTAATTATACATACATACATACCATCACGCCTGTATTCCCAAAAGGATTAGGCAGAGGTGTACTTAATGTACACCCACAGTTCGCCGGTATGTTTAGGTCCCATGTAATAGGGGGCGAGCCTATTGCCATTCACCGGGCACAAATCCAGACTCCGAGCTGCTACTGGGAATTTCATAGAAAAACCCAATACCTAACACTTTGCTCGACCTGGGGATCGAACCCAAGACCTCTAGCGTAGCAGTCGCGATTGGGACCACTAGACCAACGAGGCAGTCATTTCTAATTATTTGTTTACGAATTTCGATATTTATGTATTAAACGATTTTATCACCGTAGAAGTAGTTCGGAACGGCTAACTTCCGATCGGCTTACTTATTTCGAACAAACTGTAATATTGTAGAGAGCGCTTTTGTGTGTCAACAAAAACATTCTCTTACATAAAAATATAATAATTTCATTTTCTGTGTAGATTTTCTCAGGGATTAAAAAATGATCCTATAGGTATTAGAATTTCATCATAAAATATTATACATCATGGAATGCGCGTTATGCTCACACAAAGCAACGCAACCGCAATAGTAATAATAACGCAATAGCTGAGTAACTGACATAAGATCCGAGGCAATTTTCGAAAAAAAGAAGTTCGAAAAATGAATCAAATTATCCACAATTTCCGCATTCATTTCCCATGGCAACCCTACATTATGAGTGAAAGTGATAGCAACGCTAAAACGATTAGCCGCATCTCCGCTGCGCCCGCGCCGCTCCGGGAAAGCGGGCGGCTGTCAAATTTACTTGTCAAGTGTTGTTACACAGAAGTGTTGCACACGTAATGTATGGCGACGTGAATGATCTGTTACTGTGTATAGTTACGAGGGAAAATATTGTGGGATGCCTTTGAGACTGAACGGCGCAAGAGTTTAAACATTCGCTTAGGTGTAGGGTCAGTTACAGTTTACGGTCCTCAACAACACATAAACATAACACGCCATCACGCCTGTATTTCCTGAAGGGTTAGGTAGAGGTGTACTAATGTACACCCACATTTCGCCGGTATGTTTAGGTCCAATGTAATAGGGGGCGAGCCTATTGCCAATAACACTTCGCCAGGTCGAGCAAAGTGTTATTGGATTTTCTATGAAATTCTCAGTAGCAGCTCGGAGTCTGGATTTGTACCCGGTTAATGGCAATAGGCTCGCCTCTCATTACATGGGACCTAACATACCGGCGATTGAACCCAGGACCTCTAGCGTAGCAGCCGCGCTTAGGACCACTAGCCTCATCAGCCAGTCAACAACAAGAACAAGTGTACTAAAAGAAATATTGTAATGATATTGTAGTTATTGGTATCATACACTGCGATATCCATGCTCTGGTTTGTGCAGTCGCTTTAAGAATGTATGTATTCGTAATCTGCGTGTGCGTCGAATATTGCTAATTAGTTTTTGTAATGGCGCCCACGATAAAGTAAGACGAGGAATCCTAATGTATGTGCCATCAACTTGTGCGATTGTGTGCAATAAATTATTTATTTATTAACACAGCAGGCAGTTGAAATAAATAATTTATAATAAATAATTACATACGGTTAAGTGCTGATTGCGATCTATCAATCAATCAATTAATTGGAGCAGCGGTAGTCTAATGGCTAGGGCGTCGGACTTGCGATCATGTGGTTGCCGGTTCGAACCCCACCCATTGCACTACCGACGTGAACCCACTCACAAGCATTTAGCTTAGTACGAGGGGTTAACAAGATTACTAGTAATGTGTGACCCACATCGCTATTAAGCTTTTTTAAAAAAAAAACCTTTATCAAATAATTAAATTATTATGGCGTTCGTATCGTTAGATGGAATAAAATAATCAACATGATTTAAATAATACGACATACGAGTACTTTTTTAGTCGAGTATTTAGTTACTTAAGTGACAATTGGTAACCGTCCGAAGTGTTAACCAGAAATTAGATTGGAAAGGTCTGATGTCAGTCGCTTTGTGTAGGTACAGTAGGTACTGATATTCAACCACATCTGGTAACACTGAAGATAACTCCAACATAGTTTGTAGGATGAATATGATGTTGATCCGTTGCCTTGAGTCATCATCATCATCATCTTCCTGCCCCTTTTCCCAATTTATTTGGGGTCGGCGCAGCCTGTCCTTTTCTTCCATTCATCCCTGTTAGTCGTTTTCTTATCATTCAATCCCTTTTCCTTCATATCTGCCTTCATACAATCCATCCATCTTTTCTTTGGTCTCGGACTGTGGACTCGTTACCTTGAGTGATAGGCAGTAAATAGTAAGAAAGCAAAGAACATCAAAATTTCGTTTTCTGTATCGATGATCGATTTCCACGTACAAAAATATCGTAAGTCGTAATCCATTCCAAACAGAACAGAGTCCGTAAGCCTCTTAAAAATAATGGCAACATTAAAACATTCAGCCGCTGACATTACGCGTCGGTGTGACAGACATCCCATTTTATACCGTATACAATAAAAACTGTAATTGGCGACAGAGTCTATCGTAAATCCATCCAGTTTTACGTCTACTGCCTCTGCCTACCCTTTATAGCGTGTTGACGTGTTAACAAAGTGTTAAAGAAAACAGGTGTATCTGCAGCAGAATTACTGTTCGTGTATGTAGGCCCTTTTTTGCTTGAGGACGCCTAGTTTACGCCGAGAGCGAAGACAGATGTCAGAAGAATATTTTTGTACAATAAAGTGCTTTATTGCTTTTATTTTAATAAGACTTTTTCGAGGTATTGTATAGCTAGATGAATAAATCATCAAACTATATTTCTTCTTCAATAATGTGACGGCATGAATTGTGAAGTGGTTGTGCAATTGGATTTTGCGATACCTACAGATCTGGACGATTTTCATATGGAACAAATATTTAGAAGAAGTTGTTCCAAGTCGAATTTGGATAGCAGTTTAGATAGTTATTGACATATATAATAATAATAATTGATTATAATTATTGAAATATATAAATATAAATTAATTTTAATCACTTTTGTTTTAATTTCATGTCATCATCATCAGGATAATTTTATGTATTAGGTATATACATAATTATCTATTATCATAGCGCTCTTTTGGGGGAGGCCGACGTTTAGCAATGGACGGCAATAAGCATATATATTCCATTACGCCTCTGCCAACCTTTCGGGGAAGTAGTGATGGTATGTTATTTTTATATTAAGCCAGTACCTAATTATTAGCCGTTTATAATGCTTCTCTTTACTTCCTCAAACAGTAATTTTCATCCCAAACACCTCGTTAAGGTTTGTAAATATTAATAACAAACAAAGTAGCTGTATGCCAATCAATTTGAACACACAAACCGAGCTAATTACTCATTCTCTGTTGTTTGTTATTCACTTGTCGGTATCATGAATAGAATATGATATACATGTATGTATCACGCACGACTCATTACTAGTGTGACAAGTTGTCTTATTAACCTGTCGAGAAACAATTAGCAGATAACACAATAGATAAAAAAAATGTTTTGACCGTTTGGAGGATCGGAAAGGAGCTTTGTGAATAAGACGACTGCTCCGTAGAACAGTCATATCATAAAATTATTTAGTTGCAGTACGTAGTTTTATTTAAGTTTAATTATAATTATATTTTAACGTGACCTTTAAGTTGCTTGAAAACGCATAATCCTACTAAACTAATATTATAAATGTGAAAGTTTGTGAGGATGGATGGATGGATGGATGGATGTTTGTTACTCCTTCACGCAAAAACTACTGAACGGATTTTGATGAAACTTGACAGTAATATAGTTTATACATCAGAATAACACATAGGCGACAATCCATAAAGATTTTGTGTAATTTTTGCCATAATGTTACGATAAGTATCAAGTAAATCGGAAAAAAACCTGCCCTCTGAGACCTATCTTGGCGTGCGCTGCCTAATCCGTTGGAGTTAAATGAAGATAATGTATCGTGGGATTGTTTGTGTTAAACAGTTCTAAATAAAAGTCCGCGACAGTAAATACCTATCTACCTTTTATGTGGAAGCCAATATATCCCAAATTACACGTTTGCTGACGTGTTTCGTATTCGGAAAATTACATTTTTTCGCTGAACGAAACAAATCATGTAACATAGTTTATAGGAGCATATTGTAGTTAAAAAATTTAATCTGCTGAACCGTTTGTGATGAAATTAGAATAGTCAGTAGCCTGGGGAAGGACATTGGCTACTTTTTTATCAACAAACCATGCGGGCGAAGCCGCGGGCGGAAGCTAGTAGGTAAATATTTTTGAGACATAAGACAGCCATTAAACACAAGTGGATGCGTTGTATATTAGTATAATAATGCAAGTCGTACAAGCTAAGGTAAATAATATATAAGGTGGAGGCGCGTCACACACTACACTATATCTATACCGTCTACATTGTCATACAGACGGGCTAATTGCGAGTACGCTAAGACTGGAACATCACCGCAAAGTTGCTCGCTTATCGGTTTTTTATCGAATACATTTCGGAGAGTGCGCTTCAGATCTCCACGATCTTATTCCCCCTTACCCTTTCTTTTATCGGACGACCTAAAGCACGAAGAAGCGACATCGTATCATGATGGACATCCCAAAAATACCCCAAGTTCACTTTTATCATGCGTACTGAAATGTGGAATGAGCTTCCCGAGTGGTTCTTCCGTGTTGGATATAATCTGGGCGTCTTTGAAATCGCCAATGAATCGGTTTCTTCAAGCGCGCAAATCGCTTAACATCAGGCGAACTTGCGGTCAAACGTAGGCCTACTATCATGAATAAAAAAAATTTCTTCCTACTTAAATACATATGAGTAGATACATGTATCACCGGCCAACCACGGCGTGGCACGCAGCCTAATTATGCGTTGGTTTAATTAGGCCCACCACAAAACCGCGACATTTCCCGTTGCGCGGGATGACGCATTCCTGTCGCTGTATTGACCGCACACCTATATACCTACGAGTACATGATGGCAAGCAAAGTCGGTAGTTAAACATTAGTGATGTTTCTCGGAAAAGAAATCTTGGCTGTAAAATGCTTTATGCCTCATAAAAACCTTAAAGGAGAGATAAAATGGCCTGTTGATTAATAATATTTATTCGACGGTGGAAAAGTAAAAATACTAAGGTCCCACTTTGATAACTTCGCAGGAGAAACATTTAAAACATAACCATACCATGACGCCTGTATTCCCCGAAGGGTTAGGCAGAGGTGTACTTAATAAACACCCATAGTTCATCGGTAAGTATATTTAGGTCCCATGTATTTAAACAGGGGCGAACTTACTGCCATTCAACCAGCACATATCCAAACTCCGATCTGCTACAGAGAATTTCATAGAAAACTCAATAACACTGCTCGACCTGGGAATCAAATCTCAAGACCTCAGGACCTCTAGCGTAGCAGTTGCACTAAGACTACTAGACTAACTACTTCGGCGCAGAGAAAAATGGGCTGAATTGTATAATATTAATTATAATTTCATAAATCCCTTTGCGAAATTTATTCTGGTAATTAATTCCTGCTATACAAATACTAAAAAAACCTTCATAAATAAAATCCTTTGAAATAATATTGTTTCTTTGCAATCTCCGTTTCAACCTAAACCTTGCTTTTAATTGAAAAAAGAAAACAAAGATTTGTTAAAATTACATTTTGAATATTCAACCTGAAGCAATATAAATAATTTTGTCTAACAGAATAATACAACGAAATTCCATAGTACAATTATTCTAGAAGGTTCTCAGAGAAAACAATTTAACGTTGGTATAGGTTTTAGCGAAGTAATTAAGGTAATTAGGTTGTTAGCTAAATATTTCAGGCGTAGCTAACTGAACTATGACGGTGGTTTGCGAACAAGGCAGAGGTAAAGTATTACCGACCTAGATGTGGCGCGTTCCCTGAATACTTTAAAAGCTTTTAGACCTAGGTCATACTGTAAGCGGTTCTGTTTAGCTTGAACATACCTGTATTCCTGTATTCCTCGAAGGGTTAGGCAGAGGTGTACTTAATGTAAGTGCACTCACAGTTCGCTGGTATGTTTGGGTCCTGTGTAATAGGGGGCGAGCCTATTACCATTCACCGGGCACAAATCTAGACTCCGAGCTGCTACTGAGAATTTCATAGAAAAACCTAAGAACACTTTGCTCAACCTGGGGATCGAACCCAAGACCCCTAGCGTAGCAGTCGCGATTAGGACCATAAGACTAACGAGGCAATCTGTTTAACTTGAACATACCATACCAACACGCTTGTATTCGCCGAAGGTTTAGACAAAGGGTGTATTTACGTACACGTAAGTTTGATAGAAAATCGTAAATGTTCTTTCAATCCTACCCATTATTTTATCTATTAGAATTAAGTTTCAAGGCATATAAAGAAATAACAAGGCATTATACAATATACACTGAAAATACAGACAAAACTTTAAAGTACTTTAGCATAATTATGTCAAATTTGTACGGCCTCAAGCAGCCTTTGACCCTGCTTCCCTTCGGTTAAGTACACCGACCGCTTTAGTTAACCGGAGGGACGCAGGTTCAAACCCTGCCTGAGGCAGATTATTTTTGCCACTATATAATTCATAACTTTGTGAACATTTTGCATTATTTAATGCTAAAATATAACAAAAATTCATCATTTTGCATTTTGATGAATTTTTGTTATATTTCGCCTCCGCTACCTCTTTATCACACTCGCTAGCTGTAAGACCTAGGATATCAACACGTTAATACCATGATTCGACTTAGGATTGGAAAGCGGGAATTACAACTGAATTATTAATAGAGCCAGGAATCATTGCGAGCGTTCTCCAACTTTGATAAAGGTAAAGATTATGAAGGTATGGGGGTAACTATAGGTATGAAAGAATTATGCTGTAGTCTTTGTGGATAACGCCATCTTGCATCAACTCCGTAACTTCGATCTAGTACGGTCGACTACACATCAGGTTACCACATGTTAAATTTTCTCAGTCGATTTTGAACTTAATAATTAACATTTTAAGGTTTCAAATAATTTGGAGAAATTTGACAGTTTTGTATAACCTGACGTGCTGGCAATATGGCAGGACTAATTGACTTCCCCACCACGGGTTATAATACAGTTCTTTGTTGCCGAAAATATCCTCCTTGTTTGGTGGGATTACCCTTACTTTGGTTGGTCATATAGCACTTTAGTGTGTGTTTCGACATCAGAGTCTGTTCCTTTTAAGTTGGTGTGGCTGTGACAGCATGCAGTCCGTAGGGGTGCTAAAGGCTTGGCCATACATCAGCATCGTCCTTTGGTGTAGCATGATCCATAGGCGGCAATGACTATTTGCAATCAGGTGACTTTGGTGCACGTTATTTTAAAAAATGCCATTAGCATCACGCCGAGTACTGATTAATTTGTGCAGCTGCCATACCACGATTTTTTAAAATATAATCACGTTACGGTTTGCGCCAATTTATGTGAATAAAATGATTTGACACATCCGGCGTCGCCGCGCGCGCCGCAGTGACAGCAGTTTATCGTAGTGTTACTCAACTCAGCATCTAAATAAAGCTATCATAATAATACCAATAGCAGCTGCGTCTACGCTTAACGTTACACCAATGAGGCAATACAAGATAATTTTAAATAATTACTTTTTAAAACGATCCCTGCGGGGGAAAGGTAGCCCTAATTACAAATTAATCCCCCAAGGGTCTTAGAATGACCTTCCATTTTATTCTTTACCGAAACCAGGTTATTTTTATAGTGTACCATTAAGACGGTTAATTGATACTTAATTTTACCACAAGTTTAAATTTGTCAACTCAAATGACCAGTCTAACAGCTGCTGTAGCTCAGTACCTATCAATATTAATTTAACTAAAGACTGGATCCAAGGAAAGGAGCTCAGGGCACCTAGACAATGTCACATCTTCATTATCGATGACGAAGTTAGATTTCCGAAACGTATGGATTTGACATAATTAAAATCACGTGATATATCGAAAGATTATATCGATAACGAAGTTCGATAAGTCAGGGCCCCTAGACAATGTCACATCTTCATTATCGATAACAAGTTAGATATCAGAAATCTATGGAGTTGACACAATTTCATCACGTGACATATCGAAAGGTTATGCCAATTCCATATATTTCTGATATCTAACTTCGTTATTGATGACAACGATGTGACATTGTCTAGGCCCCCTGAAATGTATTGAATTGGCATAATCTTTCGATATGTCACATGATGAAATTATGTCAAATTATGGATTTGTCATAATTTCGGATATCTAACTTCGTTATCGATAATGAAGATGTGACATTGGCTAGACCCCCTTGGCACCTCCACCCCAAAATATTAGTTTAATATTATAATTATATGTATAAATCTTCTTAGCTGTTCGATGGTTGTTGGTCTGGGGTAATGGGTGATAGCTTCGACTTTATGTTCCGGTGGTTTGATGCCTTCTGGTGTTACGGTGTAATAGAATATAGAAGGAAGGAAGGAATTGAAGGAGGCCTTTGCCCAGCAGTGGGAAGGTAATGGTTAGAAAAAAAAAGAATAATATAATTAGTCAATCAACCAGTCTATTGAATTAGTACTCGCAATCTGTCTTGTCGAAAACTGGTCCGTATATTATATAATAAATGCAAAAGTAAACTGTATCTGTGTGTTACCTTTTAACACCTATACCTACTGAACAGACTGAACTGATTTACGAATAAAGAACCTAAGTTCGATTCCAGGATCAAGCAAAGAGTTGGGCACTTTTCTATGAAATTGTAAGTACCAGCTCAGTGTTTTGATTTGCGGTAAAAGACTTGCCCCCTATTACACGGGATCGAATCATACCAGTGAACTATGAGTTAAATGGATCTCTGCCTCAATGCAGGCGTGATGGTATTATGTTAAAGTCTAGAAAGAGACAGTATGGTAATTTATTCTCTAGAAAATATGCCCTAGACTGAAAGTGACTACGCTTACCTTGCAGATAGATAGAAAGCCTACATAATAAACGTCAAGATAACATCTTAATTATCGGAAGTGTTGAATTTATGACTAGTTGTAACATCCTTCTAATCAATAGGCACCTGTTTTATAAATGCTAAAACTCTAAGGGATAGTAATCACGGGCTCATTTGATAGCGGACAGCGTAATAGTGCTTAATAGATCACTCATGAACTTGTGGAGCTAAACGCAAGCTTAAGCGATAGCGATTTAGAATGCATAAATGAACCAAATTAAGTTTATTTTTTGTTATCAACCGTTACCTGCGATTGATCGCATACTTCAAAGGGACTTTGGAGACTAAAACTCACCTATGTCTTTAGGAAGAAAATAAAGGAAAACGACCTATAAGATAGGACGATGCAATCTTCTTGCAAAGTTGTACCGAAATATATACAGCAATAAAAAACAGACGTACAGATGACCTTCGAACTTGGCAACCGGAAAAAAACTAAGCAGTAGAAATTGTTTTATAGCTTTATCAATTTGTGGTAACCATTTTTTTTTATTAACCGATCGAATCCAACATTTCAAAGAAATACACATTACTAGGTACTTTGTTCCCACCTGGGAATAGAAACTTGAACCTCTCGCTGAGCAGCAGTGGTGGATTTACACTAGGGGCAGTCGGGGCTAGTGCCCAGGGCGGCAAATTTTCTAGGGCGGAAAATTTTCTAGGGCAGCAAAATTTCTAGGGCGGCAAAATTTGGAAAGTGAGAAAATTTTTTCTATACAATATATAATATTAACTAATTCTTTTAAATAAACATTTTATCTTTCAAGAAATAATAGTTTAATTTATTTATTTCCATAAAAGTTTGTAAAAATTAAAGGTGATATTTTTATTTTCTGGAATTGATTAATTTAGGTAGGTAGTTTTTTTTAAGAATTAAAAATATTTTCAAATTATGTATGTCTTTTTGATAACAGTTTTTTCATATTTCATAGGGCGGCATTTTCTGTGCAACAAGGCGGCACAAATTTAAATCCGGCCCTGCTGACTAATTGTAGTCGCATACTTGCGACCACCAGACTAATGATAAGTCCTTTAATTCTAATAGGACATAATTAATATTTTATACTTAGTTATAATCTAACGCCATTTCACACGTTAAGCTTCAGTAAGACTAGCAACATATAATGATAAAGTTGCCAGCACAATATCTTAGGGCGATGTAATGAGAACAATAAATAGCATAGTTGGAACATCCCCTGCACCGCACATTTATACTCTTATCTGTAACGAGTTGGTACTCGCAATCTGTCTCGTCGATAAAATCGGAGCTCCTACTACTGGTTCTCGAGTCCTCTAGCGGCAACGTTTCTCACTCGCAATATATCATCTCGTCCGTACTCCCAAACGCTAAGGGAAAAAGTAAATAAACATACTTATCTTATGCCACAGCTGTTAACAGATTATGTTTTTTAAATTCCATGTATTTGGGGATAAGCCTCATGCTCCTTACAGGGAACAGATTTGAGCTACTAGAAAAACCTAAAATAATACTTAAACCGAGTTTACTGAATCAATTCATTTGATTACAAGTACTCTTAGTATTATTTTGCGTTATATTTCGTCTCAATTCACAGTCAAAGAAATTTCATATTTTCATAACCGATATTCGAAAAAATGGTAGGGGACTGAAAACTAAACGATGCGTTTTCGAGCTCGCTCGTCACGAGGGCACAAAGCAAGCCGAAGACTAAGCTTTAATTGCCACTAATCGAGAACACTATCTAGATTCTTTCTCCGCTTGTTAGTGCTAGAAACACTGGATAAAATCTAGATTTATTTAATTACGTAACAGTATTACTGGCTTTACAAAGATCTGTGACAGAATTCAAAGAATTCGAAGCAATTACTCAGTCTGATTTTTATAGTACGGTAAAACCATCATAGATCTTCCGTTGCTGAATAAGAGGTAGGGTATGTCAGATTGTATCGATAAAAAGCTCCCTCTTTATTTTCCCTACAATCGGAGATATAGGACCTGTAAGCAAATTCACCACAGCTCAAACAAATAGTTACCATCACGCCTGCATTCTTCGACTGAATAAGCAGCTGATATGTAATACGAATCAACACCTCTGACTGTCGCCTCCACATACTCGTACGGTTGCCAATTATATGTATAACAGTAGGTACCTACTACTGTTGCAAAAGCACTTTTTTAATGAGTACACTTAATTTTTTCGGCAACCATATATATCACCTCCACGCGACAGAAAACAATGAAACTATTTGGCGCCGGTCTTACACGTGAGTAGCTCTAGCCAAGCAGATTACCAGATCCAACACAAATCTAGCAAGGTATAGGCCGACCGTTTAACTCGCGTATCGCCTGCGCGGTAAGATAGGAGAAGGGAGAGCTAAATAAATACTTAAAAAAGATACTTTTATTCTTTACCAACAATGTCTATCTCGAGATAAATCTTTGGATTATTGACTACACACGGAGTCCGCTCCCTTGTTACCGCGAAGGCGATACGCGAGTTAAACGGTCGGCCTATAACTATTGATAACTTTTAGTAGGTACAGGCGTTTCTTCCCAGCGTTCTAAGAGGAAGTTTTGTATAACTTTCATCCCACAAGCAAAATATTTTTATAATTTACTTGGAATGTCAACTTTATCTTCGACGACAAATCTTGATTTCGATTTTTATAGTTTATAACTTCCTTCGTTTCCAAGTATTAGAAAGTGTTTCTATACTAATTTAAATACATTAATTAAGTACTTATCACTTTTAATTAAAACGACAAGTGGAACTCGATTACTTTGATTAGCGGACTGCCTTATTAGTGTTGTGGTCTTAAGCGCGACTGGTACGTTAGAGTCCCTGGGTTCGATTTCAAGGTCGAGCAAACTTCCATAGGATTTTTCTGTAGGAGCTCGCAGTTTGGATTTGTGCACGATTATAGCGACACCTTTACATGGACCAGGACTTGTGTAGTTTGATGTGTAGCCGTGTGTACAAGGTTTAACCTATATTGATGACGTCCTCGTTTTACGAACAGTACTATCAACGATACTGTAACATTCTGCATCTCGCATCATCACTAAATTTAACTGGGACCAAGCGGGAAGTTTAAAACAATTCATAATTGGCGGAGTAATCGCGTAACAAATACACCGTCGAATTTAGAATCTTTATCTTTTTTAGATCGATTAAAAAGATAACATACATAACATATAACATACCATCACGCCTGTATTCCCCTAAGGGTTAGGCAGAGGCGTAATAAATGTACACCTACCCTTCGCCGGTATGTTTAGGACCCATGTTATAGGGGGCCAGCCTATTGCCATAAACCGGGCACACATCCTGACTCCGAGCTGCTACTGAGAATTTCATAGAAAAACTTAATAACACTTTGCTCGACTTGGGAATCGAACCCAAGACCTCGAGCGTAGCAGTCGCAATTGGGACTAGACTATTAAAAAGATCACCGATGATAATTACATGTTGCTAACCGCCGTCACAAGCGTTCCTCTTCGTTGGGTCTAACAACACCCCATAACACAAACAACACTAACACTCAGCATACAATTAATTAAGTAACAATTTTAATGAGCAAACGATCTCAGACGACGTAAACGAATACAATTTTTATGTTGCTCCTATCTCTGTTACAGATAGTTAATTTAGGATCACGCTTTCTGGTTACGACGAGGTGAAAGTGCTGCCTCACCTTGATGCCATATTTAATTTTTAGTATTCCGTAAATTAATTTGTTTACTTAATGTAGTGCACCTAATTGAAAGACCTGATATTATACTTTTTTCCAGCTGTGTTTTTTACCCCCGACGAAAAAAGAGGGTGTATGTTCGTGACATCATAGTTCCTAAACGGATGAACCGATTTCGATTTAGTTTTTTTTTATTTGAAATGCGGCTTAAAGAGCCGAAGAAATTCCTCCCTCAGTCCTGTTCCTTCTCCTTTCCCCTTCCTCTTCGTTAAATGGGCTCAGCAACGTATGTGCAAGCTTTTTGGTATTGCAGATGATGTCCAAGGGCGGCGACGACTACTTACCATAACGTAGCTCGTCTACTCGTTTGCCGGGTTATCCCATAAAAAAGGAGAGAAAGAAAGAAATAATACTGTCTTGAAGAAAACGGCCAAAGCTCCTCATGGATTTGTCACATGTGCCAGTATCGCCTCACTAAACCGCCTTAAGAGACGCAAAATTCAAAACTTATAACGCAAACATTTTGGCTCTGAATGACAATAAATCTGGCTACGCAATCATACTGCTTAAAATAAAAATAAGAATAAGGCAAAAAGAAATACTTTTACCGTAAAATAAAATCACTTTTCCTTTATCCTAGATTTAATCCTTAAAATTCCCGGTAAATATCATACACCAATAAATTAAACTTCATTGTGGTTTCTAAGAAAAGGCTGTATAGATTACGATCGTTACATGCCTCGCATGGCATTGTGAAACATTCTTTGATATAAAAAGACGCGGAGTAAGTAGAATGGAGTGCTAACTGCGTTCTTAATAAAAATATATACATGAGCGGGCCATTTATTCTGCCCACAAGATGTGCCAATAACGTAACCCAATGGTTGTCTGAAGACGTCTATCAATGCCGAGGAAGGCTCAGAAAACTGGCCTATAATAACCATGAATAGAGATAAATAGATGCGTAAAAGGAGAAGGGAAAGACCTTTACTAAGCTGTGGCCTTAGAAAGGAAACATAAGCTGTGGGCAGAGGCAGTCTTTGTTAGATATTAAACCTATACCATATGATGACTATAACACGAGTAAGATAACATCAAAAGAAATTCAAATGTCTATTGTGTCTATCATACCCATTGTAAACTAGGTATATGTTGTAAACTGTATCCGTTCTTTAGCTTGTTAGAAGGGTAGAAGGCTATGATTATATGAAAGAGCAATAACACTATCCTATTGTAATAACAGAACAGCGACAGCCTCGTTGTAAAGTCTGAGAATCCAACGGGGCGACCTACGTCATACTTTTCCCGATATTCTCATTTTTTTAATTTGCTTAGTGGGTACTTCATGTTCTTCTTACTCTGTGTACGACCCATATTTTACGGAATTAGAATCCCATTTATTTAGAGAACTCGCCGTTTGAGCGGCTTACCGGAACCGCAATAATTTATTTTGCACGAGATATAGCTATTAAATCTATACAATGTTGTGTTTACCCAAACATTTTAGCTTTTTTCAGTCATTATATACAAAAAAAAAGACTCTCATAGAATATTTATGATATAGAACCCTACACCTAGTGATAATGAACAAAAAATATTTAAATAAAAAATAAGTAATAGTAAAAATACCGAACTCCGGAACCACGGTGTGTTTTCTACAGAATCACTTTAGGAATTGCTGCTATAGCATGTTCAGTGATATTCTGTTATTCTAATTAACTTGTACGGTACATTCATAAATGAGTGTTCGTACTCATATTTTTTTAGAACATGATTGTATCAAAGCATGTATTACTTAACTAATTATTTAGTTAACTAAACATTATTTGTCTTTTTTGCGGTATTCAGTGAGTTTAGACAATAGAATATGGAAACAAAGAGGTTACGTAAACATTGTCTATGATCTTATGAGATTTCAAATGTAGAACGTTGTACGAAAGTTGATTGTCTTTGGTTTTTCTTTTAAAGCCTAAACGAATAGTTGTAAAAACAGTTTTTGCTAAATCTTGAAAGTATTTTTATGTAAGATTCGAGACGCGGTTAGAAATCTGTATAATCGTGTTTGTTTTTTTCTGTAATAGAACTCTTAGTTTTTGTTTTCTTGTAAAAAAGTTGATTGTTTATAATTTCATTCTTTACTTTAGCAGTTTTTAAATGTAAATAATATTGAAAGTTTTTTGTTGGAGAAAGTAAAACCACCCATTTATTGTAATAGTTGACAATTTAAATAATTTATACATTTTGTACGTACAATCTTGCCATTTTGCTTCTACATTGTTTTTGCTAATGTCTATCATATAATTAATCATGACAACAAAAATACTTGTAATGTGCAACCCACATTGCCAGTAAGCCTTATTACAAAAAAAAACGATTTGTTCGATCTGCTAGAGGATTACCGCTCTTTGATAAAAAAATATTATGTTTTATTGCTCAATTCCTCAGTACTAACTTATGTTTCACTGTGATCTTCTTTTTACTTCAAATATACTTAAGTGTTTGGCTTTAATCTGTTAACTTATATCAAAATTAATGAATTAATAATTTCATCTTCGACCGCAATTATCTTCCCTTACCCTATACTTATTCGAGGCAGCAAGGGTTGTGATCCTATTCGCAATGACCACGATCTTAAACTAACAAATCCAAACTCTGTTGATAATTTCGACATTAGGGCGACCAACACCTCAGTCCACCCGTGACCATGGATGCTGTAAAGGATCCGAAACGTCGGGAATTAAAAATATCAATATAACGCGATAAAATCCGTAAAAAGTAGTTTTATTTCAAAATCCAAACTCAATAAATCAATTGAATCGCCACTCAAATGGGTATAGGATCATTTAGCTAAATGTACTTTCATTGAGTCTACGCCATGATATCCCCATAGAAATGCCGCAATTATTCGTAGGTACGGTACAAATTACATATTTAATTACAATCTAACATCTAGCGAAACAATGAAAGTTCAACAGAATTGCTAATTGGCCATGATTATTTACAGAGACTAAGAATTGAACTAGATACGGCCGTCATATATCCTTCCTACTTATTTTTTCTTGTTTCGTTTCTTACGACATACTACTATGGAAATCAAAAATACGGTTCACGTAATGGTATGCGGTAAATTCAAATATGGATGCCAAGGACATTGGTATAGCCACCCTTACACGTCATTTGTTAAGTCCCATTTTATCCTAATCTACTCTATTATTCTAGCGATTGCAAACACGAGTGCTGAGCGTGAAGTTCAGGTTCCAAATCATAGGTCGAGCAAGGATCGAAGTTTTTTGATTTAGAAACTATTAGTACCAGCTTGGTTGGTTTTTGACAATTGCTACATAACATGGGAGTGGGATCTAAACATAAAAAACCGGCCAAGTGCGAGTCGGACTCGCGCACGGAGGGTTCCGTATCGTTACGATTTATGACGTATAAAAAAAAACTATTTACTAGATCTCGTCCAAACCAATTTTCGGTGGGAGTTTACATGGTGATCTACATCATATATTTTTCTTTAGTTTTATCGTCCTCTTATTTTAGAAGTTACAGGGGGGGGACACACATTTTACCACTTTGGAAGTGTCTCTCGCGCAAACTGTTCAGTTTACAAAAAAATGATATTAGAAACCTCAATATCATTTTTGAAGACCTATCTATAGATATCCCACAAGTATGGGTTTGATGAAAAAAAAATTGAGTTTCAGTTTTAAGTATGGGGAACCCCCAAAATTTATTGTTCTTTTTCTATTTTTGTGTGAAAATCTTAATGCGGTTCATAGAATACATATGCTTACCAAATTTCAACAGCATAGTTCTTATAGTTTCGAAAAAAAAGGCTGTGACACGATTGGACAGACAGACAGACAGACGGACATGACGAATCTATAAGGGTTCCGTTTTTTGCCAGTTGGCTACGGAACCCTAAAAAGCGAACAAAGTATTATCTTCCGGGGGAAGTCTGTCAAATGGATCAATACCTCGAGGTGCTTTTTATACACGCAACTAGAGTGCATTTATGACCAGGTCGGAATGGAGAGGTAAGCGAGGATCATAGCACGTGCCATGTACTTTCTACGTACCCCCATATACAAACTTAGTTTTTGTTAACCCGAAAGCCGAAAGTAGTTTGTTCAGAATCAGTAACAGAATCATTGCAATGTTATATTTTTACATTTTAAAATTCAATCAAGTTGAACACCAATTTTTATTACGAAAATCGGCGCAAGAAACACGGAATGGGGAGGTCAATCACTCACCTGCACCGCCTGGCGCCATTAGCTCTTCGTACCCACCCACTAAAATTAGATAAATTAGGTAAATTGGTAAATTAGGACCTACTTTTAAGCCCGTCACCGCGTGAGTTTCAATATATTTTTTTATTTTGTATATTTTCTTACTTTTCAAATCAAATTAAAGTTGGGGTGTTTCGGCTTTGGGGTAAACAAAAAATTAAATTGTATATTAAAAAGGTATGCAAGAATCGTAGCAGACGGCGTTCTGTAGTTTCTGCCTACCCCTATGGGAAAAAGGCGTGAGTGTATGTATGTATGTATGTATTTAAAAGGCTCTCAACGTGTTCGTAATGTAATCAAAAGCTACCCCTGAATCAATAGTACAAGTTCTCGTTTTATTTGAATAGCTCTTCCAGTCTCTCTACATCTGGTGACCAGTTATCGTGTGCAGCGCGTGGTTGTAAGCGGCGCGTGCTCACTATCGGCACATCGGCGCCGGCGCAGGCAGAAAGCGGAGCTCGCTTGTAAGCTGATACACTCGTTGCTCATGGCTTGTGCATATGACGTCATATTAGCTAGATTTTAATATCATATTTTTTAACCGTCATTGCCTGAACTCCCTCATGTGTTAAGCTGGACACCAATAAAAAAAGTTTCCTAGGTTTAGACGAATCGTTCCACCCTAGGCGCCAAATTATTATTATTTTTTTGTTTTTCTCAAAGTGTACGGTTGTCAGTTGTCATCAAGTTACCACAAAATGTCAAATTTTCTCAGTTGATTTTGAACTTAATTGGCAACATTTTAAGGTTTAAAAATATTCAGAGAAATTTTGACAATTTTGTTTAACCCTGTGTACTGGCGACTGTACGTCTTTAACATATTCAATTCAAAACAAAAAAAAACTTATTCATGGTAGTAGAAATTGCGCCATCAACTAAAATGCATTCATCAATCATTTATAATGCATAAATAAGGTACAGAAAGTTCTTATATTTTTTTTATAAAGGTATGGCTTATTCTCTATGCTTTCGGGATGCAAACGTCAAACACACTTTTATTTAAATAGTACTTATAAGAAGTGGGCTAATGTACATCCACAATTCACCGATATGTTTACCATGTAATAGGGAACGAGCCTATTTAGTGTTTTATTTAGTTCTTATTTAATTTCCCTTTAATAATTTCTTCGCCATTGGTTGTCCATTCTATGCATGTTTCCCTACGTGAACGCTACATGAACGTGATACATATTGCAAATGGCTTTCATCCGTCATCGAGTCAACTCGACCCACTAACTGGCGATCAATATCGAATGCAATCGAGTCAATGTCAAGAGCATCGGAGCATTGTAGGGTTGCCGCGAGTTGTTTTACGATACAGTAAATATTTTTTTTTGTAAAATATAACGTTCCTTTTCCGAAATTTTAGAACCAATATTGGCAACTTTTGAGGATTTCTAGAATTTTATGGTAATGTAAGTGTTAGATTTAATAATAATAGAAGATAACAACGGCAATTAACAGTGAATGTAGAATAGGTAGTCCTTATAGGTTTACATTATAATTAGGTCGGTTCCATATTGCCTGGATTTCACGTTTACTGGACTCATATTTTATTGTTTTATTTTATACATATGGCAAATTATTTGTAATTGTGCATGTTAGTGACAACCCTACGCTCGAGTGCGCACGCGCACGCCATTTCCATCAACTAATTAAAGCATCCGCAACACTATTCATAAACGCAATGCTTTCTCTAAGACAATCTCAAGGCATTTAAAAGTAAACTTTATTGGCATTGGTTTAAAGTTGATGATAAACCGTTGTAATAAAGTTTAAATTGAGATTTAAGGAAGTTAAGATTTACATGTCACGAAACTCTTGTGTGCCTTATAACGTGTTTTTATGTTATTGAAGTAAACTAAACTATACATTGTTTATCTATTTACTGTCAAGTTTAAATAAAACTTAAAACCAAACAATCAACGCTTGTATGTAAAAGGTTGGGCATAGGCTAATGTACACACAGTTCGACGGTATGTTTAGGTACCATGTAAAAGGCTCGCTATTGCCAATAACCGGGCATAAATTCAAACTCCTTGCTGCTACTGAGAATTATATTGGAAATTGAAATAAAAAAAAACACTTTGCTCGACCTGGGAAGCTAATCCAGGACCTCTAGCTTAGCAGGAATATTGCTTATTACCCCCTGGACTAATGAGATCACGAACAATAAATATTCGTACGAAATTATACTTTCATTCGAAAATACAAGTTACAATATTTCCAAGTTTTTTTTTTGTTTCAATTTCAAAAATGGCCGAGTTCAGTCTCGCGTAATATGGCTTCCGTCAGCCCTCTCATAACGTGGAGTGACAGGCGGTCTGGTAAAGCCTGAGAATGACATGTGTCTGAGTTGAAATGTGAGAGAAACTGGCAACAATATTGTTCTACTTGTTTTTACGGATTGTTGGTGCAATTTTTGTTTATAAGGCAATGGTGGATTTACACATTGCTCAAGGTACTTATAGGTTAGTAAAATCTTGCCGCAATCACCTCTACTTAACATAGACACCTTAACACTTATATACATTTTTTTGTATCGCAATTTAAACTCCTGCCCGGCTTCACACGCAAAATCCGTTCATTCGTTTTTGTGTTTATTGCGAACAGACAAACAGACAGACACTGGAAGGAACATTGTATCGCCATCAATAGACTGAGGTCTGGGTATACCGATCCAGGGTGATACTGAGCCGAGACCAATTTTTTTGTGGTTGTATCATTTTCATCTGACAATTTTAAATGTATATACCTATGAATCCGCTGATTATGTTTTCGACATTACAGGGTTGTCTTATAGTGAAATCCTATCGTGAGTGAAGTATTATCTTGATATTGCATTGAAAGAAAATATGCCGTAAAACCATGAAGAAATTAGTTACGTTTTAGTTGTGTGAACAAGTTTACAATTTACCCATATTTAGGTAAGAAACTGCCAACAACCGTTCTGCTTCGTACATTTAGTAATATATTGTACATTTAACGTAATAATAAAGGCAAGACAGGATTATTAATATGGTTGCCGTTAGATGCTGTATTCTCGTGTAAGTATCAAGGATAAGTTAGCAAATGAAGCGCTTAATTACAAATCCAAAAATTATTGTTACTTATTTTTTAAAGGGGTTGAATTAATATCATCATCGGCATAATCAGTCCATTGCTGGACGTAGGCCTCCCCAAATGTGTGCCATTTCACCTTGTGCTCCGCTCCGCAGCAATCTTGAAATAACGCTCCTTAAATATTCATCTTTTTTCAGTGATAAGAAAAGCGCAATTCACATTATTTATTTGGTCTAATTAGAAGCTCACCTTCCCCTAGTTATTAAACAACAGTGTTCGTCACAGGTACGATCAGTACCATCGCTGAATAGTTGGCCGATCACATGGAATGGTCTAGTTTGAGTATGTTTTTTACTGTTGATTTTAATGCGTCTTTACCCTTGTTTGGATGGAGAACGCTCTCACATATTTATTTCTATACATACTATAACTATAAGGAGCTGGTCTTTCATGCGAGGTAAGCAGTTAGCCATGTGGATCATTTAAAATGAGATCATTCAAAAATTCCCATTCCCATTATTTTGTTTTCTTAGCCGTCCCTCCACGGATAAGCCCATAGCTTAGTTTTGCAAATAACTGTGTTCCTCAATTTCCGACGTGATCATTCCATTTGCTATATTCTCTGTGGGCAAAGTTAACGAACATTATGTGTTCTACCTTTACATTTGTCACAGAGCATGTGTATAAGTTAGGGATGATATTATTACGGAATGCGGCGTTCGCAAGCTATGCGACTTAGTACGGCCTACACTGTTATGTAACTAACGAGAAGTATGTTAGTAAGACTTGTGAGCGTTGATATGCGGGATTAAAGTGCGGTTGCGGGCTTTGTAATGCTAGGCATGAGGCTTGGTTTGAACTATGTCTAGTTATGTAATACAAGAATACGTCACAATGTATTTTTAAGACCGATTGTCTTCCTTGGGCAGCAAATTTTCTTTATTTCTTCCCACTGCAGGGCAAAGGCCTCCCTACCCTTTTTCCATTCCTCACGGTTTAAGGCTATTTTGGGCCAATCCTTCCAGAAGCCGTCCAGCTCATCTCGCCATCTTCGTCTTGGCCTACTGCGCTGTCGTCTACCATTTAGTGGGACCCATTTGGTACTTTGTTAAGCCCACAGCTCGTTTGACATTTGCGAATGCATGCATGCATTTGCGGCAAGTCAATTAGATTTTTGGTTTTTAACAAATTGTTCCTCTATAACATATTGTAGGTCCATGACAGTAAAAACTATGACGTCATAATCATGCCATGATCCTAGAATGTATACAGACGAACAATTTTTGAAAAAAAAAAGAAGTTGCCTGGAAATCATAGAACAGGATAAGTATATCATCAAATACAAAAACTTTATATATGTATTCTATAATACAATATGATATCCAATAAAGCATAAATCAATAAATGCAGTAAAATTTGGCGTCAAAGTAGAAACTATCTTTAGCCATAAATAGCCTCATATTATTCTAACTAATCGTTACCCCACGTTTCCACTGACGACCAAACATGTTGTAAACAGCTACCTATCCCACTCACTCTTTGGGAGTTAGATAGAGTTAGATAGATGTTTGCAACATGTTTTGTCGTCAGTGGAAATGCAGGGCTAGAACGACTGCTACGCTAGACATACTTTGTTCGTTTTCTGGTTCAAGCAAAGTGTTATTAGGTTTTTCTATTAAATTCTTTTACAAAAACCTAATAACACTTATTGACGATAGTAATAATAAAAAACTGTTACTGTTGTTACTAATGTTTATCAGCCTATTGCCTTCCACTGCTGACCAAAGGCCTCCCCAAAAGCCAACCATCCCGGTCTTGGGCAGCTCGCATCCATCCGCTTTTACATGTCATCATTATCATCAACCCATTACATTGTCCCACTGCTGGGTCTCCTCTCACTACGAGAGGGATTAGGCTATAGTCCACGATGGTTTCCTTCACCGTTTAAGCGCGTGATAATTAATTATTAATACGCACATGGCTTCGAAAAGTCAGACGTGCGTGCCTTGGATTCGAACTCGAGACCTTTGACTTGGCAGTCTAATGGTCATATTACTAGGCTATCATTGCACTTATTAATTATAGTAAAAATAAAAAACTGTTACTAATGTTTATCAGCCTATTGCCGTCCACTGCTGGACATAGGCCTCCCCCAAAGAGCGCCAACCATCCCGGTCTTGTGCAGCTCGCATCCATACGCTTTTACATGTAACGGACGGTAATGGACATTCAACCTTACTAAGTGGTAGGTCAACTCACTACCGCTCATGATTGATAGCTGACAGGCTTTTTGTAATACCCGACCACAACCAAACGAGACACCAATTATACCGACACACGATTAAATCAGTTTGAAATCAATATACTACTTTAAACGGGTCTTGGCGATTAAAATTGCTTGCTTTTTATGTACCTAATTAATCTTTATTAAAAGTATACGATCTCGAATTATGTGTATTACAATTGCAGTCTAATTAAATCACTAAATGACTGATTTCTTTGAATTTAATAACTTTGAAAGATGGAGTCGCGTTACGGACTGTTACGCTAGGTCCTGGGTTCGATTCCCAGGTCGAGCAAAATGCTTTTGAGATTTCCTTGGAAATTCTCAGTAGCAGCTCGGAGTCTGGATTTGTGCCCGGTTAATGGCAACTGCGAAGCGTGGGTGTACATTAGTACACCTCTGCCTAACTCTTCGGGGAATATAGGCGTGATGAAACGAGATAAGAGATGGCTAAAAATTGTAAAAACATTCTTTATATTTTTGAATAATCTATACAACTCTGTGTATAATGTTCAGGGGTCCTAATGAAGCCAATTCCTCCTCGATTACTCTAAGGGTCACTCAAACCTCAAAGAAAAATCAGCATCCTAAATCTCCTTTTATGTCAAAACCTTTCTTGTAAGAGGATATATATTATTCTCGTTTCTTGAAGAGCGGGTGTGTTATTATGGACGATACGATCTATGCCAGTGCGGTCCGGTCATACTTTTAATGAGATGAAATTCGGTCGGAAATCAATTTCAGAAAGGTCTGTATTTAACAATATTGAACGAAGGATCGGTGATAAACGTTGTGAAAGTGGAGAAAGCGTGTGTTTATGGTACATGGCAATCCTCATAAAATACCAAATTAATATACAATGAGATATGTATGTAGTCTTACAACGTAGTACCTACAATATCTTTTCGTGACATCTAGCGCGCTACGTAGAACTAAGTGGAAACAAATACTGAATCGCGCAAGCAAGATTTACGCCGCGACAAGAATATAACCACTCAACATCAACCGTGGCCTGACAGGCAAAAACACCTGCCTGCTCGGAAGCTGCCCTTTGATTGAAGGAGCAACACACCTCGTCCCTCCACAATCTGAACAGTCTCTTTGAAGAAAGAACCATAGCAGCTTTTAGTAGACAAACTTACGGCAAGGAGTCAGTATGAAGCTCAACAATAATTTAGGGAGCTCAGACTCATCGCAGGACAATACCAGATCAGCAGGACATTTGTGCAGGGCGATTTGCAATACTCAAGCTATCAGAAAGGATTTTGAAGCTATCTTATAATTCCATGCGTGTATTGCATGTATGTATCTAAATATGTATTACATAACGTGTAGCATAATAAATGCAAGACCTGAAAGTAGTTTATTCAGAATCGACTACTTAATCGATCGAATTGATTGATACAATGGTTTTAACAATCGTTATAATACTGAAACTATGGGCCCTTAATCCATTTGTTAATGTTCCAGTTATAATCGATGATTTCTATTGTGTGCGTCTGCGGATGGCAAATTTAATAGGTGACTACTGCGTTTTAATTCTACTCTTTTTTACATGATAAGGGTCTTTTTTCCATAAATTGACAAACTGATGGATCAGAGGGCCACAATTTCAGTTATTATAATTATTTTTCGGGAAAAATTAACACATAAAAACCACAGTAATAGATTCAGTAGTCAATTAAAAAAAAACTACTTTCTGGCTTTCTGATATCTGGATGATTTTTAAAAGTCTAAACTTAAAACCACCACCAAATCAGCAGTGTATCTACCACTACTTTTTTTTTCATTGCCATTTCACACTTTGTCCTTGAAAAGATCCATGGAAAGATTCCTCTCACCTACTTAACTTAAGATTAAAAGACGATAAAATTATAATTCTATAAGTCAATCAATAACTACTTTGTATTCAAGTTTATAGCTTTCCAAGATTCGCGATAATAACTTGAACATTACAGACGAAAGTCATTTTATATTCGTTTATTAATTAAAGTATGAGTAGCTAAAGTTTGCTGGAGAAAGCTATGTAAACGGAAAAGTAAATACAGGCTGTTAAATTAATTGCCATTGGGAAATAAAATAGTGCATACACTGTTAACTATTTTGTTGACTCATCCAGCTTAAGAAGCTTTTAATTGGAGATATAATCATAAGCTCCATATGATGTGATAGTCCAATAAATTCTTC
Source organism: Subacronicta megacephala (assembly GCA_958496365.1). Lineage (NCBI taxonomy): Eukaryota > Metazoa > Arthropoda > Insecta > Lepidoptera > Noctuidae > Subacronicta > Subacronicta megacephala. The sequence goes on from OY292524.1 coordinate 3,115,836, forward strand.
TTTTTTTCTCTTTCTTACGACGTCCATATTTGCCAAGAAATCCGAAGTCCGCCGATTTTGTATACCTACTATTATTTCAGTTTGGCCTTGTTAGAAACCAATCAGGTTATTTTTCAAAAGAATTTTCAAAATCGGTTCAGTAGATCCAGAGATTACATCCCTACAAATTCATAAACTTTACCTCTTTATAATTTTAGTATAGATTTCCCAATTATATCTGCGTCCTATGTTGAATGTCAATATATTGAATGTATTTTAAAACTGTAACTTTAACATGCCAATTAGTGGTACATACACAGAATATAAAATTCATTAGATGTTAACATTGTTAACATACGTATTATAATATAACTCTATTTTAGAAATTTATTTAAAATTTCATCAAAGTTCAAATAAATTAACTAACAACATAAATAACTAACAAAATAAATATATAAACTAGCTATGTCTGGCAGCAAGTCCCGTTTCTCCCTTGAAATTCGCAGAATACAGAAGATTTTGAAAATCAGAATTCGAAAGTTAATAAACAAATATATCGGATAATTTCTTAAAAAAGAAGTTTAAATCTGATTTTTCATAGCCATTGTAGCCGTGCCGATTAGAAAACCAAAATACAGGTATTTTTTTACATTCCGTTCCAAAATTTGATCCCCTGAACCTAGTATTTTTTACATTCCGTTCCAAAATTTGATCCCCTGAACCTAGCAATACTACCAGCAGCCAAGAGGCAGTCTTTCAGGCAAAAATTGCAATCTCCAAGGCTTCAAGCGTAACATATCATAGTCCAGTACTTAACTACAAGTCTAGATAACCAAACTCATGTAATATTCATAGAAACCGTCTCACTTTCTTTGTTTCTTAAGTTTCGCGGAGTGTGGCGCTCGTTGGCTTATTCTCTCGCCAACAGAATTGCACGCTTATAATTCTAAGATATTTTTACTGCTTCGCCACGATGTTTCCCAGTTACTGGTCAATAAAAGAAAAAACGTTTCGAGTAATTGTGGAGCACTAGTAACGTGAAAATGGTTTCGTGAGTGAATCTGGAAAGTTATAATAAAATAGAGGAAAGAGCATTGCGCCAGTCATACTTATGCTGCGCGTGATTCGGCGCATTGATCTCTATTTTTCCATTTCTATGGTAATTTTCCTTTAGTACACTATCCCGATGTTACCCGCGTTTTCTGGGTCTTCTCAAACTCCGCGCAATTTTCTTAAGTTAACAGAAGGCCTTCTATTAATTCATTCTTTTTTTTATCTGTCTGTCTTTTTGCATGCGCCTTACGCAAAAACTACTGCGCGAAATTGTATTTGGTTTGCAAAGGTTTAGTACTAGATGTCAAAGTTATAGAATCTGAATCTCATCTTTATACTTCGCTTTTAGCCAAGCTACATTATTCATACTAAGAACGAGCGTAAAACCGCAGGCATATCCTAGCTGTTATATAGGTACCTAGGTATTAAAACGAAAAGATACAGCTTCACTGTACCTTGCGCTCCAAATCAAATTATTCAAATAAGATAGGAAGGTACACGAAATAACTCAATATATTCAACTAATTGAGTCAGGGATTGCTTGTCGTACATCCTGTATATTTTCCTGTTACAGACAGCCCCCTGTCAAACGTAAACGGGCAATCTGAATAAAATTCAAATGGTTGAAGAGCCTTCGGTAAATACAAGATGTATTTACCAAAGGCTCTTCAACCTACTATATAAAAATCTCGTGTCCTAGAGTTTGTTATCGAGCTCCTCCGAAACGGATTGACCGATTTTTGAGATTTTTTTGTGTATATTTCGTAGGTCTGTGTCTTCGTAGGTTGTAGGGTATTTATTGTATCTTTACCTCCCCCCATTTTTTAAATCACAATTTTAGTAATGGCAGAACAAAAACAACGATTGAATATTGAGCAAGATAAAAATTGAAATTCACCTTTATGTAGCTCCTTTTGGCTCCCACTGGTGGACAATGGGTAAAGAGAAAATAAGAAATGGGCGATGAAACCGCGTGGCTCAGCTAGATCTCAAATATTAAAATGAATCCTTAGCATACAGTTCAGTCTAGTGATAAAAAATGGTTAGCAAGTCCTGTTTCAAATTAATTATTTTCTGAAGCATTTTTTGAGTACTTATCATTTATTACATCGACATGAAACCTACCCAAAAGGACTCAACTTGGTTAATCCATGAAATATGTTAATTGTTGGGCATAGGTATTCCCTCAGAATATCAACGTGAAGTATCACTATGCACACAGTTGCACGGTGAGTGTGGAGCGGAGACCAAATCCTCCCTCAGTTCCCTTCCTTCTCCTTTTCTCCTTCCACCCCCTTTTTTTTTAATTGGCTCCACAACGCATCTGCAACTCCTTTGGTATTGTGTCTGTAATGTTCGAGAAGGTTCTTAGGGAGCGGAGTGAAACAACCGTTCGGCGCAAGAGTTTATTCCGGACTACCTACCGGCACACGTATAAAATAACACAGTACTTGTCGCCGATACATGTTTAGGCTTACCCACATATACATGAGAAATCACATATATTACACTCTTCCACACTTATTTACATTTACATTTAAACTGCAAAATTAACTTATCTTACTTATACAATGCAACGTCCTTTTTTTTTTGGACACAGTACAATTGTAATATTAAATCTTATAGTTTACTTTATTATTAATTCTACATTGCCTTACTGGACGGGGTTGGGGTGACAACTGTGGCAAAGCGTCCTGAAACTGCGGTGAGCCCGGGCAACTGGTTCCCAGTTCTATCGTATCGTACAAAGTTGGTGAACCATGCCCCCCTGCTGACTTACACTCCGGCTGTTCCTCCCTCAGTGAAGCTCCATGCTCCGGGGATGCAGACTCGTTATGAGAATTTGTGCTAGACTGTTCGACTTCCACCAATGGACTACCAGAGCAAGCGATTGATTGCCTTAAAGATCTCTTTTTTAACTGATCTATATGCCTGTGAATTATTTCACCTTCCTTACCCCTAACTCTATAGTTACTTGGGCCCGTGCACTCGACTACTTGACCTGGGACCCATTTTTCCCCCTTCAAATACTGTCTGTACCACACCTCTTCCTGCGGATCTAATATTCTGTGCGCCCCCTCTAATGATGACTTTTGACGTTGTTGAGCTTTGTAAACCTTAGCGTCCCTATCCGGTCGCAAAACATCTAGCTTTGTACGCAATCGCCTACCCATTAACAACATGGCTGGACTCTCCCCGGTAGTTGAGTGTTCCGTATTTCTGTAATGTAACAAGTACGTCAAAAGAGCCTTGTCTACGCTTTGCCGCTCTATACTAGCTTTTTTTATTACTTGCTTTAACGATTTCACCGCATTTTCTGCCAGACCATTTGACGCCGGATGATAAGGGGCTGTGAAAATATGTTCGATCCCCAAATTACTCGTAAATTTCTTGAACTCAACGCTCGAAAAGGGAGGCCCGTTGTCCGAAACGATTTGTTTGGGAAGGCCCCACCTACTGAACAATTCCATAATTTTATCTATTACTCCCGTCGCCGCGGTACTCGCTACGTGATACACTTCTATCCATTTTGACATTGCGTCGACCACGACCAAGTACGTTTTGCCCATAATAGGCCCCATGAAGTCTAAGTGTAACCGAGTCCACGGACGATTCGGCCACGGCCACATACGAGGAGTCTGTCGCGGTGGGGCATCCGCATGGGCCGCACACACCTCACATTCCCGGCATGCACTCTCAATCGCTTCATCCATACCCGCCCACCATACATAACTACGAGCTAAAGACTTTGACTTAACTATTCCCATATGAGGCTCATGAATTAAGCTTAATACTCTACTCCTACAAGCCTCAGGAACTACCAGTCTATGACCCCACATCACGCACCCCATCTCCTCGTACAACTCTTTACTCCGATTAAAATACGGTCGTAAATTAATAATTTCACATTCAATTGGCCATCCATCTCGTACATAATTCAATACCTTACCTAAAATTGGGTCCCGAGCAGTTTGATTCTTTATCTCATTGTAGTCCAACAGCAATTCTTGTTGAACGAAATGTAAAAACGTTTGCTCAGGCGCTGTATGAGTCATTTGTTTACTTTGTGCCACTGGTAACCGCGACAAGCCATCCGCCCCGTTTCTATCTGTACGTACGTACTCGATGTCAAATGAGTATGCAGACAAAATAACTGCCCATCGCTGCATTCGGCTAGCTACCATTGTAGGTATACCTGTATGAGGACCTAAGATGGAAACCAATGGCTTATGATCCGTGCGTAAAATAAAATGTCGTCCATACAAATATTGATGAAACTTGTTTACAGAAAAGATAATAGATAATGCTTCGCGATGTATTTGTGAATAATTTTTCTCAGCGTCGTTAAGTGTGCGTGACGCGTAGGCTACCGGCCGTTCGTGTGTGTTGTCGTCGCTCGGCTGTGACAGAACGCCGCCTACTCCCCGCGCGCTCGCATCACACGTCAATATAAGCGGCCGCTTCGGATCATAGTGAGCTAACACTTCTGCACTAGTTAATAATTGCTTTATTTCTCTGAATGCGCATTCACATTGTTGTGACCACTGCCACTTCCTATCTCTTTTCAACAAATCATATAATGGTACCAACTTAGAACTCATATTCTTTACGAATTTAGCGTAAAAATTAATAAGTCCTAGAAACGATCGCAATTCTGCAACGTTACTAGGTCTGGGAATTTTAGTAATTGCTTCAATTTTATTCGGGTCAGTCCTTATGCCGTCTTTGCTCAATACATAACCTAAATACCGGACCTCGTTAACTAGAAATACACATTTACTACTCTTTAGCTTAAACCCATATTTACATAACCTACTAAAAACTGCTTCAATAGCCTGAACATGCTGGGCCTTAGATTGACCCCCAATCACAATATCATCCAAAAAGACCTCCACATTAGGGATATCGCTTAATAAGTTGCACATAATGCGTTGAAAAATTCCTGCGCTCGATGCCAAGCCATATACTAACCTATTATATTGATATAAACCTCTGTGGGTGTTTATCACCGTGAATTTTTTTGTACTATCTAGCTCCACCTGATTATATGCCTGGGATAAATCGATTTTTGAAAAATAGCATGAATTACCTAACCGTACTATCAAATCCTCAATCCTAGGCAGGGGATAACGATCCACTACTAGCACAGGGTTAACCGTCGCTTTATAATCTGCACAAATTCTCAAGGAGCCATCCGCTTTGTTTACCGGTACTAAAGGTGAGGCCCAGTCGGAGCAGTCGACAGGCTCGATGACACCATCTCGCAGCATTGCGTCCAACTCAGCGTCGATGCGCTCGCGCAGTGCATACGGTAACGGCCTCGCCCGATGAAATACGGGCGTGGCCCCCTCTCGCACCCGTAGCGTTGCTTTACCACCAGTGTATCGACCCAACCCGCCGGTAAACAGCTGCTTATACCTGTCAACCAATTTCCTTAACTCACAATCAAATTCATTACCGCCACTAATATTATGACAATTACTAAACTCCGGTAGGTTGACTTTTAGTTCTGCTAACCACTGTCTGCCTAATAGGGAAGTCGTACCCCCACCAATCACGAACAATTCTAAATTCTTACTCACATCACCGTAACATACATTCGGAGTTATTATACCTAACGGTCTCAGCGCTGATCCATCGTAAAAATTAAGTCTCACCTTTGTAGGTTTTAATTGTTGACTATTAAAATACTGTTTATAAGTTTGATCACTAATACACGACACTGCCGTACCCGTGTCTATTTCCATATTAATAATTTTTCCTTCGATAGATATCGGTAAACTCACCGCCTTATAATCGTTCAAGCAGAGGTGATGAAAATCCTCTTGATAACCCTCACACTCCTCCGCGTCTGAGTGCTCCACCATCTCCCCATAGTAAAGGGTGGCATCCTTGCCCTTCGAACTTCCCGTGCCCCGCCCGGGGCACACTCGCCGCAAGTGGCCCGTCTTTTTACACCGGCTGCACACGTAGTTCCGGAAGCGACAGGCATCGTAACCATGCCCAGCTGCACCGCATCCGCTGCAAGTGGCGTTCGTATATTTTTCCTCCTTAGCACGTACCGTTGCGCCCCGGCTTTCCGGGCGATAGCCGCGTGCCCCACGGCTGCCCCAGCCTGCGCTCGAACGTCGTCGATCGCTATCCGCGGCGGCTAAGGAATGTACCCCCACTGCACTTTCACTGCTCGTAGCCGCCGACACTGCCGCTGCATCTACCGCTGCTGCATCGCGCTCCGCGGCTTCCAATGAAGTTGCGAGTTTAACCGCATTCACGAAGCTTAATGAGTCCTCCTCTGCGAATAGTCTCTGCCGAATCATATCACTTTTCAGCCCACAGACAAATTGATCCCTCAAATTTTCACTAAGGTTTTCACCCATCTTACAATGTCGAGTCAACTTCTTCAGTTCAGCTACATAATTGGCTATGTTCTCATCCGCTGTTTGCCGTCTCTGCCTGAAGCGAAATCTCTCCGCCAATGCCGACGGTACCGGTTGCAGATGGTTCCGTAACATGGCGACAGCATCTTCATACTTCAATTCCGACGGCTTCTTGGGACTGGCCAAATTCACCAATAGCTCGTACGCAGCATCCCCCATCACAGCTATCAAAGTAGGTAGCTTAAGATTGTCGCTTACGTTATTCACCGTAAAATACATATTTAAACGGTCAATGTACGACGACCACACACCCGCAGTGACATCAAACTCCTTTACTTTTCCAATGGACATTTTTAATTCGTAATGCAACTGATAAGCACTAAGAGGTACTTCACGCACGAAAACCGATTTATTCTCGTCGCCAATGTAATGTTCGAGAAGGTTCTTAGGGAGCGGAGTGAAACAACCGTTCGGCGCAAGAGTTTATTCCGGACTACCTACCGGCACACGTATAAAATAACACAGTACTTGTCGCCGATACATGTTTAGGCTTACCCACATATACATGAGAAATCACATATATTACAGTGTCCATGTTTGACGGTCACTTCTCACCATCAAGTGGTTTACCTGCTCGTCTGCCGAGTCAACCCATTAAAAAAAGTATGCTTATCATATGGAAAGTAATATAAATAAAGTCAACCCCAACGATGGGCAACTCAAGCCCAACGCCCAAACTCAAGCCCTCAGAATATTTAAGAGTATGCGTATTAATTGATATAACCTTCTTGCGGTTTTTAATTTATATTTTTTATTCTATTTGTCCCTTATTCACTTGAATATTGTCCATTTGTCGCTTACAATAGAGAAAGCTGATGCTCAATTATTTTTTGGTACTCATTGCGATTGATAGAAAGTGCACTATCGAAACATGATTGACGATTAAATGATGGCGCGTAAATTATTACAAACTTATTTACACTTAGACATCAATGATTTTCTTATTTGTTTTCTGTTTGAGGACAGCAAATTTAATTTTGTTACTCCGTAGAAAGGAAAATGGGGTTATAAGCTAAAAGTGTTTATAATATTGAAAGAGAAAGGTGCATATTTGCATAGCAAAGTACTTAGTGTTATCTAGATTTTTTTTTCGCTGTTCGAAATCGTGGTCGGTGCGTTTCCGTCAAGTTCCAAAATGAATTCTATTCGAAGAAGCGTAGGCGCACTGTGATTTTATCTTGCAGTTTCTTTTTTGAACACGTGTAATGAATAATTACAATAAAGCCGTTTGAAAATATTCGCAGAATAAACGTTGCTCGGTGAATGTAAATTATTATCAACTAAATAAGGAAAACCTATTGGTATTTGTGTATTCTTCTTAGGTCATCCGCAAAAGCGTCAACCACTTAATATTCTCACTAAAGTTTTAGGGCAAAAGCATGAGGTCCTTAGTTTGATTCTCAGTTTTTCTATAAAATTATCTATTATATGGAACCTGGAAAGACATCAGCACAGTCTTTCAAGAAGTTGAGATGCTTTAAAAAGCAGTCCAGCAGCTTCTTTATGAAAAATATATTTAAAACACAGCATGAACTAGTCCAGGCATAACAGAAGAATACCTATGCTTCACAAAAGGAATAATAAGTATAGAAAATTGTTCTACAATTATTATTATTACATATTTTTTTTTACTAGTAATCTTGTTAACCCCTCGTGCTTAGCTAAATGCTTGTATTACGAGTGGATTCACGTCGGTAGTGCAATGGGTGGGTTTCGAACCGGCAACCACATGATCGCAAGTCCGACGCCCTAGCCATTAGACTACCGCCGCTTCTTAACACTCTAATTACAACTCCTTCCTTCATAAAATTCACCTAATAGCCTGTCATAACTAAGTTGATCAACGCCTGACGTTATGCATCACGCTTACCTTAATTTAAAACTTGCTGCCTTAAACTTTAATCAGGCGCTCAAACGAGTAGGTAAGGCAAAGTTTGTTTTAACTTGTTATTTTACTGCATTAACGGTATTAAAACACTGTTACGATATTATAAATGTGTGGTACTTTATTTTTATACGCTATCTGCTTATTCTAAATCTTACTAGTGTTGTTTTAGGCCGAAAATATGTATTTTCAAAGCTGTATTTGTTGAACGAATCTTGAAATTTGCTATTGCGTTTACAAAGGTACAAAACTAACAAAGTTTAAATTATTATAACCCTTGATTCTCAGGTAAAATAAATGGAACCAAATATTGGTTCTTCGTCTCCAATTTTTGTTTGTTACATTGTATTTGTAAATGACAGAGCCTTTTTAATAAAAAAAAAACAACTCTAACATCTTCAACACAATCATCCAATACATCATTCTATTAAGACGAAAGACTGATACATACGTCCATTAAATACATATTACCGCAGTACTTTTCCAGGAAAAATCGTCCAATTTCTTAGGGAGGCAAATAAGCATCCCTCTTTCCGACCTCCTTTCATTTGTAAGTAGCAATCATGTGGATTTTGGGAATGGATACAATATATTTCTTGCCTTGTTTTGATGTGTTTACATGGTAACAATTTTATGGTAACGCAATGTAGGTAAATGAACTGGAGAATATAATGTAAATTACATCTATGTATCTGTATATATCTGAAAATTATGATTGTAATACATGTCGCAATTTCTACTTTTATGAACCTAGATAACGTTATAGACGAATCATTTGCGCAAAAATTTTTTTTTTTTTAATTCTAATGTTTTTCTTTCACATAAGCTTTGACTAGCCTTTATGAAACGTTATGCCTCCAGTTAAACGGTTCCAAAAAATTAATCCTGTGGAGAATAATACGGCAAAAACTTTTTAAATAAAAGGTGTAACTAGGTTCACTGGTACATGGCAATAACAGGATGTGAGGACATTGAAGGTTAAGAAGAAGAGACAATCCGCATTAAATAGTTAAATAAAGAATGCTTCATTGAAGGCGCGTATCAAGAGCAAATAAATACGATTATTAAACTACAGATTTACACAAATAATATTTCAGAAATAGCTTCTATTAGAAAAACAACTAAATTCAACACCATCCCTTTGAAAAACCTGCTAAATAAGAACTCTTTGGAACAATAAATCACGTAAACGGCTGAAATCACTAACCATACTTATTGCAAAGACTGCGGTAAAAGAATTGAGATAATATTTTTCCATCAAGATACCGCGAACGTTGAATAATATTGAAAAATGTGTCAACATACTTATTTATATTCAGATGAACCTGTGAGTTATGTAGCGAGATAAATCTCCCTAAAGCCATAGCTATAGCTCATTCTTATCGATATTGTTGGATCGTATGCATATGGGCAATCCATGACAACAATTTCTACTTACAAATAGATGTAGTCATGTCAATGACATCCACAGAACGTTTATTGATAAATATTTTTTCATTATTATTTTTTAGATAGCAGTTGAAACTTGTCGAGTAAATATTCTGCCACAGATAGCTTATTACAGTAATGGTGAATTTAAAAAAAATATACAAACATTCTCCTGACAATCACTCCTTACTCCTTTTTTTAAATCGGTTTAAGAACAGTCAAATCGATTGAGCCGTTCTCAAGTGATTATTTTTTATAGTTTTTATAGTACCCCGAAGGGTTAGGCAGAGGTGTACCTACCTACTTAATGTACACCCTCAGATTGCCAGTATGTTTAGATCCCATGTAATAGGGGGCGAGCCTATTGCCATTCACAAGGCACAGATCCAGCCTCCAAACTTCTTCTGAGATATTTCATAGAAAAACTCAATAACACTTTGGTCGACCTGAGAATCGAACCTAGGACCTCTAGCATAGCAGTCGCGCTTAGTACCACTAGACTAATAAGGCAGTCAAAAGAAAGAAAGAGATTTCTCGCTTGTTTGCGGTATACCGTAAAATATGTTGACTTAAGGCACGTTATCCACTATAGCCATCGGAAATATCATAAACGGAATTTTATGTAGACATATATCATGGATTTATGTATAAGCCACCCATATTTTGTTATTGTATAATTCACAGATCAACAAGCATTTGATTTACATTCATACATTATTCAGTGATATTTTGCCAATTTCAATTTACATATTCATCTACTGCCCCTAGATTTGTCTATGAAATTCAAAATGGCGGCCATCGCTTATGTTTTATTACTATTATGGAGAAAGGTATATAATAAATAGATAACAATCTCACATTCCTATGTTTCAACCCCGGAACCAATTTTTCTTTGATGGTTTCCTCCCGTAAAAAGGGCCTCTTACACGCATCAACCTTTTGCAGCGTTTCTGCAGCGATTCGATCTTTACACACACGCTCGACTTTAGGCAACGATAAAGTTGTAAGTGTACTTAGGTACCTACGATTATACATATGGCCAGGCCTCGCATTGTATGAAAAGCCTTCACAATTCGAGATCAACCTGTACTGGATTTGTATAGCTTGATGTGTAGCCGTGTGTACATACACAGTCAATGTAATTTAGCTACTTTTGTTGCTGATTGTACCAATCCACATTTCCACGTGAAAATATAAAACATTACATGGAAGTATTTTTGATTAAAATTTGATGTTTGATTAGGCGGTCACCTTGCCACATTCGTGGCTTCTATTCTGACCAAAAGCAAATATTTGTGTTCCACTGATATGTGCTCGTTAATTATTGATGTTTGTGAACTCCCCGGTAACATATGGCTTGTACACACGACTACACATCAAGCTATACAAACCAGTTTAGACTGACCTCCCATTGTAAAGGTTTTCCGTACAATGCAAGGCCAGCCTATACTGGCCTATATGTCAAACTAATTGCACGGTATCAAATAGTGGGTCATATGGACAAGAGACTGCAATAAACTCCGTATATATTCTTTTAAATAGAGATATTAATAATATGACAACATACAAAATCTATATATATAAAAGGCAATGTCCCGACTGACATATCATCGCCCAGCCGAAACCACTAATGATAGAAGTTTGAAATTTTGTGAGGATATTGCTTTTATATTCTAGGCGTCATTTAAGAAAGGATTTTTCGAAATTCATCCCCTAAAGGGGTGAAATGGGGGTTTACAGTTTGTATGAAACTCTGTCATTTCTAATTTGAATTTAATGAAATTTGGTATTAAGCCTCTAAATACAAAATAATAAAATACGTCGTTAAAGATTTTTTAAATTTCATCCCTTAAATGGGTAAAAAGGGGTGTTAAAGTTTGTATGGATATTTTTTTGTTTATTATCAAAATTACTTGAAATTGAAAATTTATGCATTTCAATATAATTAATGATTTACGTATTTTCGGATTTTTTTAATTTCATCCCTTAAATGGGTAAAAATGGGTGTTAAAGTTTGTATGGAAAATATTTTTTTATTATCAAAATTACTTGAAATTTAATATTTATGCTCTTCAATACAATTAAAGAAATACGTATTTTTTGTTTTTTTTTTAATTTCATCCCTTAAATGGGTAAAAAGGGGTTTTAAAATTTGTGTAAAAAATGTTTTATATACAATCAAAATTACTTGAACCTTAATATTTATGCTCTTCAATATAATTAAAGAATCACATATTTTAGGACTTTTTGAATTTCATCCCTAAAAGGGTTAAAAAGGGGTGTTAAAGTCTGTACAAAAATAAATTATTTATTATCAAAATTACTTGAGATTAAGTATTTAAACTCTTCATTATAATAAAAGAAACACGTATTTTGAAATAAATTGTTTAATATCGTGCTTGAACTTATGCATTTAAGCTGTACAATACAATAATTAAAGCAACAAAATTTCAATTTCACCCCTTAGTCGCGTAAAAAGAGTTACTTCCCCTATATAGTTCAAGTAAAGAAATCTGGCATTTGTATTAACACCTAATTTTTATTATTACCTTTAAAACGGAATACGTTATGCATTGCGTTCAAAATAAATAAATACGAGAATCACAATATTCGAAAATCATATCAAAGTTGTACATATTATTATTTAGCCAACCAGTTTGTGTCACGCACTCACTTTTGGCTAGAATACAAAGTAATCGGGACATTAGCTGTAGCTGCATCTGGAATAACACCTCTTTTGGTGGGAAGGTGGGAAAGCGGCTCTGCCTTTTAAACTTCCGCTTAGTCTTATTCGTGTCGAAACTCCGTTGTGCAATAATATCTTAGCAGAGTGACATTTCTCAAATTCTCCGAAATCGCAGATTTATCGTGTGGGATGAGACAACTTAGGCGCACAAAGGTGGAATTGAAGCACACACTAGATTTTTAAAGATGTCAGAGGCAGCAAAAGAGCGATCGGTGGAGTTCCTGAGTTGCAGACGGGGGAATGCCGTCAGATTCTGTTATATCTAGAGGAACCCGAGCAGACGAAATCAGAGCATCCTTGCCATCGTCATACCTATAGCCCTAACCAAAATTAATGATTATCCGTAAAAAGAAATATGAGAGATACGGTTCTTGGAAAGTTTTCAGAGCTATTACTTAAAATAGGAAATGCGGATTATCCCGAATCCGAAAGGCAAATATGTATACCATCTCTGCTGGAAACAGTAGTGACAGGTGGCTATGATAGTTTGAACAGTTAGAGTGTACCCTGATTTTTCTAATAAACAAACAAGTTTATAGATTGGCTGTGCAAACGTGCAATACTAACTCCATAAAAAAAACATTGCAGCTGCTATTAATTACATACTTCTTAAGTCGTTGGAGGGCTCAGAAATTGAATACAGGTCTATCGATTCAGTGCTACAAGCGGATGAAGCAATTTACTATCATGTTTCCTTATATATGTATCATGAGTTCCTTAACAGTGTTAACCTTCCTTGGGACACCTGTAATGCTGCTGCGTCTCATTAAACGATTTAAACTATGTAACGGGACTAGACTGCGAGTAACCGCATTGCACAAAAATATTAAAGAGCCACTGTGATAACTGGATGTATTCGGGGGAATCACTTTTCCTACCTCAAATACCACTGATACCATCCGACTATGTTTTTGAGTACGATTTCTACTTTGCAATGCCCATAAAAATAATTCAGGGTGAGTCCTTAAGGGTGGCAGGCATAGATTTCAGAGAACATTGCTTCCTTGATGAGCAATTCTACGTTGCCTGTTACAGAGTCCGTAAGAACACGACTGCTGCTCATTTAATAACAAATATAGTATATGTTACTTTGGAATAACCTAAACCGGCAAAATCGTGTTGTCCACGCGGGCGAAGCTGCGGGCGGAAAGCTAGTAAATAATAAAAAACAACAGTTATCTCAATAAAAAACAATACTTAGTTGAGTTATCTCATTGCTACATTGTTATAAACTTCAACAAGTTCATTATGTGAAGATAAATGTTTAATATTACATTATTATGTACCCACAGTACCTAATTATCTATTACGTGTTACCGTTAACTACAATATTAATAACTTACCTACTGATAAGTGGAAAGAACCTGTTTAAAATGCTTTAACATAACATATCATCACGCCTGTATTCCCCGAAGAGTTAGGCAGGGGTGTACAATTGTACATTGATCACCCACAGTTCGGAGGTATCTGCTATGTCCCTTGTAATGTAAGGCGAGTCATAATGTTTAAAAATCCTACTAATAATCGTCTTCATTTAGATTATACATAATATTAGAAACAGTTAAGATTAGTAATCGATCAACTTTGAAACAATTTATTTGATTTCAATTTATTTATTTATTTCAGAACCAATTTCAATAGTCTTTCACTATTAGAAAGTGACATTATTCCCATTAACATAGACAATTTATTATCCCACAGTATAACGGGGATCCAGTGGGGTGAAACCGCGATCAACGCTCTATATTTCATATAATAACGATAATTATATTATAAGAATAATACAAACTTTATGGGATAACGACAATTATGAAAAAAAGTACAATACTAGTAAAAACAATATTTAAGGCCGAGAAGCCAACAAAGCCCGCAGTTTTTCCAGTAAATGTAAAAGGTATTTAGGTACCTCTTCACAGTAAAAGTAATAGGTATCTATACTTATAAGCAACAGAAACCTGGCATCACAAATCATATCGAAGAATTGTCCGAGACCACGTGAGCCTTGTCGAGACTTATTTAGGCCGTCTTTGGTGAGTCAATTGACACCCAATATAATACTCGGATAACCTTTGGTGGAGCCCTCGACATATATTTTGAGCATAAGAAAACAATAACGTGAAATCGTCCGATCTGAACCAAGGCCATGTTTAATAATGCAGAGAGGAAATTAATCACCTGTTTATTAAATGTTGCCATTTTTTGCTTTTAATTAACCTTTTCACTTTATGGTTCGAACAGATTAATCGACCAGCCAAGCTGTGCAACAGACAGATTAACATAGATCTCCGGATTAGCGACTGAAATCAAGTCGGCGGACAGTAGTTACGAATTTGTGATCAGAGATTACCTGTAGTGAGATAATCGGGATAGTTTCAAAGAAATTCATCTAGAAAACGCGGCCTATAGCGGTCCAGTGGTTGCGTAAACCAACGCCCCACTGACGCCACCAATGAACTGGAAAGCAAGGTCTTCGACCACACCACATTGTTTTATTTTAGCCGTATCGTTCTAATTAGGACTAGTCGAAACAATACCACAGGAAGGAAACAACCGGATACGGGCCCCCAGACGCCCTGTGAAAACTATCACACGGCTAATACAAAAACTATTCCGTTCCACCGAATTTAACCTTAGTATAAATAACAGTGCAATACCGAAATGACATCAGTCTCGAAACGTCGGTAACAATCACATCGACAATGATGTTGACACAAGTTTTCACCCTCGCTCTTGTTGCGTTGTCTGCAGCACAGCTCCACAAAGTCGAGCTGGCTGATGAGAAGACTCCTTACGATTACGTGAAAGAAAGATTGGACGCTATCGGTACCGACCCCAAGTCTGGACTGCCTTTGTCTAACAGTTATGAAGTGGAAGAAAGTGAGGATTATCCTGAACAAATAGAAGGAGCAGCGTCTACTGTTCTGAATACAGTTACTGGTGTTGGTGGAGTGGGTGGAGTTGGTGGCATCGGTGTTGGTGGAGTAGGCTTAGGCCAGGGCTTAGGCCATGGTTTTGGCTACGGCGGCATTGGCTTAGGAGGCATCGGCCTTGGCCAAGGATTGGGACTTGGTCTCGGCGGAGTTGGAGGTGTTGGAGGACTTGGTGGTGCTGGTGTAGGTGGCATCGGTGGTGTCGGCGGTGTTGGCGGTGTCGGAGGCGTGGGCCTCGCCAACGGTGTTGGTCTTATACACCCTGGAGTCGGTGGACTGGGAGTTGGCAGTATAGGTCTCGGAAATGGCTTGCTGTACCACCCATACATCGGACAACAAGTTGGCGGAGGCTATGTTGATAAGAACGCTTATGATGCCGCTCAAAAGAAAGGTGCTGGAGAAAATGTAGAAAAATTAGAAAAGAAGGCTGAAGAAGAAGTCAAGCATGGTCAGGAAGGATACCAGCAAGGTGCTGCAGCCGCCAAAGCTGAAAAGGGTGAATCCAGTTTTTACAAGGATGAAGAAGCTAAGAAAAAGGCCGCTGGTGACGAGAAATTCTATGAAGGCAATCAAAAACTGGACAAGCATGGTACGTACAATTTAAAGCATTTTACTAAAGTTAATGTTTTACGCATAAAATTGCTTTTTCTGAATAACTCATTATTTCGATACAATTTCACGCTTACTTGTCAATCAGACAGTTTTTGTCGCCTGTGTCGGCAAAACATAGCAAAAAAACGTTAAATAAATCAATATTTAGTAAACGTGCAGGTTAGTGAAAAGTTGAAAACCTATTAATATATTTATCAACGTTTTTTTGGTTATTGCTGAAATCCATAATTAAATTGTAGGTGCCAATGAAGAGCAGGTCAAAAAAGCGAAAAGTCATAAGAAGGGTCACGTGAGCAAGGGTTTCAAGACTTCAAGCAGTAAAAATGAGGAAGAAAAGTCTGAGAGCTTCTACGACGAGGCTCATGATGAAGCGGATCACAAGGTGGCTGGGCATAATACTGGATCCTTCGGAGAGAACGCACAGCAAGGATTCAAGGGCGCGCATGAGGAGAAGGTTCTGGATGCCAACGCTCAGGGCAAGGAAGGACATCACGTATCAGAGCAAAAGATTGACGACTCAAAGGCTAATAAGGTAAGAGATTATTTTATTGTAGCTCTGCTGGTAATAAAATCACTGTTCCGTATTTAAATTTAAAGTAAAAAAAATCCGTAATTAATTTAACGAGTTCATACAGCTAACATAATTGATATTGTCATTCCATTATGTCAGTTCCTGGGAAGTGGGAGCCGATAAGAATACATTTTCTATAGGTTATATGTAACACTGTTTAAAGGGTTTAATTTAAAACATCTAAGTAAAGGAAACGTGATCTTAAAAAATAATGATATTTCCACACATGCAAAAACAACAACGTTATACTAATAAATGCTACCCATTAAGAACTTTCACAAGCTCCAAAGAATAATTTTCTCTAAAATAATGAGATAACTCAGAAAAGACAACACGCATGTTTAATTGCCAAAACTTCTTCAGAATTTTCAAGCTCCAGAAAGTCTTATACAAATATTACTTAAACTAGTTCCATTAAAGTAAAACATAAAATTAAACTCCCAACTTATTTATTATACTTAAAACAAATGCCAAGTTTTACGGCACATAAAATGTTACTTTAGTTTATACATTGTTTAAATTGAAAACAGTTGCCTTTAAGCTCGTTAAACAGAAAATGTTTACGCGTAGGCTCGCTATAAAAACCATTGAATAAAACCACAAACGCTAGAGGTACAGTATACAGCTCTTTTTGAAATAAAATTTGGACAGAAATTGTTTCGTGAACCCCGCTACGGATTAACAAAATGGTCCTAAAAAATAATGTGCTAGGCTTTGTTTTTAATAAACGTTTTTTATAGCTTCGTTCTAAAGCCTTTTTTGTAGGTATAAAATAATGTTATTCACTTATTACATTAAAGCATTTTATATTCAAATCAACAATGACTTGGACATAAGAATACAATTATACCATACACCTACTTCTTGATATTTAGCGACGTACATCATCCATAGATTTAGACATCTCATATTTGTATGCATAGTAGTGCACAGTCTGATCTACTTTGATCTACACATTTTTTTTTTATTAAAACTTTACACCATTCTCGACCATTAAATTAGTTCTGCAATAAATGTTTGTATAAAAAGTATTAAAATGATGAGTCTGATGACTTAAGTATTGAAAACTTGCTGACCCGTGTCCACTTCGTTGGGCGCTATAGCCTATGACACTCACAAATAACGTGGCTTTCTATTGGTAAAAGAATTTTGAAAATCGGTTCAGTACATCCAGAGATTACCCCCTACATAAACTTTACCTCTTTATAATATTAGTATCATCATCATCAACCCATTACATTGTGTCACTGCCGGGCACGGGTCTCCTCTCAGTACGAGAGGGATAAGTCTATAGTCCGCCACGCTAGCCTACTGCGGGTTGGTTGACTTTACACGCCGCCGTCAAGAAAATCTCTCAAGCATGCAGGTTTCCTCACGATGTTTTCATTCACCGTTTAAGCGCATGATAATTAAGTATTAATACGCACATGACTTCGAAAAGTCAGAGGTGCGTGCCATGGATTCGAACTCGAGACCTTGGCAGTCCAATGGTCATATCACTAGGCTACATTAGTATAGGTAGATAACAGCAATTTGTGGATCAGGATTCAGCCGCTCACAGACAGAACCATTATGTTTAGTTTTTTTTTTTTCAACAGGGTGAATTCCTACAAAAAGGTTACAAGGGTGGTGCCGAGGTCTTGGAGAAGTTCAACAATCTGGGAGCACACTCCGTGCATGGTCACCAGGAGGCAACTGGAGGCTACCAACAAAACAAGGGAATCCTGCCTATCCACCGTTAAGCTATGTTCTTTACAGTGTGGGACCAATAACAATAAAGAAATTTTTTGAAGCTTTTATATCGATGTCCTGTTATTAAAATTGCCTTGTAGGTACCTATAAGTATACCTATACCTATAATAATGGTTAGGGCGTCGGACTTGCGATCATGTCGTTGCCGGTTCGAAACTCACTCATTGCACTACCGACGTGAACCCACTCGTGATACAAGCATTTAGCTTAGTACGAGGAGTTAACAAGATTACTAGTAATGTGCCCACATTGGTAGTAAGCTTTTTTTAATTAAAAAAAATATATTTCAGATCGGGCTTCATTATAAGCCGTTTCCATTACAAAATTGCTTACAAGACAAACCCAGTCACCTAATTTTCAGTTAGTTCCACGATTGAGCGATATATTAATTTTGTACTTTTAATCAAAATTTTTCAATTTATTACCTCTGAATTTCCGAAAAGCTTTCTTTTGGTTACATATCTAAAATAGCTTGTATAGATAAGATAAGAGTAATTAAAGTATTTTTCTTTGTCATAACGGGAATATCGAATAGAGACTTAGCAGCAGGGTACACAATAAATTTCAGCCGAATGCAAAAAGCTATTGCCTTCTGAGTGGGGAAATATTCATGTCAATTTCCAAACAGCAACTCGCTGAAAGAAAGGAATAGCTTAATAATACCTCATTCTAAGAGAAGGCCCGTCAGGGGCTAGAATGAATGGGAAAGGCTGAATTATTATGGGGCCAAAGAATTGGAATTGTTGATCTAAGGAAATGCTTTATCCTTTGAACTGAAGACAAATAATTAACTGATTAATTTCATTCATTATTTTACTGTGTAAAAAACTCCAAATTGCATGGTTTTTCTGTGTCGTATCAACCAAAAACCAACTTCCCTTCCTAAACCTACTGTAGGGGTCGGGATCTTAAAAAAACCCTATGAATTATGGCTATCTTGCTATTTTATGAAGGCTGCTGATCTCCCGCATGACGCAAACCCATGGGTTTGGTTTTGGGCATCAAAAACGAAGTAATAGGGGATTATTAAAGACTGGGGCCTCTCCTAGGCCCGAAGTGCAAAGTGAATCGACATTCGATAGATCATCAGCCTTCAATAATAGTTAAGTGTGGAAAAACCACTGTAAAAATGGCTCATATAAACTACTTATTTACTTAAACAAATAAAAATTCAACCTAAAAGCAAAATATATTTTATTCGCTTAATAAATACACAGAACACATGCAAATGATGTTGTTTAATTTTTTGAACTTAACATGTCTAAATAAAAAATTAAAATGCTGAATACTATCCTATTATGAGAATTAAAAGCTCTTTTCGTTGGAAAACACTGAGTAGGTACGTACTTGTTACCATTTGTTACAATGCTCCATTTTGCCGTCAGCATAGTAAGCGCTTTGAATAAACTTGAAAATTAAAAATATATTTTTAAAACAACATGCATTATCTTTATACACTACGAATAAATAATACTATTTATTCGTAGTTTATACAACACATTCTTTCGAATATTAATGTTTTAAAAACCATGCTGCATTTGAAAACTCGAATTTTGAATATTTTAAGTTACTTTTTAAAAGCAACGTCTATCTCATTCTATTTTTAAATTAATAATTTAATTTGTATGAAACATTATATCAATGACTTCAAGAAGGTAGTCATTGGATAGAATAAAATCTTTTTTCCTAAGACCTACGCAATAAAAATAAAATATCCTCTAATCAGTTCTCATAATCTTCGTTAGTTTACTGAATGGACATTTTCCGTAGCCATTGCAATATACACCAGGGGACCGCAATGGACTGTTTGACATATAGCCCGATTCAAAACCGCTACTAACAGACCTAGAAAACAAATCATCCGGTAAAGTTTTTTTTACGAAATAGTAATTAATTGGTTAAATTGATTTGTTGTGATCATTTACCAAAGACAATGGTATGTTATGAAAAAGTTAATTACATTTATTGATCGTGAAGGTTTTAATTTTAATTGTTGTCATAATAATTATCAGTTAACTAATCAATCTACCCCAGGTAAAACAAACACTAAACTGTTTGCACATTAATATAAAATAATTCAGTTTCATAAGTTTAGAACATGCTTATTTAAAAATTAAAACTTAATAATATCATGTCGATGGAACGCACAATTTTAGTTAATCAGCGCAGTCGAAATTCAATTTCAGGTAAGTGCATGATAATGACGTTATTAAGGTTTTCGATTCATTTGCTATTATAGAATGATTTATTTTATATTTTATTCGTATAAATAGCCATAATTTTGGTTGGAATAAACCTCCAAATTTTGTAATAAGAAGTCATGACCTTATTTCATATTATATGAGCTCTCAACAACGACCCGGATCTGCTGAAACACATTATTTAGGAAGCAAAATAATGTAACAAGACAAAAACCGCGATATATCATAAACCACATGTCATTAACCATTCCATTTCATCCTTACTTCTCGAGAAGTATTCACACAAATATTAAATTTTGTACCTTAATACGGAACGGTCTTTTACAAAATGTACCCATACGATTAGATAATTTAAAAATTATATATTTTATTTTTTTGTGTGGTAATTCGCAATTGCAAACGCAAGCGATTTTTGGGATGCGTTCGGAATACCATTAGAGACTCTTTAAAAAGTTGGAGTACCCGGCCGACTCAGGAGTAGGTGGTGTGAAGACAGTCGATGAAATCTTGTTGGAGTTGTTTGAACGCTGTAAGTAACAAACAATATAACAACAGAAAGAAAATTACTACTGAAAACCATCACTATAGCAAGAATTGTGATGTATAACGTCATTTCTTCACTGTTGTGGCTATTAAAATGACAACAGGATACATTCTGCATAGATTCATTATTTAGTATCTTCAAGCATTAGGGTTCTTTACATGTACCATCACGCCGGTATAAGAACTATTCACCGCTATATTTTTAAGTCCTATGTAATAGGGGGCGAATCTATTGCCTAATGGCAAAACCCCACCGGCAAAAAATTTCGAGCTGCTACTGAAAAACCCATGATACTGAGCTAAAACTAGGAATCGAAACCAGAACCTGTCACTCACCCACGCCAACAACCACTAGAGCAATAAAAACCTTTTTATTTTAAGCCTTTTTTAGACTTCTTGTAAAAATAATGTACCCGAAAAAACTCTTCCCTACTGGTCGCATCGCATAAAAACTTTTTGATAAATAAAACGCTATAGATAGCTTTGTGTGTTTTGTGACTGCTATCACTAACAATCGATTCACCAACATAACGAATAATAAATAAATAAGATTTTTTGTACAGAATTCAAATTATAAAGTGAACCATCAGGGCATTCGTAAATTAATAACAACAATTTATTTGGATAGGTATTTAGTATAACTGTATAGTATGTGTTGTATAACAACAATTTATTTAGATAGGTATGTATCTAGTTATCTCTTAAAATTATATTATTTTCCTTATTTTTAAGTTTGTTAATATTATCGTAATAAGTATTAGATACGAGTCGGGCAAAACACGTTACGTCATACTACTATAACGTTGAAATAAATGAAAAATATTCATTCAACTATCTGAATATAATGTGGCGCAACAGCACGAGGGAGTTGCTCTCTCAATATGGTTAATAGTATATAAGGTCAACTGTGTTTTTTTTTAATTTTTATTACTACTTATTATCACAGTTGTAACTTTACTTTGATGACAGAAAATGCATTTTGGTCCTTATTACTTTCTAGTAATCGTTCCTAGCTCCTGGATAGACCATGAGCTAAACTGACAGGAGCTAAATTAATCAAAGACATTTTCAAAGTCGTCAGCACCAAGAGTCGCTCGTAATATTGATTTAAGTATAACTAATAAATCCTGTATTTCTGCAAACGACAGTTGTGCACCAAAAGGAAGGTTGTGCACCAAAAGCAAGATTGTACACTTAAAAGAAAGTTGTGCACTTAAAAGAAAGTTGTGCACCAGTTGTGTAGTTGAGCAAAGGTTAGAATAATTACCTGACTATGCACGCTGAAGTTTGCAGATCGTTGCTTGCTTATCCGCGTCGGGGTGACGAGGTTGGATTGATACTGCTGAACCTAGAGTCAAAGTGTCATTGTTATCTGTATGTTCGTTTTAATGTCTTTGCGCTACGGGAGTTCCCTTTACCCAGAGTACGGGAAGTAAATAGAAATACAGATATTAATTGGTTAGATAATATTATTTTATATCGTATTCAGCAGGTACCTACTGGTTTCTAACACTTACGCGAATATTAGACATTGAAATAAAACTACCCTTTACGGGTTTTATCGTGACCATGGATGCTGTAAAGGATCCGAAACATTGGGAATTAAATAACATAAATATATTGCTTAGGATTTCCATTATTTTCGCAATAAAAACGAAAAATTATTTATTTTTATGCCAATAGGTATCAATAGGCTCAGGCATCCATTGATTGCCAGAGCCAGTAGGTCTTACAAGGTGTTCGTACTGATTTTAATTTCTTACCCTACATTACACAGCAATTGAATTCCTGAAACTTGAATATCAGAAAATATTACTTACTTAACGCAAAATGCTAATGAACTACTTGATGTCTAATTTCAAGAGGCTAATATACATAATTAGTTTTCTTTTAACAACATTCATTCATTCTTTTGCGGAACAAAACTGAAAAATCTTTTTATATTAGAAATTAAATCATGAACTGAAGCCAAAGGGCGTTTATAAAATTAATTTCAAGAATTAAGTTATATTTTCCTTATTTATAAGTTTGTGTTATCGTTATTTCAGATACAATTAGAGCAACGTTACGTCATCTTTCTATAGAAATAAACAAAACAAGTCACTTATATTCAGAAACTAACAAGTACAAGGTAAAAATTTATGGAAATCTGTTTTTATTTTAATCAATTTATTAGTAATTGGGCATATAGTAATATTTATGCATTTACTTTTAATGCCCAAATACCTTGGCATTAACCCATCCCTAGTTACTAACAACCCTAAAAATATGGTAAAATCGACTTACCGAAAATGGTGTACTTTTGGCATTCCGCTTGTAAGTCGGCGTGGTTTGCACGAAGCTCGGCGATATATTGTTCCCCGGCGATATAGGGATGTTGAACGGCGATATTTGCTCTGAAAATGTATTCCCTTGTGTGCATATATTTGCCTATACAGGGGCATCAAAATACGTTTGCTTGCTCAAATTTTGTTTGAAAATGGAACGATAAAAAATATTTATAGAATGTTTTCCTTGAGATTTTCATCGAAATTTTCACTTTGGTATATCCGCATCATTTGTAGCTTTGCTTCAGAATACCAAATCATCTATACTAGAATATAAATTTATAAGATACTTAATATTATAAAAAGGAGGGTTGCCTTAGCATTAGCATGTTTGACACGAACAAAAGAGGTCATCTGAGAAGAACTAAAGGTCGTAACATACCAAAGAGGTTCAATTATTAGCAGCCAATATGAGACTCTTTTTATTACAGGTTGCCGCACTTGCTTAAGGTATAAGTACAGAATGCGGATTGAATCACCTATACCCGATATAGGGGTGATTTTTCTTGTCGTACTGAACAACTTTCCCTAGGAAACCCATATCCTAATCTATAAAAAATACAGACAAATCCAAGCATTGCAAAGTCGTAGTTTTTTTTTCATATCAATTATGTGTTTCATAGGGAAATTGTTCAGTATAAAAGAATGATAGAATCACCCCTTCTAGTGCAGGTGACTAAATCGACACCCCGTACCTATATTTTTTATTTATGGGTTAACTCGGCTAACGATCATGCGAGCTACCTGATGGTAAGTAGTTACCGCCGCCCATGGACATCTGCAAAACCAAAGGAGTTGCAGATGCATTGCCGAGCCTATTTAAGAAAAAGGGAGGGGAAGGAGAAAATTAGAAGGAAGGGGGCTGAGGGAGTAAATGGGCCCCCGGCACTCCACACTCACTGTACAAAATGCAACAGTATGAATACTGCTACCTAACGTCGATATTCTGTAGACATACCTGCGCGACACTACTACTACTATATTAAATAAAGGTGACTGGTACTCGACTGTTTCGCCAGCTGAGCTTCCAAATCTCTGATCGTTCTTTGATATTCCTTCAGTTGGTTATGTTGCTTTTGACATAGCTCGGTCATACGTTTCAATTCGGTCCTTGCCGTATAGAACTTCTTTGTCTAAAACAAGGTCAAATTAATTAATTTTTTAAACTTAAACAATTGTAAATATTAGTACGTAATCATCCTTTTTTTTGTCGGAGTTGCAAATGCTTTATGCACTATCCACCGCCCGGGGGAGAGCGATGGGGTGTGTCGGACTCCGCTCTGAAAAGAGCGATCTACCGACTAAAACCAACCTCGGCGTTTCGCGTCACCACTTCAGTGCCGGGAATACGGGAGCGTTGTGACATTCCTCCGCAAGTACGTAATCATCCTAACCTAACCTAACCAGATACGATTGAATATCAATATTTTATAGAAGAGACTGGCATGAGACGACCGCAACCCAATTAATGGGCAATACCGATAATTTCCTAAGGATTATATTGGTTGTCAGACTTTTATTTTTCTGACCATCACTAATCATAAATTATATGTTAGGGGACCGATCGTTATCGTACTTTCCGAGGCAAGTAGGAGACTCGATGTGTTAAGAGAACATAGTCACCCATCCACGAAGTAATTTCAAAAACTCAGATAAAAAAAAAGTAAAGATGGAACTTTGTGAACAAAGAAGTGACGCCGGCTAAAACTACGCCTAACGGTGTACAATACACAATTACACGCACACACGTATACCGAAACTACGCCTAATCTTGTCAGTCGAGCTATCGAGGTATCAAAAGCTCAAAGCTTGAGCTCAAAGTTGAGTTCAAAAAGAGGCACAATGTTATCGAGGTACTTAATTACAATTTTAAAGATGATAGAATATGTTTATACGTAATTTAATCTGTGGTAAGTACCAAAATAACAATTCAGTAAGTACCTACATTACTTTTCCACAACATGGCAAGGGATTTCTTAAATAATGAGTTAAAGTCTAAATTCTATTACAACCAACGCCCCAAGAGTGATCAACGGTATTTAATATCAATTTGTAAGTAAAAGCAACAAAATTACTTACTGATTGCAATAAATAAGATAACAAACGCCGTCTGTGTTGCCTCTGAAACTGTAACACCTCGCAGGACTTTTTAATTAATTCTTCAGGATCGGTAAAGTAATCTTGAATCTCTTGTTTCATCTTAAAATTAAATCATTAATGAGAAAATTACATTCCACAATTTCCACGAGTTTGAAAATTAAGGTGGTAATACATATTTTGTAAAATTACTTACGTCTGGCACAAGTTTCATGACCGAACACGGCGCGCGGCATATTAAACATGTACTATCTTTACCACCTAGAAGGAATTCACTTTCATATTATTTGAGTACTTTCATCCATCTTTAATAAAAATTTAAAGAAAACGCATAATTAATTCTAAGATACCTTTATCTAAGCAGTTGTTACAAAACATGTGGCCACATGATGTTAGATGTAGAGTTCTTCCAGGTTCTAACTGAGCAAAACAATTGTTGCAATGGATCCAGTCCATAATTTGAATTATTAACGATTGTGTACCTGTTAAACGAAATTATTGTTATTTTACAAGCATGTTTGAATTTGTTTGACATTTGACATAGTTAAAACTTTTTTTTAATTTGTTAATCAAATTATTGCAAGGAAATGACTCGTTATGGCGCCAAAATAAAAAGGTATGTTTTTTTTTTTAAATGTAATAAGGTTTTGACAACCTTTGAGTTTACTTTTTTTTATTAACTTACATAGTCAACAAAATTAAAGATTTTCGAGATCATCAACTGCTTTTAGTGAAAATACAATACATACTAATTACGTTTTATTTGTATGTTCCCAAGGAGTTTTTAATAAAAAAAATGATGACAAGCTTATAATTTAAACAATATTTTTTTTATTTAAAAAATAAATTCGCAATTACATAAATAATAAATAAAAGAATGTGTGAAATTTTATGTATCCTCTGAATCTGAATTTCCACTGTTTGGCGCGAAAATCATTTTGTTTTTTTTTATTAATTGCGAATACTAAACTTGAAGGCTGTAGAATGAATGATTAATTCTAAATCGAAGAAGTATAGTACTTATCTTATAGTGTGAGAGGACGTTGGCAAACGTATCGGTAAGAAAAATAAATTTTAAAATAGCGACGGATGTCTTTATTGTATGTAAGTATTATTTAATCAAGAGAGCGATGACTCTTGCAAGCTGAGTAGGTACCTATTGAAGAACGACACGAATACTAGAAAGAGTCAAAGGAGGTTTACTTACGAGCACAAATTATTTAATAAATTTATGCAATTATTTTTGTATATAATTATGTTTATGTATAATGTGACCCATGTCAAATATTAATGTGAGTCAGCACAATTAATTAAAGAAAAGCGCGACACGCTGGATGAAATTATAAATTTCTTCTGTTGTTGAAACCGATTATATTTCACCACCTGCAAAGGAATGCACGACTGGTTTACTTATTATTTATATTTGTCTTTTTAAATTAAGGGAGACAGTCTGTTAAAGTGTTTATGAATGAAAGTTATGTTAGGCAGTAGTGTTCTAATGTACCTACTCTAATGAAATGGGTCGACCAGTTTGACAGTTGGGGTCACTTTTGTTGATATACACTGATATTATCTCAAGATCTTATCTATCATCATGGAGGTCTGCATCGCACGCCGTTTTCCTTTAAGCAACACAACTGACACAGTGACGCGCGAACCATACAAGTCAATCGTGCGCAAACCGTGTGTCCACCTCTGTGTTCGTTAATACATAGTGAAACAATCACAATAAAGATAACGTGTGAATATAAAAGAAGTTTCTTGGACGGCCCCCGGTAGTACCGAGCCGATAGCCCGCGCGGTCGCCTTGACCATGGCATTAAAATACATTATATTTTGCCTGATAGCCTTGACAAGTGTAACTGTCCACTGCAAATCTTCATGTATGTTCCATTTTTGTGTGAAGTGTTCTATTTTTAAATTATCCTTGTTCCCGCTATACAATTTTGTGGCATTCGAATTTTGAATTTCGATTATGCATTTTGTTACGTGCCATGAATGCTGGTATTTTTTTTATTTAAGTGGACCACGAATTATATATTTGTTCTTAATCAATGTACGGTGGCCAGCACATCAAGTTACCACAAAATGACAAATTTTCTTAGTTGATTTTGAACTTTATATTTAACGATTTAAGGTTTAAAATCATTTGGAGAAATTTGACAGTTTTGTATACCTTGACGTGCTGGCGACTGTACTTTCACCAATTTAAGATGTTTTGTGTTTTCTGTCACCCTTACCTCTTTGGATGCCTTTAAGTACTTAAATAATCATAAATTTTTTGGAAGTTCTAATAAGTAATATTTTTAACTCCGTTCAAAGTGATAATGTCGGAATACGGATTTTGAAATCTAAAACCAACTATCAGTTCTAGGGATATACTTAGGTAAAGATGAGAATTGCTCGAAGGAGAAAACTGACATTCAACTCCGGCTCATGGACAAACATTAGCACGTTTCATAACTTTTTGTTGAGAAATTTATGCATATTGTATAATGCATATACCTACTTTGAAAAAAAATCACTACCTATCTATCAATACTAAGTTGTTTTTTATTTTCTTGTTCGAACACAAAATGGTCTATAAATCGTACTCGGAATCGTTCCCTTGATGTGTTTATTCGATTCGAATCCCGAATTTTGTGCATCGATTTATTGATCGATTTATACGTGTAAGTTACTATTTCCATAATTTATTTGGAATCGAATATTTGTCTTTGTCACAGAGTTCAAGTTGTATTTTAAGATATAAAATACAATAAAAATACTGGTTCTGATTTAGTACATATCCGTCATTAGATACGCATTTTGAATGATGTTATAAAGTTTTCTATGAATATTATAATATAATTAGTTGATAAAAACAGCCATGCAAAAGGTCACAAAAATTCATCAAATCTTTTAATATCGTAAATAGCAGACATAATTATGTTATTTATTTCATGATAAACTTGTTATGTCATAGGTATTAACAGTTCGTTGACATATCATGATCATACCTATAATAATAATTACAAGACTACAATGTTAACAAGCTTTATATTAATTAGGTGCCGGTTTTTATTGATCAGAAATAATGTCTTGAAAAGAAAAAGACATTAAAAATTGGAATTGGTCCATTGCAATATCATATTTCAAAAATCCTTGGTTGAATGAAAACAATTTTCAAGTTTAAAACCGGATTATCTTAAAAGTACCTAATTCATATTCATAAATTTGCAGACAAAATATGCGTCCCCGCACAATACTTTAAATCATGTCAGGAGATGCTCGATGTGCCAACAAAGTCCAAAGTGCAGCTGGAATGTATGTCCGCCAGAGACCGGTAAGTAATTAACCAATAGGTACAGTGCGACAGACTTTTTCGCAGCGGCCCTCAAATGTTACATGACACGATATACGTGCCAAACGCTTCGCCAAACGCCATTGAAAAATATTGTCTTTTAATGATGTTGTGTTGTGACAATGCGAAAGTTTTCGTTGAAGATTTTTACGATATTAAGCATTATAGGCTCAGTGATAAGGATATTTGCACGGCAACCCCGCGGCTGCCGTGTGAAATCTTTCGCATCAATTCACAGTGGCAGCTGGTAAAAATGGTACAAATGGTACAAATTAAAACTCCGTTTAATTTGTACCCAGTCAAGAGTCCTGCGTGGACGTGCGTATCTGTGTAGAATTCTAACTTACTAATCTTCTCATTATAACTGCATATTTCCTATCCTTTTTATAAACTATTTACTTTTTTTGTGATTTAGAATACCTATTGCGATTGACTAAATCTGTGCGGAAAAAAGCCCCTGCAATCAAAAAATCAAAAAACCGGCCAAGTGCGAGTCAGACTCGCGCACGGAGGGTTCCGTACCATTACGATTCATGACGTATTAAAAAAAAACTATTTACTAGATCTTGTCCAAACCAATTTTCGGTGGAAGTTTACATGTACATCCTATATTTTTTTTAGTTTTATCGCCCTCTTATTTTAGAAGTTACAAGGGGGGGGACACACATTTTGCCACTTTGGAATTGTCTCTCGCGCAAAATATTCAGTTCATGACGTATTAAAAAAAACTATTTACTAGATCTCGTCCAAACCAATTTTCGGTGGAAGTTTACATGTACATCATATTTTTTTTTTAGTTTTATCGTTCTCTTATTTTAGAGTTATAGCCCCCCCCCCCCCCCCAATAACTTCTAAAACACACACATTTTACCACTTTGAAAGTGTTTCTTGCGCGAACTATTCAGTTTAGAGAAAAATGATATTAGAAACCTAAATATCATTTTTGAAGACCTATCCATAGATACCCCACACGTATGGGTTTGATGAAAAAAAAAATTTTTGAGTTTCAGTTCCAAGTATGGGGAACCCCCAAAATGTATTGTTTTTTTTTCTATTTTTGTGTGAAAATCTTAATGCGGTTCATAGAATACATCTACTTACCAAGTTTCAACAGCATAGTTCTTATAGTTTCGAAAAAAAAGGCTGTGACACGATCGGACAGACAGACAGACATGCATGACGAATCTATAAGGGTTCCGTTTTCGCCATTTTGGCTACGGAACCCTAAAAAGACCTTTCAAAAACAAGTTATCTCCGTGCCAAATTGCCCAATTTTGGCTATTTAGGCAGCGTTTGTTTCCCATCTAAACCTTCCTCAATTAGTGCTAGTTCTTGTATTGTAGTTAAACTTTACGATACAGGTACATCCAGTATCAAATATAGCGGGTAATGCGGGTAAAAGCGGATAAACAGTCCATAATTATCAAAAATACTACAATATCTCAGTGGTATAAAATTCAGGTTTGCAGAATTGATATAAATTTATGTTATTGAGATAATTATGGCAAGAGAATGTAAGTGAGCTTTTTGGCCGACCGTATATTTGTACGAGTCAGACATACCTCAGATGATGAAGGAAGTTTGAGGATATTCCGTATTACAAAAAAAGGAATATTTTTGACTATGGGTAGGACTAACAATTATAATGTAACCTCCTTTAAATATGTTTTTCTTTTAAGGATTCTTTTTAAAGACGATTAGGTACGTAGTTTTATATTATAGCAACTGTAACCGCTCATACATCTTTCCAGTAACAGACTGGCTAGCTATGCTACCGAACTTAAATTCAATATTCGAATATTTCTAAAAAAAATTGAAGCAAGAACGCATAACAAAAATAATTCTAGACTCGTAGTTTTTAATATCATTGTTCTAGACGATAAACCTTTGTCCACCGTTATTTTCTTCTGCTAAAATAACGTGAATTTTCAGACAATACAGACTTTACAATATGAAACAAAAAACGTAACGGAAGAACAACAATGAAGGCGTCATTTTAAACCTCTGCATTCACGTAACGCGCCAACTCATTGTTTAAGTTTAATGGGGTCCGACTACAGCGTAAAATATTGCGAACGTAACTGCAAAAGTGAGTTTGTGTATAACGCTCTCACGTCAAAATCACTTAACCCGATTTTGATGGTTTTCTGTCCGGAGATAGATGGGATCCTGGAGACGATTATAAGTTCTTTTTGCATAAAGAAGTACCTACCTAGTATTATTTTTTTATAAAGTCGAGTGAATCTGTGGGAAAAATCTTTTTTTTTCCTAGCCGTTGCCGTCCCACAGCTGGGCAAAGGCCTCCCCCAATTGCTACCAGGTACGTTTTCTTGCGCCATCTCGAACCAGCCCTCGCGGTACGCATCCAAGTCATCCCGCCACCTCTTTCTGGGCCGACCTCGACGGCGCCATCCATCGTCAGGCACAAAAACTATTATTATATATATATACTATATATTTTGGGTGCACGTTTAGTAGCAAAAATTGGTTTTAAGTTAGACACATATATTTGAGTGGTCCTCAGAAGTTTATTTCAAGTCTAGACCAGGTAAATCTTATGACCCTTAATAGGCTATTCTAAAATAACTAGTAAAAAAATATAATTCATTTAATGAAAAATCGTTAAAATCCACTGATTAACCGTTTATGTTTCTATTTCTATATCTTATGTTTGTGTCCCAAGCACTTACGGAAAGTGTATTTGAAATAGATAAAAGATAATTAATATTTCGAAAATGAGCTGTGTACTGAACCTTACGTTCATATATATATTATAATACGTATATGTTATGTGCCACTATGTTATGGCAGATATTAGGCGGCTTCCTTTTACCCGGATGAGCACGTCGCTGCGTGATCTTGAATTACTAACAAGCCAAAATATTTGTTTGATGTATCTCTCAGGAGATCAACGATTAATTTTACATGATGCGGATAGATATAGGGTCGGATGTAAATAGGGTGTTAACGTTTACGCTTCAAGGATTATTATATAACTAGCTTTCCGCCCACGGCTTCGCCCGCGTGGTTTATTCTTAGTTTAGGCTTTTCTATACTAAAATATGTATGTATTATACATATAAACCTTCCTCTTGAATCACTCTATCTATTAAAAAAAACCGCATCAAAATCCGTTGCGTAGTTTCAAAGATCTAGCATACAAAGGGACATAGGGACAGAGAAAGCGACTTTGTTTTATACTATGTAGTGATAATATGTTGATTTATGTACGGGTTGTAAACGGTCTTAGGTCCCTATAACACCGTGACGTCACGGTTGCAAAACCAAGTTGCCTATAAGCTACCAAGCATGTGTTATACGACAGGTTGAGCAACCAACGTGGTTAAGCCAACATTCATTAGGCTCATTTGAGCAACCAGCAATGGTAGTTACGAAAATGGTTCTTTGAAACTAAGTTTTGGCAGCAACACGATCTATTAAACATATTGTTATTCATCGAAACTGACTAGTTTCCTACTGGCATTAGACGAGATGGCGTTTACCAGAAGACCCAAAGCTGTACGGGCCCCTACGTGGGCCGGAGATAGGGTAGGGTGCCGATGCAGGCCCCAGGGCTTGCAAGGAGCCACCCAGGTCCTTCTGGCTTCGGGTCCCTGAAAGTGGCTATTTTAATGCCCCTGGTCGCACCGCCTGGAACTAAGTACCACAAAACGCGCAGTAAGAACATAACATACCATCACGCCTGTATTCCTGAAGGGAGCAGAGGTGTAATCATGTACACCCACGCTTCGCCGGTATATTTAGGTCCTATTAATCGGGCACAAATCCAGACTCCGAGCTGCTACAGAGAATATCATAGAAAAACTCAATACCACTTTGCTCGGAAATCGAACCCCGGACATCTAGCGTAGCAGTCGCGCTTGGGACTACTAGACTATTGAGGCAGTCTAGTAGTCAGCCAGTAAGGACATAACATCTAATATACGCCAGAAGTTTCTCCCGTCATTATAAATTGATAGATTAAAAAAAAACTAAATTAATTTCAGTGTTGAATGCTTGAACCATGTTCAACAACGCCAAGCTGACATTGTGCCCGTGGACCCCGAAGACATGTACGTCGCCTCGAAAATACCCAACCAGGACTTCGTAGTGATACAAGAGTACAGAACAAAGGATGAACCAGATGGTAAGTAGTTTTTAACACCCAAGGAGGTTTTAGTCTAGTATATATTACAATCATATTATTCGTTGCTAGATCCAAAAAATGCATAGCAAGTAGACAGAAAAACACTTCAATATTAGCGTACAGTACTACCATGGTCTTGCTTCTCTTAATTCAAATTAAAAACATTTCCGTATTTATTTTCACCGCTTGTAACACTAAAAAAACATAAACACTTAATTCTTTATTTTTAATTGCCGTCGATAATCTTTACAATTCTCAAGGGTGTCACTCCAATTTCCATTGTTGAAAAAATTCAAACTTGGAGATAATTCCAGGACACTTCTCGTAAAATTCTTGCTGGATTCTGCATTTGCATCTGCTTGCTATTCTGTCCTTCTAATGGCTCGTCCCTGACTCAACAGATATAAAAAGTAATGCCCATCTTATTGCAAGCCGGGGACCATTGGAACTAATAAATTTATAAGTTAGTAATGCTGTTCATAAAACGTTCACTACATAATAAACGTGTAAGTAAAGTAAAGAACTATCAAGTTATTCTATTTTCTGTGAAATAACTCAATTAGAATAGAATATTTTTTTGTGGTAACATAAAACTTTAATGGTAACAATTTTTTTTTACGCATTGCAATAAGACTGTGATAAAATTCTGTGTTCATAAAATACTGGCCAGTATTTTTCCGTACAGCAATTCATTGACCACATAATTAAACGCCGTTCCAAATTCAAAAATTCAATGGCCTTAATATTTATTTATACCCCGCTTCAAAAGACCAAAACAGTAAAGTTTAAGGAGAACCACTAAATTCTGCTCGATTAACTGCCAAAGTGCCAACTGTTTGAGTTCCCTCCAAACTTATTTGCTTTGAAACGTCAAAGGCCAAAAGTATCAAAGTTTCTGTGAATTACTGGGTGCCCAGTATAAATTTAAATTCAAAATGTACTTAAATCATTTGACAAATTGTTGACCTTTGCCTTTACAACTAGCACCAGCAGAGCTCATGAGGGGGCGTAATCGCCACTGTTTAATTAGTTTCTTAGATTGTACGTTTCTTTTTGAAGGACAAATTCTCTTACAGAATTAAGCCGGCTCAGACTAAATCTTTCGTTTCTCATTTTCCGCTTGTTCCAGCTTTTGTCGGAAATCACAAAGACTTCTTAGAGGAGATCTTTATAATTTGTAAAGTTTGTATCTGCTCTGTTTCCACGGCTCGGGCAAGCTTAGAATCTTAATTTAAATTAAAGTTCGTGAACTATAAATGTACGACTTCTACTTTGACTTCGTGGTGTCTAGAAAGCTTTATTTTAAGTGCCTTATTTAACTTAATAGTGATCTTTGAAATGTCGCCAGTTCTTATCTAACTTTTGAACTATGGTTTTAGTTTACGTACATTTACGTCTATTTCATTTTTAAAATAAGAAATAATTTAAAGTTCATAATTCATAATAATAAACGAATTTAATTTCCTACAACTGGATATGGGTACCTACGCAAAAATAAGTTTTTAATATTATCCACACGGACAGATAGACATTTAAATAAATCTATTTACCTGTGAATATAGATGCTGTAAAGGGTCCGAAACAAAGATATTATTTAATAATATCAGCATAATGCGATAAAATCCGTAAAAAATAGTTTAATTTACTATCAAAATTTAAAACAAAACGTACGTAAGTGGTCTTGGGTAAATTGTTTTACCCACGCCGCAAATATGAATGTATTTAAATTTATTTTTACATACATTTGCAAGTGCCTTTTTGCAACTACAATGACACAAACAAAATTGGTAAGAAAAGATATTCATTCATATTAGCATACAATTCACATTTTCAAATCTCTTCATACGAGATACTTATATGTAGTCATTACGAAATACGCTTAAAAGAACCTTTTCAAATGAGGTACAATTTATTCAAACTGATAAAATATTATCAAACGCTTTCAATCGAATTGGTACAGACTCAAATAATGTCGCCGGTTACATAACTTTTGATCGGGAGAAAGTTCCAAATGACTCTAGGCGATTGGAACAATTTTACTGCGGTCATTACAATAACTATGGGGACAGATATTAGGA
Organism: Subacronicta megacephala; assembly: GCA_958496365.1. Classification (NCBI taxonomy): domain Eukaryota; kingdom Metazoa; phylum Arthropoda; class Insecta; order Lepidoptera; family Noctuidae; genus Subacronicta; species Subacronicta megacephala. The sequence goes on from OY292524.1 coordinate 3,150,966, forward strand.
TCGTATATATAGATAACTTCTGTTTCAATTGCGTAAAAAAATTAAAAGTTTATATCATTTGTATACTTATAGAAAATTTTAACTGAAAAGCGGTTACGTCATAGATTAAGGTATTCATAAACGTACCATCACGCCAGTATTCCGCGAAGGGGTAGGCACAGGTGTACAAATGCACATCCACATTTCGCCGGTATGTTTAGGTCCCATGTAATAGGGGGCGAGTCTATTGCCATTAACCGGGCACAAATCCAGACTCCGAGCTGTTACTGAGAAATTCATAGAAAAACCCAATAACACTTTGCTCGACTTGGGGATCGAACCCAGGACCTCTAGCGTAGCAATCGCGCTTAGGACCACTAGACTAATGATGCCGTCAAAAGGTATTCATTACAGCTAATTAGGTAAGCTAGTGGATCAAAAACTTAAATGATGCTATGATGCTATGACTTATTAATTTAACCTTTAGACAAGGTAGGTAATTATGCGTCTATTTTCCCACCTGCAATTATAATATATTATGACTACCATTCATTAATTATTTACTAATTATCCGATCTGGGGGCTCGGTCCGAAAGGTGGAAACAATAATTAATTTTGAATTTTACTTGTCTATATGGTATTTTATTGCTGGACATGTTAATATTCAAACAACGTTAATAAAAATCCACGCTTGCGGCTTACAAAATGTAAATTATATATACTTAAATAATGTTTCTTAAAATTGGAAGTCGCTACAGGCACGCACCAATGATGAAAATTCTACATTACCCATAAATTGTGTAACTTAAGAAATGTAACCAAAGCAAGATAAAGCGAGTCATTAATTTTATTATCTATCACAGGCAGATAAATGATATTTGTAAACAAAAGCCATATTATAATAGCTGTAAAGAAAATCATATCTATAGAAGTTTACACGGTATATTACAAATTATGGGAGTATTTATATAGTCCAAAATATCCATAAGTAATTAGACAAAATTTTGTAAAAATATGAAACCGCAGAGCCCTTTGCTCTTTAACATACTTTTACTTGAAGTTCTTAGAATTATCATTTTCTAAAAAACTATTTCCATTTTAGCACCATTCAGATACGAAGCGGTCATCGTGGTACATAACGACCTACCTATCAACAACCTTGATCAACTGAAGGGTCTAAAATCATGCCATACTGGAGTTAACAGAAACGTTGGATATAAGGTAAGAACAAAAGTTGATTATATTAATAAAATAAGACACAAGAGAGTAACCCGCCGCTTCGCCCGCATGAAATCTTTGTTATTCCGCAGGATAATAAATAGCCTATGTTAATCTAATAATAAAGATTTCTAGTGGTGAAAGAATTATTAAAATCGGTTCATAGTTTCAAAGTTTATCGATTACTTATAAGCAAAGAAAGACTCGATGTTACGCGGTTTTACTCAGTCCGGATGATTGAGGCCTTCATCTTCTTTTATTAAAATATTTAGGTATATGAATATCAATGGTATGGATATTATTGATATGGATTTTATTAATATTGTTCAAAATTGGGTTGCGCAACTTACGGAAGTCTGATGGCAATTGGTTTGTATAATATATTGTATAAATGTATAATGATTCATTTAGTCAGCACTCATTAGTTGGAACAAGTCCAGGAGGATGATGAATCGATTTATATTGCGCAAATGAAAAAGCATAGAAAGTCTGACAAATCGTGAAAAATTTCGGGATAGTTGACAAGATAATAAATGGCTTCTGAGTATAACATACATTTTGTACCCAAAAAATCCTTTAGCACGGTAACAGCTTCACGGTCCAAATATTATACAAACCTATAAGGATATCAACACAATTCATTAAAGATAATTCGAAGACATCTGTATCAATTCTCACTGTCATGTGACCCTGAAAAACATCAGGAAAATACTACACTCAGTAACAATACTACTTATTCCTGCATTCATGTCTTTGTTCAGCCTTTTATGTGCAATTATTATGCACATATCAATTGTGTTTGTCTTACTTTTTTATGCAAGAACTGGTAGCTGATCACCTGTAGAATGCAGATATGCCATTATGGGTTCAAGGCGATACGCTTCATCTTCAAAGAGTATAACTAGTATTGCTACTTGCCTTAACTAGTTTCGTTTCGAAAATGCAAGGCTTAATTTGTACATCATTTATGTACAAAATACGCCTTGTATTTTGGGCCTTGTTTTTTAAGTGGATTTATTATTAACGTCAAAGGAAAATCCTCCTTTTTGGATATCAATTCATCCTAGAAAAAGCTAATGAAGCCCTTTATGCAACTAAAAGATTAAAAAATGTACCCAAATTCTAAATTAAACTCAGAGGCCGTAGGATATTTTTTAGGTTGTGAGAAAAGTATATTCTATTTCTATTCAATCTGTACAGCGGCATATCTAATTATTAACCTCTCCCCCAATTGCAAAACGCTATTGTAGGGCCTCAGTTATTTAAAACGTACTTATTTAATATCATTTTAAGGAAAGGATTTGTTTTTTTAGTGTTTCAAATATTTTAACAAGAAAACTTATCACACTCAGGAAACCTTAGAGGTTTTATTTATCTTTTAATGTCAACGTGAAAGCAGTGGAAGTGTGATGGAACACGATATTCAAGTAACCCTTTCAGACTCTCTCTTTTAGTTTAGTCATCAGAGAAAGGTAACAATCTCAAAGTAAAGCAAGCACCTTTTGAAAGATATAAACTAAGATGAAGTTAATTAAATACGAACATGCGAAATTGTTCTCTGCAAAGACGGAGAGTCGAGCAGAATATATTTAAGTTAATAATAAAGTGTAGTTTTATATTCTAGGCGAGTATATGAGACGAGTTCAGGTTTGAATAAATTGAATTGAATTGTTTGTCATAAGAAGTATTCAAAAAGCGCTTTGATGAGTTATTGAACATTCTCGAAGATTGGACACTTTAGGAGTTGGACATTTTGGAAATTGGACATTTTGCTCCTAAACGATTAGATGTGCTACTAAGCGTGCAGACCTAGATTAACAGTGTCCAGGATGAACAGTGTTATTAGGATCTTCATTTAAATAGTAGAAATAGTGCCCGACCGCCATTTATATATTATGGGGGGTGACCTATTACCCCAAACATACTGGACTGTCGTTAAAATTAATACATACATACATACATAAATACAGTAGTTGTAACTGCCTAACCCCTCAGGAAAATATTTGAACCATATAAACTTTAATAGTAATAACGATGTAATATACGCTAAAGTTTCCCAAATGCTAAAACCCGAATTCCCCAGTTAGTTCTTACGTAAACCTAACAGATAGAATAATTAATTTTATCCCCTATCTCGTATGTAACAGAGGCTGTGCCCTTACGGAGCTGAAATGAGGGCATGTAACGAATACATTAGTGACTTTGAGGGGGTAAGTAATTACCCCAGCAGGTATGAATTAATTTGCCTTATAAACTCTGCTATACGAGTAAGAAGTTTTAAAGAGTCTCGGCAAAAACATTGTTTGACGCCGAAAACACGTAAAGTTACTTAATTTCAATGAGGCTTTAAAAAGCAATTTAACTTCATTCGGAGATATATTTCAGAAACTTTAAGTATAGTTTAATTAACATAATATGACGTATAACCTAGAAGCCATAAAAACTACTCTTAAAAAGAGTAGTTTGGCGATTAGTCACTCTGTCTTAATAACGTGTTTTACTGTGATCAAATCTGATTATTCCTAATTACTGAATTCTGAATCGTATTGTGGTATTCCTACCTGTCATATTGAATGCTGTTGGGCTTAAAAAGAAGTAGTCAGAAGCGACCTGCAAAAATGGCTAAACTCGGCTTCTAGTAGATATTTTTCTATGATAATAACGTAACGTTATTAAAGGAATAAAAAACAAGAACTATGAAGGTATGTGTACAGCGCTTGAATATTATGTCCGCGCTTCTCAATAGCTGCTTGTAATTCAATCGGCAACACAATGCAAAGACCATTCTGTACAAATGTATGTAGGTACACCGAACAATAGACAACAAAGGAATACACGTAAAAAGAGTGGTCTCACATATAAATAAAACGTGAACATACCTATTATGTAAATTTACTTTTAAATATCGAAAAAGAGATTGAAGAAAAAAAAAGTTTTTTTTAAAGTGCTTTCTTATCTCTCCAAATTCAAATTTGATTTAGCTCTTTGCAAAATATAAATCAACGCTAGAAATTACAACTTTTAGGTATGTACTTAAATATATAAATCCTATACAACTCGCTCATGGAGCTATAAAGAGAAAATAGTAATTATAATTAACATATTTTAATTACGTTTGATTTTGCACAAAACCTAATTTTGAAGTTAAGCGGACGGCTCAGCTTTAAAGGATATAATGTCGGAACATATTTTCATACACCAAACAAACTTTGTTAAACAAATAATTGTTTTAGTTTTTACGACAGGCTGGCTCGCAAATTGTACGTCAAATATCTGGAGTAAACGAAAAAGTATGCTAATAGGACCTTTCAGAGTTATTTCCATGAATAATGTCAAGTCGAAAAATGTCTGGCAGACATATTAGTATTACAAAGAGACAGGGCTCATGTTTAAATTAGCATATTAAGTTCAAGACAAGCTTTGCAGGGAGCGTATCATTAACTATGTCAACAGGTATTATCACAGAAGTCTGATTTAGAGTGAATTGTCTCATCTCTCATCGATCATACTTTATTAGGTAGGTACTGTAGGTACAATTCGTAAGAGATATTTTTGCGTCTGAAGTTGTACGCGAGAGGTTGTGCTGTGGGAAATTTTGCAATAAAAACTCGGTTTAAATACACTTGGGGACATAAATTTTTCCCATTCTTAATCATCGCCTTTACTTATTTCGTTCTAACAACGACAATAAGAACGAAGATTTCATAAGCTATCTCGATTAACAGTCGCACTCACGGATACAATCTTTAGTTTTTCTTTCAGGTTTTCTTCAAAGGTTTGACACCTTTGAAACCTTTTGAAACCTTTGACTCCAAAGCCTTAACATGAAACCTTTAAAATTATTGACAATGTGACCAAAGTCTACAAATTTTTAGTCCAGAAATATACGCCATTTTGGACTTCACTTAATTCCAACCAAGACAAAAATATTCGCAGAGACTACTTATGATTCTACTCGCCTAGGTGTCGGATGGGAGAAATATTTTTTTATGGTGCTCATAATGGCGATCTTGTCGTATTTACTACTATTCTACGTGTTTGTTCTACTAATTCTGTCGAAGCATGTAATAAAGAAATTAAACAAAAGACGTGATCAATAATATAACGATCACATTAATGATAGGTACTCGAGGTCCTAAGCTCTACCTGATAAAAATATCATCATCAAAATATTGCATGAATGTCTTAACCACAAAAGTTGAAAAATTTCTGAGTTTTGTGGTCATGAGATTTATAATCGGATAAAACAGAATATAGGGTTGATGTTGGCTAAAAATGACTTTGGTAATAATACAAAGTTCCCTGTTATCACAAGGACGGCTGCTGAGCGTGAGACACTGTATTCGATTCCTTGATCGATCGGTTTCATTAAGTTCTTCAATGAAATTCTCAGTAGCTCCGAGTTTAGCTTCGTGCCCAGCATAATGACATTACAGGATCATCCTCCATTACAAAAGCCTTCTACGCTTTTCGCATCCAGCTTTTGCCAGCAACCTTTCACTCCATCTTGCCGGAGGGTGCCTTACACTACGTTTATCAAGTCGCGGTCCCCACTCGAGAAAACCTCTACTCCAGCGGTTGTCAGTTCTTCTACAGCTAATATAATCTAATATAACATTAACACAATATATTTTTCACAGATCCCGCTGACAATGCTGATGAAACGTTCAGTATTCCCGAAGATGAACGACCACAGCATATCACCGAAGGAGAATGAGCTTCGTGCACTTTCCACCTTCTTCTCCCAATCATGCCTCGTGGGTGACTGGTCGCCAGATCCTAAGACCAATGTTACATGGAGTAAGACTTATGAATACGTCAAATGAATTGTTCGCAGAAAACTTACTTTTAGAATTCTATTTAATATCTTTTTTGTCGGTGTAGTACCTTCAACAACTCCCTGTAGAGAGCTCATTCCTGGACCTCTAGACTTATATCCCTTTTTAATATTTGTCAAATCACCATGGATCGGATCGTCTGCCATCTATTGGAGAAGTATCAGGTGGCCTACCATTCCCTCCTTAAGAACTGAAATCAGAGCAATGTATATACGCGAAGGTTGCCTCTGTGTGCATATACGTTTATTATTCATAAATTAAATCGTATATAGCAGTGGTGGATCCAGAGGGGGGCTAAGGGGCTCACAACCCATCCCGTACCCCCACCCAAAAGCATCACGTTCCACCTGCTCACAAATTAAACTTAATATTATCCTACTTTCTTAGTATAAGATCCTCCCAAACTGAATTCCAGGATTTCAGTATATCTGGCGTAAAAATATGTGGCAAAAACCATCTATTTCTCCTTCAAATAATCCCCAGAAGTACTATGTAACGCCCATAAACTTGATATTCAACTGGTCATTTTTCTTGTCAGAATTATTTTTCCCACTGGGAGCGACCCTCGTTACGTCCGGAATAGACCTTTAAGGATGTCTTTTCAAATAGTATAATATATTTTCAGAGGCCCAGTACCGACAGTTATGTGCGTTGTGCGAGAAACCTTCCATCTGTAACTACCCTGACAATTATAGTGGTTATCTAGGAGCGTTGAGGTGCTTGGCAAGCAATGGAGGCCAGGTCGCTTTCACTAAAGTCATTTACGTCCGGAAATTCTTTGGGGTAAGTAAAGTTGAAGATAATTAATATGACTGCTTGTTTGGTAGTTGCTTCTCTACTGCCGTCGCACTGAGTGTTGTGAGTTTGACTACCGCCAGAGACAAATATTTATGGTTCCTACTTACAGATATTCGTAACACTACATAGGGACCCCTGACTTCCAAACTACGTAACAACTTGTAATTTGGAAGTCAAGGAGTTCTCTCTCGAGTACAATAATACACAACTTCCCTGTTAAGGGAGCAGTATATTTAAAAAAAAATACTTTTGGGAAAAAGTACAAGTCAGATGCCAATGACAATTCAAAAATGAATCATTGAAATCAGCAAAGAAATGCAGGATAACATTATAGTCGATTTGAGAACTTCAAAGCTAGAGATTTGTTCTGAAAGGTCAATTCTAAATAAATATATTTCCTGCCCTTTAAATACGTTAGCTATTCCACAATGTTAGTTTAACTTTGAATCTAAAACATGTTAGCAGTTCGAATTTATTTTCACTGCGTAGGTACCCTCGCTAAACAAATCCGGGAATCCGATTTCTGTGTAAAATCGCTTTACTCCCGTTCAATGTACTTTCAAATTTCGGAGCTACCCAGTCACCTGTAAACCTTTTAGATTGGATTATGTGAATCCGAAAATGCAAAATGGCTTTTAGGCACAAGCTGAATTTCCCCGTCCTTAATTTAATAGACTTCTTCGTTTATTGCTGGGTATGAATTCTACACATATTATGTGCGTTCCGAATATAAGTATCTACAGTCTCAGATCAAATAAAAAGTCACGATGGAACTTTGCGAACAAAGAAGTGAGGCCGGCTAAAACTACGCCATGCCGTGTACAACACACAATTACACGCTCACATGTATTAGTTAACTACGCCTTATCTTGTCAGTTGAGCTTTCGATAGCTCGATCATGGTAATAATTTAGATAATACCTCTAATATTCTAAATTCTATCAATTTTAGAGTTATAACCGTTTAATTTTGTGAATATTATTACCATAAAAGAACTGGAACCGACAAAAAAACAACATTTATTCAGCGGTTATTGAAAGGAAACATAACCATTTATACATTTCAAAGTAAATAAGTATATACAAAATATGTACTTAGCTAAATAAGAAATTTTCACGTTATACTCTAATATAATTTAATCAGATAGATTTCCCATTGTATAATGGACACCCTGTAAAGATTTTATTCATATTTTCATATCAAAATGTGTTTACTCCTTAAATTGAATGAATTTCTTGTAAATGAATGAATAACATGAATAAAAAATAAACCATAATGCTGTTTTGTTCTATATTTAAGTAGTATTCTGACGTAGCTAAATCCTGTTCACAACGGGTATCGAATATTGCCAATACACTTTACCGAATATGATTGATACTCGCTAAAGTATGTTAGCTTAACCCAATATGATGGATTGGATGTTTCTCTATATTTAGCAAAGCTTTTGTACAATCTGGAATACCTATGTTTCGATTGGATGTACTTACTAATAAAACGGTTATAGTAATAAGATACAATTTTATTTCTTCAAATGCTTGCTCATGCAAAATCTAAAGTCTCCAGAACTTTTTCACCAATTGCTTTGATATCTTTGAACATAATATATGTGGGCCAGTTAATGTGTTGATTTAATTTAGAAAAAAAATACCAAAGGATTCTTAAATATAAAATAAAAAAGCTGAAGAGTTTGTTTGTGTGAACGCGCTAATCTTTGGAACTACCAGTCGGATTTGAAAAATATTTGTATATGATAGCCACGTTCACGAAGGTTAAAGGCTATTTAACATCGTCCTACGACCATATTAATGAGCTGGGCAAAGCGGGTGAAACTGCGGGGCATAGCTAGTTGTCATATAAACCTATTATGGTGTTTATTCGAAGGACCTAAGGATCTTTTTTTTTTTTTTTTTTTTATGACATAACTCGGCAAACGAGCAGGCGAGCAACCTGATGGTAAGTAGTCATCGCCGCCCATGGACATCTGCAAAACCAAAGGAGTTGCAGATGCGTTGCCGAGCCTATTTAGGGAAAGGGAGGGGAAGGAGAAAAGGAGAAGGAAGGGGATTGGGGGAGGAATTGGGCCTCCGGCCCTCTCGCTCACCGAACGAAGCGCAGTAACGAAACGCTACTACTCGGACGTCGGTCTTCTGCGAGAGTGTGGTACTTCCCCGGTCGAGCCGGCCCATTCATGCTGCGAACAGCGTGGCCCTACCACAACAAATTTTTTCCAATGTCTCTAGCTCCCAGTGGGCACGATCCCGGCTGGTACTGCTGAACAAAACCCTGATGGATACAGTTACCTCTGCGTAGATGGTTCGAAAGTGTCTGTCAAAGAGAAGGCCTGTTCTTGGGCAGCAAGACCGTGGCAGGGATTGTTGGCACACAACGATGTACTTGCCAAGTTGTCTCCTTTGAGAGAGAAGATCAAGCAGTTGGCTGAAGCTGGTAAGTTCTATCACCATCTAGTTTTTTTTTTATACTACTTATGTGGCAAACAAGCATACGACTCGCCTGATTATAAGCGGTTACCGTAGTCTATGGACGCTTGCACCACTAGGGGTATCGCTAGTTGCCGACCCTTTAAAGGAAAAGGGAGGGAAGGAAAAAAGGAAAAGAGACTGAGGGAGGATTGGGCGTCCGTCCCCATAATAATAGGTAACCTATGACTATTATCCGGGCACAAAATCAAACGAAAATGTTCATGGAAATACCCAATAACACATCGCTTGAGTTGCCTGGGAGTTGTACCCAGGACGTCACGCTCAACAGCCGCAGTAAGAACCAATAAGGAGGTTAATACTCTTAATTTATGCTAAACAGTCACAAGAATAATTTAATTTCCAAAAAAAACTAGATTGTGAAGTTATATGTATTAATAACAATAAAAAACTTTTAGCTTCAGTTCTTTCATAGATGGCATTACATTTTTTTTTAAAGATTAGGTACCAACTATTAAAATTATTAACAATTTTTTTAAATAAAAACCTCATCTTCACCCAAACCTCCAAACCAAATTAAATACACGTGTCAACCCTACTTAGGCGCGGCGAGCAAACCTCAATGGTTCACCGGGGTGCTAGGGCTGTCAGATAAGATATACCACGTCGCTGACAACATTCCCATACGGCCGGTGGATTACTTGAACAAGGCGAACTACACAGAGGTGATCGAGAGGGGCCACGGACCGCCTGAGCTGGTAGTCAGGTAAATATTCATCATCATCATCATCATCATCATATCAGCTTATCGCCGTCCACTGCTCAACGTAGGCCTCCCCCAAAGAGTGCCAACCATCCGGATCTTGGGCAGCTCGCATCCATACGCTGCTAGCCATGCCAAGCCTTCTTCAAATCGTGGGTGCATTGCGTCGGTAAATATTATTGAACTGGTATTTGCGTATTATTTATTCCAAACGAGATTTTGTACATTGTAAGTCAGATTATCTTGCAAGATAATGATAAGTAAGGCATTTATTTCATGTGCCGTGAATAGTGGTAAAGTTGACCGCAATATTTGTTCGTATTTGAGTAAGAGAAACCAATCTTGTTGAATTTTTGATTTATGAAATTCGACGGTATTGAATATTTTTCAGTTAGCAGAAGTCTGCTAATATCTTATACCTATAACATTCAAATCTTTAAATTACAAACCAGCTCCAGTTCAAAAACCTTTTCTATAATTTTAATTATATGAAAATCTATGTATTTAGGTACCTTATCGACTCCAAAATTATCAGGCAATCTTCAGCGAGTGTTTCTTTTTCAATCTCCAGCAATCTCAATCTCCTGTGAAGTTTGGTAGCAATCGGATCAAAAAAAATCGAAAGCCGCGGGGCACAGCTAGTCAACTATAAAATTTCCAATTACAGTTTAGTAAGCATTTCAATAGTGTATGTAGGTATAAACTTCTAGCTTCATAAAAACACTAAAAGCGCCTACAGCTAAACCGCCACCCACCTTTTAATCTCGCCCACATGAGCTGAAAGCCTACATTGTGGAAGACATTTGACACACTGACCTAGGTTTTGCGTGACCTGTTGGAAAGGCACACGATATTCATGTATATCCACAAATATTATGTGTAAATAAGGAGGAATGAGGTTGATAGTAAAAAAATTAAAAGCCATTGATTTCACGTTTGGTGTAGCGGTAATTTGTGTAATCCACGGATATTTGTTTTGTATAAGTGTAAGTGAGTATTTCGTGTCCGTTAATTGTATTCTTCTGAAGTCTCTGCGACACAAGGCTTGAGTCGAGTGGGACCAGGAGCTGTCTTAAAAAAAACTATTTCTAATGTAATACCCAGATCGAATATAAAAGTTTTTATTTGATCTGAGATATAATAAAGCTGAAAGTTTGTTTGAACGCGCTCATGTCTGGGACTACTTATTGGTCAGATTTAAAAAAATGTATTTGTATATATTTGCTACATTTATCAATAAGGTTATCACTTACTAACATTGTGTTAAGACCATTAGGAGCAGGACAAAGCATCGGGGCACAGCTAGTGTAAATACCTATAGTTATAGGTTAGCTTGTTTCGCTTGTAAACGCGGTAGAGTCTAACAATTTTAACGTTTCTATAAAAAAGCTCGTCACCCCTATTCAATCTGGGTCACGTCCCCTCAAAGCCTAGGCCATACTTTGATCTAATGTGTGTGACAGAATATAAAAGATGTTTAACGCCCTACAGGTTATGCGTGACCTCAAACGTGGCTCTAGCGAAGTGTCGCTCGATGTCTGTGTTCGCATTCAGCCGAGATATCAGGCCACGCCTGGACTGCGTTCAAGAGGCCTCTGAAAACGACTGCCTGAAGAGTGTAAGTACTGCCTTTGAGCTACTCAAAATAGATAATGATTACCTAAGCTAAGCTAAGTCTAAAGTCTAAAGAAAACTCTGAAAGAAAGAAAGAAAGAAAGAAAACATTTATTTGCACAGAATACAGGTGGTACCAGATTTAACAATGGTGCATAGTTCAAGCTATATTCTGCCTGTAATAGGCATGCAAAAATTTATAATGATGTATTGATATGTATTATAATTTATATTACTGAGACTTAGGTATTAAATAATAGGCGTTGAGACTATTATTTGCGTTTTTGATTTTATTATATTTCTTTGAGGCACATAGTAGTTCTTATTATCTACCATAGTGTCCCACAAAACTGTATAAACACTACAAAAAGAAAAATATTATATTTATATTTCGCTTAAAGAATTATTGAGTGGAAATGCGAACAGTCACGATCAATAGGAAAAATATTATTGTTTTCAGGCCAAAGTGACTTCACAAAAATCTTTCACACAGTTCATTAGAGTTATTTTTAAGTATTAATATGACAAGCTATGTCATTGTGATCATTCAGACAATGCCAAACTAGGTAAAGTACGTTCGGAATAACTGTGCGCGTCTCAAGATATTTGTTCCGAACAGCCGCGAAGGTAAAACCATTTAACGCTTAAGTGTTTTCAAATACATAAATATCAGAATTAGTAAAGAGTAATAATCTCAAATGTAATTTTTTTTTGTTGTCACTCCGAGTTTTTTTTTACAACGTTTATCACTACAAAACCCACTTATGGACAAATTCAGACGCATAATTATTTCGAATAAACTTTACCAATACCGCTGACGAAAAATATAAACAGAATTTGCAGAGATAGGTACTTTTATTCATACTTTGTCTTATTCTTAAGCTTTTTTAATTGGGTAATTTCTCGCAAATTTCGAAGTACCTAAGGATTGTTGTGTTTGAAAATATTCGGGCTTCATTGATTTTAATTTCCGCAGTCTTGGAAATTTCGTTTCGTTATGTTAACATTTTCCGAGTAATGACTTCGGTCTTTGAATTGAATATTTAAACATACCATTGAAATTGAAATTAGAAGCAAATAATGTTAAGTGGAATGGCTGAATTTGAAATCATGATGATATCATCATTAACAACTTTTTTTTTTGTTTATTTTTATAAATCTGTATGGTGCTTAGTAGTCTGCTTACTGCTTCGTAATCTACTTGACTGGAACGGTTTTGGGTTCGATTTCCAGGTTAAGTAAAGTGTTATTGAGTATTTCTATGAACTTCTTAGTAGCAGCTCGGAGTTAGGATATGTCCGAAAAATGGCAATAGGCTCGCCCCCCTATAACATGGAATCTAAACATTCTGGCGAAGTTTCAGTGTACATTCAGTTCACCTTTGCCTAACCCTTCGGGGAATTCCCTATATTGTACCATAGAGCGCGAGTTGCCTTTTAAAAAATATTCGCAACATTCCAGCCCTTCCAGATCATCGATTTTATAGTAAAGAGCACTGGTGTTATCGATAGGTACAAGACAACGGCTCAGACTTGGCAAGTGTAGACGACATGCGGGTAGCGTCGGCAGCCGCTAAATACAATTTACATCCAGTTTTCCACGAGGTGTACGGAGATGCGAAGACACCTAACTATGCTGTCGCTGTTGTCAAGAAAGGAAGCCCTTATAACAAGATTGAAGACTTAAGAGGGAAAAGGTAAGGGTTGAATAGTGAAGTTCAATTTATGTACGGACGATTCTTCACCTCATTGCGACGAGTAAACAGTTTTATTGGTTTTTATCTAAACCAGAATAATTGTGGAGATTTTATAGTAGTCAATTTAAGGAATTTTAGAATCAATTGCTTCCGGATAATTTGTGGCCTGTAAGTGGCAAACGACTCCCTATATCTTTTGAACAAAAAGGGAGCGTTCCTAATAGGAGTGATGAGGGTTGATGTTCCTAAGAGTCTAACAAGGCTCAGTAACAAAAACACAATCCTCTCTTTCCAAGTATCCTTAAATACCTACTTCTTTTTAAAGGAAGAAGTACCTATCTATCATCAACTAATAACACAGATGCTTGGAACAAAAACAATAAACTACAGTTCGAAACAATATCGAAATCAGTAACGAAAATAATACGGAAAGCGAAATATTTACGACCCCTTATACGCCGAGTTTTAATATTCCTTTAGCGACTTAAGCGTGTCCATAATTAATATGTTATAATAATAAATAATAATAAATAATAATAAATAAAGTTTATTATATCTCAAATCATTACAAAACATAAAATTGAGGCAGCACCCTTAAGTAATTAACAATACTTGTGTTGGGCTGTCCCGCATCTTCCCTTATTTAGCAATAACAATGTTGAGACAATAAATACACAATGCTATAAGCTACAGTTTTAAAGTTAAAAGACAAAAATAAATGTTAGTTATTGGCTCTGTGTGGTATATTTGTGTGTGGGTGTGTGTTTGTGTGCGTGTGCGTGTGTCTAGAAGTGTGTGTGGGTGTGTATGTGTCTATAGTTCAAGTGTGTATCCAAAAAGGTGTGTTTTGTGTATTCGTTGCGTGCTGTATGTGGGTGTGTGTCTGCTGCAATGTGTGTTAGCAGGGTCATTTATGCGTTCTTTAGCAGATTCTAACTAGAATCTGTTCAATTTCTTCATATGTTTGTGTTTTTAGCCAATCTGATATCACTTTCTTGCAATCATATGAAACCTTAGAATAAATATCCAGTTTAGCATTTATTTTGTTATAAATGTAGGCAGACTGAGGAACATACTGACGTCTTGCAAATGCAGTACGAACTCTAGGGGTGTGAGTTACTATGTCCTTTCGTCTTCTACCCTGGCCAGACGGGTTAAATGGTATTGATTTATGCAGGTATAATGTCGCATTTAATAAATATAATTTCCGGATCGATAATAAACCACTTGTTTTATACAGGGAATCAGTGGGGTATCTATACGGTTTAAAATGCATAACCTTTATAAGAGACCTCTGAACTCTTTCTAACTCAATAAGTTTAGTTTTAGTAGCTCCCCCCCAGACAGGTATACAGTAAGTGATTACTGATTGCGCTATAGCTTTGTAAATATTATTGAGTAGGTCCTGTGGCATCACATGACGTAGGGTTTTGAATACCCATATTAACTTTCTAACACGTGCCATAATAATATCGATATGTGAGTGCCACGATAAGCGGTCGTCAACTATAACGCCTAAGTATCTAGCAGATGTAACACGCTGGATGGTCAGACAATTACAATTTCGATCACGATCGAAGCGGTCGGCACACACATGTATACCAATTTTAAATTCACTACTTGGTTTTGTTTTTTTACTAGGAGAAAAACAGATGAAGTTGGTTTTAGAAATGTTAAGGGTTAGGAGGTTGGCATTTAACCAGTTTACTATTACAGTAAGACCAAATTCTGCCTTTGAACGGACGTCTTCCCATGTTTCTCCAGAGTAGACCACAGCCGTGTCATCCGCATAGGAATAAATTGTCCCCCCGTTGCTCCGCAAATTGCATAGCTCGTTAATATAAACCAAAAACAGCGTCGGTCCGAGTACGCTACCTTGCGGAACACCAAAAACAACGTTTTCTTCATCACTATACGAGTTGCCGATTTTTACTTGCTGTGTCCTACCCCGGAGATAGCTGGTAAACAGAGAAAGCGCCCTATCTCTTACTCCTATGGCCTCCAATCTCTGCACAAGGATGGGAACAGAAACAGTGTCAAACGCTTTTTTTAGGTCTAGGTACACTGTTACGCATTTATAACCTTTATCTACTTTATCTACAATTTCAGACGTTAGCGCTGCAACAGCATCCTGTGTTGAAAGTCCTAGCCTAAACCCATATTGCGACTTTGAAAGAATATTGTATTTATTTAAATAGTTGACAAGTCTTCTATTTAACAATTTTTCTAAAATTTTGGAAATTGCTGGTAAGACAGAGATGGGTCGGTAGTTGTTGACATCGTTCGTGTCCCCTCCCTTGTGCACAGGCGTAATTAAGGAGCGTTTAAAAGCATTGGGAAATATTCCCGATTCAAAGCACAAATTGGCCAGTTGACATATCAAAGGAACTACAAGGTCTCTAGATATTTTTAGAAATATTATAGGAATACTATCCCATCCAGAAGCACTATTTACGTCCAGAGCCATGAGTATACCATCCACCTCGATCGGATCAACCTCCGTTAGTACAATTGAGTTAGGTTGCGACTGTGAAGTGTAATTAGTAGCTTGTAAATCCAATTTTTGGATATTAATGGCTTCTGCTAACGTTTTACCAATTGTAACAAAAAATTGATTTACTCGGTTTAACGAGTCCAAGGGTTGCTGTGTGATTTGAATAAGATGTAGATTTGACGAATTAGGTTTTTTATAGTGTGTGATGTTATTAATGTTACGCCATAAATGTCTAGGATTCTTTATAGAATATGAAATTTGTTTTTTGTGATATTCTTTTTTTAATTTTTTAATCAAATTTGAGCAAAAAGTACGAAAACGTTTGTAAGTTATTTTTAATATAATATTGTATGGTTCTTTTTTTGAGTGTAGCTGCATTTTGTTTCGAAGCCTAATACATCTCAGAGCGCCTACGGATATCCAGGGTTTTAGGGTACGCCTAGAACTGGAGACCAGGTGACTTTTGGTGTGTAGAGAGAGAGACTTCCTTATCATATCTATTAGGGTATCTGCAAAGATATTAGGATCTTTACATGTATTTAATCACAGCAATACCTACCGCTAGCAAACAACTTTAGGTTCAGACGCTCAAATAATTTCAAACGAAACATACCTACCTCCCCAGCATCCGCTCCACTACACCAAGTAATTCCTGTTATTGTACTCGTTCCAAGAAAACATCCTGTTTGGCGACAGCCCAATCTCAACGAAACCAATTACCTATTATTGTACGAACGGCATCAAGCTATTACATTTCCAGTATATGATAACCTTTCATTGTACAGAAAGCATATACACTGCGAGGTCAGGGCGTGAACACAGCGTCGAATAGAATTATGTTTTCATTCAATCACCTTATATCCTCATATAAAGCAGCAACGAAAGTAATCTTAGCGCTCAATAAACTTTAGGAGACAAGTTTAAATGTATGTTCTCTTCTTTGATGTAACTTTTAAACTATGTTTTTGCTCGGCTCGTCAAAAGATTACGAAGGACGTAGGTACGTACGTTTGAAAACAGTAATGAGAATCCCAGACGTTCGTCGAACTACGTAGTTAGGTAGGTACTTTAGAGTCAGATTATAAATGGGGTACTCGAGGAACAATATGAAGGCTAAAGGGGCACATTGACCAATTTAAATAAACATTTATTTTTCTAACTGCCTCATTAGTCTAGTGGTCCTAAGCGCGACTGCTACGCTAGAAGTTCTTGGTTCGATCCCCAGATCGTGCAAAGTGTTATTGGGTTTTTCTATGAAATTCCCAGTTGCTCGGAGCAGCAGCTCGATTTGTGCCCGGCTCGCCCCCTATTACATGTGCCGGCGAAATGTGGGTGAACCATGGAGAATAGAAAAAAAATCTCCACCGTGGGGTGTACTTTAGTAGGTAAACTTCTACCTAACCCTTCGGGGAATATAGGCGTGATGATATATGTTATGTTATTTATTTTTCTCGCAATAGATTCAACAGATGCCTCGAAATTATCCACAGTGAAGCTTTTTGATGTCATGTGGAACCTCCCTCCATTATTTTTCGTCGCATAGTAACGTAAAATTGCTTGCCTTTAGCAGGAACATTTTATAATGTTTTTTTTTACAGGTCTTGCCACAATAGTTATGGCTCTTTCAGTGGCCTGGATGCTCCACTCTACTACCTTATCAACAAGAAGATTATTAACCACGACCAGGTCAGTTTTCTATCTACCATTCGTTCATTTTCTCCTATTCATTACATTGATAAAGATTTTTCTAATATACAGTTCCGACACGACGTAACGTAACTTGACGTTTCTGAGGTACCTAAGCATTTCCGAACGGATTTTTCCGTAACTGTGCTACCAACTTACGCATTTCTAAAAATCAAGCTACACAAATCTAGTACTTACCTATAACCTGAACCTGGCTTTCCATGATACGGAAAGCCTGCAAAAAAGCATGTGACGTCAGCTGGTATGTACAAGTTCAGTATGTACAACTTCAATATGCACAAGTATTTCGTCCGAACTGTAAAAGCATTCAAGGCATTTTGGAGCAGTATATTTTTTTTAATAATAAACAATACTCGGGTATCTCTTGAAGAAGTGATTGCCTATTTAGGTACCTATATGTATGACCATTGGACTACCAAGTCTTGAGTTCGAATCCGTTGCGTAAGCATTTGCATTATATATATATATGAATGCTCGCTTTAAGAGGATAGTATCCGCTCCGCGCCCCATACAAACGTAGTTTGGTCTTATCTTGAATATTAACAAATGAAAGTCTTTGGAATTTTGCAGTAACAATCTTATCATTAAAATACGTGTTCCTGTAGTATACAATTTCATTTCAATATACGGTTAAAAAGTTACACGAGCTCAAAGATTGGCAATTTTCGTTGAAAAACGGCCCAACTTTATGATAGTATTTCTCGACAATGTATCAATACAGAAACATTTTGATTCGAAAGAAACCCAGATAATATAGTGAATATATTTTTACAAGTTTTTTTTTACGTATTAACAATATTATAGGAGTAATCTCCAAAATTCGGAACATAAGAAATACGCGCGAAAATGTTGCAAATGTATTGTTGTTTCTCCTCTCGGGCACGCGTTCGCATCGCGAGGGATAGAGACAGCGACAACTGTGCAACATTGTTGCGTTCGCGAGGGACACTCCTCTTAAACGGTGAAAGAAAACATCGTGAGAAAACCTGCATGCCTTCAACATCACAGGCAGTGGTCTCGGTAGCTTAGTTGGCAAAGCATCTGGTGTACTTAACCAGAGAGACGCAGGTTCAAACCCTGCCTGAGATCGAATTTTTCTTTCACTATGAAATTTTCTTTTATTAGAAAATTCATTTCTTTGTGAACATTTCGCAACATTTGTTAAATTGAGTGCCTTTATTTTCTAGTCGTTACAATCTAAAAGCTTTCATTGTGCTTACATAGTTCCTATTAGCTAATTGCCTCTTACAAGGTATGAGTAGGTACCATGTACACTATTATAGTGATATATGGTGACCCATTTTCTAGTAACGAGTGACTTGTAGCTCATTTTCCTTGACATTTTTATATACGTAGGTATTGTTTTGTTTTGTTGCAGTGCATCAAAAACTTCGGTGATTACTTCTCGGGCGGCTCTTGTTTGCCGGGAGTCGACAAGCCGGAGAACAATCCCAAAGGTACTATATAAAAAGACAGTATTACATATATCAACGTCTCGCTGTCCTATTCAGTGGTAGGAACTATTTATATCTCTCAGGTTTACAAAAGAAACTATCCGTACCTTCTCCTGAGCGTATTTCTGAAGTTCACTTTAGATAATTACAAATGACTGCCTCGTCAGTCTAGTGGTCCAAAGCGCGACTGCTACGCTAGAGGTCCTTGGTTTGATTCCCAGGTCGAGCATTGTTATTGGTATTTTCTATGAAATTCTTTGCAGCAGCTCGGAGTCCGAATTTGTGCCCGGTTAATGGCAATAGGCTCGCCGCCTATTACATGGTACCTAAACATTACATGGTACTTAAGCGAAGCGGGGGTTACATTGGTACACCTCTGCCTAACCCTTCGGGGAATACAGGCGTGATGGCATGACAAATTATTAGGACGTTAGCTCAGCTCATAACTTTCAAAGACTAGTTTTCGATCTGAAGTCTTCTAACTCTAAATTCACAGAGAGCTTGTTCACAAAAGTATATTTACCAGGATTATCGCTGTGTACCTATCAGATGTAATGTATTGTGCACACACATTTCGCCGATGTATTTAGGTCCTATGTAATTTTTTAGAATAGAATTTAATAGAATATCCCAATAAATAACCCATTGCTCAACCGGGGAATCGAATCCAAGACCTCTTAAAATTCTTAAATCGAAGTCGCGCTTAGGACCACTAGACTAATGAGGCAGTCTCTACACCCTTAGAGTGAGGTAGGCACTAGACTTGCTTCCGTCATAGGTATCTCATGCTAATTTGCATTAAAATTTAATTATTTGCATTAAAACATGGTGGTATACAAGGTCTTAAATATAGTTAAAGCTTCCCGCCCACGGCTTCGCCCGCGTAGTTTTTCGGCTTTTCTATACTAAAATATGTATGTATTATACATATAAACCTTCCTCTTGAATCACTCTATCTATTAAAAAAAACCGCATCAAAATCCGTTGCGTAGTTTCAAAGATTTAAGCATACAAAGGGACATAGGGACAGAGAAAGCGACTTTGTTTTATACTATGTAGTGATGGCACAAACATGTTTTGCTATGATTTCATAGCATGCAAAAATTTCAGGATTAGGTATACATCAAAATTTGATATTCATGAATTCCTTTAAACTGTAGAAATTGCATTCATTTGTACAGTTAACCATAACCGGTTAACCATTTGTACAGTTTGATCTTAAACAGTTTTTTATTAAGTATTCTTAAATGGTATAGTGGCTATTTTGAAGAAACTGATGTACCTAGTTTACCAATCAATGAGTGTTATTTCAGGTGATGACGTTTCAAAACTGAAAAAGCAGTGTTCAAGTGACAGCAGTCCATTGAAGTGTCTGCAAGAAGACCGCGGTGACGTGGCTTTTATTTCAAGTAAGTTTATTTCTTAGATCTTCGGCACCTCGTAATACTAGCTATGCCTTGCAGTTGTACCCTCAGTTGCTCGCTTGCTGCTAAGGGTCGCGGGATCTTTTGCATTTGATGGCCCAATTCTTTAGGAATGTTATTATGTTAAGTACCAAGTACTATGTTAAGATTTTCCCAGCGTGGTAGTTCGGAACGGCTAACTTCAGATAGGTTTAGTTATTTCGAACAAACTGGAGGTATTTGAAACTTTCTTCAGCGCAAACTTGTTTACGTAATGTAATGTAAATGTCTATAAGTCTAGACATAATGGCATCAATATTATAGTCGGTAGTTTTCCTTGAGTAGGAACGTAACACAATGTCACAATGATATGGATTATATCTACAATCGATTGTTTACGCACACTGTCAGTGTTAAGGGTCAGATAAATACCTAAGATTCCTTGTGTCAGTACTTCAGTAGGTATATTCTTACTATATAAAAATAAGTCGGGTTTTCCTTCCTGACGCTATAACTCCAGAACGCACGAACCGATTTCCACGGTTTTACATTCGTTGGAAAGGTCTCGGGCTCCGTGAGGAAAAAAAACACGGGCGAAGCCGTGGGCGGAAAGCTAGTAGATACTATAAAAATACATATCTTCAATTTATGTGTCTAAGTGGGTACCTATATACTTCATAGAAATATATATTTCTTATATCTGTGGTCTACTTGCTACATCTTTCACACTACAATTCGTACGTTATTTTAGGTAACTTTTTTTTATTCTGATTGGAGAAATCGACTAATTTCGACTAATTAACGACTAATTCTAGGCGCTAGATGCTTTGGTTGTCGAGATACAGTGGTGGCCCAGCCAAGAAAGTCCTTCCAAGCTGGGCCACCGGACTACCCTTATAACTTTTGAACCACAGACCGACCAATTCAGTAATTTGGCGACTAAATTCGACTAATTAACTACTAATTCTCTGTCCAATCAGAATTAATATCGGTGATAATGGCTCAGCCACGAAAAGCCACACAGAAAATATACCCAACTTGGTATACATTGTTCCTTGTCACCAGGTGCGGATCTGACAAACTTCGATGCTTCGCAATACGAGCTCCTGTGCCTAAACCGCGAGGCGGGTGGTCGGGACACCCTCAGTAGCTACGCCACCTGCAACATCGCCATGGCCCCCTCTCGCACGTGGCTCGCCGCCAAGGACTTCCTGTCCGACGTTTCCATCGCCCATACACCACTTAGTCTGGCCCAACTACTTGACTCCAGAACAGACTTATTCAACATCTATGGAGAATTCCTCAAGAATAACAACGTCATATTCAGCGTAAGTTTCTATTTGTTGGTATATTTTCGTGAAACATAAGAATCTAGGAGTCTTTAAATCACGAGTGATTCGGTTTCTCCTAGGCAAGCTCGCTCCATCGTAGATCGCAGTATCGGTTAGCATCAGGAAAACTGGAGGTCAAGCGTAGGACTATCATGAATAAAACATAGTAAAATAATTCTGCCTCATTGTTCTAGTTAGGTTCTGGGTTCGATTCCCAAGTCGAGCAGTTTTATAGTTTTTCAATCAAGAAAATTCAGTAGTAGCCCGCTGTTTAAATTTGTGCCTAGTGGTCACTGGTAAGATACTGGCCCACAACATGGGACCTAATAACGTACAGGCGAACTCTATGTGTACATAAGACAGTACACTTCTGCCTAACCCTGGAGGTAATACAGGCGTGTTGGTATGTTGTTTTACACTTTACAGTGGATATTACACAGCTGCCTGACAAGTTTTTTAATTGTTCAACTCGCGCCCTCGCCGCGTATATGCCCATTTCAAAACATACTTCAATCAATACGACAAACATTCTATCAAGTTTCTTATTTACCCTTAAACATGCCATTGTTAATTTGTTACAGAATGCCGCCAAGGGATTGGCGACTACCGAGAAACTTGACTTCGAGAAATTCAAGCAAATTCATGATGTTATTTCTACTTGTGGTGTCGCCTAATAGCTGCTAAATAAGCTACTTTTTTACCATTAATTTAGGAATTAAGTTTACTATATCTATAAGTAATAAAATAACATATTTTTTAAATGTAATAAGAAACATAGTGCTTGTTTTAGTACTGACTGGTTTTTTTTAATATATAGTAGGTACCAGTTAAGGCTGTAGAAGTAGAATTATTTTGATTTAATACTAACATGTTAAAGAAGGTCTCAAAAACAAGTCTGATTGCTTAAATTTTATTTCATCACTTACATTGACAATAAATAATACCCAACAATTTAAATATTTTATTTTATTTTGATCCTAATGGAAATAATTATAATGCAGCTAAGATAATTGTGAGAACAACTGAGAGACCTAACATGGCATATCCTGATGTGTAAACTTCCTTGATTGTCAGACCTTTCGCCATATCCCAGAAGAGATGCCTGACTCCATTTGCCAAGTGGTAGCCAACTGGGGCAGCAAGCAAAAACTTAGCTAAAAATATTGTTGCTGGTGACAAGTTGAGGCCTTCAACCATGGTAATGTAGTGTGAGACATCATGCGGCAACACCAAAGCTCCAATGCCCAGCACTCCAAAGTAACCCGACAGAATAATTCCTAGAACAATTTTATTATGACACTCTGTAACCTACAAACCATAACCAATGAAAAAAACTGTTAGATGAGTGAGATAATGGTGACAAAATAATCAACAAGTTCCCACAATTTTTTTTTAACTATTATTATGGTAAGCCCACAAGCCAAACACTTTTCCCACTCAAATATTGTATTTGAAGTACTTAAATATTAATAAAAGTACATATATAAAAGATAAGAAAAACTATTAATATATTATGTATGCATGGCTACACATCGCGCTATACAAATCCAGTTTACACTGGGCTCTTAATGTATGGAAAGCCTAAACAATGCGTGATCAGCTTAAACTGGAATTGCATAGGTTGAACTGTAGCCGTATGTACTTACAAGAAAGGAAACATTAAAAACTAATTAGAATAATTTTATTTAACTAATTAGAATAATATCTACCTGTAGTTCTGTGGGTAATGGACAGCATGCTGGTCAGCTGCGGAGAGTAGATGGTGAGATGTGGCGACATGGGCCGGTTGAGACGAGCATTCCTGATATCATGATGCTCTATCTTGGGCTCTTCGTACTTTTTGTACACGATTTTTGGGACTCCCGCTGCAGCCTGAGCGTAATTCGCGGAGCCCAGCACAGTAGGGATCTTATTTAGACTCGCTAAAACCGACCTGCTACCCAATCTGTAACATTTATATTGCATCAATACTTGCAATACAGAAGTCTGACAATCTAACCCTTGTTACATAATTTGTCAACATACCTGCCACAGCTGAAGAGTGCCATAGTTTATTCGTAAACAATTATTTAACACTCGTAGGCTTCTGCAAGGGTAATCAATATAGTAATAATTAATTATTATAACAATAATATTTCAGAATAAAAACAAACAAATTATACAAGTTTATGCTCACCACTGAGTCTGACGATTTGAGCGATTTGACATTGACACTGACAAGTGACAATGATACACTGACTGATTAAAGCACTCGACTTTCATTGTCACGTTCGGAGTCTATCGAAATAAAAAACATAATTTTTATTATGTAAAACATTTTATTTTAACTTTGAATTGAATTATTGCTTAACAATTTTATTTTTCAATTTTATTCTTGATTAAATGTGTAGGCGTCGGCATTGAGTTATTTTCCTTTCGAATACATTTTTCCGAATCCAAATTCTGAACGAGCCTCCTGTTCACAATTTACGTTCAATTATACGGTCAGTTGAACTTTTACCTGTTTAAATCCAATTTAATTTAATAGTTTATTTAGTTCTTATTGAGGTGAGTGAGTCTATAACATTATTCTTTTTTATAACATAAAAATAGAAAAGGTCTTTTACAACTATTTGTTGTGTTCTCAATGTATTTTTGTATTTATTTTAACGTAATTCGTAGTTGGAAAAATTTAAATGTGACAATTGAATTGACATTGACATTTTACTTTTCTCTTTCCTTGGTGTCGTTTGTCGTATATGTAATGATTATAATTTGTGAACACAAAATTTGAAATTTAACTCAAGCAGTGGTTTTGTATAATACTTCGAAGGCAGAATTTTACTGCTATTTAATGTTACGCGTATTAGTTTTAACCGCTCTGACAGCTGCTTTTAAGAGCAACTCCGGTTCGGTAGCAGCGATGAGTGCGGCAAAAGCTGTAGATTTCGAAGTATTTGGCCGGGTTCAAGGAGTATTTTTCCGAAAGGTACCGTATAAATATTTATAAACTGCTATTATCTTTATAATAGTCTACTTTTACTTCAGCTTAATCAATTCCTGGGGCCGTATTACCACGTATTAATGCCATCATTTTTACGTTGTAAAAGAGGGACGCCACTATTTAACCTGTAGAGCGGCATCCCTCTCTCACACCCTAAACATGATGGTAATACGGCCCCTGGGCTAACAGTGATATCACACAAGCTTATTTATCAAAAATATGTCACAGATATCCGCTAATATTCCTAATTAATGTAATGGGAAATAAATGGGAGTATCTACATAATTATAACAGTAGTAGCTACAAAATGAGATATTACATTTATAACCATTACTTAATTTTTTTTTATTCCAGATACCATTTGCTAAATACATAATTATAATAAACAATTATTATGTTTAAATAAATATTTTATATTACCATGTTATTTTTTAGGAATTTTGCATGAAGGCAATATTAATTTTTATTGAGCATTTTAGTACTGGAGGGTAAAGCTCTATTTTGTGACAATTACTTGACATATTAGACTTAACAACTGAGAACTATTTAGTTCTACTCTCTAACATCCTAATATAAGGTGTTTAGATTCAACCCCAATTCACTTAATAAAAAAACTTAATCATAAGAACATTATAAGTTTCTTATGAAAGTATTATAAGTATTTATGGTAAGTCATGCATGGCTACAAGTTGATTGTTATACAAATCCAGTTAACGCTTATTTTATGAAAAATCAAATGCCAGATCAGCTTAAACAGAATTTGTCTAGGTTGACCTGTAGCTGTGTGTAGGTACTTCTTAACATATTAACAATTTCTTTAGTGCAACCATTTATAATATTCACAATAGGACCAATATCTAACTTGTAAAGGAGTTAAGTACCAGAGTGAGTGTTGGAGAAGGTTTTAGAATGTGTCTTGATACAAGGTAAAACTTTTTAACAAACCAAAGTCAACTTAAACCTGCACAGAAGAGGCAATCCAGTTTTTTAATTTAAAACTCCTTTGTCTAACCTTCTCAACAGTTGAACCTGCATTGATAGCTAGTCTATTGACTGTCACAAAGACAGTAGTTGAAATAAGTTTTTCTTTGCATTGTAAATAAACAATATTGGTTCCTAGATGTGCTTATAAATAGAGACAATAATGGTTATATTTAAGATTTAAACTAAATGTTATCTGAAGAAATCACTATGACTTTGATATCTGTGGACTTCGAAGTTTTTGGGACTGTCCAGGGTGTATACTTTCGAATGGTATTATATTATTAGGATGTATCTACTTTAGACTTGTTAAAGTCCAAACAAGTTTCCGGCATATAACCTAACCATAACACCTATAGTGCCCTAGAATCTGCCAGGGGACAGTAGCCAAAAACTAGCGCATTTGTTAAAAATGTAAAAGCTGAAGATATCAAGCTTCTCCATTAATTAATTTTGTGGGCTTATTTTATTTAAGTACCGATATTTATACTAATATTATAAAGAGTTTAAGTTTGTGGGGTTGTAGGGGTAATACTGTAACGATTTTTTTACAATCGTCACATAGTAGTCGATTTTTAGTTCGGAATCCTACCACCTTAGTTTTTTTGGATCAAATAGCTGTTATCCAGGTTCGTAATTATCTTTGAAAATGACAATTCATTAAAAAGTCATCTGTCAAATTTTTGACAGCTTCACTCTACGACCTCTTCCGACTATGGCCTGATCGTCTTTTCGAAATTTTTGTTATTTAATTTTAATCCGGCTTCATAATGCCGCGATTCCTTTTAAAAGTTTCTATTTAACTTAAAATCAAAGCCGCACGGCTTGATTACTTGTGATGGATCCATATTTTATTGGTGAGTCAAATATTTTTATTGTTAATGTGTTCGTTGCATTCGATCATCAAAATTTTGATTCAATGTTCTACATTCCGCATTTTTTATATTGTTTCAGGCATATTTTAGCCGATTTATCCACAATGGTGGACACATAATTCTTTGTTTGTTCGAAAAACGGTAAGCGATTGTGATTTACATGACCACGTTTCGACATATATTTGTCGTTTTCAAGTTTTTAATCCAGGCTTATTTCTTTACAGCCTCGGCGTTTTTCACCCAACTTAAATTTTTCACCCTACTTATATTTTTCACCAAGACTTTAGTTTTTTTCACCATAGTTCAATTGTCCGTAAGGATGCCTTTTTCACCCTACTTATATTTTTCACCACAATTTTCGTATGTATATTTTTCATCATACTTTATATTTTTTATTCCTCGTCTGCGTCACGCCTCGCCGAGATGTCAGGAGGGAGACAATTATAAAATTATATTTCTTAAAATCTAACAAGATGCAATAATAATAATAATAGTAATACCAATAATATTTTGGCAATTTATTTTAAAATTTAAAATTTAAGCCTTCATTTATTGTTAATTTTTGTATGCAGCCTACAGGCAAAATATAGACAAACAAAAGAGCATAGGCCTTTTATTTGTTTCCTCCCACCGGCAGATTAAAAGCCAATCTCTCCGTTGGTTAGTTTCCGGTAGCATATTTTTAGGAGTGAGCTTCTGGCGCCCGAGTCTCCATTATGGTATAATTTAATTGTTTTATTTTGGAGCTCACTCACATATTACACATACATTTAAATTCAAATTTACACACACCCATTCTCTTTCTCTTTTTTTTTATTTTTTTTATTACAATTTGGCGCTTGCGTTCAGGGACATGAAGTAGGTTTGCCTTATATTCTTACTTGTTTTGGTATATTATTGCATCTTGTACTTTGTTATTATATTGTTTACAAACCCTTTTGTTTGTTAGTTTGAAACATTTTTAGTAAATTACTTTAATTTACATCATTAATATTATAATATAACCTTGTAAACAATATAGCTATTGAACTTTGTTATTATCTATGTTTATAACTATTTGCTATTTTAGCATAATGTGTTTGTTCTCTTTAGCAACAACAACATAATTGTATGGTGTAGACCGTGTTTATTATCCGTTCAATTCTTGTGAACATATTGAGGTGTAACTTTTTATAAGTTAATTTAACATTAAGTAAACAGTGTTTATAATTCTTAAGATAGAATCTTGTAAGTTATTATTGCATCTTTTCAATTTAAAAACAATTATTATTACTTTGAATAATATAACTTAACTTCAACAATAACTTTAATTTAAACTTGATACTTATCATAAAACTTAATGAACTTTTAGTTCTTGGATTTTGTTTTGAAACTTTTAGTTTTGCTTTGCTTTTTGGATTTTCTTGCTTTTCATCATGGATAAAGAAGTTCAGTTTCCTCCACTTTCTATATCTGAGGATAAACATGTTTCAGTTGGTACTAGCATGGTTGCTAATGCTAATGCTGCTGGTATGGTTCAGGATATGATAAATTTGACCGAAGTGCATAATCCTTTTGATAATAATGACAGAATTGCTCATTCTTCTTCAGCCTTTGCTACAAATGCTTTGCCTTCTTTTAATTCGATGAATGCTTTTGTTAATGAACATATTAAAAAGAATTTACCCTCTTTTACAAAATTGCCAGATTTGAAAAAAAGTAAGATTAGTTTTGATGGTAAGTCGTGTGTTAGAGAATTTATCACTCAAATTGAAGAGTATTTTTTGTATAAAAATTTTAATGAAATTTTACTAGTAGGTTCTTTTTCTGACTTGCTTAGTGGTATTGCACTTAAATGGTTTCGCACAGTTCGAATTCGTATTGCTTCTTGGCACGACCTTAAGCTTCAATTATTAAAGCGGTTTGATAAACCTCACTTTGATTACTTTTTGGAATATGACCTCCGCACAAGGAAACAAAAACTTTCTGAATCTCTTCCAGATTTTATTGCTGAGATTACAACATGGCTAGTCGTCTCTGTTCTTCACTGTTTGATATAGTTTTGGTTTTTTATAATTAAACATAGTACTGCTACTTCTAAAATAATTTGTAAACTTTTTGAAAAGAAAATATTTCTTGTTTGTTTTTCCTAAAATAATAGTTTGTGATAATGGAACACAATTTACTTCAAAACATTTTGTAGACTTCTTAAAAAGTTTTAATATCACTAAAATATTTTATAATACTTTGTACACTCCTCAGAATAATCCTGTAGAACGTTATAATAAAACGGTTGAAACTTGCATTGCTTGTTTTGTAAAAGACGATCATAGAACTTGGTCTAAATTTTTACCTCATGTTCAATTAGCTTTGAATAATAGTGTTAATCTTGCTACAGATTATACACCAAATTTTCTTATGTTTGGTAGAGAACTTATTTTTGATGCTTCTTTACATCATTTTAGTAATTCTATTGACAACTTAAATCAACTTGAGTTTGGCGATAGGAATATTTTTGCTACTTCTCTTAATTCACTTAGTGACATTTTCGTGAAAGTTCAGGCTTATTTATTAAAAGCTTATAAGCGAAATGCCACTTATTATAATAAGGGTCGTAGGGTCATTTCTTTTGATGTGGGTGATGTAGTGTGGAGGAGAAGTTTCGTTCAATCCCATGCTCCTGCTTATTTTTCGGCAAAACTTGCTCCTAAGTTTGTTAAATGTAAAATTATAGAAAAAGTCTCAAATAATGTTTATGTATTAAAAGATTTGAATAAAGGTTCAGTAGGTCGTTATCATGTTAAAGATATAATTAAATTTTAATTATTATTTGGTTTTCAAGTTTTAGTCTTGATTTTGATAATATTGTTTGAAATGGGATTATGTTAGAGTGATGAATGAAAGATTATAATTCCCTATGTATGATGATAGTATGTGAGATAACTTCATATCAATTTATTGAATTCGATGTCTGAACTTTCTAAAATGTAACTTAGGAAATTTTGGTTAACTTTTCAATTAGCTTCTTCCACCCATGCAACTTATATTTTCTACATCAAAAGATCTTAATATAATTTTTTTTTGTTTATAAGATAGATAATGTTTTCATATTATAATATTATCTTCTTATATTTTTTATATCTCTTCTGGAGATTATTTGTTTTGTTTGTTTTGGATTAAAATCTTACTTTCACTTAAGATTTAATAATCTTCTTTTCTTTCGTTTAATTAAAATCTTGCTATTTGCTTAGGATTAAATAAGTATCGATTTTTAATTAACAAAACTTTTGTTTTTCATAAATATTCTACTTTGTAGAACTTTAGTTTAAGTTTATTCATAGTTTCATGGATATGACTTTTTTATTGAGATCTCACCTTGGATTTGACTTCTGAGGAGACGTCCTCATCTCTATATTTTTTCTTTTGGGATATTCTACCGGATTGTTGTAGGATTCCTGATTGTTTAATGGATCTTGGATTATTATCCCTGATTTCATTTTTTTTGCTATTGTGCTCGGAAGTTCGGTGATGTTGTGCCGATCACAATATGCATTATTTTTTGTTGCACTTACTTTTGACGTTGTGTTCGCAAGTTCACTACGTGCAAGTATTTGTTTGTTTTCCTTTTTCTATTGTGTTCGGGAGTTCGGTGGTGTTGTGCCGATCACAATATGAATATTTTTTGCAGTTATTTTTATAGCTGCTTATTTTTGGAATGCTTGTGCTTGGAAAGTTGGTGGTGTTGAGCCAATCACAACATTCAATAAATATTTTTTTCCTTTTTCTATGGGAATTTTCACTTCACAAGTTTGTTGAAGTGGAGATTCAAGTTGTATCTTGGGCATACAAGATGTCCGATATGCATTGTTGGGTATTGTGCTAGTCAGTGGCGAGGGTGCCTAACTGAACTCACAGATGTTAGTTGTTAGTCAGCGGCGATGGTGCCTAACTGAACTCAAAGATGTTGTTAGTCAGTGGCGATGGTGCCTAACTGAACTCAAAGTAGGTGTTGGATGTTGTTAGTCAGTGGCGAGGGTGCCTAACTGTACTCACGGATGTTATTGTTAGTCAGCGGCGATGGTGCCTAACTGTACTCAAAAGTAGGTGTTTGTTTTTAGACTATTATATTTTCTAGTTTATTGTTTTATATTTCATTATTTGAAATTTATTTTTTCTTGGAATTAAAGGCTTGGCAGGTTTATCCTTTGCAGTCTTGTTTCACAGTTCTAAATTTATAGCTTGGTGATAGTTTCACTTTAGTATTTCGATACTATAGGTTTATTCCTGGTATTTATATTTAAAATATTTTTAAGAGAGCTTTTGCTTTTCTCTTTTGTTTTGTTTTTTTTTTTGTCTTTGCCTTAGTGCATAAAAGAAAGTTCCTTTCTTTTATTTTTTTGGGGAGGGATGTAATGTAACGATTTTTTTACAATCGTCACATAGTAGTCGATTTTTAGTTCGGAATCCTACCACCTTAGTTTTTTTGGATCAAATAGCTGTTATCCAGGTTCGTAATTATCTTTGAAAATGACAATTCATTAAAAAGTCATCTGTCAAATTTTTGACAGCTTCACTCTACGACCTCTTCCGACTATGGCCTGATCGTCTTTTCGAAATTTTTGTTATTTAATTTTAATCCGGCTTCATAATGCCGCGATTCCTTTTAAAAGTTTCTATTTAACTTAAAATCAAAGCCGCACGGCTTGATTACTTGTGATGGATCCATATTTTATTGGTGAGTCAAATATTTTTATTGTTAATGTGTTCGTTGCATTCGATCATCAAAATTTTGATTCAATGTTCTACATTCCGCATTTTTTATATTGTTTCAGGCATATTTTAGCCGATTTATCCACAATGGTGGACACATAATTCTTTGTTTGTTCGAAAAACGGTAAGCGATTGTGATTTACATGACCACGTTTCGACATATATTTGTCGTTTTCAAGTTTTTAATCCAGGCTTATTTCTTTACAGCCTCGGCGTTTTTCACCCAACTTAAATTTTTCACCCTACTTATATTTTTCACCAAGACTTTAGTTTTTTTCACCATAGTTCAATTGTCCGTAAGGATGCCTTTTTCACCCTACTTATATTTTTCACCACAATTTTCGTATGTATATTTTTCATCATACTTTATATTTTTTATTCCTCGTCTGCGTCACGCCTCGCCGAGATGTCAGGAGGGAGACAATTATAAAATTATATTTCTTAAAATCTAACAAGATGCAATAATAATAATAATAGTAATACCAATAATATTTTGGCAATTTATTTTAAAATTTAAAATTTAAGCCTTCATTTATTGTTAATTTTTGTATGCAGCCTACAGGCAAAATATAGACAAACAAAAGAGCATAGGCCTTTTATTTGTTTCCTCCCACCGGCAGATTAAAAGCCAATCTCTCCGTTGGTTAGTTTCCGGTAGCATATTTTTAGGAGTGAGCTTCTGGCGCCCGAGTCTCCATTATGGTATAATTTAATTGTTTTATTTTGGAGCTCACTCACATATTACACATACATTTAAATTCAAATTTACACACACCCATTCTCTTTCTCT
Organism: Subacronicta megacephala; assembly: GCA_958496365.1. Taxonomy (NCBI): domain Eukaryota; kingdom Metazoa; phylum Arthropoda; class Insecta; order Lepidoptera; family Noctuidae; genus Subacronicta; species Subacronicta megacephala. The sequence continues at coordinate 3,183,076 of OY292524.1, forward strand.
TTTTTTTTATTTTTTTTATTACAATACATTACATATTTTTTTTTACGAATAGAACGCCACGTTTTTTGTGAGTGTCATAAGCTATATCACCCAACGAAGTGGGCACGGGGTAGCTGGTATTATTAAAAAGTAATAAAATGACTATGCTAATCAACCAAGCTGCAAGGTTAAGCACTCGCTGTTGTCCGTGTATGGATAGGTGACCATTCCTAACGTATCAAGACCTCCATGCCTTGATGAAAGCACTTAATTCACTGTTGCCTGTACCAATAACAACAAACAATAGATTTTGAATTTTGTCTATATTATGGGGCTTGTGAAAGCCCCGCGTAGTTTTACGAAAACCTACAAAAACCTATGACAGTCGTTAGAAGTTAATAGTCAGAATCCAAAAAGTGTGACAACCAGTTTATCCTCAGAATATCGGTATCGCCCCTAGGTCTGATAGCAGTTCATCATCATCATATCAGCCTATTGCCATCCACTGCTGAACGTAGGCCTTCCCCAAAGAGCGCCAACCACCCTATCCTTGGGCAGCGACAGGATAGCAATTGATTCCCGTAAAATAGTGTATCATTTTACACAAAAGTGAAAAATATATGGTGCCCCCAAAAATATGTAGGTAGGTACCTTAAAGGTTATTGCGCGGATTTTGTGCAAAGCTTCACAGATGGCTACGCACCTCTGACTTCACATTTTCATGCGCTGGTGGAAAATATCATGATGAAATCTGTATACCTAAGAGAACTCCCAAAATGCTTGAGCTGCTGATGTTAATTAAATTATATTTTTTTTGTCAACAGTATACTAAAGAGCAAGCCGACAAGCTAGGTCTTCGAGGCTGGTGCAAGAACACGGTGCAAGGCACCGTACTCGGTCACATGCAGGGTCCGACTGATAAAGTGGAGACTATGTGAGTACCAAATACAGTTTGTTCGAAATAAGTAAGCCGATCGGAAGTTGTCTGCAAGTGGTTTAGAAGTGGTAAATTTTAATAGAAAGAGTCGATGTAAAGATACTTAGAGTCGTATATGTTTCACATTTCTAATTATTTTGTTTAGTAATTTCATTTTACTAAACGATTTTATCACCGCGGTAGTTCGGAACGGCTAACTTATTTCGAACAAACTGTACTTAGGCTATTCGAAAACAACTATGTATAATCTAAGCGTAAGTTTTCGCTACCATATCAAATATCGATGGCGACTATAAAAAGTATCGAATCTGCAAATCACGTACCAGAGCAATTAAAAGGTTTATTGCCGCGTTGCCGTAACGTGTGCAGTACTTATTTTTTTTATCCGAAAACTTCTTAAAGAATTGCATTAAATATATTTTTGCATCTATTCGAAAGACCTATTTTAAGTTATGTAAAAATACAAAAATCAAGTTGTTGCAGTTTCGATAGTGTTTGTTGCGGCAGTCGATATGTTTTCTGCTGTTTCAATGAAAATCCACATAAAATTCTTGGTTTTACTGATACCGGTTATGCATTAAAATCAATTTGGAAAAAAACATTAAAATTTACGCATAGATTCGTGTCTGAATCTCAGTCTCAGTCTTATTACTAAGCACATAATTATTTTAATTAGAAAATTTCCCCTGTCCGTAATCGGTAAGCCCGAGAATTACACTCGCAATTCGAGTGAAAAAAGAAAAAAAAATAAACGCACATAATAATTTGCATTTTTTTCCACAAAATCCCTTGAACTAAAAACCCATATCTAATTGGTAACATAATTTTCTCGCTTCGCCAATGTAGACAGGGAAAACTCGAGATAAAATTACATAAATTAAATAAATAAATAACCTCTCTGGTAAAGGTAGAATTGACCACCCAGTTCGTAAATATTGTTAACTAACTCCCTCTTTTAAACTAGGTATGTAACATTAACTCAAGCGTTAAATGTCACATAAATTTTAGACTTTAAATTTATACCGGACAGATAACGCGTTATAAAGTAGTATTACTGTTTTCGTTGTTGTACTACTGTTTTTTTTAAAGAACGTGACTGAACTCATAGGTATTGCGACCATTTAAATGATAGTTCGTCGTAAATTCAGATTTAATAACTTAGTAGGTACTCCTTAGGCTTTTTTTGAGTTTTAAGACTTGATTTATTATTTACAAATATTTTCTTTGATGAAAAGATCGATGAATAATGAATTCATTAATAAATTAGTTTAACGGGCCGCCGACGCCAACCAAATCCAAAATACAAAGAAACATACCATGAAATATCATAAATAAAAAATATTACGTACGTGTTACGACGTGACGTCACCTAAAAATGAATGGTAGGCTCCCCACAGTGTAATGTATCTTCTGAAAACACTGAAGCGTAAAAAACATCACATTTAATTTAGCCGTACAAAATTTTAGGCTTCGTTATTTGAGACAATTTTGCGGGGGAACAAAAAACAATCAAGATTTTTTTCTAACGCCCCGCGGCAAATCAAATTTACTGAGAAAGGGGAAGAAGGGAATTGTTATTCACACTTAATGTTATACTTTGATCGTACCACGATACCTAAATGTCTCAAAGCGTGGAACCTACCAACTTGTAATTAATACGAACCACGATTCATTACGCAGCTAGACCGGCATGCAAATTAGAAGAGTCGGGACTGTGTAATTAGTTTTCTCGTAATTTCTCTAGGAAATTTCCAACTGTCTTTGCAGGATGCATTGGTTGAAGACTACAGGGAGCCCTAGCAGCCAAATAGAAAAATGCGAATTCAGAAATCAGACAGATATCCAGGAATGTTTGGAGTTTGACATCCGCCGAGATGAGTAAATGGTGTACATATTCCTGTTTTCGGGCAATGAAATTGCTCTATAAGCACGTATGTTTTTACTTATATACTGTCTAAATAATAATGTGATATTTGGGAGTGTTACCCATGACTGTAATGTATTATTAATATTAGTAGTATAATTTATTTGCTTCAAAGTTGCAATACACTCGGGACGTAAAAGCAACCCTGAAATAATGTTTTCATTTAAACCTCAACATCCACACATTAAAATTATTTAAAGTTTATTAATTATGCCGAGAATGGAACAAAAACTCGACAGGAATTTATAATTACATTTAGCTCTCGCGTCAACCTCCATCCCGCAAACGTGCAGAAAACAAAAGCCTATCCCCCGAGACCGTAATAAAAGGCCTCCACTCACTCATTACTCTAGTAATGAGTAAAAACTCTCAGCTTGCGGTAAATTCTATTTTATCAGATGCTGATGCCACGCTGAGAAAATCTAATCTTATGTTCTCCGAAAGGACGAGGGTCGAACGTCAACATTTAGTCGACAAAATAAATCAAATTTAGTAAGCTTGGAACAAATAGGAATGATGTAATATTTGTAAAGTAAACACAGCGTCAACACTCCATCTCTATTATGTGGAATATGCGATTTGTCACTTAGTATTATCGACTCATGAAAATAGCTAAGAACTCAAGGGAATCTACAGGTGGTTTTGTTGGGTAGTTTCAAGTATTTCCGTTTGATGAAGTTATTTTTATACTAAGCTACAGAGTTGGTAATACCGTTCAGGGAGGCAAGCATATAATTTTACGTCATGCTAAAAAAGGGAGAAAAAGTATTAAAAATAACGAGCCAGGGTCGCTGGTTGAATGAAAAAGTTTCTCCTAAAATATGTGCCTCGGGACTCATCCCATTAACGCCTGAAAGACTTTCAAGGTTTATGCTCTGTTGGATTTTTTATGAATAACATTCATTTAGACTTAACTGATGGCTACGTTGAATGGTTATCAATGTTTTAACAGCAACTTATCAGCAAGCTTCTAATTTACACCGACGACTAACGCCTACAACGTATTTTGACCGTCTTCGCACCAAATCGAATAACAATAATCCAATTTATTAAGTTCATAAAAGTAGCAAAGCAAATATTACATTCCGTTGAATCAAAGAATTATATACCATCTGTTAGCTAACAATAGACGCCGACCTTGAAGGCTTTTACGAAGGAGTTTTCCCTCGAAAGGGTAGGAAATAATTACGTTCGAGTCAGTAACCCGGGCGTGCGTTATTGATGGGCTCGCGCGGCGGCGCCGAGACGCGCGGTAAGTGGGTCAGGGAGGAGCGAGGGACGCGCAGTCGCTCCGACACTGCGCCCTCAACCCTCGACCATGGCGGACGCGCCGCCCGAAGTTCTCGAGCTCAACGTGGGCGGCGTGCACTACGCCACGACACGCGACACGCTGCTGCGCGAGCCTGACTCGCTGCCCGCCGCCGCGCTGCAAGACGCCGACCATCCGCGCGACGCCCGCGGACGTATATTCTTCGATCGCGACGGAATTCTCTTCCGATATGTTTTGGATTATCTCCGAGACGGCGGGCTCGTTCTTCCGGAGTGCTTCAGAGAACACAAGCGACTGGCTCGAGAAGCAAAACACTACAGACTACCAGGACTAGAAAATGCGGTCCGGGATGCTGATCCGCGTCCACCTAATCGTGAGAAGGGGTGCATCACCGTCGGCTACCGAGGCAGCTTTGCGTTCGGCCGCGACGGACTCGCCGATGTTAAGTTCCGCAAGCTATCACGTATCCTCGTTTGTGGAAAGGTGAACCTTTGCCGGGACGTGTTTGGAGAAACCCTGAACGAGTCGCGAGATCCAGACCACGGACTTGCTGACAGGTACACGTCCCGTTTCTTCTTAAAGCATTCGTTCATTGAGCAAGCGTTTGACATGCTACAAGAGAACGGTTTCAAGCTGACTGCGAGCTGTGGCAGCGGCACCGCCGGCGGAGCTGCCGAGCTCAAACCCGGAGTGGACTCGGAAGAAAATCGTTGGAATCACTACAACGAATTTGTATTCACGCGCGAGTAAATCGTGCGTTCACTCAGAATGTTATAATCGTCAGCTGCTCGGAGGGATGCTTATTACAATCGTTAGAAGAATGTTTGGGATCATTATTCCTACTGCATCTCTTATATCCAGAGATAAAAGTAATGTAACTTGTTCTCGTAAGTCGTTCGCAATATTTGCGTAAACCGATAAAGCTTAAATTAAACTTTTCTTGTCATTATTAAAATGACTTCCTTGGTCGTCGAACACCTAAAAGTGAAATATAACGATGATGATAGATATCTGTAATAATTGCAGTAATATGCAAAAGTTCAAGTAAATAAATGTTTAATTATTATGTAGATAATGAAACTAAATTGTAATCATGCAACAAATAGGTAGTGGTTAATGTAAAATATAAAATAGTAGTAAATTACCTCCTCTAGGACTAATTTCATGTACTGTGTACCTATTTCTATCAAGTTTTTCAAATAATTTTATAATCGATTTTTAAAACAAATGTTTTAATAATGTATTTTGAATATACAGTGAGGGCCATCGTTTTGATAAAGAAAATATGCCAAATTATGATATAACGAAGTTTTGATATTTGTAGCTCTGAAATTACGACATCATTTTGTTGGATATTTATTATTTACGATCGCGACCAGGTACCGTTCGTACCGACTGATGTGTTGTGATGCGTTTTTGCTTCTCGTCATGTAGTTTTAAGAAATTGGATTTCAAATGTGTAGTATTATTGAAAAATGAGCGCGTGTGCAATGTACCTTGATAAATAGTGTGTTAATAGTTGAAAAAATCACAATCTCGACAAAATATAAGAATATAAGGAAAATATAAGAACGTGAAACTTTTCTGTTTAAAGAAAAGGCGCAATTATAACTTGAGTATCTGACCTGTTCACAGTTAAACTTCTTGGTTGATGCTGTCGCGTAACGACAAACTTTTGCTCGTTACCCTACAAACTATTATTATCGAACCAATTTTCAATAAGTATTTTAATTTCATACAGAGTTTTGTTTTAAACGTTGCTATGTCGAAGTTAAGCGATCGCAGCCATATCATTAGATAACCTAGATATTTTAAGCTGAACTTCCATAATTATCTTCCCGCGGTAATATTATATAGGTAGCCTTACTGTGTAGCAATATACCTCAATGTGCATTTAAGGGGGGAATAATTACAATCTTTAACGTTATTTCGTAATAATAATTATATTAAACATTTTTACGTTAATACACACAAGTTTTGTTCAATGGTTAATTTTTTATACGCTTTTGACATTTTACAGTAAGTACTTATACTGGAAATAACAACTTTCCCAATATGTCCATGTAAGTAGTTAATGTACGATATATAAATTTCAAATACATTTTAATTACGTTACGTTAAATATTTCAAAAGGCATTGACGGAACTCCAGGTGAAAAAACTCAGCAAAAGTGTGTATGCAATACCCTGCGTGATGGGACTACCTATAATAAGGTGTAACCAAGTACTTAAATGGTTAAAATATGCGCTTAAATTTATAGATAAGTACTTAGTAGTTATTGTTATCAGCTGTTTGTAAGTTAAACAGTTCTTTACGTTCCGTTTGAACGCTTTCGCATTTTCCTTTTAAAAATATTTTTCTACTCTGTAAAATGCATTTTACGGAAAAAACTAATGTGATCCCAGAAATTATATTTACGTGCAAATTTAAATGTTATTTAATTCAAATAATTTACTGCATTACTCGAAAGATATTTAAAATTTCTACGATTACTTGTACTACATACATATTACATATTTATTAAACTTTCATTAATAGTAAGTAAGGAAACTTATATTTTTATTAAAAAATAAAAATGTAACCGAAGTTAATATAAGTAGAGTAATGTACCAAGTTATGTTAGAAATAAATATTTGTTGTATTTAGAATAATTAGTTAATGTTAGATACAATGTTAAATACATTGAGCTATTATGTACTAGAGATGATCGCGACATGAGCTGTGTAGAAAATGTCGCAACTCATTCTTTCGCTACTCTGAGAAATATCTTAATATGAACCTACTTCAAGACTGCCAAAACTATAGGTAGATTTGAAAACGAAAAGTTTGATTATGTCGGCAAAATTTTGACGTCAGAAAAAATAATCGGTGACAGGTTTTTCTGACGTGTCTCTTCTAGTACGATAGTTCGTAATATCTCAATGATGAAATGTTATTTATTTAAAAATTTAACCTTTTACGATGGATACTTTAAGCATCCGTTGTGATCGTTATTATAATTTGGTATCTCCTAGTTGTTTGTCTGGAGAAAAAAAAACAGTGTTGGACCTGGACTCGACTAAAATAGTAGGGTTTTTAAAATAATAGTTTCGAGAATAAATTTAGTTAAAAAAATGTCTTTTTTTTCTTTACCAAATACTATAGGGCATATATCAACTGAAGTTGACCAGGTCCTAACTGGTGGCACGCATTTACATTGTATCAGTGAGTCAACAAGTGTTCAATATTTCTAATTGGTTAAAAGACCGTTCTCCGTATCTTAAGACTAAATTCATTAGCCAAGATGACTGATTTTGAAGATTAACAAACGCTAAGCATTATTAGCGCTTTATAATCCAGCTTTATGATTTTAAAAATATGGAAGGACTGCCTCATTAGTCTAGTGGTCCTAAGCGCGACTGCTACGCTAGTAGTAGTTCGATCCCCAGGTCGAGCAAAGTGTTATTGGGTTTTTCTATGAAATTCCCAGTAGTAGCTCGGAGTCTGGATTTGTACCCGGTTAATGGCAATAGGCTCGCCCCCTATTACATGAGACCAAAACAGACCAGCGAAATTTTAATGTGGATGTACATTAATACACCTCTGCCTAACTCTTCGGGGAATACAGGCGTGATGGTATGAAACGACATAAAAAAAAATATTTGCCCGGAATTGTTTACTGTTATCAACGTTACAAGTGTTGCTGTTGAAGTAACAGTTTAAAAATGGCGGAAAATAAAATGGAAATTATCACGCGATCGTCACGTGCCTTCGGTACATTCAGTAAGGTTATTTATTACACGCCTGTTGCAAGAGCAAAATAACTTGGTTGAATAAGTATTTTCTGTGTTTTTGAAAACGTAATAAGAACGCTTACGGTAAGACTTGTGTACAGTCGACAGGCAGCACATCGGGTTCAACAAAACTGTCAAATTTCTTAAACTGCTATGCTAGAGGCCCTAGGTCAAACAAAGAGTTATTGGGTTTTTCTATGAAATTTTTAGTTTGTATTTGTGCCTGGTTGATGGCAATAGACTCGCTTCCAATAGGCATGATGACAGTAAGCAAGAATTACTAAAATAATATGTTCATTTACTGAAATATAATTAATATGTTTAGAAAAGAATATTTATTTTTATTTATAAGACGGGATTATTAATTTATTTGATAAAATAAAACTACAAAATACACTAGTCCGCCATGTTCAGTTGAACACCAATCAGATTCAATTACGTCACATCTATGTTGAACTGTCGCTGTCACGTAAATTTCGTACGAATTTCGACGATCTCCGCGCTTAAAATTGTTTATTATGTATTTACTAATTGTATATTACTTAGCTTTTGTCCTACAACTTGTGTAAGAACTTATGAAGTAATGGAACAAGGGTTTACCAAGGCAAACAGCTCTAATTTGCCTAGAATTGATTTGTTATTGCTGGGACAGTTCCTGGTATTAAACAAAGAGTTCTGTTCAGCAGAATTTAGAAATGTAAGTATGATTATATATATTGTAAACTACAATGTAAGTATTATTTATTATTATTTGTTTTATAACTACTATAATTAAAAAAATAAAATCACTTTTAAAAAGCACAGCTTCGTATGTTTAGTTTTAATAATGTTTTGATTTTATAAAATATGCTTTCCTATCGATTTCTTTGTTTCAGATCCTCCAGGCCATCTTATGGGGACGACGCGATTAGCTACGTTCAGTTAAAACGCGATGGAAATCTATGTACTTATAGTTAAATCAAAAATCTGCCCAGAACACAGGGTCCACGCGAAGTTATATGCAGTTACGTTAATAGTTGACGAAGTAAAGGAAGAAGTTATATCGGTAGAATGCCATGACTGCGTTGCCTCACAAGGAGGCTGCAAACATGCCATTGCATTTCTCATGTGGGTCCATCGTAGGAGAGAAGAGCCGATTATTCAAGTAGGTAATTTACGATCCATTCGGCGAGGCTCAGGCTCACTCAGTGTCTCGCCTCGTTACTTGAATAATTGATTAAAAATTTAATGTAATAAAGAAAATCTATCGGGTAAAATCTCTCGAGCTATCTATGAACTTTATTTTAGTAAATAAAACATGATATCAAATCATTTTCGGTTTTATTTTAAGAATAAAACCGAAAATGGAAGATAAAATTACAAAAAAAGATGTATCTTTGTGAATTTATTCTATCGAGCCAACTTTATCAAATCGTGTTTCCCTTGTATGTGTTCCCTAGAATATATACTCAACAATATAAATTTATTTTCTCAGATTTTAATTTTACTATTTACTACTTAAAAAAAACATTTTTATGTGGGCTTTGCAGTACCACCCGGCCTTAATCTCCTATTGTATACGATGTCAAAACATAGAAGTGACGTCATAAGCAGACGCCATGACACCAGGGACCGTTTTCGCGCTAATTTAAAAACATTGAATTAAAATCGCATTTTTGTATCAAAAACCTTTTTTAATTGCAGAAAAAAAATATTTTTCGGAAATAGTATATAAATAAGAATATTTTAGATCAGTTTTTGAAAATCAGTCATCATGCCTATTACATGGGGCTTAAGCATTCCAACGAAATGTAGGTGTAGTACCTACCTCCGCCTTATTTGATTAAGTAATTATTTAATTATTAATACCAACATGGATTTTTTCTCGCTTTGGACTGAATCCGTAATTGATCAATGGTCAGTCTATTTTATGTACGAAAAAGAGTCTTCGATTCGCTCATGAATAAATAGTTTTGTCGGCGAATCGTTCGTAGTAGAAAGGTTCTGTCGTTGAACAACTCAAACGAAAAATTCTGTCGGCGGCTCATTCAGCAGAGAAACAATTGTCGGAGTTAAGTTTCAGAATCAGAAAATTGGCATAATTATTACAAATACAATCGTCGATTTTACAAAGTCTAAGAAAAACTATACCAATTTTATTAAGTTTTTATGAATCTAAAATAGAAAGAAAGAAAGCTTCATAACTGTGCCTATAAAAATACATACAATCTGCAGTAACATTTTATATCTTATTGTGATGCGAAGTCATGGAAAATCAAAGCTGTTCCAGTGTTTCTGCATTGATAAGTACCTACCGAACAAAGGCTGAATAGACGTCCATATCTACGTAATGCAAAGCAAACTGATTACTGACCTATATCTATCACAACTTCTACTCACTATGGCTTCTATTTTCATTGGACTTGGACACATCAGCATTATCAGCAATAACGTAAATTTGTCGTTCAGCCGCCCTGAAAGACACTTGACTTTCACAGTATCGTCTCAGTCTTACCAGCTTTAGAACCCATTGATTATGTACCTATTCGTTTTCGTGATGTGTCAGCCCTGCAAAAAGTCAAATTCCCAGGGGCCATAATTTTTGTTGAATTTTTTTGTACTTGACTATTTTTAGTTAGTAGATAGTTTTAGTAGGTACGGATACTCTAATGGGTCGTCTACCACCATAATAGGACGTGGCAGGGGATCTTGAACAACGAAAAACTGAACTTGTCTACCGTTGCCCAACAGTCACGGCAATCCCACGATTGAGGTGACATTCGAGGTACCTCTCTATTTCCAAAGTGTTTTCAATGTCAAAATATATAAGAACATTAATAATCACACTTTTTTCCATTTCACTTTGTCATTGGCAGAATTGTCGACAGCGGCATAATTGCCATAAAAAAAAAACATTATTTTAATCCGCAGAGGCATACCTACATAGGCAACCAGTTGAACCAGTACTGTACCTACTTAATAAATAGAGATTTTTTTTAGTCGGAAAGGACCGCAACTATTATATAACTCAAACTCACAGTATTTATTTGCGTACTAAGGATTAAGGTTCTTAAATATAACATATACACATACAGCTTAGCACCTTTTTCTGGTTTTGAAAATTTTCTATTGTGAGTAAAAATGTAACACTTCGACTGTTTTATTACCCGACTACGGAAGAGGAAGGGCAATAAGTTTAATTCCCAGCATTTTCGTATTCAGCAGATGTTTTTCCGTGAAACGAGTAGTTCAATGAACCAGCGTCGTTCTATTAGTTATGCTGTGGCAGGCACAAGACTTCCCAGAAAAATATTTTAGGAACTAAAAGAGGACGAGTGTTTGTTTTAAACATTTTTTCTTTAAAAAAAAAACTTACTAGCAATGTGGGTCGCACATTACTAGTTTTTTTTTAAAAAAAACCTTTCTTGCAATGTGGGTCGCACATTACTAGTATTCTTGTTAACCCCTCGTACTAAGCTAAATGCTTGTATCACGAGTGGGTTCACGTCGGTAGTGCAATGGGGGGTTTCGAACCGACAACCACATGATCGCAAGTCCGACGCCCTAGCCATTAGGCTACCGCCGCTTTTAATTATTACCTACTTCACTCAAAAAAAACCGTTGAAAGATTACCTTCTTATGAAAATTTTAAGTGAATCGTTGATTCTGTATAGGCCAAAAGTGGTTAATTGTCATGAGTAGGTGAATACTATAACATTATTGCCCAATAAGCTACTTTTTAAGTAATCTTAATACTTAGATACTACCTACCTAAAATGGCAAACACGAGTCTTCTAATAACAAGGTTTAAATATAGGCTTTCAAGGTTCATTGAGCCAGAATCCCTTTGATCGTTAACGCTAGGGGAATCCAAAATTATTACTGGTCGCCGTTTCACCCCCTCTAGAGTTAACCTGAGTAAGCAATGTTTAAGATGGCGAAATTCAGCTGCAATAAACAGCTCAAATTGGCTAAGGATTTTGGGGTTTAGCTCTGGACTGGAGGCAAAGGTCAAAAAAACAGGTCCGAAAAAAGTCAAAGCGGTAGATTGGCTTAGGCATTTGGAGGGGGGAGGGTTGTAAGAGGTAATGGTAAGTACCACGAAATAAAAGCCAAGATTAGGCACAGATATAACCAAGGTAAGTAATAAGAAATGGAAGCCTAGCACGAAACTATACTAATGCTCCAATTTCCTAGTAGGTAATTACTTACCTACATTTTCATTTTCTATGTCATGGATATAAAACCTCATTTGTAGATTTCTTTGTAGATTTAGTACCCCAAAATAGGGTTATACAGCCAGTATTTAACTGTATTCATTTTTATATTATTATTTTTACGACATTTCATTAATTAATTGTCTAGTTATCTAGTACTTGGTTATAAATATCACGTCTACCTATCTATTCGGGTATACAAGCGTGAGTATGAGGTTGTCTTTTATTAGTAGTATGCAATAACATTATATGAATATTTCATATAATTTATTTGATTGCAGTTGAATGCACTAGATCAAAGATGCTTAATGATTGACGACTGCTACGGTAGAGATCCTGGGTTAGATTCCCAGGTAGAGCAAAGTGCTCCTATTTTCCTAGTCTGAGAAAGTGCTATTGAGTTTTCTATGATGTGAAGCCGTGTGTAGGTACCTATTGTAAAAGAAAGAAAAAGCCTAAGTCCTACCAAATAAGTAGGTACTATTTTCCTCCACAGCCGTTTAGGTTTATCATAAAAGATTACTTAAGTCTTTATTCAGCATATCAAACATTTATTCCTGGAGCAGAAGTTTTACGCCCGCTCTCAGTGTTTACGACGCCGTTTTATTGCGAAACGGCTGCGGTCACCTACTTAGTCAAAGGCAAATAGCGTCGTATCTATCGATATTCGATCGTACTTATAAAATTTTAGAAACTGCACTATAAGTTCGGAAAGACGGACTTGCTCTGCATTCCATTAATTTGACATAACTCTACCAGTCTTTTTTGTTACGTTTTCACTCCTAAACCGCTAAACCAATTTTGATGAATTGGGTTATAGATAGATTGGATCTTGGAACACTAGTGGAAAAATGAACTCGGAAATATTTAAATAGGTAGCATAAATTTCCTTCAATTTCTGTCGATATTATTTCTTCTAGTAAGTAGTTGGACTTACAGAGTCACAGCTGTTCCTTTGACTTCGACAGTCAGAGTACTTATGCAGAAAAGTGGAGACAAAGAGGTACAAAGTAGAAGGCACAGGATAGATACACACTTTCGTATGTTGGTCTAGTACGAGATGTCTAGGACTTCTACATCGAGGTTACCAGCGGCTGGCAGCGTATAGACTTCACGCAGCAGCTTACTTACAGCCTACTACGCCACTGCAACTAAGTCATCTTTATTAAGTACCAACTATGTGCTTATAAATGTAGCTTCTTAATTAAATTATGGTGTTCAATAAAGTTTATTCTATAATATTCTACTTTATTACAGACACAATCCAAAATATAATTATGGTTCTGGTCCCTGGGTGCCGCATACCGGTACGGTACGGGCTTTGCTGAATAAATAAATTATAAGTGCCTACCTACGCGTGACTTGACCCTAAGACAAGGAATGAGAGTATTGCAAGATACTTAAAAGTAAAGTAACATAAATACCTACCTACTTCGGAATAGCAATAACCGTTTAACTTGTTCAAAGATCGCAACTATTGCAAGTGTATTGTCGTGTCGTGGCGTGAGAACCTTAGAACTAAAGTTTGAAGTAGGTACCTACATTTATACACAGTAATAGTTATATACCTCAGCCAATGAGTACCTAGGTACCATGGTATTATCTGCCATCTCATTCTTATTTGTTATTTGTGTGTAGAAGAACTTTCGATTTTGAACAAACGAACATTCACATTTTCATATATAGTTTTCATAAACAGGTTAGGAAAATCACGAAAATTTAACTAAGTATTCTAAAAAGTGCTTTTGTCATCTAAATGGACACATCTAAAGAAACACTTCATAGACATAAAAAAAATCGGGAAAGTGGTTTTTCAAGTTCATGTTATGATTTTTATCAACAATGGAACTGAATGAAACGGTATTTTGGCATTAACGATTGATCCAATTTTGACGAATTTTTGTATAGACATAGATTGGACCTAGGAAAAAGAATTTATGGTACCTTTCTTATCAAAAAAAGTCTAATGGGATGCTAGTAAAACGGTTTGCCCCGTTTCACTAGCATCCCATTAGACTTTTTAATTTAGCTAGCTAGTTTAATTATTTAAAATACAGATTCTGAAACTGATAAGTAATCAAGTATTGCCGAAATATACCCACAGATATTTCATTTAATTATTTTCCATAGCTGCTAATTATCACGGTCAGATTAGGTAGATATGACAACAAAGGTGCTAACAGCCCTCTAGAGGTACAAATTGTCATCACCAGCGGTCCTTAAGCGAACGCTTCATATTTCATCATAATTAAATTCGTTGCGTGTACCAAGACAATTTCGTTATCCCTTGGGCTCTCAGCATTATAACCAAGGTTAATTGGTGACCGCTACTTGGCCTGCCGTGTAATGTGGTTCGATTTTCTCTCAGTAAGTTATGGGTATGAGGTATTAATATTTTTCTTTGCTTTTAATGTTGCCCGTGTTTTTCACACGCATAACAAAAGACTTTTGGGGTCAGAAGGTAGCCTAGTAAGTACCAAAATTTATGTAAATTTGTGCAGCTTTTTAAACTTGAAAACGTAACTAATGTGCGAGTTTTTGGATTCCTAACTACGCTACGGAACTACTACGAAAGGTTACGGTTACTACGCTACGGGCTACGGGTTATGTAAGGATACTGCTACGCTTCCCTACGTCGTCGATCAAAATGGTTGTTCAAAGTTCGTTAGGGGTTCTCAAATAATAGCGTTTATAAACAGAGCCGTGACCTTCACATTAATAGGCAGGTTACATTCGAAATACGATATTTCCGACCCTTACCTACAGTAATCCGACAAAACAGACCCATTTATGTAAGTAAATATGTGGAGTAGTGCAGTGTTGGGCATTGTTATATGATCATATGACCATTGGACTGCCAAGTCTCGAGTTGTAATCTAAGGCACGCAGCTCTGTCTTATTTGAAGTCATGTGCGTATTAATAATTAATTATGACACGCCCCGCATCCCTGAGAGATTTTCTTGACGGCATGTGATGTCTGCCAACCCGCAGTAGGCTAGCGTGGAGGACTATAGCCCCCTCGTTCTGAGAGGAAACCCAGCAGTGGGACAATGTAATGGGTTGATGATGATGATGTAGGGTAGGTACTTACATAGTACAGGTGATTATGATAACTTAAACTTTTTTTTTTAATCTATTTTTATTTAGGGGAAACTTAAACTTCTAACAGTAACGTTTAGAGGTAGCAAGTGACGAATTGATAATTATTGATACCTATAGGTATTATGTATTTTGGTTTGATTCAAAATTACAGGCAAAGTAATTCTAGCCATAAGCGAAAATGGACGGGATTTGACCACAAAATCAAATAAAGAAAATTTTCTCGACAGAACCAATTATTTACCGCAGCTCAGCTAAAACCACGGAAGAGATAAAGAAGATCTCTTCCGTGGCTAAAACCGTCCCTCTAAAAGGCAGTCATTTGAATGTGGCTAGCCTACATTTGCATCTAGATTTTCAGCCAGAGCCGAATGCAAATGGAATAGTCATGTACCTAACTAGTTGGTAGGTAAATTAATTCGATTATAGACTATTCGAGTTCCATACGATTCGAAGTTGGTTTAGAAATTTATTATGGTGTGACTGAGGGCGCGGACTGACGAAACGAAGGCAATGATATTCACGATTTTAAACATTGTTGCGTAGGTAATAGAAATTCAATATTTGTAACTTTATAGTCATACCACCCCTGACTTGGTCAGACCATAGACTAATAAAAAAAACTTTTGGTTGAAACACAGAACTTCTGTCGACTGACCTGGCATTGTAATGTTTGCCGTAAAATGGGAGGCCAGCCTATACTGGATTTGGACCGTGTGTACGCAGTCAAGCTGTTAAAGACACGAAAAATAAATAATACAATATTTGTTCATTTTTTTTATTTGTAGCTAAAACTAAGGAAGTCCCTACCCAAATAGTTCATTCATTATGGTAACTGTGTTGTAAGAACTTAATTTATTATGATATCCTGTTCTAAACAATTGTCAATTGTATTTAGAATGTAATGTTACATTATATTTATGAAACTAATATAAGTATAACATAATTATATTTAAAGAATACCCGTAACATGATTCTAATCATTTAATACTTCACACATCTGTTTGTAGTTTTAATGCTGTTGACGACTTAAATATAGTCTGTTTGTAATACTTTAATTCTTCTATGCTTTCAAGAATATCATCCACAGATCTATGTTTGAACTTTTTCTGAGGCATCATCGAAAACTCTTTTTGGAACCATCTTCTTGCCAACTCCTTTACAGTGCTGACATCTATAACTCTATAGTGTAAATAATTGTCTAGTATGGGCATATATTTTCTTATAAATAAGCGGTCCATGTAAACACTGTTTCCACCCAGTGGACATTTCTTCTCAGGTGCATGGGATTTCACAAATTCCAGAACTTGTTTTTCAGCATCCTTCAGTGATACATTTGATTTGCGACTAGCCTCCGTCAGTCCACTCTGTAAGGAATAAAAATAATTGTAAATCTCGCCATCACAGATAATTTATGCAGAAAAAGTACAGAAATTTCACTATATTTCTTGTCCCAAAACATCTTGTCTGTAATAAAATGTAATAGATCATACATACTAAAGGCAAAAGGTTAATGAAACATTACTGAGTAAGCTAGATGCATAGACTATTTCCAATAGCTCTCTCTCTCTCACTGGTGAACAATCTGATGCTGATTATGAATATTATTTTGTCGGTGTTGGAAAAAATGGTAACAAAACATATTTTTACTAAGAAGACAACTAATTTTATTTTGATCCACCCCTACAAATATGTGAATCTGTGGGTAGGTAGTGCGCTCACCAAGTAGAACCAAAGGAAGCGGTCCAGCCTTTTTTCAGAGAGTAGAATGGCATAGATTATTGCCAGTGCAACTGTGTTTTACTGTGAAGACGCAGACTGCCCTAAATTGGATAATTCGTACCCATCTACCTTACCCTTTGGGGAATGCAGGCTTGATTTCTGCATGCAGTACTGGTATCAAAAAGAAAAAATTAATACCTCACCATGCTGAGCAACACACCAGTCATTCATATGGTTCAATATGCTATCTGGCTGGTTTATAACAATGTCTGGGCCTTCCGCAACAACATTCAGATCAGCGTCTGTCACCACACACGCTATCTCCAAAATATGGTCCTTCTCTATGTCCAGTCCTGTCATCTCAAGATCTACCCAGACAATTCTTTTTGCTGCATTCTTGATAGCTGATAAAGACATTTCTTTAGACAATTTGGCTCCTGAAACCATAATAAAGAATTTTGCTATTGAATTGGGCATTGTTATCCTCGGTCTTTATCATTATTTAATTTGTCGTCGTTCAATACATCTCACCAGAATCCTATTAGAGATAAGAGTCAGAGAAGCGCCTTAAAGCGCTCAGAGTCCGCGGGTCCAGACCAAAAATTTGGTCAGAGAGTAGCCTTAGGGGTTATTACACCACATAATAGCTTTGATGATTTTATTTATAGTCATATTGTTATTTCGTTCGTTGCGTTGTGTTATACTTGGGATTTTGTCAATGCACCACCTTCCAATCACTATTTATTTATTCAACTCATGGTACCGACCACGACATCACAAGACTCGACTTCGATTCGAGTTAAGTAAACAGTTTAACATATTTCTTAATGGGGAATACACTAATGTTGATATTGCAATTACAAATCGACCTAACCAAAACCAATTATAAAACATTCAGAAGTACTTACTGCTTGAAAGAAGCCGGATAGGACGTTTTGTTAAATTAACAAAACTTGATTTTAAGTAGTGGCGTACAATATTCATTTATTTTTGCTGATTTATTGGACACTTTTAGAGAAACTGCAAGTTTATTCAGCAAGAATAATATAGGTTATGTTTAAGATATGTGTAAAAGGTACGTACGTATCTAAACTATGAATGTATGAATGAATGAACACTCACTATGGTCACTAATGTCACTATGTCATCATAACTCCACAGACTAGTAATTATTAACCTTTTGAACGCCATTGTCACATAATTATGTGTGACAAACGAAATCTTACCCTGAACGCCAACGTCACAAATATATGACAAAATATACGTCGCCCATTTTATGAAATAAACAATTTAATCTTTACTTTGTGTAATTTGACAGAAAAAGTGGCCTGGCGTCAGGGGTACGGCGATACGTTTATACTCTGGCGTTCAAAAGGTTAAATTCGATAGGTTCTTAAGGCGGATTTAGGCGCATTTAATTAATTAGTTCATCATCATCATCAGCCCGTATTCGTCCACTGCTGGACGTAGGGTCAGTGGATACGAAACGGGGCACTATAAAAAAAAGACAGGAAAATTTCACCAAAATCCATCGCCTAATCAAGCCTTCGGGACACGGTGGGATGTGGGAGTAGTAGGGTGGGGGAACACCATGGCACACCTCAAGGGCATTGACCTTGTTCTCCGAAGGTCCCTGACCTTGTCCTCATGGTCCTGACCTTGAGATCAAGGTTAGAATTCCGAAAACCAAGATCCTTGATTCTCAAGAGCAGTCAGGTCAATATTCATGGTGTCCTTCAGGTCAAGGTCGAATGACATTAGGGTCAAGAACAAGAGTGTCTTTGAGGTCAAGGTCAAGTGATACCGGAGGTCATGTCGACGGAGCCCCGCTTCACGGGGCTTCTACTTCTGGGTGGTTAAACAAAAATTACCACTTGGATTCAAGTTCTCCTAGTACAGGAATATTGCATTTTGTAACCGATCCCTTCGCCTTCGACATCGATTTTACGACAAACGGTTGGTCGGAGACAAAAATCACCCAGATACTTTTCGCCTTATTTTTAGGTGTTCTATACGATAGAATCACGACAACAACGATTTTAGAAAAACAAAAAAAAAACATTTTTTTTGTCCCTGACGCCTTTATAATAGAATCCCTTCGACATCGCTTTTACGACAAACGGTTGGTCGGAGACAAACATCAACCAGATGCTTTTCGCCTTACTTTTATATATATATTTATAGGTGTTCTATACGATAGGATCGAGAAATAAAGGCCTCATTTCGGCCTTCACAATTCGGCCTCAGGCTTAAACCTGAGGTTTAAGCCTGAGGCCGAATTTTTCTTTGACTAGGAAATTTTCTTTTAATAGAAAATTTTTGTCTTTGTTGAGTAAAAATAATAGGTTCGCTATTTTAATGTTTTGTCGGCCATATTTGCTTTATATTTTCAAAAATGCTTAGCCTAGAACCATCTTACTATAAAGAAAGTTGAAGATCTTGAATTCGAATCACACATCGGACACACACAATCACGCAGTCAAAGGACTTTTCGCATTTATGTGAGTATTATTTTACTGCACTGCACTGTAAGCTTCGCTGTTTATTAAAGTTTCCCTCACCTTGTTTCGCCCACCTGCTCACTCGCTCGTTTGCTAGCTGGCGGTATGGCCTGCAATTTAATACTTCGTCTGTGCGAACCACAGAGAAGTGAGAACATTTTAAAAGTTCTCACCACAAACCAAATGTTATTTCATGTTGCTTAAAAATACTATGCTAAGACAATTTTACGTAACATCTTAAAATAATATCATTATTATGTTTATTTTTTAAATCCTAGACAAGGCTGAATGAGACAGAATCGAACCATTGTTTTTTTTAATGAGTAAATTATGCACTATTGACACTGTTGACAGTCTTTATTTTTTATCTGCGCTTTGTGGACTGTGATTCTTCTGGATTGTCATGGTGTAATAAGGGTTGATTTTGTTTTTGTGTTATTTTCAATATTTTCCAGTAATATACGCCGTGCGTGAAGCGAACAGCATGAACAGACTAATTATAAACCAATGTCGTTGCATCAGAATATCGAGTGAGTAAATCATATTTTGCAATAAGTCCTGTTTCATATCTAACCTAAACGTGAACTTGATTGATTATTATGTACACCTACGTATGACTTCATCGTGGAAACTGTTATTTTCACGTAAAGATGCGAACTGGTACGATGTTTGATATCAAGTTTCGAAGGAAAAATACGGGCCAAGTACCTAGTGTCAGTGATTATTTTGCAGTTAGACTCCATAATTATTATTTTTCTTTCATCATATTCCGTCACATGGTTAAAATTTTGTGAAACCAAATAAAAATTTAAGTAAAACTAAACAAAGACGATTCATTAAGGAGTTATTGCTTCATCTTTGAGCCAACTAGATTGCAATGAAAACTAAAAAAAATTGATGTTTGTATACATTTATACCTACCATGTTTTGCCGATTTAATTGTGTGTTGCTAACAATGTTATTATTATTTTAGCTCTACTATTGGAAACGAACAAATATCAAACATTTCCATACCTAACACTTTCAAGGTCACTGTCATATTATACAACACAACCTTTCGGACTACATCATGATATTACACAAAAACCTCTCAACCCGAGAGTTTACTACCACCCACAGTCCATCAGACCATTTTCAACCAGCAAATGTTTCTTAGACAAGGAACCTTTGAAACCATCCTCTAAGGTTGAAGCTACAGTTGAAACTATAAAGAAAGGTATTCAAGAGCAGGAAAAACTACCAAAAAGAGAAGAAGAAAAGAAAAAGAAGAGCCTTAAAGAGCGCTTTATGAATGAACTGAGGCATTACTACCACGGCTTTAGATTACTCTTCATTGAAATCAGGATCTCAGCAACCTTATTCTTTAAAATTTTAAAAGGTGATATATTGACACGCAGGGAGCACAGACTGCTGGTCACCACCATTGGTGACTTATTTAGAATGGTCCCCTTTATTGTATTTATTCTTGTTCCATTCTTGGAATTTGCACTGCCTTTTTACATTAAACTATTCCCAAATGCATTGCCATCTACATTTGAGAGCAGCTCCCAAAAAGAAGCTAAACTAAAGCAGCACCTGAAGGTCAAGTTGGAAATGGCGAAATTCTTCCAAGAAACGTTAGATCAGATGGCTCCACAAGCCAGCAACAGGCATTCAGAGCTTGCCAGAGAGTTCTCAAATTTCTTTTCCAGAATCAGAACTTCAGGAGATGTTGCAACTAGTGAGGAGATTATGAAGTTTTCCAAGTTATTTGAAGATGAGATCACATTGGATTCTTTACAGAGACCACATTTAGTTGCCTTGTGTAAAGTGCTCAATGCCACAACAATTGGTACAAGTGCCATGTTACGGTTTAATCTTAAAATGAAGCTTAGATCACTGGCAGCTGATGATAAGGTGATTGCTAAGGAGGGTGTGGACAGTTTAAACTTCAGTGAATTACAGCAGGCTTGTAGAGCTAGAGGCATGCGGGCGTATGGTGTGTCAGAAGAGCGGTTGAGGAAGGAATTGAGAAATTGGCTTGACTTGTCCCTCAATGAGAAGGTTCCACCATCTTTGCTGCTGCTGTCAAGAGCATTGATGGTGCCAGAACATGTTCCAACAACATACAAACTTAAGGCGACCATATCTGCTTTGCCGGAACAAGTGGCTACTCAGACCAAGGCTGCTATAGGAGAGAAGGAAGGCAAACTGGACTTCAAGGTATTCCTATTTACTTTATATTGAAGTTGTTTAGTGTGACTAGTGTATTTTACCTGTCTCTGAAATTTATCATTCTAAGGAAGTACCATAGTCAGTATTAAATTCATAATGTATTACATTACAACATACATATTTTTCTTCTCATGAATTTAATATTCTCATTTGAATAATGGTTACTAACATCAATAAAATATTCGAGTATAGCTCTTAGTTATTGCAACTGTTTTCTTTACACAACAGTTAGCATTTAATGTCTTATTAATATTTTTCAATTTCAGACCAAGGCTGAAGCTATCAGATTAGAAGAACTGAAGATCAAAGAAGAGAAGAAAGAAATGCAGGAAGCAGAAAGGGAAAAACAGATCCTTGAAGCCAAGAAAAGGGAGAAAGAGGAACTCAAAGACAAGGCACCCATCATTGACATTGAGGCCACTCCTCCTATTGTAGATTCAGCTCCTATAATCGTTGTAGACACCCCTAAGCCAAAATCTGAGGAAGGTCTTTCTGGCAAAGACATTGAAGTCATTGAGGATGCTTTAGAGAAATTAGGTAAGTCCATTGGCAATAGTCCATTTTTTTTCTATGTACGGAAGTTCAAGTTCATGTCATTACCTTCTTAATTACATATTCTAAATGTTTTCGTCATTCACATAAATAGATTTATGTATGTATACAGTGCTTCAATATGCCTTACAATATAATGAATGGAAATTCATTTCATATTTAATTTACAATGAGCATTTGTTGTGACATTTATCTATTTTGTTTGATTGTATATTCCTTATCTTACTTCAGAGATCTCTGTACAGTCAGGTTATACAAAACTGTCAAATTTCTCCAAATGATTTTAAACCTTAAAATGTTGACAATGAAATTCAATATCAACTGAGAAAATTTTACATTTTGTGGTATCTTGATGTGGTAGCGACCGAATCAGTAGTTATGCTGTAAATTTATGATAACTAGTTTTCTGTTATTGTGTGTGTTCAACTTCAGCTTATTAATATTAATAAAAGCACTTATATTTTAAGTAAGAGACACTTTATCGTGTAGTGAATTATCATACACTCAAATAAAGTGATGGTTGATAGGCCTATGATATCTGATAAAAACAAGGCATCTTCCACTGTTTTGATTGTACTAGAATTTGTATTGGCCCAGTTATCTCCTTATTGATGCATTGGCATCATTTGTATGATACAAATAAATCTCACTTGTTGCTATTGTTTATTTTTCAATAAAACAGACTATTTTACATAACATAAACATAACATACCATCACGCCTGTATTCCCCGAAGGGTTAGGCAGAGGTGTACTAATGTACACCCACATTTCGCCGGTATGTTTAGGTCCCATGTAATAGGGGGCGAGCCTATTGCCATTAACCGGGCACAAATCCAGACTTCGAGCTGCTACTGGGAATTTCATAGAAAAACCCAATAACACTTTGCTCGACCTGGGGATCGAACCCAGGACCTCTAGCGTAGCAGTCGCGCTTAGGACCACTAGACTAATGAGGCAGTCAGACTATTTTACAAGATTGTATATATAATCGCTATACTATGCTTTTCTTTATTATTGCATTAATTACATGAAGAGAATTGGGTCAATACAAAGTCCAATATTAGTACAATCGCCAGCAGGTCAAGGTATACAAAACTGTCAAATTTCTCCAAATGATGTTAAACCTTAATTTGTTGAAGATAAAGTTCAAAATCAACTGAGAAAATTTGACATTTTGAGGTAACTTGTTGTGCTGGCCTGCGTACATTGGATAAATATTGGATGAAATAATCTAGTAATTAGTTTACTAAATTTTATATTATTAATTGCCTAATTTTTGTAAGTTAAAAGTAGTAGTAGTATTATTCTGTTTCTTTCTTATAAAATAAGTGCATTTATTATCAAATATAATTATTATGAATGCCAGACAAAATCTGCTGGAAATATCACCATTAAACACCTTATTACGGCACAGTAGCATATGTACTCTCGAGGTCATGTAGATTATTATACTCTACTTACCATCAAATCAAGAAACAGTTTAATACATTCAGTTCTAACGTCATGGGTTGAAACATCAGACTGTCTTAGTGAAATGCGCCAAAAGTATTTCGAGTACTGGGAATTTGGATGTTTATGATTGACTTTAAAAAAAATATCGTATGTATATTGTTGATGTACCTTATTAATAAATAAAAAAAATGACTTCGATAGACAGGTCTGAGACCCTGGTACTCTGCGGCAGTTGCACATCACGATCTTATCGGCTAAAGCAAGTCCACTGCTGAACAAAGGCCTTCCTAATAGATTTTCCACACGGACCGGATCCTAAAGATTTTGTGAAAGAAATATAATAAAATTTAATTACTAGACATGTGTAAATGCGCACATTATAAGTAATTAAGTATGGAGAATATCGTACAGTGAACTTTGAAGGACAAATAAGTAGGTCACGTCACCTTAAGACTGAAGTGAAATTTCAATTAAACTAGATTGGGGTAAGCGTTGATAGCAATAATGACGATGCAGGTTAAAGACTTGCAATCGGTTAAATAAAAAAAAAATATACAGAGGTATTCAATTGGCAGCATGGATTAGACCTTGGGAAAATAGCTCGGATATATCAGTACACCGGTAAATATGTACTTAATGTAATGAATCATGTTGTTTGTAAATAAAGATTTCTCGGTTCGAATATAAATAGGGTTGTGGTAACACTTAATTTGTTGGGTACATTCGTATTACCCG
The DNA here is from genome assembly GCA_958496365.1 of Subacronicta megacephala. Classification (NCBI taxonomy): domain Eukaryota; kingdom Metazoa; phylum Arthropoda; class Insecta; order Lepidoptera; family Noctuidae; genus Subacronicta; species Subacronicta megacephala. The sequence continues at coordinate 3,207,432 of OY292524.1, forward strand.
AGTCAGATTTTTGTTTTGGCTTCTCTCTTACGCCTGGTGCCCACTGTCAGCATGCACGACAAGGCATTTTTCATATTCCAAATACAATGATTGTATCCACAAAAACAGTATGAAAAAATAACATAATATTTGAAATTTTAACACTTAAAAATCCCTTGTCGTGCCGATTCATTTTGCCGCCTTTTCGCCACTTTGTAAGCATCCTCACACAGTGCTATGTATACCTTATATATATTATATGCAGTATTTTTTTTATGAACATGAGCTAGATTCGTACTTAAATACTAAAACTTTTCTGATGTACGGTTTCATTCATCTACCAATGTGATAAAGTAGATAAGGGGTTTTCATTTCATTTCATTTCAATGGCAATAGGCTGACGCGCCTATTCTATTTTTGGACGATTTGTTGTGGTCTCCCTATTATACCTGGTCACTGTTTATCTTTAGGGATTTTTATCATGCTTCCCGGAAATGAGACGTTGTGGAAAAATCACTTCACCGAAGCGAGCGATAACATTTTAAAATACTACCCGACATCAGTTACGTACCTACCACCTATTGTGTTACATCAGTTATTGACACCTACCAACAAAGGAATTGGTTGTTAGCTTATGTTGCGTCTTGGCGCTCTGAACAAATTATAAGCATACTAAATACATTATCGTTCTACCTATATTCCCTTAGGGCCTATAGGGCCGAGCCTATTGCCATTAACCGGGCACACCTTAAAACTGACTTAAGTGTTACTGTGAATCTAGTTAATAAAAGAACTTTGACCTCAAATTTAGCATCTGTACTTGATCACCGATCTCATGGGTAATGTGATATAAAATTTGTAAGAAATGATTAGTTTCATGCCTGTTATTCGTTATTTTGTATGGTACGCCACATAATACTTACCCTTTGTAAGTATTATGATGTGCCACGCGGTATGTTTGTACAATAAACCATTTCCGACGATGTAAATACAGTTTTATAGCGATGTTGACGTAGAATTCTGAAAAACAGAAATTTTCGTCTGCAAGTTTTTCCTTTTAATATAGACAATTATTATTTTGGCATATAGCCAGGATCAAATAATATTCCTAAATAGTTTGTTCACCTTATGAAGGTATTATCGTCCGATCATTGGATTACTGAGAAATACTCCTTTTCGTGCCAAGTTTTCAGGGTTTATTATACTACTGAATAGATACCGTTGACAAAAGAGTAAATTAGTATGTTTTGACAGTTATTGAATAATAATAATATCTGCCTGTATGTAACCTGTTTTGTGGATTGTACTTCCATGGATATGTACACTCAGACCACTTAAAAACAAGACGGAACTTGAATATAAATGCGTGAGGCCGCTTGCATACTAAACTGCAAGAATTCCATAATATTTTATAACTTTGCCTTTGTTATTTTTTAATAAGTTTTTTTCTAAAATCATCAGAATCATCATCTGCTCGTATTTGTCACAGCTGGACGTAGGCCTGTTTAAGTGAACGCCACTAGAATAGAATCCATAAAATAAATATTAAAAAGTATTCTTTCATAAATGCGCAATATATTGTTTTAATATCCACAGCTGAACAGAAGAAATCCTTGCTTCTTGAGAAGGAGAGCATCCAAGAACTGAAGGCGGAGCTGTTGGACTACAATGAGGATGTCAAGGAAATGCAAGAAATTGTCAAGTCTAAGCAAGCTGACCTCAAGGTCACGAAGGGTGCCCGCAGGTATGACGTATGCTTTTAACCAACCTGCCTCAAACTGCCTCATTAGTCTAGTGGTCCTAAGCGGGGCTACTATGCTAGAAGTCTTCGATTCCCAAGTCGAGCAGTGTTATTAGGTTTTTCTACGAAATTCTCAGTAGCAGCTCGTAGTTTGGATTTGTGCCTGTTTAATGATAATAGGCTCGCCCCCTATTACATGCGACCTAAACATACCTGTGAAATGTTGGTGTACATTCGTACATCTCTGCCTAACTCCTTGGGGAATACGGGTGTGATGGTATGTTATGGTTATCCTGAATTTCAGTTTCATTTTCCGGGAGGGCCATCCTTAGTGGTGTCGCGTAAATTTTTATGGGATTTGTTAGATGCAGGCATATAACCCGTCCTTATGGAATTCTATGAGGAATACTTCCTTTGGCTGATATGGTGATGTCATATTCTGCCCATTTTACGTTACGTTAAATTAGTTTCCGATTTGTAATCTATGATAACGTCGTATTGCTTAATGTAGTAATATGTAAGAATCCAAGCAAGTGGCGTTTTGTTGTTTTTACCTACCCCTAAGGGAAAAGCGTTAATGTTTGTTTGTTTATCGTCACAAGGTTTCAAATAATGTGTCCATTGTTTACAGACTTTACAAGGCCGTTAACAACATGATAAGCAAACTGGATGCCGCATTAGCAATGCTGGACACCAAGGAGAAAGCACTGAAGGATACACTGGAACAGACCAAGTCTGAACCGCAGAAGGCAAAGGAACACCTGATCCAAATTGATGAACTGATGCATTCCATTAAGAGTCTACAGAAGGTGCCGGATGAAGCGAAACTGAAGCTCATACAGGACGTGCTCGGAAGGTTGGATGACGACTTTGACGGGCAGCTGAAGGTTGATGACGTCTTAAAGGTCAGTACGGGCTAGTTATTAATCAGACTATAATTCCCACTGCTGGGACACAGGTCTCTGGGCGACAGGGAGTGGTAATCCACCACGTGGGTCCATTACGGGTTCGTAGATGTCACATGTCTTGAAATTTTTGGTTTTAGGACATGCCGGTTTCCTCGCGATGTTTTCCTTCACCGTTTTGGGAGCAGTGGAGATGAAATAATTTATACAAATCATAGCGCCTGTGTGGGCTCGAATCTACGACCTGCAATTCGTAAGTCGCGGCCGTTACCACAGGGCCACAACTGGTCCTATAGCCTATAGGCTAATTGACTAATATTTTTTATGGTCCCATAAAAAAGATGACCATAAATAAAGCCTAACACGGTTCATTTTAAATTTATGCTACACAAAGAGCGCACAATTGCACGTTGTGATGTCAAACCGTGCGTTTGCCATACGAATTTTATACTAATAACTTGTACCTAATAACTTGTGTCAGTACACAAGTTTTTAGGGAAAGGGACAGCATCCCCCCTCTCAATCCTCCCCCTCCATAAACTTTAACGAGCATATATTTTGGAAATTTGTTGGTCGAATTCAATTATTTTTTTTGTAAACGACTTATCTTTAATAACATTTTTCAGTAGGACTGTTATTTTTAAACAATCAAACCGTCAACTAATTGTCTTGTTTATACTTTTCTATCTAGTAGCACTACGAAATGGCCCACTTATTTTTTACCCGTTTAGTTATTTATTTTTATAAGCTCCTATAAGCTGTGACTTGCGCTTTTGTGCCCCCTTATGGAGAAGACGGAACTGCTTCCCGGCATTCCATAGAAGCTTTTTTTTACTGGATAACTCCGCAAACGAGCAGGCAAGCTACCTGATGGTTAGTAGTCATCGCCGCTCATGGACATCTGTAAAGCCAAAGGAGTTGCAGATGCGTTGCCGAGCCTATTTAGGGAAAGGGCGTAGAAGGAGTAAAGGAGATGGTAGGAGATTGGGAAGGAATTGGGCCTCCGACCCTCTCGCTCATCTAACGAAACGCTACTACTCAGACGTTGATCTTCTGCGAGAGTGTGGTACGTCCCCGGTCAAGCCGGCCCACTCATGCTGCGAACAGCGTGGCCCTACCACAACAATAGCTAATAATGCTTATTGATTACAACTACATGAGCAAGATGACCTTTATACGTGCGTAAGTTTGTGCGTAACATAGTAGGGCACCTCTATCAGTTAATGCTTTGTTAGGTAGGAAGGAAGGCTTGGCCGCGTCCCTTGATTGGTCCAGGGTTTGTACTGGACCCACAGCCTGTCGCGGTTGTGGTGAATGTCAGGAATACCATAGACCTATAGGGCAAACGAACACAAGTGCCGTTTTTAGTTTTCCGTACGATTCGGACGGATTTAAATATAAAGTAAAAGATTCATAATTGTTGTCATATGCATTAACAAAGGATGCATAAATCGTCATTACGTACGACATAAGTTAGCTGTCGCAGTTTCTCTTCTAGAGCCTGACACAAATAACTATAGAAATGAATAAATACCATTCCCTGAAATGATAACAAAAATATTCGTTAGCTAAAGTACTATAAATTATAATACTATAGTAAATCTTCTGCCAAATTACCATACTTTTAGATTAGACTATAGCCTAACCCCGCTAACTGAAAGGAGACCCCTGTCCTATAGTGGGAAAATAAAGGGGTTAATTGTTTTTTTTTTAAGAAGGTTATTAGCAATGTAGGTCGCACATAACCAGTATTCTTGTTTACTCCTTGTACTACGCTTAATGCTTGTATCACGAGTGGGTTCACATTGGTAGTGCAATGGGTGGGTTTCGAACCGGCAATCACATGATCGCAAGTCCGACGCCCTAGCTAAGCCCTAAGGCTACTGCCGCTTAACGATGATAATTGTACATACATTGTATTGAGAATAATAAAAAATTATAATCTTAGCGAGACTTTTGGAAATTTCCGTATACATAACTAGTCACCGTTTCACAGCATGTTCTACGTGCAAAATCAACATTTTATTGCTGTATTCAGGGTCAATGTCAAGTTTTCACCACGCTGGCCAGCACGTGACTGGCCATATCTAATTCCCCGCAAGTGATTATAAACGCGATAACATACCGTGCGACCTCTTCCAGTTTAATGCGCTAGACTTCCGTGTTATCTATATTAAATCTTCATGGTCATTTAAAAAAAATGCAAAACGTATTACAATAATCACTTAGTTCCTTTATTATAAAAACTTGATATCTATAGACGTACGATAAGTTTTACCTTTGCACTGCAACTGCAAAAAACGATTATTGAAACTTATTATGTAACTAATTGATATTTTATTTATTTATTTATATTTAAAAAGGTTGATATTGATAAAGAGTTTACTGTCTTTGTTTACACTAAACTAGATAAAATAGAAATAAACATCTTCCATTTTTGAATCGGAGGATAAATAACTTTCACCCGCCTCAATTTTTAATTAGGGTACGTTATACCAAACAAGATTATATTGATCACGATATTATGTATGTAAATAAACGATGCTATTGACTCGCAGTGAATGTGGTAAGGTCAGGACGTCTGCAGTGGTCATTGACATTAATTATAATTTATGACATTAATTACAAGTAATATTCAACACAATATTTTCGACGAGACGTCTGCATTGTTCCTGATAATGCTATAACCTTATTTACATGAATAATAAATAATTTCGCTTATCGCTGATATATCACTTCGTGCAAACTGCAGTTTTTTTAGGATGTCTGGCCTTGAAATTGGCTTGATATACTAAAATATTTCCTGAAATTTTCTTCCTACTGTAAAATCGTTAAGGAATTATGTTATACGTCACTAGTCTTTTAAAGTTACTTTTTAAATAATGACTGCCTCGTTGGTCTAGTGGTCCTAATCGCGACTGCTACGCTAGAGGTCTTGGGTTCGATCCCCAGGTCGAGCAAAGTGTTATTGAGTTTTTCTATAAAATTCTCAGTAGCAGCTCGGAGTCTGGATTTGTGCCCGGTGAATGGCAATAGGCTCGCCCCCTATTACATGGGACCCAAACATACCGGCGAACTGTGGGTGTACATTAAGTACACCTCTGCCTAATCCTTCGGGGAATACAGGCGTGATGGTAGGTTAAACTTCTAGCGAAACTGTATATAATCATACTTAATTTTACTTTCTACAACTTCCAGATGTTAGAGATCATTGGCAACGAAAACGTGAACCTGTCAGAGAAGCAGATGGCCGAGTTGATCGAGCTGTTGGATAAAGAAGAGATACTGGAGGTCGAAAGCAAAATACAGAAGGCACTGGATAAGGCAGCCATCGCAGCTAAAGAACAGGATAGGCCTACTGTCTCCGAGGGCAAGGTAACATAAAATTATATTTATATATATTTTACAACCATGATGGCAAAAATGCCTGGCTTATGGTAAGCTAACAGTAACACCAGGGTTGTCACTCGCGTGTTTAATACTCACATTGGTTGCTAAGTCACTCGGTATATCAAGGACACTGCAACTTGGAACACAATAGTGGTAACGTCAAATTTTCTCAGTTGATTTTGAACTTTATCTTCAACAATTTAAGGTTAAAAATCATTTTGAGAAATTTGACAGTTTTGTATACCTTGACGTGCTGGCGACTGTATTTGGCAATGTGATGGACTTAATACAGATACTTTGTGTTGGCCTACCACCGCACCGTATCAAATAAACAAAAAACAATTATTTCAAAAGGCTTTTTTATTCGTTAATAATCGTTCTTCCTTTTTTAATTTGGGGGCTCGGAAGTCATTAAACTTTATCACTTATTAAAGCAGCTGTTTCGAAGGTACACAAGGAAAGGCCACATAATTTATTGATAACGATGTTTTGCATCACACAAGGTCATGCCACGGATAGTATCGTTTGTTAGATCCAAAGCTGAAGCTTCATTAAACTGATAACATTTTATACAAACCACTTTGTTGTTTTAACTTATACACATTGTTACAGAGTTTATTCGACTTAATTCGAGAAGCCCAAAAAAGACGGGAGTTAAGAAAAGCCGCTGAACTGAGTGAACAGCAGAGAATTACTCAGAGCGAAGGCATTGTCACCAAACCTGAGGAAACCAGTAAACGGCCCGAAAGCCACTGAGAAACGTAAAATTATTTAGTCAAGGTGTAAATAACTGTACTAGTGGACTGTTTTTACTCATGTTTACGCCTTCGTGCTGGTTTAGGTGACGTTAAATTAGCAGAGATGGCGTTCGGCGTCTGTATTTAAATGAGATTCATTCGGACACGTGCAACTTACCGCATTCTTTCCCGATAACACCCGGCCGTTCTGATTGTTGAGTAGTTGCACTATCTGAAAGTGTCTTGTGTACCCGCATATAGCATAGCTGTTGTACTAGAGTAACGACATACATATTTATGTAGAAGAGTTAATATAATTACGTTTATGTAATGAATGTGTTACCCTAATGACAATAAGCATTTTGTAACATTTAATCAATCACACATGAATATGTAAATAACGTTTTACTTTAATATTATTGAAATGAATATAATATATCTACCTAAACTTTCCATGCCGTACAAAGTTATTCATATTTGTTGTAATGTTTTTATTTATTCCTGGTTCTTTTGTTGGATATGTATTGTATTACGTTGATGCATTTCTGTGATCGCTATTCAGTTTAAGTTTATTTTAGTTTATTTTAGTGGTTATATCAAAAATGTTGCGCACAAATTGTGGAGCGATACACTCATTCTCAATTGTGAATTGGGATGAACGGATTACTATTACTAATATTGTTTAAACTTTAATAATATACAACATTAGATGTGTATAATTATTAACTTAAATACCGAGTGCTGTTTATAATAGACGAAATTCAGAAGTACCTACCTTTATTTTAAATTCACAGAAAAAACATTCATTATTAATGATTAACAAAACGATGTTCAATCCTATCTAAAACACTCAAAGCATATAAATAAAGTACGTAATAACTGAGTATCTTCAGTTTTACTATGGTAACAATTTTTAGCTGTTCATGTCAGTTTAAGCACCTCTTCCTTCCTAAGATAGTCTTTCCCTACTTAATATTATATCCTTTTATTGCCTTACCATCAGTATTGGTAATATTTTTTCCATCGAGTCAGTGCTATGAAGTACATTGTTGCTATTATTCGATGTACTGAAAAATAAAGTTTTAAAGAGTAAGAGAATAAAGAGATCGATGATTGAAACTGTTTTATTTTCTGCAGTATGCTTGCGGTAGGGTACTACTGGGTCTGCGGACGAATGCCACAGCGCTCCTGTATTCCCGTTATAAAGTGGTAACGCGAAACGTCGAAGTTGGTTTTTAGTCGGTAGATCGCCCTTTTCAGAGCGGAGTCACTATACACTATTGCTCTCCCCGGGGCGGTGGGTAGTGCATAAATAATTTCCAACCCCGACACCAAAAAGTAGACCTACTGGTATGGTGGTCATAAAAAATTGTATACATCAGTGTATGATACTGCCCATAACTACTAAAGCCAAAAGAATATAATAGGCAGGTGCATGAGGTGGAGTGGCTTTTCGTCGCCCGGGGCCGGCCAGAAATTGTCGGCTAACGCTCTAGTAAATTAGCAAATTGCCTGTAATATTTTAGGAATCACTTCAAAATTGTGGCCCTTGCTGCCGCCCCCTTTCGTATACCGCCCGGGACCATGGCCATTGATAAGGTATAAACCAGCAGATCATACAACAAAGTAAGAAGGTCGTTGGTCATAATGTAACTTTCACTAATGTAGCCTTCAGGCAACGTATATCGTACGTATGATATATTTCTTAAGTACGGAAAAGAAATACCAACTTTATACAAGTATGGCTACATAGTACTTTATCGGACGTTTATAAATTGGTCTTTGGACCCTCGACCTTGGTGCAAAACAGAAAAGTGTACACCTATATAAATAAATTACATCTATTTTTCAATTTGGCGCCTCTAGGTGGCGTGAAAGTCGAATATCCGGTTTAGAATCCTGAACGCTCATTGGTCAATAAGTAACATAGTTATACTAGATTAGCCAATAGACATATTTTGACGAATCACAAGGTACATGGATTATAATCACGGGCTGCCTAACCGCCATCTTTGATGATTTTAAAAGCGAAGCCATGCGATTGGTCAATAAAGAGACGTCATTTCATTCTTTTGACGGAGTTGCGCAAAATAAAATAAATTTGTAACTCTCACTCACTCATTGCGGCTGCCATGTTTTTTTTCATGTGGGGTGTGTGTATATTGATATAACATGATAGTTTAACCCCGTATAAACTGTTACAGGTGAGTTTTCCATTATTTCTGATTGTTTATATATGTGTTTATGCGGAAGTAAGTACCTGGCGCGTCCTCAGTGAAAGTGCATCATGTAACATTGTCGCCTTCTTGTGAAATTGCATCGTATCGTAGTCGAGATGAATAGTATGACTCAGTGCAAAACGATGATAAAATATCTGCAGTGCCGCGCGTGATACTACTCTTTGTTGATGTATAACAAAAACTGTAGTGCGGGTGACGTTGCGAATGCAAGGAGGCTACGTCCGCGCTCACCCTCGTTCGGATGACGTTTTGGCGCCATCGACCCATTTAGTACAACGGGGCGGGCATGGTACTCACGACACACCAAATTCTTTGTACTAGATATATCATAACGATCTTTGTATCAAAACATAGAAAGTAACAATAAAACGTTTTGTTTTGCAGAAATAAGGGGTGCACGTAGTGCGTCATTTGTTATTAGCTAGTGACAATGCGATTGCAAAAAAACTGAAGCAAGCGCTGCATTAGGAAAAACACGACCCACTAGCAAAGAATAGGCCAAAGAAATCAAGGATGTATTAGTTACGGAGGAATTAAGGATCGATTTATATCACACGGCCCACGGCGATTGTAAAATGGACTCACGATTATTACATTACAAGATGATGGTGTTTGATACCGGCAGACACTATCAAGGACAGGATGCGTAAGCATAAGAGAGAGAGCCAGGCGTTTGCCTGCTGGCCTGCCACGTCGAGAGAACTTCATCAAACTCCACACTCCATCATCTGATACCCACACACTTGGTACAGGTATGTCACTCCCACCAGATATCATCTTCATTGCAATTAAATGTAAATATTTCTTGTAGTCATGATCATGTTTTGTTCCCTAAAAATGAAGGAACTTTAGTAAGACACTAATGAGGCAATAAATATCACATTATAATGATAACATGTTCTCACATACAAGGAAATTTGTTAAAATGTTTAGGCATAGAAAAAATACAATCAATTAGGTACATCATTAGGTATCTTAGCATGATCTGTTCAATAGATAAATTATAAGTAGGCTATTAAACATCATTACTGTATTCGAAGCACAAAATGATGATGAAATAGTTATTTACGAGCTTGCTAGTGATCAAATAATAATCAGTATGCACTAATTATTGTTTTTTCAAATGTCAAGAGGAAATGCAGTGCTCAGTAACACTGGAAAGTGACCATAACAGTGGGAATGTTAAAATGAAGACAATTACCAATTATAAGAATCCTTACAAAAAGGTCGGTTTTGCATCTATTCCAATGTTATATGTAAATTTTATAGGCAACATGATATTTTATTTGAATGGTTATTTGAGTAAATAAAATGTATTTATGTATATTTTCCTTTTTGGGTGTGTATTGTACTTGTGATAATATTGCCCGACTGTACAGGTTTCCTCATCAATGATTGTTGCCTATGAAAGCACCGCACCACTGTATTTTGATGTCCCCCTTGGTTTGCACACTAGTTAGGAGCATCACTGCATTTTTCCTTTGTTCCATTGTTAACAGCTATGTGTTATAATTATTTGCATAATTATTGTATGCAGATTTTTTTTTCTGTAACATCCTACTTTTTGAGTGTATTTATAACCGGGCATATAGAACTTGTGATTTGTGGTTTCTATTTACACTAAGTCTTTATTTGTTATGCATCTTTTTTTACCATTTTATCTTTTTTTACCAACACTCAAAATTAAAATATGGTTCCCTTTTTTGTAAGTCCATTTTAATGTTAAAATTAACTTAGTTCATGAGATTTTTTGCAAATGCTGTAGCAGCAATAGATACACACATCCTTATTAAAACATTATTTTGGGAAGTGAATAATTTATTTTTGTATTATAGTCTGTACTAAATAATTCCAAAACAAGTGTGCTTGACGACTGTTTATCTGTTTTAACTGGCTTTTAAAAACCCAGCGTGTCAGGCTTTCAGGGGCTTATGTACAACTAAATTGAAAGTCTGGTTTTTTTTTTGGTTTCGCAACCTTGACTGTTGCTCATACATGTAAACAGCAGGCCCGGCCGCAGACAGGCCCAATTGATGGTGTAACCCAATGTTCCAACTGATGACAAAACATATTGCAAATGTCTATCTTACCCTGCGTTCCTACTGATGACAAAACATTTTGCTAACAGCTACTTATCCCTCTGTCTCTTTGAGAGTTAGATAGATATTTGCAACTTGTTTTGTTTTGTCGTCAGTGGGAGTGCAGGGTAACCATTATCCATCCATTGGCAATATATTTGTTGTTGCTATAATGCTTCTGTATATTTGAAATCACTAGTATTTTTGGTAGTAGGTAATATTGTAATTACATAGTGAAAAGTAGCTCACGGCTTATAATCAGGATGATTTTTGTAACTGTTGTGTTGATTCTTTTCAGGAACCTAATCTTGACAACATTGTTGATCAGCTGTGCATACGACTACAAGACATCAAGGATCAAGAAGGTGCGTCACGAGTAGGCATGCCCACGTGTTCCCTAGAAGAAACTGAGGCTGTTCGTCGATATTACGCTGCGTTTCCGGCTTTGAAGAAAGGTCGAGATTCACCATTACCGTATTATCTCCCACCACCGGCGTGGTGTCGTAAATCAGCGCCAGATTCTAAAATCAAAATGCAAAGCGAATTATCAGTGTCTAAAGATTGGAATACCAAAAATAAGAAACTAACTTCAGGCAAAGAGCGACGTAACTCGTACCACGGTCAGAAGAAAAACAACAAGAAACGTTGCAACAGTTACAGTAGATCCTTTGACAGCAAAGATAGTCTGCCTGAGTGGGTAACACACGAGGGTGTCTGGGATATGGAGACCCAAGACCCAGTGAAGGAGTTTATCAGAGCCATAGCATTAGACGAGGGTTACGGCACCTGCGAGAACACCGTCACTGACGAGATTAAAGAAATAACTGAAGGTAAGATCGGAATGAACGAAAACATGGTGCCTGACTGGGACGACAGCCTCGACCTCGACGCTGAATGGATCATCACCGAAGATCTCAATCCGCGTGTCCGCACACCAATGGAGGAGGAACTTTACGCCAAGTTCGAAGCGAAATTCGATCGTAGCATTGAGGCTTTGTGGTCAAAAGATCAGAACACGCCTGATGATGAGTATCAAGACCTTCCCATAGATTTCCAAGATCTGCTGTCGTCCCCCTCCGATCGCCTGTTTGCTGATCCGTCCGCCGAGAAGTGCAGCCTTATATCCCT